>CM037592.1:79011434-79611434 GCA_021018995.1 Chloranthus sessilifolius | reverse complement strand
AAGATGATTCACATCCACTTATAGGCATATTTCTTCGGACTATGACATGTTCCAATGATAGATATTCACCGCATGGCATAATGATAATCACTCTCAATGGTATGAGATTAAAAGTCTAACTTTAATAGTATAAGATCATTTAAATATCATTCTTGTGTTTAGAGGTCGGGCAAGAGCTATCATCCCTTTCTTAATCTTGTAAAGCATTCTGTCAATTACTAAGTGAAACGTAGGATTAAAGCAAGGATGTTGGTTGACTTATGGGCATATGACTAATTATGTCTTTGGCATGTTCGACAACGTTTCTCCGAAAAATACTTTTAAAAAAATAAGATGAAAAGCTAGCATCACAAACTCATTAGGCTCTAATTGCTTGCCCAAGCAACCTGCAAATGCATAATTGAGAAGCAGGATGGGATACTTCTCGCACAAATACATTTCCAGCTAGAGGTGCGTCCGTGGGGAGCTCTGTCAGGGGTGGAGCCCCATAGAGCAGTACGTGGGCAATAGAAATAAAATTGTGTTAAAAAGAAATAAAATCTTTCATTGCCCTTGAGATAAGGGAGGAGGCTCAACACGATTAATCCTTGTGTTCGAATCAGTTGGGCTTCCTACGTTGCGCCCATCCAAGTGATCGGGTGCCACATAAAGTTTTACCTATGGTCAGTCGGGCCCATCCAACAAAAAAATAAAAAAAGTTTATTTATCCACCTTTCAAATGTTGAGCACATGGAAAACTTTGACCAAGGATTTTGATGTGTTGTATGACAATATATTCAGAGAACAATTTGTACTTATTCTATCTCTTCTTTAGCTGGACCCATGTAGACTTACTTGTACTGAACTTTATTTCTCTTCTTTTGCTGGGCCCATGTAGCCTTGTAGTGAACTTTGTTTTCTTATGCCAAATGCATGTTTAGGCTACACTATTATAAGATCCACAATTGTCTTTCCACCTTTGCAAGATGCATAAATGAGATTTTTTCTTCCAATGTCATAAGATTAGGAGAACTAAATCCCCTGATGACCTAGAAACAAGGGAAAAAACAAAACCACATCCCTAACAAGTAGGTCATCCATATTGGCCGACAAGTACAGAAAGTGGGCTTTCAACGATGGAGTTTTACCTTATCAAAAAAAAAACGATGGAGTTTTAAGATGCTTTGATGTTGATTGATCGGAATCTAAATAGAACTATTCAACTCTCTCTCTCTCTCTCTCTCTCTCTCTCTCTCTCTCTGTGGATGATCTATGTTGTGATGATCTAATCAATTGCGTAAGGCCAAGATAGCAAAAGGGTACTCAAGATGTAGACTCTCCCATTATTCCAAAAAATCCAATCCCTGCCCACCTCCTCTTGACTCTTGGATACCCATAGACTGACCAACTGCACGGCAAGATCCCTGGCCATTCTTATCTTCATTTCTTTCTACCGTTGATACCATGAAAAACAGTTACTCGGCAGTTGGGTACAGTTTTGAGAAGGTCATCAGAAAAGCCTCTGCCTTCACCACGCTGTGATCCTTCATGTCATCTTTTAACACTCCTTATCTTTGTTTTCAATGGATTCTAGCTCTCAGAGGTTGTTCCTTTCTCACATCTCGCTCTATTGGTACTGACTATTCGTTTGATGATCATTCCGGCACCTCACTTTCGGCCTCCATTCATATTCCACCAGTTGCTTTTCAATAAGATTTTATCAACAAGTTCAAATTTTGTATCAACATCAATAGACGATCAAATCTCTACATCTTTGGCAAATTTGACCCGTCTGAATCAATAGGGATACCCAGTGGTTGATGGGGTAAAAGGTTGTTCAGAAGCTTTGACAACCTTATGATCACGGTAGCGCTCCGTTAATCCTTATAACTAAATGAAATTTGATGGACATCTAGCTAAGAGGAAGACTCTATAATGGTATAAACGTTTAAAACTAGAACCAACTCAGTCTAACTTTTCATATAGGATTCATCTCTACCAACACCAAGACGTGTAATAAGCTTTATAGACTTGGTTTTACTCACAATTTGAACAAACTCGATTTGCCTTCGTCCAAGTTTGTTCAAAATATTTACTCATTCTGCCCACTTAAATAATAAACGGTTTGAGACTGAATCTGAGTCCAGGTTTTTAAACCTAGACATCAAGGTCTAATAGATGTGAACAGAGTCTCACAAAGAATTGGGGGAAAAATTCAGCCATTGCACCAAACAATTGTTATACTAACTGATAAATTAAGACAATAAAATTTATAAATATAGATTTATTTAATAAATAAATAACAATTAAAAAGGAAATATATGTACACGCTTTATAGCTTCCCTTTCAAACCATGGTAAAAGATAGAAAACAAAAAAGGAAGAAAGTAATGAAAGATCACTTAGGAAATAGATAAATCTCACTAACCGGATTATCCAGGATAATTGACAGATCACACACGCTGCTTGACGCAGGATGATACCCTAAGCTACGTGAATGCAATGATTGGTTTTGCTGAAATTAAATTAAACAATAAAACCTTCAAAATATAACGAATACCTCAGGTTTTCGTAGTATTCCATGGGAGAATCATGTATAATTCAAATAGGGTTCAGTCCGGACGTTAGATCTGTTAGGTTGCAGCGTGGATCATTCCTAGAGATAGAACTGTTAAGTTACAGCGTGGATCATTCCTAGAGATAGAACTCTAGATTTTCAGATTAAAGCGCTCACAATGCAATGATAGAATCTCTGGCTTTAGGTTATTTTGATATGGTTTGGACTTAACAGTCTGATGGAGGCTACGGTTGATGAATCAGATCGATTCAATGGTTTAAGGAAAAACTAGGGTTTAAAATCTCCAAAGGCTGATAGTCGATTTAGGTTGTAGGATCACACAAGCAAAGATAATAAGAGATAGATAGAAGATAGATTTGCAGGCATCACACCATTGGCATCACACCAAACCCTTCTCGGGAAGAAGAATCACTCTTCGAAGAAACTCATCTCAAGTCTCAAAACAAAACGCTCATTCATTCAATAATCAATAATCAATTACATTGTTCACTTAAGGACCTTATATAAGAGTCCTTTCAATAAAAGAAAACTCTAAAACAAATAATAAATAAAAGACAAATAAACCCCTAAAACAAAATTTGAAACTAAACTTCTAAAGCAACTTGATGCGATTTCGATCGATCGAAATTAAAATTCGATCGATTGAAATTAAAAATCGTTCGATCAAAATTCTCATATTCATAAAATATCGCCGTTGATATTCAATCGATTGAATTTAACTTTCGATCGATCAAAATTTTCGATCGAACGATTATGTGATTCAATCAATCGAAATATCACTCAAGAACTGGTGTTTCTGTCGACTGAATTCGATCGATCGAAATTTAAATTCGATCAATCAAAATTGAAATTCGATCAATCAAAATTTCAGAGTTCATTCAATTCTAATTTTCGCCTCTTTCGCCTATTTCTGATTTCCATTCCGCTTCTTCCGACGTCGGTACACGCAAAAAGATTCATATCCAATATCTACGATGTCAACGTCCCCATCACTGTTGGGTAAAGGAGTCATGGCTAAAAGCCTGAAACTATCTTCATCTAGCTATAACACCACATGAAAAAAATTCCGTGAGGAAGACATAACGTAACTCTTGAGAACAAAAAATTTTTAAACTCTTAATCATACAGCACTACCCTGGAAAGAAGCAATAAAGGATTTCAAATAATTATGCCTTTTTAAAACATAAACAAAACAAACAAGAGGACAAACAAGGAATTCTTTGCACAGCAAACATCAGGGCACGGCAAACATCAGGGTATATATGCCGAGGAGCATGGACTCCAACTACATGTGTAGAACCGCAACTACAATGGCCAAAGAAGCCCACAGAATTGAAGGCCTTAAAAGCCACTATCCTCTAAATTCAACATTATGTGTGAAATGGGCATATTAGGGTTTAGGGTACAGGGAAATCACCAAAAAAGGCAAGAAAGAAGGATCTGCAGGCTTTTCTAAGGACATACACAATAGGTTCAATAATATGGGGTAGGCAGTACATGTCTGTCAACACAGCCATAAGCAGCTGATAAATAAAATAAAGTCTGAGGAATTATTCAATTATAACATTTTCACGTAACCCTTCTCTTTATATTATGAACGATTATGTTATTCAAAGACAAAATTTTGCGTTTAGAAGAAAGTAATGTAAAAGAATTCCATATTTTCCCAGTTCAGGAGAATGATTTAACATACACAAAGATGAGCAGATACTGTCCCTGTAGCCTATGCTCAAACTCTTTCATTTAAGTATGTAACCAGAAGCCTTTAATAGACGGGAAAAAGTGATGATGATGAGTAAATCAGCAGCCTTCTCAACTCAGAAAGTAGGTAATGACAATTGATATGGGGTTTTTTTAATCGGTATAAAGTTATAATTCCAATAAAAGAAAAAGGATTACAATGAATCAAAGAGGCCGAGCGAAATACTCAGCCAGAATAAGAACGGAAAAAAATATACAACTAAACACTAGTAGAAGAAAGGAAACACAAAAAGGGAAGGCTCGGGTCTCCGTCCCTCATCACAGAAGGCCTGCAGCCAGCTAATTGAACCCGGGAACAACTGATTCACAAGTAACTTTATCATGAGATCTTTCCCTCACAAATTATAAAAGGTATGCATTAATTCACAAAATTTCAAATAACTCCCAAGACGAAAAAACAATCTTCTAAATTTGAAACAACAAAACAGCCCTAAGCTTTTTATTTCAGTATGGCTAAACTCAAAAATTGAAGTGTTGCTTCCCCATATGACCCGGATACCCTTTTTGCAGTCTATTGTAGTGACCTAGCTTGAGCACAAAAATAAACTGCATGAGTAAAACGTGGCAGACATTAGAAAACATATCCAACGGATTGATAACGGTGATATGTAAAAACAATAAAAATTATTAATTGCATTTAAACTTCACCTTATGGAGAACATTAAGCTAAGTATTTTAAACTCCTAGGAGAATACATTGGAGTCGATCTGCTGAATACTTGGAAAGATTTGTCGCAGAGTAGTGCAATAATTTGATGACTTTGCCTGAAAAAAGAAATCAGTCTATGTCTCAGCCAATTGAGCGAATGCATTTCACTGAATCATTTTTTTAAAACTTCAACCTCAAACTTTTGGGCATGGTTCAAAATCTTGTGGGAAACAAATATATGTACAGGACGATATATAACCGGTTTCAGAGGTCACTGGTATGATAATTTGAATGCATCGCACCGGTGCATTACATATATATTGGTGATGTATCGGACAATACATACGAATGTATCGTCCGGAACAGGTGTGTATCAGACAATACGTAGCGGTATTGAACTGGACAATACGTACCGGAAAACCAGTATTTTACACCATGCTTTTGGGAAAAGAAAAATTGCCAATATACTTAAATGCATGAGCTGTAACCGCATGTAGATTGGGAACATTATACCACAAGTGCTAGCAAAGGTATGGATTTAGTATAGGATCAAAAAGATATCCTGTCTAAATATATCAATACTCCCAAGTCTTGATCTTTTATGGACCAAGAGAGTATTGTATTTTCTAGAGATGAATATGCTTCTGGTGTTGGTAAGGTAGGTTTTCTTTTACATAGATAACTAACCAATCGTGGTAGAGGTTTCTTTCTGATGGCCCTTTAACAGAAATGAAATCAACAAAAAAGAAAAACTAATACAGGTTAAGCCTGAAAATTGCACAAGCTATGCAAAACCCTGAAGCCATAGAAGAAGGCTGTTTGAATCAAATAAAAACTCAATGTGGGTTGACCATAATATACTGAGGTTACTTTTATCACTTTTGCAGCTAGGATACATTCTAAAATTTTGCTTTGGTAGATATCAGCAGTTGATTGACAAGCAACGCAACCTTTTTTTTTATAGTTAAGCTGAGATTGAACCTGCGACCTCAAGGTTGCAATATGTAATGCAGCCTAATAAAAGTGTCTTAGTATTGGATGGAAATACAAGGTGTCAAAAATAACATCTTAAAAAAGGCAGCAACGAGGACAAGTCCGAACAAATACATTGATAATATCAAAATATTTAACATGTAATATAAAATACCCATTAATGTAATAAAAGTAGGAATAGTATCTTAAGTTTCAGAAAATAGTAAAAATGATTATATATATATTTTTAAGTGATATCTAAATGTAAAACTTAGAAAGAGAAGAAAACGTCCGCATATGGTTTTTATTGATTTGAAGAAGGCTTATAATGATTATCAAAATGGATTATCTAGTGGATGCCAAGGAGAAAATGCATTCTAAATGAATATATTAACATTATCCAAGTCATGCATGAAGGGGTAGTAACTAGTGGAAGAATAACATGTGAAGAGATGACTGAGTTCTCTGTCGAAGTTGGGTTGAAAAGAGTCTACTTTGGTCCTTATTTGTTTGTACTTTTAGTATGGATATATTAATAGAAAAAATACAAGATGAGGTTTCATGATGTGGTGCTAATTAATCATACAAGGAAAAAGTAACTGATAGAGTTGAAACTATGGAGGAAGATAGAATATATGGAGAACAAACACGAAAGCTTAAGAGGATGATTTGGTCACAACAATAAACATTTAATGCCAGAGTGCCAGATTTTGGCAGTTGGGCTCTCCTATACAGCCAGATAGCGCATTTGCGGACAGCGCAAACAAGGTCAATGCAAAATGGGTAAAGTGGAGACAGGCGACAACTGTGGTGTGTGAGCAACGAGTGCCACTTTAATTGAAGCGACATCATAATATGGCAGTAAGACCTGCATTTCTGTAAGGTGCAAAGTATTGGGTTACGAAGAAATGACAAGAAGACTGAGTAAAAGTGGTTGAGACATGTATGCAAAGGCGGATGCATTGAGAAACAATGAAAGGGTAGCCCCAATGAAAGAGAAAATTCACAAATGTCATTTGGGATGATACAAAAGGTAAATCGGAACTTAAATACAGAATTCAGCAATTTTAGAACACCAATACTACCAGGTAAAAGCCAGTCCCAGGGAAAAGACAAAAGAATGTAAAACCAGTCAACAGAAGGCATATGGCGAATCCAACATCCATCCATTCAAGGATGCAAGCTAACCTGGTCATTAAGCTAAACTATAATAACAGTGTCTATGTTGGTGTACAAACTCATACGCATGGGTTGTGCTCCAGGTATATGGTAGTGAGTTTCTCCCTTGAACTGGCCACATCCAAGTGAATGCTTTCCAATGATTCTATTTGGTTGTCATTAAGCCATAGGTCCTCCAATCTGCATAGCAAAGTGGATATTAGCCTAGAAGATCAGACTGACTGAAAATATCCAATGAACAAAACTAGTTCACACCTCGTCAGTTTCTCGATATCGTTCACAGTTGTTAGTTTATTCGAAGAAATATCCAAGACACGGAGATTGATTAAGTTAGATAATCCTTCCATCTTCAGAATACCATTATGGCTCAAATATAGTTCTTCGAGGGCAACACAATCCTGAAAAAGAAAGCATGTTATCCATATTCATTAATTATTTCAAAGCCTCCTATCAAATAACAAGATTTCCAGAAGTTGCGTACTTGAAATCCAGTCATAGATGTCAAACGGTTGCTCTGTAAGCTTATTTTTTTAATGCATTTCAATCCATGCAGTTTCACTGTCCGGATTCGATTTCGTCCCAGCCACAGCTCTTGTAAATTTCTCAAGTTCTGCAAATTCTCCATTACCTGAAATCCAAATGATTATTTGATATTGGTTCATAACATCAAATGGATGAAAATAAGTTTAAAGAGAGATATGCCTAGGTTGCGCTAATTATAGCCCTCACATTTCGGGCTTTATTGAAACAGCAAACATAAACTACAACATGAACATTTTAAAAACTTAAAACAGGTTTCAGCATAAATAGATTCAGACTGGGTTTCCAAGAACTTTGTTGGCTTTGCATAGTGATTTTTTAAAAGTTCAGAATGCTTACTCGTAATCTGTTTGAACCAAGTTCGAGAATTTGCAATTCGTGAAAGTGATCGAGCTCCTCCATCTTGGTCACCTCATTTTTAGAGACATAAAGTTCCTTCAGTGTGCTTGGGAGCTTGGATATACCATTCAAGGAAAATATCTCATTGAAAGACACATCGAATACTGACAGGTTCTTGAAAATGCTGACGTCAGGTATTTTCTTAAGCTTATTATCCCTGAATACTAGCTCCTGTAAACAGAAACATTTCCACATTAGAGAGAATTTGCCGATGGAGAAAGAAAGCCAATCACTTCCGTGTTCACTGCAAATAACTAGTACCGTAAACAACAAAAAAGCATAGGAAACAAGGTAGTAAATTTCACACATAAATGTGATGGTTCTTAATAACTAGAACCTTAAACGACAACAAAATGCATATGAAACAAGGTAGTAAATTTCATACATAAAAATGATGGTGGTTACTGTGGAAATCATAAGGTATTTATTTAGCACCCATAGCATATGGTTTGTTACATACTGGAGCTGGACCTTAGAAGCTTACTTTTTTTACCAAACTCATGATCCATCAAAAACTTTCAAATCACAAAATGTGAAAGGGTAAGTTGATTTATCAACACCCTTTTGAAATAATGATCTTCTCAAAAGGTTTGAAATTGTAATAGGTCCAAGTTTCAAAGTGGACTGTGTCTCTCCTTGGAAGAAGAGAGGCAAGAGCATGCCAAGCAGATCATAGTTGGAAAGTACGGTTAAGAAAATGAAGGCCCAGAAGAAGGATTAAGAAAATAAAAAATTAAAACTAGAGGTGCTGAAGAATAATTAAACTTTGATCTTCAGTTAAATATGCCAAAAAAATTTAGCCCAAGGTCATTGGAGTCTTGGAGATAGTACGGAAAATTACTGATTGGTAATAAATGAAGATATTATCATGAAATATTAGGGTTTGATGGCGCATGAAGAGCAAAGATGATGACGGGGACATCAGATCAAGGGCGTCATCTAACGTGAACCAAAGGCGCAAGAAGAAGCCCAAGGCGCTTCGTACAAGGCAAGTTTGTCACTTTAAGAAAGGTTCGCAAGAGGAAAGCAAAGGAAAGAAAGAAAAGTCATCATATGACAGACTTCCATGCCCAAGGCATGGACTTCCATGAAATAAAACAGTTCTAGAAATTAAGGCAAGGACTTCTGTGCAACTTCCGTGCCCAAGGACGGACAAACGAACTTCTGTTCCACTTCCGTACCCAATGACGGACCTCCGTGGTCACATGATGAACTTTCGTGAAAGTTGTCCATGAAAGGACGGTTTACAGGAAGTTTAGGCAAAAACTTGTCATTTAAAGTTTTATTTGTTTTAGGACTTCCTTATTTCAAATTTATGTTTAGTTAGGGTTTTCTTATCCTATATAAAGGCATTGTAAACACAACTTAAATTAGTTTATGATGATTAATGAAATTGAGAGTTGCTTTGTGAAAACCTTAGAGAACTTGTGAAGAGTTTTCACCCGAAAGAGTGAATCTTTCAAAACTTGAGTGAATCTTTGTTTTATCATGCACTTGGTGTGAAGCCGACGTACATCCTTAGTGTAAAGGCTCGAAATCTTTAGTGTGAAGTCTTGGAACCCTATCTTTCTATTTGTTTTCTTAATTATTGTCAGGTAATTATTTTCCTTATTTCCTTTGATCAAATCAAAAACTCAAAATCCCTAATTTGTTAGTTGTTGAAATTTTGTTCACACCTTATTAATTGATATATTATGATTTTTCCCTTTGATTGAATTAACCCTTTGGGCCTTTAATTTCTTCAAATCTTAGAAGAGTCAAGAGACGATACCGTAATTTCGCTTGGTGCCCTAAACTAGATCGAAACTCGAGTTCTCTCATTAGAGGCATTTTTTTAGATCGGGAAATTTCACTGCATGTGAGCGCTAAAATTGAGTTAGCCTAATTGTTTTAATTAAATTTATTAAATTATTTTATGTGGTTGGGTAATTTGAATATTTCTGCTATTCAATTTAATCTGAAATTAATCCCAAATTCGCATAATTAGGGGTTCTAGCATTTATCCTGCATCAAATTGGTATCATAGCACAGTTCTAGTTTAGGATTGTCAGTATGCATACTAAGTTTTGGGTTTTTCAGTTGCATATAGGTGTGTTAGTATTTTCTTTTACCTTGAGTGTCACCATGATTCCTGAAAGTTAGATGCTTTCATATAGAGTTTTAACACCCAGATGGCTGCCATGCAAGCCCAATTACAAAGCCAGCAAGCCCAACAAGTTGATTTAGCAGCCCAACTCCAAGAGTTGTCTAGATCGACTCACGGTGAACATCATAGGGTTAATTCGATGAGAGGAGGGAACCTCCTAGGCGTGAAAATCGACTCGACCTGGATGATAGAGTTACAAAGTCGGTTAAGGTTGACGCTCCCACTTTCGATGGAAATATAAACCCAAAAATTTACATAGAGTGAGCAGACGCCATGGACCTTTATTTGATTGGTATGATATGACGGATGACCGAAAAGTGAGGTTTACCAAAATGAAACTTGTGGGACAAGAATGGGTCAAAATATCGTCCGATACCAATACGAATCGGTTTTGGACCTCACCGATACGGTACATTCAGAGTACCGTATCGTGCCTCCCATACATAAATCGAAATATCGGACGATACATTGGAATGTATCGTCCGATATTGATACGTATCGTCCGATACGTATCGGTTTTGGGGTTGGACGATACGTATCGTTTTTCCGATATTTTAACCCATGGGGACAAGCCAAGCTTTATTGGACAAGCGTGGAACGACGTCGTGAAACTCTCGAACGTAAACCTATAGCCACGTGGGCGGACATGAAAAAAAAAATTCATGATAAATATATTCCCCTTTCCTACAACCAACGACTCAAGGATCAATGACAGAGTTTGAAGTAAGGAAGTGCATATGTTGATGACCATATCAACAAATTTGAAGAGTACTTGTATCGGGCTAAAGCTTATGAGAGTCCACACATCACTTTATCTAGGTTTCGATTGGTCTGCATCTTGAGCTACAAAGAGAGTTCATTCCTCACCCTGTTGAAAGTTCAGAAGAATGTTATGCTAGAGTGCAAGAGTTGGAAAGATATATCGACACTCCAATCAGTGGGCGATCTAGTTCCTCCAATCTCGATTTTCGATCTAGTCCTACTGAAAAGGTGAATAATACCTATAGTCAATCCTCAAAACCCGTGAATCTTCAGATTGACAAGGAAAACGAAAAATTGATGGAGAATCCTAAGCATGCACCATAACAGTGTTATAAGTGTCAAGGCTTTGATCACTTTGCATCTCAATGTCCCAGTAAATTCTAAACCTTGATTATTTCGGATGATATCGAGAGAGAGAATATGAGTTAGAAGTAGAAGTTTATGATCCCACTAGAATACCAAGTGAGGAGGATGAAACTCTTGTGAAAATCGTAGGTTGTGTTACGAAGGTTTCTATTTTAAAAGAAAGTGTTGAATAGTGTGCACGTATCGCATAAGTCATTAGAGTCGGTAGGAGCATGTCATCATTCCAACTTGTATGGGATGAACGACTAGATTTTATTGAACAATGAAAATACACGAAATTTTCCCAAAACATTAAATGTATTTAATGAATTTAATAATGACTATTTTGTGAAACTTTCTCCAATCTTTAAAAGAGCAACGATGATGGTCTAGGTTTTCCTCTAGACGAGTAATCATTTGATAGTTGCAGTGGAGGATCTTACACCTATTCTAGGTCCAACAAATATGTCCTTTGACCCATTCCTTATTGCCCAAACAATCAAACCAAACCCGATTAACCAATTCATAACCCGTACCCTACCTATGCAATATGAGAAAAGGTTGAATGAAGAAGTTATAGAGTTTCCAAACTTTACTACCAATGTGGGCAAGTATCATGAGTACCTCACAGCGTGGAAAGGCATGCCTAAAGTTGAGCAATCGAAGTGTGCGATGAGTGGGTTCTACAACTCATGCGAGATGAGTTTCTCCCACCCAGGGAGAACTGATGGAGACATCGGATCAAGGGCGTCATCTAGTGTGAATCGCAGACGCAAGAAGAAGCCTAAGGCACTTCATACAAGGCGAGTTGGTCACTTCAAGGATGATCCGGAAGAGAAAAGCAAAGGAAAGAAAGAAAAGTCGTCATATGACGAACTTCCGTGCCCAAGGCATGGACTTCCGTGAAATAAAGCAATTCTGGATATGAAGGCAAGGACTTCCTTGCAACTTCCGTGCCCAAGGACAAACGTCCGTGTGACTTCTGTGCCCGAGGACAGACTTCCATGTCTAATGATTTTCTTGACCCCTAAGTAATTCAAGTAAGGAAACTAATCCTAAAACAACCCACTTATTAAAAGAATCCTAATAAAAAAATGAAACTAAACCTAGATAAAAAAAGCCTAAAATAATGTGCACATGGGTCTTTAACGGGCCTTTTAAAAACCAATTCACGGGTCCACTTTCTCTTTCGATGTCTCCTCTTTATCTGGCCACGATCTCAGTGTGTACGCTTCAATTCCACATCACTTTGTAGATTGAATAAGCAAAATTAGATCTCTATATAAGCAAACAGAGGATAAAAGACAAATTTTGACCAAAAAAAGCGACCTTTGCATTGAAAAGCCAAAAAATAAGGAACTCAAAAATAGTACTTCGAGTATTGTATCAATCCAACTTCAAAAAAAAAGGAAGGGGAAAGAGAGAGAGTCCGAGAAGGACTTGAACAATACAAAACCAGATCTCATAGTACACAGAAACAGGAAAAAAAAAACACCAGATTTTTTTGAAGAGAGAAATTGGATTTTTGAAGGAAAAAAGAAGGTTCAAGCAGCAGATTTAGCAGAATTTTTTTAGTAATTTGTCCACACACCCAACTTTAAGAACAAGACTTTCCACACGAGCTTTCAAAATCCACCAGTAAACCCCACATCAAAACAGATGGGATGTCTCTGGAAAATGAATATATGGGATCCTCTTGCATCCATATACAAGAAAAGCACCATAAAAAACAAGAAATAATTCATATTATATACACAACACAAGCACGCACGCGACCATGAAGAAAAATCAACAAAGAAATTATCTACAGGTATAGGAAGAGATGACGAGTGGAAGAGGCTTTCTAGTGGTGCAAAGAGCTGAATTTCTAGAACACTAGTGAGTAGCAAATGTGGTTTCGGTGGGGGGAGAGAGAGAGTTGTTGGGACCGACTTGTGATAGATCGAACATGGGCCCAACTAAGGAAACAAGAAAACAATAAGTTAGAACATGAAGAAAGACCTTACAGTCAAGAGGCCTATAAATTAGCAAAAAAAAGACGGAATATATGGAGTACAATTTTGGTAACACCAGTGGCGAATACATGCATACTGATGAGGGCGCACAGGCCCCCCACAAATGTGAAATTTTTTTCTTAAACTACCTATTTAGTCAGCCACGTGGGTCCCCCCTATCCCTATTTCACCGGCCCCCTCATCTTTTAAAACAAAAAAAAACAACCCTCATTAAAGGTATCCTTATTTGTAACCATAGTTACCCTCCCTCCCGAGGAAGACAGAGGAAAAAATCTATTCAGGATTCAACCGATTGCAAGAGAAAGAGCTGGCCTTCGGAATAAATAATCAGTTGAATGAATGAAAGCTATCCATCACTAACCCCTCTGTACCTCTCAAAAGGGTTCGAACTCTATCCTATAGTTGGGGTGGGGGCATGCACTCAACTGCTTCCCTCCCTCTAGTTACTAGAGGTAAGGGGTGAAAAACAATCACCATCGTTTGATTCCAAGCAGTCAATGAGTTTCAATGGGTTTGAGACGTAGGCACCCTCAGTTAGAGCTGTCAACGGGCCGGGCCGGGTTTAGGCCGGTTTTTCATCGGCCCGTTTATATATATATATATATATATATATATATATATATATATATATATATATATATATATATATATATTGGGCTCGAATCTGGCCTAATAGCTAATCGGGCCGGGCCAGGCTCAGCCCGATTTTGAAATCTTGTAGCCCGAACCTGGCCCGATTACCTATCCGGGCCAGGCCCAGTTAGCTATCCGGGCCGGGTTCAGGCCAGGTTTCTAATATTTTTTAGAGTTTTCTTAAGAATTTTTTTTTATAAAGGACCTCATAATAAGCAGGACGGGCCTTACACTTGGCTGCCCGAACCCAGTTCTCATCCGGGCCTAGCCCGGCCCGGCCCGTTTATTAAAATAACAAAAATATTGGGCCCGAACCCGGCCCGGGCTGAAACCCGGCCCGTTGATAGCCCTACCCCCAGTAATTTTGTAGCCACTAACAGACATACCCATTGGTAAAAAGAGGAACATAAGAGACATCTTTACTTACACACAAGAAATTGTCCCTTGCCCATAAAATGAAGGTATTTTTGTGGAATTGTGCCATTTGAAATCACAATCTAAGCCATCTGATTTGAAGACCATGACTTAAAGATCTATGGTGCAAAAGATTGGCAAAAAACATAATTTCTATTATATGATTCAATGGATCCAATTGTTGAATTAGATATTGCCCTTTCACTGCATTGGATCATATGATAATGATCATGTTTCATGCCAATCTTTACACCTACAATCTTTAGATCATGGCTTTCAAATCAGATGACTTAGATGAGGTTTTAACATTGCATAGGTCCCCAAAATATCAAGTCTTTCTTTTAAACTATGCGCAAGGGCCAACTTGTCATGTCCAAGTAGTAGGCTCCCTTTACAAATTATTGAGTGCGCCTACACTTAAATCCCATTGACTGCTTTCAATCAGACAATGAGATTGGTTTTCATCTCAAGCTTCCACACAAAGGATCTTGAGACTATTTAATGGTCTGTCTCTGATACCATGAAACACAGACCCCAAAAAAGTGACTCAAAATTTACATGGTGTACATCACTCACAAACATGATTTTTGAGTCACTTTTGGGGATTTGTTTCACGTGAAATCAAAAATTGACTGTCAGATAATACGCCCATGGTCTCAAGATCCTTTGTGTCGAAGTTTGGGATAAAAACCAATCTCCATTGTCAGATTCAAAGTAGTCAATTTGGTTTCAGCACAGTCAGTAATTGCATAGGCGCGAATATCTAATTCTTGTAATGTCAATAATATCGAGATATATATATATATATATATATATATATATATATATATATATATATATTATCAATAATTTAGAATATATTAAAACAGCAAGACGCTGAAAGACCAATATAAACACGATCAAAAACAGAAAGGAAAACACACAGTACAAAGAGCCAAACAATAAAACAACCAAACACAACGATTGGGCCCGACCCACTTAGCCCGAGTCCCAAGTAAAGGAGTCGTATCTAAGCCCATTTCCACCTCTAATCACCCAAAGCCACACCAGATCTCTGACCTACTTCATGATCATCCCCACAAGCCGGATTTTCTTTTCGAAAATCCGCATATTTCTCTCGCACCAGATACTCCAAAACTCTGCCACCACAGCTGTCATCCAATATTCCCCTAGATCACCCTCCATTTTAACGGCTGACTACATCAGGAATTGAAGGTTTGGCGTTGCCGACATAACCCAGCTCGAGCCAAAAGATTTTAGGATCGCACACTAGATGTCATGAGCCACCTAACAGTGCAGTAAGAGATGTGCAGTGGTTTCCTCCCCCATGTTGCACATAACACAGCAGTTTGAAATATCCTTGCCCTTTCGAATAAGCTGATCCATCATAAGGATTCTTTCTTTGAAAAGCGTCCAGGCAAAGAATTTAAATTTTAGCGGAATGGTCATCTTCCACAGGCCATCACCTTAGAATCTAATCAACGGACAGCACGAAAGCATCCTATAATAGGATTTAACGCTGAAATTTCCATCACTGCTCGGGGTCCATATCCTCCGATCAAGACCATGGGGGTTCTGCGGCATCTCATAAAGCTTATGGATGAGATTAGAGAACGAAACAACCTCGTCATCCCTCAGCAACCTTCGAGTAGAAACCTCCCACATCCTACCCCCCTGAGTATCTAAAATAAAATCATCGATCATCCCAAGAGGGTTCACGGATATGAAGTAGATATCCGAAAAGGGCTTAAGGGGACTTCCTTTGAGCCATGTATCCTCCCAAAACCGAATACAAGTACCACAACCCCAACTAAACCGAAAACCTCTGGAGAAAAGCGACCATATGCTACAAATATTTCTCCACCACGCCGACATATGCCTATGCACAGTGGGACAGCTACTTCAATTACCCATAGATTGCTCATATTTCTCAATCAGCACCATCCGCCACAGACTCTCATTTTCTTCCACCGGGCCCACTCTCCAAAACCATTTACCAATGATCGCGAGGTTAGTCCACTTCAAGCTACGGATACCCAGGCTACCACAGCCAACCGGCAACTGGCAAGTGTCCCAGTTCACCAAATGATAATGCTTGTCTAATCCCAGAGGAAAATTTTTGCGTCGAAAATCGTTTGCCCCACCCCCCTCAAGAAAATCCTGTGTCTGCCACTAGTGAACATGATAATTTAAAAGAGGTTTAACTAAAATAGAAAATCATCTAGTGCCACATTGTTATAGATTTTGATATATATATTTTTTTATCGGTAATGCAAATATATTGAATAACCAGCGAGGTGCTGAAAGAAATATAAATACAAAATGACCAAAAAGGATAGCGCGAAAATACAAACGAAAGAGAAACCGCAGCCCAAACAAACCACAGACCCAGGCCCAACCCAGACAGACGCATACCAAGTCGCCTTCCTAACCCAGTTTCCACTGGAACTCCTCTGCACAGGTTTGAACGCCTCCTCTAGAGACCCAAAGACACATGAGATCCCTAACCGATTTGAGAATCATCCCCACTGGTCGGCGCTTTCTCGCGCTCTTGCATTCCGCTCTAGGGTTGAAAGAACTTTTCCCTTGATCTCCATCCGACCATACTTGTAATCCAGAAGCTGTAATAAACAGTTTTGCTTAACCGCTTGGTAACATGATGAATCATGGTTTTGATCATCATGGAAAATTCCATTATTAGTCATCCTGGGAAGATGATGTGTTTCATCAATCTCCAATCAATACATTCTTCCAAGTCATACGAATGAAGTTCCGTAAAGAAAGGTGAGTTTGAAAATTCTACGTTGTCATAAAACATGACATGGTTATAATGTTTGAATAAAATTTGTTTAATTTTATCCTCATGATCATCTATACTGGATATTATGATTTTGCTGATATCATCTGGAAGAATATGTTTGAGCTTTTCAAACATACAAATTCGTTTAAATTTATGAAATATCGGATCTGAAAAATGTGAATCTAATAACCCCACCATTTCTAAAAACTGATTTGTTTTTTCAAGATCAAACTCTTCAGATGCCCATGTAATATTTTTTACAAGAGAATAAGAACATTCTTGCAATTGTTGCAATTGGTCTTCCTTATCTTTTATTTTAAACCAAAGGTGGTCATGCTTTTGCGAAATTGTTTTTATCATTTAAAATATGGCTTTTTCATACTTCATTTAAAACATAATAGATATCAGAAAAAATTCCTGGATTGAAAAAATCTGGGATATCAGAGATTCTGGTGTTTGCCAGTTGTTGGGTAGATTCAAGCAAGCAACAGCTTGTTTGGCTTCGCTCACAGACAAATGCTGAATAGTTTGATGAAAAAAGAATGCTTCTCTAGCTTCGTTTAAAGTGTCATGCACTTAGTAGCAAGAATATGGAAAGTTTGTCAATTGTTTTTTACATGCTAATCATGACATGTAAATTCCAGGCTTATGACCTTTTAGGACTACATAAACTTTCTTTGAGATGATGAAGGTTTTTCTTCATTCTCCATTTTTGCATTTTTAGCAATTGTTGACCATTCTGATGGATTTTTTTTCATCTCCTCCAAGACATAATTAGCAGCATTAGTCCACTTGTTTTAGTGGTATTATTGCAGGTACTCTACTTAGAAATTCATCTAAAATATTAGTAGTACTTTTAACACGTTTTACTTCAAAGGTATAAAGAGCAATTTGATTATACCATTTTAATCTTCTTCCATCTATAATATTTCTTTTATTTATTAAGAAATCTCTAACTGCCTGATTATCATAAAAAACTTCAGGAGTTAGATAAATATGAAATCTCTTCATAGCAAGTTTTATTGCTAGTAATTCTTTTTCGAAAATGATGTAATTATGTTCAATTGGTTTAAATTTTCATAATTATATCCACATAAAAGTTCTTTACTTTGTACTTTTTTGGTTAGAGGTGTTTTTCGTGGTTTTATTTCGTAAGAATAAAGAGAATATTTTTCTTCCCATTCTTGGTATGGAATTGCTTTTAAGAAACATCCCCAACACATATCTAAAGCATTTGTTTCTAAATGAGTTTATCTCCATTTTGAGGAAAATAAACTGTAGGACATTTTTGTATGCCTTGTTTAATTTGTCTTAATAGAATTTTATCATGTTCTGTCCAAGAAAATTCTACTTTTTTAAGTTTATTTATTAAAGGGATTTCCTTTTGTGCTAAATTTTTAAAAAAATTTCTATCATAATTTAAAATTCCTAAAAGACTTTGTAACTGTTTTTTATCAGTTAATTCTTCAAGAAAATCTTTAATCTTGATGATGATGTGATCTTGTAATTTTAAACCATCATGATTTAAAATAAGACCTATAAATTCTATTGATTCTTTTTCAACTTCTATTTTTGAAGGTGAGAGAATAATCCCATTCTTTTGGAAGATTTCACACATTTGTTTTAAATGTTAATTATGTTCATCTCTAGTTTTAGAGAATACAAGTATGTCGTCAATATAGACAACACAAAAATCTTTATATGGATGAAAAATATAATCCATCCATCTTTGATATATCTAGGGGGCAGTGTTTAGTCCAAATGGCATTACCGTCCATTGATAATAGCCACATGGTGTACTGAAAGCAATTAATGCTTTGGATTCTTCACTTAGTTTTAATTGCCAAAATCCATATTTATAGTCAAATTTACTGAAATTCTTTTGTCATTTGATTTGGTTAATCACAACATCTTTCCTTGGAATAAAATATCCGTCAAATTCAAGATGGTCATCAAGTCTTTTATAGTTTAAGACCATTCTTGCTTTTCCTCTTTTGATTTATGCACGTTTGCGTACAAGAAATGCAAGGCTTGAATGAGAAGTAACTCCTTTATTTGCTTTTCAAATTCATCTGTATCTATTTTGATATAAATCATAGGTTTTCCTCGTATTATAATAGTAGGATCTTTTAATTTAAGACTGCAATAACGGGGGTTTCTATTCCAGAGTTTTAGTGGGTCTTCACTAAAGTTTTCTTTAAGAATAGAATAAAGCCAATGATTTTGTTCAATTAAGGTAATAGTTTGGGTAATATCACCATGCATGCTTGGCGTAAAACCTTTATCACATATGGTTTTATGAACCTGTAAGAGGGGTATTTGAACCAGCTCTTTATTTAAAGTGAGACCAATAGAATCAATGTTAAGGGTTTATTGGTAAGTAAGCTGCATGGGTCAAAATACTGAAAAAACGATACGTATCGTCTTGACCTCCAGGACGATACGTATCGGGGTATCGTCCGATTCATTCAATGTATAAGTTTGATACATTGAATTTTTATTTTTTTTCAAAAAAATCCCGAAAAATATTTTTAAAATCGGGAAAAATAAATTTAATGATTTTCTATTTTTTTACGGCCTATTTGATGCATATTTTATAATTTTATCAACGCATAACCTAAATTACATTGTACATGACTCATGATCAAAATTAAAAGGTATATTATACATGAAAAACTTACTTTAAAGCCACATTGAATTTTATGGTGGTTCTTGGCCCTCGTGATCATCATCATCGGTGCGCGAGCTTTTCCTATAATGTTGGTCATATTGATACCCATGATCATATGTGCCCCCTTGAAACTGAGGGATTAGCGACGAATATAGCTCAGTGTAATAGGTAATGGTCGGTCCTCCAAAAATTTAACCAATGAAGTCATATGGCCCGGGGTAGGTTGGTTGAGGCCGATAGTATAGGTTACTGGTTGTTGAATCTTCGGTGTTTTGCAAACTAAATCCCCCGAAACTAGAAGTCATATAACCCACATCATCTTGTGGACCTTGTGATGGTGGTGGTGTTTGGTAAGATTTTGACGCTCCTCTTCGTTCAACCCCTCCACCTCTAAATGTAGGAGTGTCATACATTGTTACGGACTCATCATCTCATGCGGCAATACCTCCATAAGAAAAAGAGGGATCAACATCATCCCCTTCACCAACTTGTCACTGTTGTATAGGTAGGAAATAATCGTTTTTCCCTTCTGAATAGTTGTCAGTGTTTTGCTTCTCTTTCCCAAATCCTCAAGAATAAGGTTCATGCAATGAGCGGCACACGGAATCCAGTACAAGTGACGTCTCTTCAACATTAATTGTCTTCCTGCGACTTTGTAATTGGCGGCATTGTCTATTACCACTTGCACAACCCGCTTCTCTCCAACCTCTTCAACTATCTTATCCATTAGTTAGAAGAGATAGTCGTCTTCGCGTGTTTAGAAGCATCAACTGATTTTAGAAATACTGTCCCGGCATCGCTGTAGACCAAAAAGTTGATCAAACTCTTATGTGACCGGTCCATCCATTACACATAATTGTGCAACCTCTCATCTCATATTTTGTGGAAGCTGTCTACATAAGCTCCTATCTCCTTGTACTCATCATCTAGTAGGAGCCCAGATACCTCATATGCAGAAGATTTTTTAACTCCTGGATCAGCTTCTGCACTTGTATCAATCATACTTTTGAAGTAAGGCGACTTTACAATCTGACTTGAAATGTGGTTGTATATCAGGAACTTTGCAATGGATTTTCCAAGCTTCTTCCCCAAATTTTTTAGTGAGATTGCACTCAATTTAGTTTGTTTGGACCTTTCTGTCTGATACATGAACGGATCCATGGGACCTGCAATACGACCTGTAGTAGATCACCTGGTCTCCCTCACGGATGCTAACCTACGCAACCCGACAATCTCCTGAATATCCTCATCATCATCATGTGGCCTATGACTAGATCCACCACTAGCAGCAGGCATGGATGGGCCCCTCAACCTGAGCCAAAACCAATAATCTACTTCTTCCTGATTTCGTCGCTATCGTATTTCTCTAGTACTCTCCCTCATGACTCTCGTTGTCTGCTCATCCTCACCCTCATCCTCATCCTCATCCTCATCATCCTCAGGTCCAGGTGTAGGAAACTCTGAATATCCCCTCCTTATTCTCTCATACATTTCTCTATCTCGGTCGGCTTTTATTTTTTTCTTTTCCTTTGCCGCCTGTAAACTGGCTCTGACAGCTTCTCTCACCTCTCTAGGTACATTGAGACATCCTTTTGTCTCCCTTAACGTGACCCCAATGCTCCTTCAACCGTGCGATACCTTCTCCCAACAATTTTTTTCTACAAAGTTTGCATTCTATTCGGAGTCTATCACCATCTATTGTTATGTCGTATTGTCAGGTTGGATCTTGTCTATGTACCATATTTATTTATTTCACTTGCATGAATGAACAAATGATTGGATTAAATTAAAACATTTAGATTACACTTGAAAATCAAATTTATTTGATATTATTCTAATTTTTAAAAAATTTAGATTACATTTGAAAATTTATTTCATATTATTCTTATTTTTAAAATATTGGATCATATTTTATCAAAATTATTTGATATTATTCTAATTTTTAAAAATTTTAGATTACATTTGAAATTTTATTTGATATTATTCTTATTATTAAAATACCCGTGTGACACATGTGTAATTGATGTGTCATGGGGTATGTGTCACATACCCCATGACACATGCGACACGTGTGACACGTGTAATCAATGTGTCATGAGGTATGTGTCACATGTGTGACACATGTATCAACTACATGCGTTGCGTCACATGTGACACGTGTAATTGATGTGTCACATACCCCATGACACATGCGACACATGTGATATGTGTAATTGATGTGTCATACATGTAATTGATGTGTCACGTGCATATGCCCCATGACCCATGTGACACATCAATTACATGTGTCGCGACACATGTGACACGTGTGTAATTGATGTGTACATGTAATTGATGTGTCACATATCCTATAACACATGTGACACGTGTAATTAATGTGTCATACATGAAATTGATGTGTCACATATCCCATGACACATGCGACAGATGTGACACATGTGTTACTGATGTGCCATGGGATATATGTCACATGTGACACATCAATTACATGTATCATGGTGTATGGTGTATGCGACACACATAAACCCCATAATTATTATCAAATTGACCCACATAAACCCCAAAATAAATAAATTTTTTAAGTTATAAAATGACCTACATAAATTGACCCACATAAACCCCATAGTTAGAAATTGACCCACATATTATTATTTAATAAATAATTTTATAAATTGACCCACATAAGCCTCAAAATTTGACCCATTATAAGCTCAAATTAGGGTGACCCCTTACTTTAGGCTTAAAAATTCAATATCTACAAAATTTAAGGGTAGATCTTAAATAAATAAACCCCCCAAACTATAGATCTAGTGGGTAGATCCAGTTTTCACTAGATCTACCACATTTATGAGTAGATCTAGTAAAAATAGCTTCAAAAATACAAGCAAATAAAGAAAAAACAACTTATATGATGAAACATGATACCTATGCGATGATTTCCGGTGAAAACGTAGCGATTCCGAGCTTTCCGGGCGGTCCGTAGGCTAACTTTTGCTCTCCCGGTTGTTAAGGTAGAGGAAGAAGAAGATGCAGCTGAGAGAGGAGAAACGGGGGGAAAAAAGGGGTTGAAATCGCATAAAAACCCCCCAAACCCGCGGGTCTAAAGTGGCTGTAATTTCAATTTATCAGAAAATACGGACAATACGAGCGATAATTTGCTCGTATCGTCCGATAATTTGAAGGTTTTAAGGGGCTTCAAAAAATACTGAAATTATCGGACGATAAATTTATCGTCTGATACGGGTGATAAATTGCCCATATCAGTCGATAAACCCGCGGATCTAAAGTGGCTGAGCCCACAGCCAAAATTTGAAATTATCGGACGATAATTTCAAATTATTGTCTGATAATTTCAATTTATTATATGACACGGACAATACGAGCAATAATTTGCCTACATCGTCCGATAATTTGAAGGTTTTAAGGGGCTTCAGAAAATACTGAAATTATCGGACGATAAATTTATCATCCGATACGGGTGATAAATTGCTCGTATCGGACGATAATTACATAGTTTTAAGGGGCATAAGGGGCATATGACACAAAGCCATTGTATCATATCGCCCAGGTCCAAAACCGATACGTATCGGTATCGGACGATATTTTGACCCCAGGTAGGCAGTGAGAAAGTTATTGCCAAATAAAAAATCTCCATGCATATTTGGGAAGCAAAGAATTTTTGGACTAATGAAGTTTTTGTCATTAAGCCAAATTGAAATGTTTTTAGCTTTTAATTCAATGGTGGTTTATCTATCTTCAATTCCTACTACAAAAATAGCGTATTTTATTTTAACCCATTTTTCAGGTGGTAGTGCGTTGTATCTACATGCACTAATTGTTGCTCCTGTATCCATAAGGACATATAGATTATATGGTTTATAGTGTTGGAACATAAAATTTCCTAGAACATAAGTATATCGTCTTTTACCATAGCTTGGGGAAAAGAGTATTTCAATATTTTTTGTTTGAAAGTGATAAATGTTAAAAGTTTTGAATTCATTAGTGTTTTGATGAGGTTGAGATTGTGTTCCTGGTAGAATAGGAACTTACACAGTTTTTAATGCAATATATGGAATTTGATTTGACTCACCAGATGTAGATGGGCGAGAGGCAATACTATTGCATATAGTATTTCATTCATTTGTCTCATTATTTTCAGAACGGAAAGAGATAGAACGATTGTCTTTGAAATATAAATTTTTTCCTGAAGCTTGTATTTCCAGAATCTGTGGTTAAGATTTTGGTTTTGTATCTATCAAATCTTCAAATAACCGTTGTTTTGGTATTTGTAAGTCTTTCCAATTAATTAATCCTGGTCAGATCTCATAGTCATATGGTCTTGGTTCAAATATTTCGATTAGATTTTTATTTGAATTATCATGAATTTTTGTTATAGGTTTGGATGTTAATTCATCTTCAGTATGCATTGTATGGCTAAATTATGATAATCTTGTTTCATCTCTAATCCTTTGGTTTGAATTTTTATTTTTGTTGTATCTTCAATATTAGAATCTTCAAAAGAAATGAAATAATTTGGTTTGTTAAACCAAACAACACCATATGCAAGATTTGATTGAATATCTCCTATTAAAGATTGTAGGGGATTCAATTACATCTTTTAATGTAATCATTTGATATTCTTCTTCGGATGTTTCGAAGATGTTCATCATAAATATGATTTCACTTGGATCTACATCAGTCTGTTCCTGATTTAGATTCTAATTCATATATGATATTGTTATCATCACTTGATATATCTTCTCCGAAATAGACATCTAGATCTTGTTCATCTAAACATTTAATCATTTTACCTGTATTTTTTCCCTTTTTTGGGCATTGAGGAGCATAATGACCTTCATTACAAATAAAACATGACATTTCTTTTTTGTCGTGCTAGTTTTATCTGTATTTTTCTTTTTCTTTATATATTTTTTATGATTAAAAAATCGTTTCTTTTTATTCCAATATTTCCATTTGAATCTTTTTTTCTTAAAACCTTTGTTGAATCCTTTTGGTTTAGGATTACAACCAAATTTTCAATTTTCTTGGAGAATTTTAGTACAACATTTTTCACCAAATGCTGAATTTGTTAGTTGATTTTTAACTTGTCTTTTGGCCTTTAATTCTAAACATCTTTCCACAATTAATCGTAAGACAAAGGTTATTCTTAATCCTAAATTATCTTGTTTAAATAATTTGTTTATGAATTCAGGATATCTTTTTATAGCTAATTCATCCCATTCAGTAGGTAATTTATTATAGAATTGTTCTAATCATTGTTTATGAATCGGGGATTCCAAGTGATAGCAATATTTTTTGAATATATTACAATATTCTTGAAATTGACATATATTATATAATTCAATTTTTGATAAAATAAAAACAACGCCTTCTTGTAGATTTGTTTCTCCAATATAACCACAAAGATGTTCTTTTATGATTATTGTAAAAAAATTTAGAATGTCTTCAAGGTTTAGACCAGGTTTAGAAAACTTCCTAAAAGTTTTTCTTTTTGTTGTTTTCCTTCAGTTGATTTCTCCCATTGTTTTATCCACTGCAGAACATCACCTTGGAGTGTAGCTGCAATGTAATCGAGAAATCTCTCTTTAGACCAGCTTGCTTTCTGGTTTGTAATGACTATGGACATGGATTGTGCCCAATCATCAATAACTTTTGCTTGACATTTTAAGGAAACATTTGTGAGATCAAGATAGGTTCCTCCTTAAGCGACGGATTATTTGTTTAAATCATCTCTCCTGGTATGTGTAGGAATTGGTTCCTCAGGTTTTGTTTCTGATGTAGAACCACCATCATTTGTATGAATATGTTCTTTTAAATATTCTTCTTGTTCTTCAAGAGTAAGAGTTCGTAAATACTGTTCTCAATTTTCAAATTCTTTTAATGATTCTTCACTTATTCTGGGTATAAGATTTTTAGTTAGATCACTTGTTTGTGATGAGGTATCTGATTCTGATTGGTCATAATTAACATTAATGAAAGGATTATTTTCTGATTCAATTTCATTGTCTATTTCCTGGTTTTGAAAATAGGTTAAAAGAGGTTCATGAAATAAAGAAACTTCTCTTAACTGTGATAAAATTTGATTTCTATTGGAAGGGTGATGCGAATTTTAGATCCACCTATTTGAATCGTGGTCGGATAAAGAGGAGACGTCAAAAGAGAAAGTGGACCCACGAATTTATTAGGTCTTCAACTTTCAATCCCGTCACTTTTATATTTGGCCTATTTTGAAGTGTTAAAACAAAGTTAGATTGATGCGAAATTGGTCATATTTGAAAGCTTATCGAAATAGCTTTCCAACAAGCCAAAAAACGTGCAATTCCGACAAGTATTGAAGAAGTTATGGTCAGTTTTCGGATGTTGCACAAAAGATGATGAATTTCAAGAATTCTAATTGAATTAGGATTAGTCTCTTTTATTATTTTAATTTAGAAAGTAAGAGTTGTTTCTTTTATTAGAATAGGATTAGTTTTCTTATTGTCTTAGGACTATTGTTTTAGAAGAATTAGGATATTTCTTTTATTTGAATTAGGAATTAGAGTTATATATTAGGATTTCTAATTTATCTATTGTTAGCCTATTTAAAGGTTTGTAAACACTTTTATTATTAGTTTTTTGTTAATGAAAATTGCTTATGCAAATTGAGAGTTCTAAACTTTCGTGAGGGTGTGATTCCCTCAAAACGGAAAGCGATTCTTCGATTCCCGCTTGCGGTTTAGTGCGAGGCCAACTCATCTTTCATCTCTATCTTCTTTAGATTTACGGTTTGCGTAAGTAGCGTAATCCTAATTATTTTATTGATCTCATAAAAGCCCAAAATCAATATTTTGTTCATCATTAATTTTATTAGTCTTTTATTTTCGTTTGGTATTAAGAACCCGCTTGCGAGTTCGTTCGACGTCCTAAAACTATCGGCGATCTAGCCGTTCATAAGAACCCTAGTATTTTAGATCCACAATAGGGAACATACACTTAAGTAACGCTATTTTAGGCCCGAATGAAATCACCTAATTAAATTTCTAGAATTTTCCGTGATAATTTATTATTTTTTTAATTGATTAAATTAATTTTAATCCTAATCTCAGCCTAACATTGCATTTGGTAAGTTCCCGCATCAAAGGGTTTCATTCAAATAGAGATTTTGTCAATAATCAAGAATTTTCTTTTATATTTAAATATTATTGGTAATTATAATTTTCTTGTGTTTCAAGAGTTAATAAACTTTTTTAACCATAATATAGTCTTGGATTAGACATGTATTCATCTATTATAGAGACTGGTTTAGGTTCGAGATTTAATTAGTCTAATTTTTGTATTAGACTTTCTAATTTGAATTTGGTTTCTTCCTTTAAATCCAAATCTACCAAATTTCTTATTTTGGAAATTTGAGTTTTAGTATCCATTAGGTCGTTATGGATAGCATTTAGTTGTATATCCGTATCATCTTGTTTTTTATATATCTTTTTCAACCATGTTCCAGTTATATCTAGGATTGTAACAGCCCGGATTTCGACACCCCAAAACCCCTGACATCAGCATGATCCTCCAGACCGTGCCCTAAAGTCATACACGGAACATTGGTATAACAAGCACAATTAAATAAATAAAGCAAATAATCTCATAAAGCGGAAACAGTTAATATGTCCAACGGGCACATTCAAAAGACAATTCTACTTTCATGCCACTGCATGAACAGAGAACCGGCCCGAACCATCGGTGATAAACAGATCACCCCAGATGGTTCGCCAAAAGAATTATCCAATCTAATTACATGTTATCATAAATAAAGGCTTGACATACTAAGCCGTACAAATAGCTCTCAAACTACTCTCTGTCAAAGTACACAGCAGAGTCTCCTAAAAGAAGCCCTCGGGTGGAGGCTCTAACTCGTCTCCAGGCACGTAATCCGAATCACCCGGATCTACGTCTCCCGAAGCCTCGACAGCTACTATCAATGGACCTGCGACGTATAGTCTAAAGGGTGAGCTACATCCTAGCTCAATAGAGAACAAACACAATGAACATATAAATTAAGACTCACATATATTCCATGATATTCTAAGCATGATGTGTCTATGCATTTGCTAGAAAACAGTTTAAAGGTTGATGAATTGCATTCAAGTTT
The DNA here is from genome assembly GCA_021018995.1 of Chloranthus sessilifolius. Lineage (NCBI taxonomy): Eukaryota > Viridiplantae > Streptophyta > Magnoliopsida > Chloranthales > Chloranthaceae > Chloranthus > Chloranthus sessilifolius. The sequence goes on along the minus strand of CM037592.1, from coordinate 79,583,447 downwards.
ACTGGTAATTAGCATGTCTTACTTTACTGTTGATTTATTATGAATGACACTGAGCAGGCCTAAAGCAAAACTTAAATCTTCAACTTAAGTAATCCCCGAGCAATATAGCATCGAGCCCCGATGAGATACCCTTCATCGTCGTCTAAATATACAGTTGTTATAAAGTATTCCCTGGGAATACGACCCAAGCCCCTTTCTCAATAGGCGGCGGGGTTAAAACTCATCTCAACATCCCTGGGATGTGCTTCATTACGGATAAACCTCCGCCGGTGTACGGATTGGGCTGCGATGCAGTCACGGATATCCTGCCGCGTCAGTCGTGGGTATCCCGCCACGTCGGTGGGGTATCCTATCAAACCTCAAATAACAAAAATAACATGTGCTTTACATATAGTTGTTCACCGTGTAAGTGTGTTATCTTATATCAGTTAGGCCTTAACAGTAATTATTCAATCATATGTATACATCCCTTGGATGTATACATACCCGCATCACACCTGATGCCTTTATTACTTTCTCATCCCCCGGGGATGTCTCAATCTTATTAGATTACTTGTTCTTAATTACTTGCATCACACATATGCCTTTATCACATTCTTGGTGTCACACACGCACCCATTTTCACAATGCTTTTCATAGTTAAAAGAACTTCAAATTTGATAATCATATCACTACATACATGCTCTTGCAATTAAAGTACATGTTCAAGGTATTCCCTACCTCAATTCTCTGAAGGTTCAAGCATCAAGGTCCCACGCGGCTCCTTGTGCTCGCTTTCACACGTACCACCCATGGTACATCATAACACATGCAATACATCACTAAAGATGTAATGAAGAAGGTCCTGGACCCTCAATGAATCTCAAAGAAAACTTAGAAAGTTAAGCAAAACTGTCAAAGTCGATTAATCGATTCCCAAAATTGATTAATCGAAATACAATTCGATTAATCGATTCCCAAAATCGATTAATCGAAACCCAAATCGATTAATCGATATTCAAATTCGATTAATCGATCCCAAATCGATTAATCGAAGTCTCTAACATAACAAGGTCGATTCTCAAATCGAGTGGTCGAAAGTCTGAAATCGATTAGTCGATCCCAAATCAATTAATCGAAATCAAAAATCGATTAATCGATTTCCCAACTCGATTAGTCGATTTCTCCAGGTCTCTTTTCTCCAGCCACTGGAGGTACCCAGTCGATTTCCAAATCGACTAATCGAAATCCAAATCGATTAATCGAACTCCAATTTCAATTAATCGATTTGGCCAGATTCAGCCCCCTTCCGGGCTGTTCTTCCAAATCTTTCTCCTTTCTTTTCTAAGCCTTTAATCTACTCATTTAACCGTACTTGACTGCATTAAACTTGTCTACACTATATGCATTCACTTTAATTAAAACTCACCTCAATAATCCCTTCAAAGGATTGATTTATTGGGTTTGATGGCTAGGGTTCCATCACTTGCTTCAACGATCCCAAATCGCTTTGAATCCGAAAATCAATGCTCTAATCTCCTCTTGATTTGCATTAACTTCACTTCCATAACTCCTCTTTACTCTCTCTCTCTTCTTAACTCTCTCTTCAACAACCAACAAAAGGGAACTAGGGTTATTAAAACCATTTTATTCTCTCTCCTACTTGTGTGTTAAACACATACATCAAGGATAGGTGTATGTAGTTCTAAACCAATAATACTCACTACACTTGAGTCCCATTTGCATCACATCAGTTCATCACTCCTTGAATTCAAAGTTTGACCATCACTTAGTCAACCTACGAACAATAGGGCACAGATCCCGAGGTCAAAGTCAAACGATCAATTTTTCGAGATATTACAAGGATACTATTTATACAGCCACTAATATTACTCTTAGAATTTCTATCAATATGAAAACATTGCCTAAAATCTTCTTGATTTTTATGTACCCATGAGCTAATACAATCTATTGGTATTTCTAGTCCTTGACTAAGTCTACTTGATGTTTCTGCCATTTTAATTAATAATAGTGCCTAAACCGTATCCAACAAGACAAAAGCTGTTTCAATTCAGCCAAACAGTCTTTTAAGAAATATGGGCTTTTCAATACAATAAGTATATAGGTTTTATACCAATTAAACTGGTAAAAACACTTCGTAAATTTAATCAAAGTGTTTTTTTTTTATATTGGGTAAGACTTAATTATATAAATAAAAAGAGTCATTAACCAATAATGTATAATGTATAAACTATAATATAATCAAATATATAATCATTACATTTAAAGAAGGAATTCAAAGACTATTAACCAAGCCAGAACATTCCAATTATTAACTGCAATGATTTGCTGAATCATTTCAAAGAAAGATAAGATTCTTACAAAAAAGCGATTTTTCAAAAAAGTAAACATTCTTTAGCTTTTCTAAAGTAGATGATTCACTTTTCAAGAAAGCAAAGGTTAGTATTAGTCGACCATGCTACTTTACTTTTGATGATAGTAATGCTTCCATTTGATTTTTCAGTCAGTGTATCAATCTTAGCAGATCGTGATTTGATTGTCCTGTACGACTTCTTCTTCCTCGAGCATTGTAGTTTCAATCTCAAGATTTCCTAGAAGATCGAGATCTTTTCTCATATCAAATTTCTTCAACAGTTCATCTACCTTTGAAATTTGTTCGAAATTATTTTCTGCAATGATAATTTGTCGAATCATTTGCAAGAAAATTTTCATTTGCAAAAGCAACCGTCATATTGGATAAGAAATCTGAAGATTTTCTAGCAAATGACTCGACAAATTATCATTGCAGAAAATAATTTTAGCATTACTGATGGACGAAGAATTTTCACCACAAATCTTTCCATCGAGTACATGAGGACTCCTGAACAAATTTCAGAGGTAGAAGAACTGTTGAAGAAATTTGATATGAGAAAAGATCTCGATCTTTCGGAAAATCTTGAGATTGAAATCACAATGCTCGAGGAAGAAGTCGTACAAGATAATCAAATCCCTGACAGTCCTACTTCAGAACATTCAGTATACTACCACAACCTAAAGAATCGTATGGAAGCATAGTGGACCATCCCACTATCACCAAAAGTAAAGTAGCATGGTCGACTCCAGCTCACCCCGGACACGTGGCTACTACCCTTCGCCTGCAAAAAAGTAAAGCGAATCAAAATCTACTTTAGAAAAAGCTAAAGCAGATTTGATACGTCTTTTGTAAAGAAAAATCGGCTTTTCTGTTTGTAAAAATGAATCTTATCTTTCTTTTGAAAAAGCAGAATCTTATCTATCTTTTGAAAAAGCAGGATTCGATGAATCATTGCAAGTCTTAGAAGCCTATAAATTGGTATGTTCCCAGCCATGTTGAAATATGGAGTCTTTAAGAGAATTCCACTCTTTGTAAATGGTATCAAAGCCAAGGTTAAGTTTGCGTTAAGTTTGAGTTAGTGTTTGTGTTAGTGTTTGAGTTTGTATTGGAAGTCTGAAGTTTGAAGGCTTGGAGACTGTGAGTATGTAATACCTCTATTTTAATGCAAATATTATATTTTATGTATGATATATATATTTCTTATTGTGTTATATTTCATTTTACATTGTTGGTTAATGACTTTTTTTATTTATATAACTAAGTCTTACCCAATATAAAAAATAAAAAAAAAACCTTGATTAAATTTACGTGTTTTTACCAGTTTAATTAGTATAAAACTCATATACTTATTGTATTGAAAAGTCCATATTTCATAAAAGACTGTTCGGCTGAATTGAAACAGCTTTTGTCTTGTTAGATACAGTTTAGGCACAATCAATACTATAAGAGGTTTTAGGTACCATTACTAATTAAAATGGCAGAAACATCAAGTAGACTTAGTCAAAGACTAGAAATACCAATAGATTGTATCAGCTCATGAGTACATAAAAATCAAGAAGATTTTAGGCACTATTTTCACATTGATAGAAATTTTGAAAGTAATATGAGTAATATTAGTGGTTGTAAAAATAGTATCCTATATATAACTGGAACATGGTTAAAAAAGATATATAAGAAACAAGATGATATGGAAGTACAACTAAATGTTATCCATAACGAACTAATGGATACTAAAACTCGGATTTCCAAAATGGGAAATTTGGTAGATTTGGATTTAAAGGAAGAAACCAAAATCAAATTAGAAAGTCTAATACAAAAATTAGACCAATTAAATCTCAAACCTAAACCAATCCCTATAATAGATGAATACATGTCTAATCCAAAACTGTATTATGGTTCATAAAGTTTATTAACTCTTGAAATACAAGAAAATTATAATTACCAAGAATATTTAAAGATAAAAGAAATTCTTGATTATTGACAAAATCTCTATCTGAATGAAACCCTTCCAATAGATGATAGAAATCAAATTTTATCATAGTTAAGAGAAGTTTTTTTATCATATGAACCTCTTTTAACCTATTTCCAAAATTAGGAAATAGAAACTGAATCGGAAAATAATCCTTTCATTAATGTTAATTCTGACCAATCAGAATCGGATACCTCATCACAAAAAAGTGATCTAAGTAAAAATCTTACACCCAGAAAAAGAAAAAGTGAATAAGGTTTATTGGTATGTAGGCTGTGAGCACTGTTCTGAAAATCGCCCGAGGCGGCCGCCCGGGTGGTTCGGGCCCCGGGGCGCCCCAATTTAGGCCTCTGGGTGTGGGTGTGGGTGTGGGTGTGGGTGTGGGTGTGGATGAGGTTCATATGGCTACATTGTCTAGGAATGTTGGGTGTAGTGTTGAATCATTGCCTTCTACCTATCTTGAATTCAAAATTTTTTGTAGCAATCTACAAAGGGACTATCCCAATATTATTTAATGACCGTTTCCATGCTTTGTTGCTAACTGGTTTGAACTCCAGACTATATTTACATCACAAAAGGCTACTTTTTCTTGTGTATAGTCATTGAACCTCTTGCTATCTGTGAAAAAAAAGAGCTTTGAATGAGAATAATTGGCTGAGATCAATTTGTTAGAACTCACAAGGATTTTTTGCAATGGACAACCAGAAAGGCAAAATTTTCATGAATTCATAAAATTAGATTTTCAAGGTAGTCATCCAAATTATTCTAGTTGCACCTCAGTAAATCTGATTTTTCTTTTTCACTACCCATCTCAACAATGCACCCTAGTAAAACTGGATTGATCAGATTTAAAAAGAATTTACCATAACCTAAATATTGTGTATCCAAAGGAGTTGATTCCAGATAAAATTAATTAGCATAACAATCAAAAAAATCAGAATCACACAGGGCTTATAGATGAGATTGAATACCTCCAGGCCTGAAATCGCAGTCCACTGAGAAATCAACTCGACGCCCTCATCCTCAAAGAGATTCTGCCTCAAGGACAGTTTTTTAAGCTGCGAGAGTAAACCTATGCGGTGATCTAAGATCGAGAGGCGATTCGCCGTCAAATCTAACTCGATCAAGCTCAGAGGAAGCTCAACTTCATTGAGATCATGGAGCTGGCAGCTCGTTAGATCGAGATACGTTATCAACGATGAACTGTCTTCGGTTACAACTCCATTGGGATTCGTATAATTTTCTTGTGATTCTCGATTCGATTGTTCTTCCATCGCAGAGAAAAAAATGCAGAAACCCTAATTTGAGGACGGTTTAGAAATGGCAATTGTATAAAGAAGATATGTCCTGTGTGAGTAAAAAGTCGCGTTTCGAAGTAGGGTTTTTTTTATATCTTTTTGAGAGGGCGAGAGAGAGAGGGACGCAACACGGGCCGTGTACCTAACGTGTCTATACAGGAAGTAAGACGCGCGGAAGTTGATGCGTGTGCACAAAATTGGAACTCAAGAATTCAAAACAAATGCATTCTGTCGGGTCAGAAAACTAGGGTTTTTTGCATATACCCTCCTGAGATATGCCGATATTGCATCAAACCCCCTGAGTTATTCTGCAGCCCTTACTTTTGTGTTTATGTTTCATATACCCCCTGCGTTAATTAGCCGTGAGTTTATGGACTGAAAGGACTATTTTTCCCTTAATGAAACCAATATTCTAAAAATACCACCATTCTAAAAGGCCCTTCATTCATCTATATTTACAAGTCATGTCATTATAGTTTAACACTACTCTAAAAGGCCCTTCATTCACCTTTATTTACAGTCATGCCATTAGAGCTTGCTACCACCATTCTAAAGGAGTACCTTTAAATCTACCCACAAAATCATTGAGTTCACCCACATTGAAACACATCGACTATATTGAATCAAACGATGGAGATTATTTACCGTCCCAATATTTCATGAGATCGATCTTTAGATCATGGGTGTACCATCAGACGGTCGGGATCAAAGATCATGGTATTGCCCTCAATCTCTACCAAAAATCAGGGCATGTTCACCTGGATCTAGATCATAGATTTTCTGCCTCTGGTCAATAAAATATATACAACAGTCCATACAAAAGTAGTTGATGAACGATTGTGATGTCTAATACATGCAATTTCTAATATATGGTTCATAAAAGAAGTGGTCAATTGATTGGACGATTGGGATCAAGGATCAAAATATCGGTTTTAGGCATGACTAAAACCAAAAATTTGAATGAAAATTTTGACCATAATTTTGAATTTTGGTTGAAATTTCGGCCGACAATTTTATTGCCATACATAATTTGACTGAAATTTCGGGGGTTGTTTTCATTTCGGTGAGGACTGGAACTGATAAATTTCAGCCGACAGTTTAAATTATCAGCCGAAATTTTGAAACACAGTTAGGATGGTTCCGCAGTTCCGTTTGTACAATCATTGGAGATTAATGATGACACCAGTTGTCATAACCCCATATTTTGAAAAAAAAAACATACACATCACATACCATGCAAAATACCACACTTCATACGCAAGTATTAGTGTCTCACAAGGAAACCAAATTAAAACTATGTATACACACCTACTGTGTATATGTGAAATTTTGTAGCTTTCACTATATAAGTGAAAGTGGGGAGGAGAGTCTCTCTTACGTAACCTAAATCAACCTAGATAGAAAGAAGGAAAAATAGAGAGAAAAATGAGAGAGTTTAGAGAAAAAGGTTTACAAAAGAGGTGAGGTTCTTAGCCTTTCCATAGAGGACCTTGAAGGGCCTCACGATTGGAAGAAGTTGAATCACACAATAGGGGGACCGTCGAGTAAGGTATGATTTAGATGTTTTTCAAATATTTTTAGTAGAGTTTAAACTAGGGGTCGAAGGATCTTAGACACTATTAATCTTTTCTTGGGGAAGAGAATAATCTCCTAATGAAAGGAGAACATACACCGTTTCGTGGCTCGCTCGAGGGGTAAAAATGGTTCGCTCGAGCGAGGCATCTCTTAAAATCCCAGATATCTCAAATAATAATCGCTCGAGCGATGAATAGTGCTCGCTCAAGCGATGAATAATAATCGCTCGAGCGATGAATAGTGCTCACTCGAGCGATGAATAGTACTCGCTCGAGCGATGAATAATAAACGCTTGAGCGATGAATAGTGACCGCTCGAGCGAGGTCAAGTGCGCTTCAGTGAGCTACATAACCGCTTCCGAGGACTTCCTTCCAGCTCTCTAAATTCTTTTGGGTATGATTCATGGGAACTGTGTTTTCAAGGGGTCTAAGGACCTTCTAAGTAAAACTGTGTCTCATACAATGTAGGTTCAACGTGGGTTGTTGCGCGTAAGTTTCTGCAAGAAAGGAACGCGTCGAATTGTGTTGAGGTAGAGAATATTCTTGAAACATGTGCATTATTCCGTCAAATTCATATATGTAGTGTAATCCAATTAAATAGTCAAATACTGCTTGATCATTATGAAAAAGGGTGTGTGAGTGAGTTTCAAACGTGATAGTCTTGAGGTCCCCAAGGGACGAAAAATTATAAAGTAAACATCTGAAGGATGCGATAGAAATCAGGGGCATCCCAGGGATGCAGATGAAAACTAACAGTGAAACGGAAGTAATGTGATAAGGCCTGATGTAATATAATTAGCACAATCACGGCGAATAACTATATGTAGAGCACATTCGATATTTTTATTATTTAAGGTTTGATTAGAATACCCCACCTACGTGGCGGGATACCCACGACTGACTCGGCAAGATATCCGTGAGCGGTACGGCGGCAAATCCGTACTTTCATAGCACATCCCAGGGATGTAGATCTAAAAATAGACCCCACCACCTATGAGAAAGGGGCTTGGGCAGTATTCCCAGGGAATACATATAACAACTGTCTAGTTAGACGACGATGGCGGGTATTCCATCGGGGCTCGATGCTATATTACTCGGGGACTACTTAAGTTAAGATTTAAGTGATTAGGCCAAATTCACAACTAAACCAGTAAAGAGATTAAACAAAACCATGCAAAATGTGATAAATCATTATTTTTATTCCAGTTATTTCAATTGTTGTCCATAAGTGATTATTCGATAATTTTATACTTTTTAAACTGCTGACATATGTGTGAAGGTTAATCTATATGTTCTTTTTGTTTCCCTACGGAGCTAGGATGTAGCTCACCCCCCTTAGACTATATGTTGCAGGTCCAGGACAAGCGGCAGTAGAGACTTCTGGAGACGCTGATCCAGGGGATTCGGATTACGTGCCCACGGAAGAGTCAGAACCTCCTCCTAAGGAATTCTTCTAGGAAACCCACTGCATACTTTGAGAGTGAGTTGAGAGTATTAGGTACGGCTTGGTATATCAAGCCTCTTTATTCGAATGTATTTAAATACCATTTCTTTTGATAAAACGTCTAGGATGAACAGTTATTACCAATGGTTTGGGTAAGTTCTTATGCCCATGAATTGGCATGGTACAAGGACTGCCTTTCGATACCATGATTTTTTTATGAGAACTTGTTTAGAGTAGCTACGTGCGCCTTAATTACAGTTTTGGCTTGTATATACTAATGTATTGTAAAGAACCCAGGGCACAGCCTAGAGGGTCGTGCTGATGGCATGGATTTTGGGGTGCCGAAATTCGGGCTGTCACAGTTGGTATCAGAGCCTTTCTTTCTAGTTCTGGCTATCATCTCGTCAGAATATAGGGACTTCTGCTAACGAGACTGTGGATTCTCATGGCACTGCTATGTTTCCTAGAGGAAGAGGTCGACCCAGGGGTGGTCATGATAGGAATTTACGCAGTAGAGATGGGTTCGTCTCACCTACAAACAGGGTACCATTGGGAAACAGGGAGCTTCCCGAGGGCAGTGGCCAGGGAGGAAACCAAGATCAAGTAGAGGATCAAGATCTAGATCGACAGGATCGAAATCAGAGGGAACAAGATAGAGTGAGGGAGAGAAATGAAGAAAGAGAAGAGCGTCAGAGGATGATGCACACAATGGAGACAATGGCAACTGCCATGGCACAGCAAGTAGCGTCCTTGGCAGCGCATAGAGCCCCAGAACCACAACGAACACCCACACCTCCAGTGGGACCTACACCACCAGTGGCTTCAGCATTCACCGAGTTTAGAAGGATGAGACCTCCAAACTTTTCAGGACAGGCAGACACAATGGCAGCCGAAAACTGGCTGGGTGAAATGGAAAAGGTGTTTAGTGTACTGACATGCACAGAGGATGAGAGCGTCTGTTGGGCGGCATATATGCTAGATGGAGAAGTTGGACCTTGGTGGAAATCCGTTTCGCGAACAAGAGCACAAGAAACTCCAGATATGTCGTGAACTTGGGACGAATTCGTAGAAGAATTCAATAAGCAATATTTTCCTGAAGTTGTGAGGAATCAGATGGAGACCTAATTTTTACAACTAGCGTAAGGAAGGATGACCGTGAGAGAGTACGGAGTAGAATTCATGAGACTGGCTCGCTTCGCCCCAGACTACGTAGTTTCAGACGTGATGAAAGCGAAGAGGTTCCAACAGGGTTTAAGGTCGGACATTCGAGGAGGGGTTGCGCCCTTCCAGCTGAAGACCTATGGAGAAGTAATGAGTAAGGCATTAGTAGTCGAAGAAGAAAACAATAACCGATACTGTCAGAGGGAACAACAGGGAAGAGGAAGCATTGATCCAAGCAGGACGGAGAGCTATGAATCGGTACATAAGAAATCGAGGTTTGTAGCACCGAATCAGAGACAATCGTTCCAGACAGGGTATGGGAGAGCTGCACAACAAGCTACTCATCAAAGTTTTCTCGCATTCTTGGCATCGAGGTGATGAGGTATGAGGGTCCTGCTATTTCCAGCGAGGCTACAACTACCCAAGGTTTTTCGAGAGCTGCTACTTCAACACCAAGGGAAACTTGTGTCAAGTGTGGCAAGTCCCACAAAACAACGGATTGTAGGCAGGGAATGCGAGGTTGTTTCAAATGCGGCAAGATAGGCCACATGATTAGAGATTGCCACAGAGGCTTAAAGAAAAGACTACTTCCATGCCACAACCTATTCAATCACGAAGCCGGTTGTTCGAGGGAGAGCCTACACAACTACACCGAGGCGAAGGAGTGTACACATCATGCAAGGTAAGATTTTTTTTAAGTAAAGAATTTCAGTTTCAATACAATTCTAGATGGTGAATGTGCGTTCATTAGGATAAGTATATATATAACGTTGTTGTTAGCGTTAGAAAATTCTAAATAAAGTATATGTTATGTATTATATGTATGCATTATAGATGCGTTACAAGTTTCTGAAAAAGGGTGCTACATAGCACATGGCCTGAGTCTTGATAGACCCAGGGTCTACCCACTCCTTCATCACCCCTAGATTTGCAAAGAAGATGAAGATTGTTCCGGAGACACTAGACTTTGTGTTATCAGTGTCTATCCCAACAGGAGAATTAGTGGACACAGAGTTAGTCTGCAAATCGGTAGTGGTAAGCATTCGGGATCACGTTGTCTACGAACTAGATGCAAATTTAATATTGTTGGACATGCAAGGATTCGACATGATCCTTGGCATGGATTGGCTGTCCCATCACTGCGCAACAGTGGGTTGCAAGGATAAAGTTGTTGTTTTCCGTCCTAACACGAGGAGATCGTTTCGATTTCAAGGGGAGAGATCGACACAGGTGCCACTCATATGCGATCGAGCGTAAGCGTTTAATCAGAAAGGGGTATAGCGGTTATTTGGCATTCCTGAAAGAAAATAAAGAAGAAAAGAATATTATCTTCGAGATAGCGGTAGTGCGAGAATTCCCAGATGTATTTCCAGAAGAATTGCCAGGGTTACCTCCAGAAAGAAGTAGAATTTGCGATCGACTTAGCACCAGGAACGGAACCTGTTTCAAAGGCGCCTTATAGGATGGCCCCTGCAGAGTTGAAAGAGTTGAAAGAACAATTGCAAGAGCTCATGGACAAAGGGTTCATAAGACCAAGCGTGTCTCCATGGGGAGCACCAGTTCTACTCGTGAAAAAGAAAGATGGGTCGATGCGGTTGTGCATTGACTATCGTCAATTGAACAAAGTTTCTGTGAAGAATCGATATCCGTTGCCAAGAATAGATGACTTGTTCGATCAGTTGCAGGAAGCAAAACATTTTTCCAAGACCGATCTAAGATCTGGATACCATCAGTTAAGAGTCAGGGCCGAGGACATTCAGAAAACGGCATTTAGAACACGGTATGGACACTATGAATTTTTAGTGATGCCATTCGGACTGACGAACGCACCGGTGTCGTTTATGGACTTGATGAATCGGGTGTTTAAACCACACCTAGACTCCTGCGTTGTAGTGTTTGTTGATGACATCCTGATTTACTCAAAATCGAAGACGGAACATGAAGAACACTTACTAGTCGCTCTACAAACCTTGCGTGAACACCAATTGTACGCCAAGCTCAGCAAATGTGAGTTTTGGCTAGAAGAGGTTAGCTTTTTGGGACATGTCGTCTCAAAGCATGGTATCACAAAGAGATCCGCTAAGATCGAGGCGAGTGAACCGGAGCAACCAAAATCGTGATGACGTCCAAGTTTCCTGACCGGTAGTTATTATCGACGTTTCGTCGAGGGGTTTTCAAAAATATCAGGACCTCTTACGAGGCTTACAAGAAAGGACTTAAGATTTGAGTGGTGTGAGGTGTGTGAGAAGAGTTTTCAAGAACTCAAGAAGAGACTCACCTCAGCTCCAGTGTTAGCCATTCCATCAGGCAGTGGAGGATTCACAGTCTATAGTGATGCTTCGTATAACGGGTTGGGTTGTGTACTAAATCAATATAAAAAGGTAATAGCTTACGGCTCAAGACAGTTGAAAGAGCACGAAAAGAACTACCCAACACATGATCTGGAACTAGCAGCAGTCATATTCGCATTAAAGATATGACGACATTATTTATACGGAGAAACATTTGAAATTTTCACTGACCATAAGAGCCTCAGATATCTACATTTTACGTAAGGAACTAAATATGAGACAAAGCGAGGTGGATGAAATTCCTAAAAGACTACTATTCCATCCGGTACCATCGAGCAAAGCTAACGTAGTTAATACGCCTTGAGTCGGAAAAGTTCGCCCATTGTTGCTAGTCTAATTTCGGTATACATCGATGGAAGTCGTTGGAGGATCTAGCGCTATGTGGACATACGCCAACATATCAGTGAAACCAGTGATATTCGAACACATACGAGAACTACAGATGAAAGACCCAATTCTAACAAAGATGTGTCAAGATGTAACTGAAGGTATTACATCTGAGTTTTCAATCAAGGAGGATGGTTCCTTAGTATTCAAGGGGCGACTTTGCATTTTAGACAATGCCGATTTGCGGCGAATGATTCTTGATGAATCTGACAAGTCAAGCTATGCTATCCACCCAGGAAGCACAAAAATGTATCAAGATCTGAAAAAGAATTACTGGTGGAGAGGCTTGAAACAAGATGTGGTAGAGTACGTGTCGCGATGTTTGACATGCCAACAAGTGAAAATCGATCATAGACACCCCGCATGCCTATTACAGCCTCTACCCATACCGGAATGGAAGTGGGAATCTATCTCCATGGATTTCATAGTCGGTCTACCGCGAACTGCAAGGAAGCATAACGCCATTTGGGTAGTAGTCGATCGATTAACTAAGTCAGCACACTTCTTGCCTTATAATACGATGTACACGGCGGGAAGAATAGCAGAGCTCTATATGAAAGAGATCGTCCGTTTACATGGGATTCCAAGTAGCATATTATATACATCAAAGTTTTGGAAGAAATTTCAAGAAGGAATGGGAACTAGGCTAGATTTTAGTACGGCATTTCACCCACAGACCGACAGACAGACTGAAAGGGTCAATCAAGTCATTGAAGACATGTTTAGGGCATGTATGTTAGAATTACAAGGATCGTGGGATCAACACCTACCATTGATTGAGTTCGCATATAATAATAGTTTTTATTTAGCATCGAATGGCACCGTATGAAGCCTTGTATGGAAGACGATGCAAATCGCCAATCAATTGGGAGGAAATTGGCGAGAAATTTGTTTTGGGACCCGAGCTACTTGAAGATAACGCGGCTATTGTCAGCATGATCAGGGGAAGACTAAAGGCGGCTTAAAGCAGACAGAAAAGCTATGCTGACATCAAGCGGACGAGTGTAGACTTTAAGGTGGGTGAACATGTGTTCATGAAAGTATCACCGATGAAGGGGGTGATGAGATTTGGAAAGAGAGGGAAGCTAAGTCCCCGCTATCTTGGACCGTTTGAAGTTTTGGGTCGAGTAGGAGAAGTAGCCTAATGCATTAGATTGCCACCATTGTTTGATCAGGTACACAATGTATTCCACGTGTCTATGCTCAGGAAGTATCTCAATGACCCTGATCACGTGCTGAGCGGCCAATCGTTCGAAATGCATGAAGATATGACCATGATTGAAGAGCCGGTGGAAATTTTAGATCGAAAGAAACATGTGTTGCGAACAAAAGTTATTCCCTTAGTGCTTGTCCGATGGAAGAACCATCTGGTCAAAGAAGCAACATGGGAACGTGAGGCGGATGTTAGAGAACAATATCCCAAATTATTCGAAATTGCCAACTGAATAGTTTTATTCAAATTGAGAATATGTGATTGCGGGTAGTATGAAGTCTATATATTTTTTTCAAAAGATTAAATTTATATATATATATATATATATATATTGACTCCAAGCAATGATTGAACCACTTTTTGTTGAACTTTTTATATATAAAACTAGTAATGAGATTAGAAACCGAAAATGAGCAAAAGGGTACCAGAAAAATATTTCTGGTCTCGCTCGAGCGAGGTCAGAATATAAATAGGAGCGAACTTCTATTTCATATTTCATCTTCACGCGAGAGCCAGCCGAGCGAGGGTTAGGGCTTTTACTTCTACCTCCAAGTTTTTTTTTTTCCGATTCAAGTCGGTTTCAAACGATACGATCCGTTGAAAACTTTCAAAAAGGTGAAATCTTCACTATTTTCTATTTTTCTTTCAATTAGAAAATTTTCTTTTATCAGAATGACATCCCAAGGCCCTGGCACCCAACCTAGAAAACGGATGGCGATCCGATCGCCATCCTCGCGCAATCAAGCGCCACAGACACCATCCACACCTCCTACCCCAATGCAATTAACTAAATGGTGGGAATCGAAAGTTTTTGAAAACGAATGGGAGATCCATCCCTCCTGTTTTGGGGATCCGACGTCCACCCAATGGACCTCGGATTTTCTTACAAACAACGACTTACGACCACTGTTGAACCCTTTTGGAGATCGGTACTATCCGAGGCTCGTCAAATTATTTTATCAAACACTAAAGACAAATGCGACTGAGGACTCTATCCTCATCACCATTGACGGCAAGGAACTGATTTTTGGCAGTGCCGATGTCTCCTCCATCATGCATTGCCCCAACACCTACACACCAAACCCCCTTTCTCTACCGCCTTTTTCAGGGAACGTAGGTTTCCCTACCATTATCACCGACATTACCGGCGGCGCCACCGCATCAGGCCAATCAATCACCCGCTCGCAATTACCGCCACGCATGCGGTTGCTAGATATTATTTTTAAGAAGAATTTACACCCGACTGGTCATGACCAAGAGCGTCGCGAGACGATTTTACAGGCTCTACACTCCGCTTTCCACAATAGGTGGTTTAGCGCTCCGATGGTGGTCATCAAGGGCATGGTCCATGCCCACAAAAGAAACCTAAGGGGTGTTATTCCCCCACCGATAAACCGTTTACCCTATGCACGTTTGATCTCCCGACTCCTTGAATCACGACATGGGAAGGAGGGGTTTCAAATCAAAACAAATGAAATCGCTCTCACCGACAACATCATCCCATACCTCGCCCAGGATTTAAGTCGAAATTTAAAGAGCCTCCACACTAGTATCAACAAGAAGAGAGATCGCCAAATTTCCCGACAAGCCACACAACAGACACCGGCGACACCTACTGCTCCCTCTACTTCATCTTCACAGCCCCTACCTACCACCGATGCCAACATGATGTAAGAGATCCTCCAGCAGGGGCGGGAGATCAGGCTACATCATAGGTTCCAGGAGGCGCTACTCATAGACCTCATGGGCCATGCGTATCTGCAGTCATACAAGGAGCGCGTTAGTGCCATGAGGGGCGCTATTTTTGGAACATCTAGCTCGGGCCTTGCTACGAGGAGCACTACGATGGGTGTCACTGCCGCCAGGGTGGTTGTCGAGGATGTGGATGATGAGGACGACGACGATGATGAGGAGGATGAGGAGGATGATGAAGAGTATGAGCAGAGTGATGATTAGGTCCTCCTCTTTCTTATTGGTTGTTGTTTTGTGTTTTGTGATCTTCAACGTAATCATTATAAAAAAAAAATTTTGTGACAAATTTTTGGTGACAAATTTCGTATAATAGTAACTGAATCCTGGTACAGGTTCCATAAATTGGAGTAGAATGAGTGCCCTTCTGCTTGTGAAAATAACCGTTAAGAGAGTTTTAAAATAATTAAGATGATAGATATGAGTGTTCTGATTTGGTGTAGATTAAAGAAAATTCCCCATGCAGGTATGATCTGGGGTCTTTGAACCATATGCTGCATGATCCGATTTTGATTTGTCGGGTGTGTTGTTATGAATGAATTCTTTTATGTTGGATATAATATTCTTTGTTTTTTTAGTGGGTCATCAATTTTCGAGGACGAAAATTTTTAAGGTGGAGTGAATGTCATAACCCCAGATTTTGAAAAAAAAAACATACACATCACATACCATGCAAAATACCACACTTCATATGCAAGTATTAGTGTCTCACAAGGAAACCAAATTAAAACTACGTATACACACTTACTGTGTATATGTGAAATTTTGTAGCTTTCACTATATAAGTGAAAGTGGGGAGGAGAGTCTCTTCTACGTAACCTAAATCAACCTAGATAGAAAGAAGGAAAAATAGAGAGAAAAAGGAGAGAGTTTAGAGAAAAAGGTTTACAAAAGAGGTGAGGTTCTTAGCCTTTCCATAGAGGACCTTGAAGGGCCTCACGATTGGAAGAAGTTGGATCACACAATAGGGGGACCGTTGAGTAAGGTATGATTTAGATATTTTTCGAATATTTTTAGTAGAGTTTAAACTAGGGGTCGAAGGATCTTAGACACTATTAATCTTCTCTTGAGGAAGAGAATAATCTCCGAATGAATGGAGAACATACACCGTTTCGTGGCTCGCTCGAGCGGTAAAATAGTTCGCTCGAGCGAGGCATCTCTTAAAATCCTAGATATCTCAAATAATAATCGCTCGAGTGATGAATAGTGCTCGCTCGAGCGATGAATAATAATCGCTCGAGCGATGAATAGTGCTCACTCGAGCTATGAATAATAAACGCTCGAGCGATAAATAGTGACCGCTCGAGCGAGGTCAAGTGCTCGCTCGCGCGAGGCTACATAACCGCTCGCGCGAGGACTTCCTTCCAGCTCTCTAAATTCTTTTGGGTATGATTCATGGGAACTGTGTTTTCAAGGGGTCTAAGGACCTTCTGAGTAAAACTTTGTCTCATACAATGTAGGTTCAACGTGGGTTGTTGCGCGTAAGTTTCTGCAAGAAAGGAACGCGTCGGATTGTGTTGAGGTAGGGAATATTCTTGAAACATGTGCATTATTCCATCAAATTCATATATGTAGTGTAATCCAATTAAATAGTCAAATACTGCATGATCATTATGAAAAAGGGTGTGTGAGTGAGTTTCAAACGTGATAGTCTTGAGGTCCCCAGGGGACGAAAAATTATAAAGTAAACATCTGAAGGATGCGATGGAAATCGTGGGCATCCTGTGGATGCGATGAAAACTAACAAAGGAAACTAAGTAATGTGATAAGGCCTGATGTAATATAATTAGCACAATCATGGTGAATAACTATATGTAGAGCACATTCGATATTTTTATTATTTAAGGTTTGATTAGAATACCCCACCGACGTGGCAGGATACCCACGACTGACTCGGCAGGATATCCGTGAGCGTGCACGGCAAATCCAGATTTCATAGCACATCCCAGGGATGTAGATCTAAAAATAGACCCCGCCACCTATGAGAAAGGGGCTTGGGCAGTATTCCCAGTGAATACATATAACAACTGTCTAGTTAGACGATGATGGCGGGTATTCCATCGGGGCTCGATGCTATATTGCTCGGGGACTACTTAAGTTAAGATTTAAGTGATTAGGCCAAATTCACAACTAAACCAGTAAGGAGATTAAACAAAACCATGCAAAGTAACAGTCGAAATCATTATTTTTATTCCAGTTATTTCAATTGTTGTCCATAAGTAATTACTCGATAATTTTATGCTTTTTAAATTGCTAACATATGTGTGAAGGTTAATCTATATGTTCTTTTTGTTTCCCTACGGAGCTAGGATGTAGCTCACCCCCCTTAGACTATACGTCGCAGGTCCAGGACAAGCGGCAGTAGAGACTTCTGGAGACGCTGATCCAGGGGATTCAGATTACGTGCCCACGAAAGAGTCAGAACCTCCTCCTGAGGTATTCTTCTAGGAAACCCACTGCATACTTTGAGAGTGAGTTGAGAGTATTAGGTACGGCTTGGTATGTCAAGCCTCTTTATTCGAATGTATTTAAATACCGTTTCTTTTGATAAAATGTCTAGGATGAACAGTTATCACCAATGGTTTGGGTAAGTTCTTATGCCCATGAATTGGCATGGGACAAGGACTGCCTTTCGATACCATGATTTTTTTATGAGAACTTGTTTAGACTAGCTACGTGCGCCTTAATTACAGTTTTGACTTGTATATACCAATGTATTGTAAAGAACCCAGGGCACGGCCTAGAGGGTCGTGCTGATGGCACACATTTCGGGGTGCCAAAATTCGGGCTGTCACCCAGTACAAGAGGGTTTCAACCCGTCGGGTCAACTCGATGGGTCAAAGTCAAACAACCCGACCCGCCATAAGTTTGGGCTTGGGTTCAGATTTCCAAGTCCCAACTCATTAGGTCAGGTTGAAAATGCTGACTCATTTTTCCAAGTTCCACTCAAACACTGAATTGTTTATTGTTTAATTCCCAACAATATTATTCATATACCCAAAAAAAAAAATCACCAAAATTTTAGATACCCAAAATTAAAAATCATCCCAAAATAATAAAAAAACTTACCAAAAATTTTCGATACCCAAAATTAAAAACCATTCCAAAATTTGGTTATTAATCTAAGAACATGTAGATTGATGGTTTTTTTTACAAGAATAATTGCATGGTTTGCCACAAATCCTCCATTGGTTGAGTATTCGTCCAAACGTTGGCATGCTTTAATAGGGGAATTACCCATATGATGGGTCTTGAATCTGATATGTGAATGAATGGCCTTTTAGAAGAGTACCTTTAAAGCCACCTACCAAATCTTTGTGTTCACCCACGTTGAAACACGCTAATTGAATTGAATCGAACGATGGAGATCATTTATCCTCCCAATCTTTCATGAGATCGATCTTCAGATCATGGGTGTACCATCAAACGGCCGATATTTTATTTCACGTGGCACACATCTCAGAAAAGTGACCTTAACATCACATGCACACTTAAAATTGATTTTAAGGTCACTTTTATGAGTGTGTATCACATGAAATAAAAAATCGACCATCTAATGGCACACCCATGATCTAAAGATCGATCTCATGAAATATTAGGACGATAAACAATCTTCATCGTCTGATTCAATGCAGTCGATGTGTTTCAGCGTGGGTGAACTCAAAGATTTTGTGAGTGGATTTAAAGGTACTCCTGTTAGAATGGTGGTGGTAAGCTATAATGACATGACTTGTAAATAAAGGTGAATGAAGAGCCTTTTAGAATGGTGGTAAACTATAATGGCATGACTTCTAAATATAGATGATGAAGGAAGAACCTTTTACAATGGTGGTATTTTTAGAATATTGGTTTCATTAAAGGCAAAATAGTACTTTCAATTCATATACTCACGGCTAGTTAACAGCAAGGGGGTATATGAAACAGAAGCACAAAAGTAAGGGTTGCAGAATAAATACCCATAACTCAGGGGGTTTGATGCAATATCGGCATATCTCAGGGGGGTATATGCAAAAAACCCAAATATCTAAGATATTTCATTTGGGTTTTTATAGAAAGAGAGAAGAGAAAGAGAGAGAGCCTTGAGAAGAAAATCTCCACCTCCTTTACTCTTCCGAAGCCAAATAGCCGTTGATCTCTCTCCTCAATTTTATTCTTCTTCTCTGATTGTGGATCGCAAGGAGACATCGGCTCATGTGCGATTATGATCAAGGAGCGTGAGAGGATCCTGTCTCTCCCAAAACCTTTTCCGTTTTGTTAGAAACCCTTCTTTGTAGAGAGCACCGTCGTGTGGCCCCGTCGTATGATCGCTTTCGCACAAAAATCCATAAGTAGAGTGTGTTTGGAAGATTGTTTTGATTGTGTGTGCGGTCGATACGAACGCGAGAAGGTGGGTCTCAAACGCTTTCGATTCGTTTGGAGGAAGCATTGATTGATGCATTCATTCGATCATGAATTTGTGAGTAGTTAATAAGGTGAGATCTTTAATTTATTGTGAATTAATTATAGTTTAAATCAAACATTTATTGCCTAAATGTTAGTTAATTAATGTGGGTTTAAAGAGAGAAAAGAAAATCTGAATTCGAGAAGATTTGTAGAAATCCCGACAATCACTCGTGTGACCTTAAAAGTCGCTCGCGTCAAGGGTCAAAAAATCGAAAAACCGATACGTATCGTCCTGACCTTCAGGATGATACGTATCGAGTATCGTCCGATACATTCAATGTATCGGCGATACATTGAATGTATCGGTTCAATACATTTTTTTTTTGTATAGTCCAGAGAACGGGCGATATCTTAGGATAGCGGCCGATATTTTAAAATATTGGCCACTATCTTAGGATAGCGGCCGATATTTTAAAATATTGGCCACTATCTTAGGATAGCGGCTGCTAACATATCGCTAACTTGAAAAAAAAATAAAGTTAATTAATTAAATTTTAAGTTAGCGGCCGCTAACTTAAGATAGCGGCCGCTAACATACCGCTAACTTAAAAAAAAAAAAAAATTAAATTTTATTTAATTTAATTTTAAGTTAGCGGCCACTAATATACCGCTAACTTAAGATAGCGGCCGCTAACTTAAAATAGCGATCGTTTTGATATATATATATATTTTCAAAAAATTAAAAATCAAATTATCGGATGATAATTTGAAATTATCACCTGATAATTTCAAAGTATCGTCCGTATCATCCGATACGGGCGATACATTACCCGTATCGGATGATAATTACCCTATTTTTTAGGGGGTATGATACATAGGCAATGTATCGTACCGCCCAGGTCCAAAATCGATACGTATCGGTATCAGACGATTTTTTGACCCATGGCTCGTGTGAGTTAATTTTGCTCGTGCGAGATAGGCTTTAGAATAACCTGAAAAATGAGAGGTAACAGTTGCTCGCGCGACTAAGAGTGTGTCAGGAGAGTCGCTCGCGCGACTTTGGAAGTCACTTCCGCGACTGTGACAGAAGCACTGATATTGTCTCGGTATTTTGGCCATAACTTTCTGCTCTGAATTCGGATTGACATAATTCTTAAAGCATTGGAAAGAGGACAACGAGCTCTATGACTCGTATGAATTAATAAATTTATAAATCAAATATTTTAAAGATAAAAATTGAGCAAGAAGTTGGGTCAAGTTCTGAGTTTGCACCAACTTGCCCATTTTCGCCTCAGTTTCGAGAAAACGTTTAAGTTAAAATCATTAGTAATTAAGATCAATCCTTAATACATTGTATATTTGTGATATAGATTGAGCGTGAACAGTCATCGATAGGACCTTGCTTTGTTTCGCTACGGCTTCGAGGTTGAGGTAGGAGAAACTCAATGCCCATTTGCATTTTTGACTTTGATTCATAAATATCTTGATATGATTGAATGATTTAGAATTTGTGAATCTGTCTGTATTTCAACAATCGAAAGTTTTGGGGATTTTTGACTCGTGAAATTGATTTAGAAATTATTTGCTTTAGCATCTCTTGAATTATCGAGAACTCTGAATTGAATTCTGAATCTTTGAATTTGAATGTAAAGAATATGGACATGTAAGGGAAATTCCTTACTCAATTGCATTTTTGACTTGATTTGTAAATATAATGAGTTAAGCTTTGAAGTTTTGACTCGTATTTGAATTCTTTGAACTATTAAATCCATTGAGTTCAACAATTATGATTTGAATTTTAGAAATTATAAGTCTGATTGCGTTTGATTATTGAAAGCTTTGAATCATCAACACGCATATGAGCACTTTGAAATATCGAACCTCGTGAACTTTGAAAATGATCTTCGACTTGAATTCACAATGGAATCCGAACTATGAAATCCTTGTAAGGAGTTCATATCAATAAGAATGTGGACATGATGTGATTAATGAAATGTGATGAATTTAACCACCATTGAATTAGAACTCTTTGAAATTGGAACTTTGAATTCTTTGAAAGGTATTGAGTTTTCTGAACTTTGAATATGAATTTGAATCTTATTTACTGATGTAAGGAAATCTTCGAATCTTTGAGATGTAATCGAAGTTTTTGGAATTATTAGTTGTATCTAAATTTTTGAATACGGAGCATGGAACTCTGAGTCTTAGAATGAGATGAAATTATCTTGGAATTATTAGTTGAGCATGAAATTTAAAATCTGTATCCGAATGTGAATATGAATTCCGAATATAGACTCCAAATATGGACTATGAATCGAAAATTATGAACATTGAATTTGATGTGAACTTAAAATCCATGAAATTTGAACATGATATGAATTTTGAACATGAGCTGTGTATTAGAATCCGTATACACTGACTACACGACTGCATAAACTGACTGGACCGGTATGGCGGGTTATCCGTACACAACATATCGGATCGGTGATACGGGTTATCCGTACATCTGCAGACCGTATAATCGATCGATACGACCGACACTAACTAGATATCGGCCGGACTACATGAATCAAAATTTAGTACATTGCGAGTTATAAATTAGAAATCAGAACACTATAAGATGTGAATGGAAATTTGAACACCGTAAGATGTGAACTGAAAATATGAATACTGTAAGATGTTGTTGGTGTGCACTTTTTCTGGGTTCCTCTCGGTTCCCGTTGAATAAGTGGCTTCCAATTCTGTCTTGTTGGACTCTAGCGATGCGGTGTATGTGATAAGGTGGGGATAAATAATAATATGAGGAATTTCCTAGGATGATTCCTAGTTGATTTGTGATTGCCAGATGCAGATATTTATCGATGCTACAACACGTCAATGATCACGCGTTTAAGCGGGTGTGGGTTACTTATCTTCGATAAATCACTTTGTGGCGCCAAAGACAGTGTCCTCTTTTAATTAGATAGTTTCAGCTTTCTTTTTAGTTTCCCTTGTTGCGGTTATCGTCGATTTAGATTCTCCTTTTTTTTGTTGTTGATTATGATTAGGTGAGCTTATTATGATGAGTTATTTTAGTGTCCTGATGCTATCAGGAGTCCAATCATTTTCAGTTTTTTGGTATCATTAGGAGTCCAATTAATATCAAAGTCTTGGTACTATTAAGAGTCCAATTAGTTCTGGTCTCCTACTGGTACTAGGAGTGCATGTGTATCAGTTCCACTAATATTCCAATTAAATAAAAGAGTAATTATATCGCAATTCTAGATAAAGCAGGTATGCTAATTTTATTGCAATTCTAGATAAGCAGATGTATTAATTGTATGGCAATCACAACTAAAACACTTAAGGCAATCTTACTAGCATTCTAATTTGAAGAAAACAATGACTAATTTTTTCTGCGACGCTGATTGAAGCAATAAATCAATTTACTAAAATAGAAATAAATGATCGAGGCAATAAAATTAACTCTTTTTTTTTAGAATCATAATTTACAGATCAATTATGATAAAATCTAACTAATAATAAACTAATTAACTTTTCTAAATTTTGGTTGAGATAATAAATTGACTGAACTGAATCAAAGCAAATAATGATATGAAGGTCAATTTGATGCAATTAGCCAATTATATTGAAATAGAAAAAACTACCTATAATCAACTAGTTAACCCTAAACAATCTAAAAAAAAAAGGGTGGTTGGGCTCGCTATGATAAGTAGGATTGGTCTCGTTCCCGAGTACCCTCCGTAAGCTCTCGTGGGCAAATCGGATGACTGAGATAAAAGATTGATCGATAGTTAAATAATACAAGGGAGATTTTTAGAATTGAATTCGAAATTATAATAAGAAATTAGATTGAGAAACTAAAGTTATGAACTAAAATTTATATTTTTTTAGATTTTTGACGGTATGAAAATATAAAATTAAATTATAAATTAAAAATTTAGGACTGAATTCGGGTTCGAAATCAGAAAAATCAAGCCGTATGATTAAGGACTGGTTCTGAACTCTGAGAGTCAAAACCAAAAATTAGTGATATGACTGTAAATTAAAATTTTAGAGTAGAATCAGAGCATAAGGTCGGTATATCGGATTGCTAGATTAAGGACCGATTCTAAAAACAGAGAACTAGAATCAGATATAGTGAATTTCGGTCCGAAGAAGGTGCTACGGTCTAAAAATTAGAAATAGAATTGATTAATTAAACTAAGGGGAAACCCTAAGTCTAAAATAAAATAAAATTCTTACCTAGGGTCGGGACTGCGGAGAGAAATCTCGAAGTTCGAATCTCAAAATCATGGCTAATTTGCTCTAGGGGGCTCGCTCTCGGAACTCTATGATTTTGGAATTTATGGTCTCTCCTCTCTAAATTTTGCAGCCTCTCTCTCTCTCTCTCCCTCTTCAAGAGAAAGAGTTTTTATAGGTTTTCCTTCTAGCGTTTAAGCGCTTTGAGTGATCCTGAGACTCGCCAAAATTTGAATAATTAATGGGTTTCCTAGTCTAACAAAATTAGGGCTAATTACGTGCGTGATGGGACGTGCATAATCCAATTAACTGTGTTACCTGAAGCACTCAATCGAGGAAACATAGGGGTCAAGGGTAGGAGACTAGGTCGGGCGTAGGCCAATTGTGTGCTAATAGTGTAGCGCTCAATCCGATCGTGCGTCAGGTTCTAAGCGCGTAATCGAGTCTCGAAACGGTCTATGAAAGGAAGTTTGGTTTGAAAAGGGATTGATCGCGCGCTTGTGGTTCTGCATGTGATCGAATTACGCACCAGTTTTCAGGCGCTTAATTCAGGGTTGTCCGGGTATGGTCTCAAGAATGGAATACAGGACTATTGTTTTAGTCTGTATCCTGACTATATACTATTGCTTAGTGTATAGCCTCCCTACGTTGGGATATGAGCCACAGAATTATTATTTCAGCTTATGTTCAGTCATGTACTGCTGCATGGTCCCATATCGAGGGTTGAAAAGGTCAAGGGCTGACCAAATGAATTCGTGTACTCCAAGAGGGCGAAATGAGGGTGTCTACAGATGCAACTCTTCGGCGCGCTCTTACGAAGTAAGAACGCGTCGAAGAAGTAGACACCCCTCATTCGAGGTGCCTTCCTATTTCTTGAGAATTCATAGATGTGAATTAGTGATGCTGACATGAAAAGCTTGGCTTTCTTATCTATCAGCACAAGCTTTAATGGAATATCTGAAGGGCAAATGGTAGCTGTCGAAGGACACATTCCAGATCTGTGGGTGCATGGCGCATTCCGTCGCATGGCGGGAGCTAACAGATGGATTTTATGCAATCGAGATATCGGGGCGTCAATCAAATGTCCATAGGGTGCAGAGACCGGTAATACAAAAAGAGATGAAATAGTATGTAATATCGAGAGCTTTTGTAAGTCATGTCAGACTGGGCACGTCATTGCTCACACTAATGCAGGTCAGGCGTTCCGTTTCCAATAGACATTGGCAAGTTCTTAGATTGAGTATTCTCATTGTTTGGCTTCCTAGGGGAATGGTTGATTTGGGCTGGTAATTGAGGTAAATTTTGTGAAGTGTGCTCAGTTGAATTCTACGCAGTGGCATATGCGCTTGATTCATCTAGAGTCGTTGTTTGTTTTTGCATATGAACAAGTGATTCTGCACAGTGGCGTATGAGCTCGATTGCGAGTTCAGAGGTTTTGGGAATTAAAGATCAAGGCTAAGTGTAGTTGGTTGTGATATTTAAAGAAAGGTGTATTTTGTTCATTTTATCCTTTTCTTTTTTTGTGTTTTTTTGTAAGTAAGTAAGAGAAGAAAGATTTTTGAGATAAAAGATTTTAGAATGAGTAAGGGGTTTTGAAATTTTGGGGATTTTAACTTAAGATCAATTATGTGGTAAAACAGCGGAAAATGTGGCTTCCTAGATGTCGTTGAGCAGATCCACCGGTACAAGATATGTGGACCTGACCGTTCATGTGGTTGTCAAGACGACCCTTGGCATGTCGAATACTCCATCTAACCTTCTCGACAAATACTGATGATTGTCTCTTATGAGAGGACTACAGTAATTCGTGAGTTGAGAGAGACGGGTTTTGAAAATATTTTGACTTAATCATAGATAATTATAATTTAGAAGAAATATTTAGTAATTGAAAAAGGAGTAGTACTTACCTGGCGGTGATACTTACCTGAATTATGCGGTGATCCTTGGGAATATTGTAGCGGTGGTACTTTGGTAGTATTGTAGCGTCGCGACGGGACTTGGTGGCTATCATTGTAATGCAATGTTTCGGGTGCAATGTTGTAGTAGGTTACCCCCGGGATTTATTTTTTTTTTTTCTCGCTTGTTGGTTAAGCAGTGGTTGGCGGTTGTCGGCGTGATGTCGCGATGAAGCCTTGGTGATTGTAGTGGTACTGCGATGGGACTTGAGAGGTATTGTTGGGATGTTCGCGCTATAGCTTGACAGTAGTGAAATGCGATGGGACATGAGAGGAGTCCCATGTTTTCCTGCCTTTCTGTTGCAGTGGCGTCTGGTAGGTTTGTGGCGAGCACTTCGGGAGGAGGCTCTTTGTTTCGGCGATAGGATATGCTCGTATTTTCTCCCTTTCTTCTGTTAGTATGATCGATGTTGTTTGAAAAAAATTTTTAGGTAGTGGTGTCCGCAATGGGAAGTGAGCTAAGCGTTACGCTGGTAGGGTGTTTATGTGACAAGTGTATCTAGTTTCTTTCTTTGGCAGATCTTGGGTTCTGGTGAGATTATATTGTAGTTGCGTTGTGATTGACTTAGTTTTTTTTTGTTCTTTGGTGTATTTGCATTTTCGAGAGATTTATTTTTGGCTTTTCACGATGGGCCATGAGGGCATGACTACAATTTTGCGATGGGATAACAATGAGTGACGGTCCTTTTTCAATCTGAATGGCTCATGAGGCTATGCGATGGGACAAAGGGGACTCTCGCTCGAGAAGGGGTAAATTTCGGGCAAAATTAGGAATTAAGTGCCTGATATCAGCCGCTTAAACTAATTACATGCCTGATTCCAAGCGTGCGATTTAGGGTCTAAAGGAAGTATTTACGCGTGTGTAGGTTAACGTGTGATTGGATTACGCGCTCTAATACTTGTGCTCGATTGAAGCGTCACCCGGTCAATGTACGGGTGATCTTTCAAATTGTGCGATAAAAGTGAGTCGTTTAATCGGATTGTGCGGCTGGTGGGCAACGCGGAATCAGAAGGTTGTGCTATCTGTGCGGGCGACAGTCATATTGCGCGCCTAGTTAGGAGCGCGGGTTTTTGATTTAGCGCGATGTTTCCAGTGCGTGATTCGATTAAGCGCACATTTTTAGGCACGCGATTAAGGTCGTACTCTATATAAGCAAAGGAGTCTTCATTTGCTTTTCATTCTCGGGTTTAGTCTCGAGTCTTGACTTTTCTGAGTGTTCTAGCATTTTGAGATTCGTGTTTCAGCGATATTGAGTGATCTAATCGTCAGATTGGGATGGGGTTTCTTCCTATATTCGTTATTTCATGTGATCTTCATGCTAGTGTGATGTCCGGGGATAGTATTATTCTGAGAATGGGGATTTTGGGAATGACAATATCGGTCTTCATACCGTTCCTTTTTAGGGAGTAGTGAAGGCAGCGTTGATGGGGCGGTGGTGGAGGAAGTGAAGATGGCAGGGAGAGTAGGTGCTATAAATGGAGGGATGTATTACCCAACCAATCCTTCCGTCTCTTCTGCCGGTGGCTTGTTTAAGTTCTCCAAGTCTGGTGGCAACATTTTTGAAGCCTCCGATTGGATGTTTTGTTCCTCATTTTGGCTCATCGTAATTTTAGTTTTCGTTTTGAGTTGTATGTTAGATTTTAGGTTTTTGTTTTGAGTTGTAATTCAGGAGGTATGCCTCCGATGAAACTTGTAAAACTTTAAATTAAAAATAAAGGGGCATTTTTTTTATTGTATATTTTCACTGTCCCATTGGTTGGCTTAAATTTTTATTGATTAATTAACTGAACGTATTTGCTTTATTATAGTTTTAAGATTTGAGTTAGCTTATAGTTTTAAAGTTCCTTATGAGAACGACCCAAGGTTTATTCATTCGTCCTATTAGGTCCTACTTAGTAGGTTCACTTGATTTTATCAGGCTTGTTGGGGCATTTTTTTTTATAACAAGTTAGATTTTGTCCTGTTTGAGTTTTTTTATTTGTTTGAGGTTTTGGTCTTATTGAATGTAGTTTGTTTTGTCTGGGGTGTTTTATTTTGTTCAAGGTATAATCTAAGATGATACTTGTTAGAATGTGTGAGTTTTTCATAGGTTCTAGATGGTGGTTGGGTGTTTCAATCCTATTGGTCTATCTAGACTTGGGGACTTTGTGATTTTAGAGGGACAAGTGTTGTGTAATTATTGGTTCATCTTGGTTGTCATGAATTGTGGTTTTTTTAAAGGGTGATGTGTATGGTTTTGGATTCAATCGGCTTGGTAGGGGGTTCAAATGTGTGGCACTTGTCCATCGGTGATTCAAAAAAACATAGTTTATAAATGTGTGAATTTAAGGCTTTGGGTTTATTGTTTATTTTGGACTTTCATTTTAAGCTTATAGGTTAAAACGTTTTGGGGGATATCTTGTGTTTATAAGTTTGAGCATTTTTTATTTATTAATGTCTTTTATTCTTTTCTGTTTCGTATCCCGGGTATTGGACCCGATGAATTGTGCTTATTAAGTGGATGATGAGAATGGACGGGATTGGGAATTCGGGGTGATGCTAGGGTTGGTGCTATCAATCCAACTCAAAGTGTCACCCCATCGGGGGAAGTGATGGAAGAGAAAAAGGTGGTAGAGAGGAAACCCAAGGATAAGGCAAGGTTAGAGTTCTTGTGACCGATGCCTATTTTTCCTCGATAGGCTCTGCAAATTCAGTGCTAGTTGCTCTTCATTTTTAATGTGTCCAAGGGGAGCTTCCAACAATGGATCCCGCAGATCCTGGGTGGCTTTCTTTGAGCCACTCTTCCTTTCCTATCAGTTTGGGGCAAGGGGAAGAGGCTATCACGATTAGAATTCGCTCATGGTGCTTTCCTTCTCTAAACTTCTCCGAGATTTCTAGTTTCCCAAATAAATTCGGATTCGGGCATTGCCTGAACGTACTGATTTCAATATTCTTATTTTAACTGTATATTCAGAGGGTATGCCCTTGGTGTGTGTTGTAATTATTTCATTGATCTATAAAGTGGTTGTGTTCTCTATATCTTTTGTCTTGTTTTGGTTCGACTCTCTCGGTATCGTGTTTGACTCATATGATGTTTATTTATTTGGGTTTAGTTTAATTTAGATTTATTAAATTCAGGGAGCACCAGGGGTAGTTTCCCCTTTTTTTATTTTTTTTTAAGCTTTAGCTTAAGGGATATAGAGGCGATGGGGGGCATTTTTTTATTGTATATATTTTTTTGTTAGAATGTATGATAGATGGGGGCTACCTTTTCTTTTTGGTGTAATTGATGAATGTGAAGGAGAGGACATTTTTATCGTCCGGTCTTAGTTTTGGGACGCTCTCTTTTTCTTTCAGGGCGCGTGTTTCTTTAAGTTAGAAGTGTTTTGGTGGTTTTACGAAGGGTGAAATTCGGGTCGATAGTAAATGTCATGAATGTCCTAATTTCGGGTTTTGGCTTGCTGTCTTGGGTGTGAATTTTTTTTTTTGGGCAAATTATGTGCTTATCCCCGTGCGTTTAATCTAATTACGCGCCAAAATTTGAGCGCGCATTTCGGAAGGGTGAAGAGTTATTATGCACTAGTTCATAGGCATTTAATTCATTTAAGCGTTTGAACCTATGCGCAGGATGAATACGATCACTAGCATTCCCGCGCCAACGTGTGGGCGTTTGAGGTTATTACTCTCTCTCAGTAACGTGCGTGATCAACCGGTGGGATAGATGTGAGCGGGCGACAAACCATTTGCGCGCTCATCAGTGGGCGTTTGACCCGAATTAAGCGTTTTATGAGGGGCGCGTGATTCGATTGAGCGCTTTATTTCAAGCGCGCAATTCAGAAAACTTCTATAAATAGTTGAGAACTTCTCATTTTCGTCACGCGATCCGTTTTAGTCTTTGATTTTCTTGTTTCCTAGTTTCTGTGTGCCCATTTTTCATGTTTTCGTGATATCCTGTGATCCGGTCATCCATTTCGAGTGCCGTTTCTTCCATTTTCTTTAGTTTTTCGAGATCTTCGTATCAGATGGAGGGTGAGGGTTCGGGGGGCACAGGCTAGAGCTGTCGCCATAGAGGCAGATATCAGGGAGATGGTGGTGGAGGGAGTCCCCGAGGGTGACCAGATGGTGGTCAGGGAGGAGGTACCCGAGGCTGAGTCAGGGATAACTGAGGAGGAGGGCGATAGAGTTAAGGGTGAGCAGGGTGAGGAGCAGCCAGGCGCTGAGCCTCGGGATCGTAAGCACTATCCACTCAAGGATTTCTTTGCCAGAGGCCGGGTAGGTCCCCGTAAGCAAGAGTTCTTCCATTTTCTTAGGTATTCAGGCTATGACATAGGCTCATTAGGATCTGTAAACCCTTCTAATTTACGTCAAACCTGCATTGATTATGGGTCGTGCTTACTTGTGTATTATGATGGCATGTTCTATTTAGTTGTTCTTATTATGTTTTGTGTGTTCGTTGTAAGTTATTATTATGTGGTTTGGGCATATTTCATTTGCTTTGAGCTTTAAATTTGTTTATCTTTTGTCATAGGTATGTGTTAGCCTTACTGTCATTGTTTGTGTTTCGTTCAATAGGAGCCCCCGCAGCTGGCTATCAACACGGCATGAATCGAGTCTCATACTTGATACCGTGCATTGTCGGAGTTTCAGCGGGAGCGGTTGGTGTCTTTCGGGTTTGGGACGATTTTGGAGTTGGAGTCTTTTTAGGTCGATCGGGGCTTGATCGCAGCGATTATAGAGAGGTGGAGCGAGAGGCATTAGGCACTTCTCTTTCCAGTTGGTATGATGCTACCGACCCCTGAGGACTGGGACCGCATTACTGATCTTCGTTTTGAGGGTGAGCCGATCATGGGGCGGATGTGCAAAACCACACAGGAAATAGAGCTGAACTTATCCCTTTACCTTTCCCGCAATGCCAAAGTTCGAGATATGCACATACTGCTGGTTTAGGAGACCTACATGGGAGGCCTCTCCCTGCATTTCATACCACATGCCGGCAGGGCGTTCCACTAAAATAAACCTCTCTCCCCTCGGGCCAAAGGTCATTGCTGGCTCTTCTTCCTGTTCTTCCTCCGGCATATATTCATCGTCGCCCGACATTTTGGGACAAGTACAAACAATCATGTTAGGGCTGATTTGTGATAAAAGGACCGTTGTGCTACAAATCAAGGGAAGGTCAGTATACTCATTCCTTTCTTTCGCTTTCAAAAAGAAAAACAAAAAAATCCCTTTCTTTTACTTTCAAAAACCAAACAAAAAAATGCATTTCATTATGTTCACAAAAACAAAGAAAAAAAAAATGCTTTTCTTTATGTTCACAAAAAAAAAAAAAAAACGTTTTTCTTTATGTTCATAGAATTAAAAAATAAATAAATAAAAAAAACCGAAAAAGGAACCAAAAATCCCTTTCTTTATATAAGTAAAACCAAAAACTTTTTCCTTTCTTTATAAAAATAAACAAAATCTTCTATTTTCTTAAAAAAAAATAAAAAATCACAAAGCAAATTAAAAACAAAAATTCCCTTCTTTATGCTTCTACAATCAAAATTAAAAAACAAAAAAAATTCTTCCCTTATGTTTATAAAATCAAAGTCACAAAAAAAAAGAGAGAGAAAAACCCTTTTCTTTGTAAAATCAAAAACCCACAACAAAAATAAAATAAATTCCTTAGTTAGTTTCCATAAAAACAGAAAAAAAACCAAATGAAAATTCCTTTTCCTTAATTAATAGAAACCAAAAATAAAATAAAATACTTTCCCTTAGTTAATTTTCAAAAATTTAAAAAAAAAAAAAAAAAAGAGACCAAAAAAAAAATTCTTTCTTTATGTTCAAAAATAAAAAAATAAAAAAAGTAAACAAAAAATGAAGTCCTTTCTATGTGCACAAAAAAAAAAAAAAAAAAAAAAGATTATGTATTAATAAAATTCAAAAAACAACAAAAACAGGGCATCATTCATGAAATATCATCAACTCATCATCAATAAACATGCTAACAATGAAAATAGACAATTATCATCTAAAAATGTAAGATCATGATCACATTTGCAAGAAAAATCAAATAAAATGGGTTTTAAATGGTTATATTTGAAAAATAGGGGGTCTTTGATCTAGCGCGGAGTGGGTGATTAATCAATGCAAGCAAATGCTGGCAATGAAGCACACTTAGAGTCAATGTAAAGGAACCCTAGGAGGAGATTATTTTTCGGTTTGGAGAGGCGGGGAGAGAAAAGTTTTGAAAATACAACTCTTTTGCCCGAACTCGAGTTCCCTTAAAATGATCCCCAGCCATGCTTGGTGCATGTATTACATGCGCCAGGCTATTTTGGCCCCCCAGTTGGCTTGGCGCAACTAATAGTTGCGCCAGGTCACTTTTGGACTGGCTTTTGGGCTTGGTGTGGGTCACATGCATAGCTTGGTACCCCTTCTCTTTGTTTTATTGTCCCTGATAGGTGCACATGCTCCCAAATGGTATGTCGATCCTTATTCGGCTTGCCCGGAAAGCTGTGCTAGAGTAAATGGATCGAGATCGATGAGCATGCTCAAAGAATCCTGATCAGACACATAGAATGATAGCTTTGGAAAACCAAAAAGATCACATAAAATAACATAATAGTTTCACATAAAATGATAGAATCGCTTCATAAAAAATGATAAAGAAAATCTCAAAAATAATTCACATAAAATGATAGAATAGCTTCACATAAAATGATAAAGAAAATCCCAAAAATAATTCATATAAAATAATAGAATAGCTTCACATAAAATGATAAAGAAAATCTCAAAAATAATTCACATAAAATGATAGAATAGCTTCACATAAAATGATA
The DNA here is from genome assembly GCA_021018995.1 of Chloranthus sessilifolius. Classification (NCBI taxonomy): domain Eukaryota; kingdom Viridiplantae; phylum Streptophyta; class Magnoliopsida; order Chloranthales; family Chloranthaceae; genus Chloranthus; species Chloranthus sessilifolius. The sequence continues at coordinate 79,550,564 of CM037592.1, read as the reverse complement.
AAGAAAATCTCAAAAATAATTCACGTAAAATGATAGAATAAGATAGAATAAAGTGATAGATTAAAAATCACATAAAATGATAACTCAAAATTCCAAAAAAAAATCACATAAAATGATAACATAAAAAGTCAAAAATTTCCCACATAAAATAATAAAAAATATGTGTTTTGAAAAGGCGGCACGTGCTCCCAAAAAGTGGTGCGACATCTATTCGCTTTGCTCGGAGAGTCGTGCTAAATAAACTTCAGGATCAATGGGTTCGCCCAAAGACCTCGAACCCTGCTTCAAGTAGGGGCACCCGCGACCAATCAAATGGGGCAATCAATGCCTTGTACGATTAGACGCAAACTATGGAACCTTGCGTATTTTCGCTTTGCGCCTATCTTTAAGCGTGGGTCGATCACCCCCCTTACTTGCAAAACTATTGTATTCAGAATAAATCTCGAACATCAGTCACCTTCAAACCATCTCTAGAAGCAGATGTTTTTCCTGACTAACAGGCTTTCGCAACTCAAGAAGCGAACATTTTTTCTAGCTATTGGGCTTTCGTAACTCATACCACCTCGGTTATGCCCAGTAATGTCGCTAAGCGCTTGGCGACTGATTACCTTGAGAAACAGATGTTTTTCTCGACATATAGGGCTTTCATTTTCTCACCATGTTACTCGCTTGATGTTTGAGGTTCATTCTGAATATAGTAGACCCGTCAGTGATGCCTTGGGCCTCTTCGAATATCTCTTGTCTTTGACATTCGATCATTAGTGATCAGACACCAAAGAGGGACATCTGTAGACACCCAAATTTGGCCCAAGGCCCGATCGAGACAAATTTCAAGAGAGGTATATTTTTGAGCTTTTAATGGCATGTATGGAACCCTTATGAGCCTTCTCAAAACCTTAGGAACCATCCCAAACCTTTAGAAAACATCCCAAAAATCTTAGAAACCCATCCCGACCCTTAGAAACCATTCTGAACCCAAACCTAGCTTTCCCGAGCAATAGATGAAGAGTGGTACACCAGTAATAGCTGGGACCTTCTACTATGATCGAATCTTATACCATTGAAAAGTAGCAGTCCTCAACTTTCCAACAAGCCAAAGATCACCCCGATCAGAGCCATGCATCAAAAGATATGGCATTCTGAAGTGTAGGGGCAAAATGGAGATTGCAAGGTAGGACCACTTGGGATTTGGCGCATCTATTAGGTGCACCAAGCCATTTCTCTCCAGAAATGGCTTGGCACAACTAATAGTTGCGCCAACCTATAAGTGGGTCCCACCTCGGGCAGCCAACTTTCAGGCCACTGTGTGGCACTATTTTACTGTACATATGCCTGGCGCATTTATTAGTTGTGCCAGGCTTATGAATAGTAACCTTAGGTTTTTGCCTCAAATTTTGAGATTGGGGTTTGACTTGTTGACCATATTGATCTTTGGGGTGTATTTTACTTATTCTGTTGCACCCATTCCCTATCTATCTGCAACCCCTTAAGTGGTTTAAACCTCTAACCTATCATCCACCATTGGAGCACCTTTTCACATATTTCAAGGCTCTAAAAACTCTAGAACACCTTAGATGGCTAGATTACCAAATACCTAACCTAGTTTAGCCTCTAAACACCCTCCTAACCTCTCTTTTTCCTATAAATAGAGAGGCACCCCTCTCTTTACAAAGGCTTGAAAAAATTCTCAAAATTAGAGATTAAGAAACCTCTCTCTCTCCTCTAGTGCACTTTCGCATACAAATTCTAGAACCTTCAAACCCTAATTAGACCTTAGCTTTTCATCAAAAAGCCTTAGTTTAGGTGTGTGCTACCCCTTAGACTTCTCTCTCTACCTCTTAGCCATCAAGCCCTGGGAGCTAGAACCCTAATTCTCACCATACAAGCCATTGAAGCTCACCAAAGCAAGCCTACACAAGGTTCCACAGCGATCCAACAAGGGACCGAGAGCTCCGGCTCTCCCCTCTTTTCCTCTACCTTCTCGATTCTTCTTCCATCCTCTCATTTGTGCCGTTATGCCACTGAATTTTTGGTAGGAACAGAGGGGCACAAATAGGATTTTAATGCCCCTTGGGCAAGAGGAAGACCTTTTTGCTTTTTTAGTTCATTTTTTTTTGCCATAAGTAGAGACAACATTAAGCGGATTGATTGGGTGCCTAACACCTTCCCAATCAAAAACCGAATCCCCTACCCAAGAGCCTTTGGTGTAGTCCGGATTCAGAGTCAATTTTTGGCACTTCGGTGCTCTTTAAATTTGATTTGGGTTTTTCGGGACACCAAAATCTTTGGGTGATGACTCTTTAATTTTTACGAGTGCACATCATCGCGACGGGATCGTCTCGATTCCCACGGTTGCACAACGAGCACTACCCTCCCTTACCTAACACCATCCCTAACATCTTTCGTCTCCTTAGCAACCAAATACTGATCAGATTCCCACTAAAACAACCATGCCCCTGGCCAGACCACCTGGACTATAGCAAGTTCTGCGCTTTCCATCGATTTACAGGACACAACCTCAAAGATTGCTTGGTCTTACGAGATATGATCTATGATATGAATGATCGAAATTAGATCAACTGGGAATCCCTTTGAAACAGTACCCAGAATAATAATCAACACCATGTTCCTAATTTTTGCTATGATATTGAGGGGCCTAGAGTGGTTCCCTCCTGCTGGGAGGTTAGTGTCTGAAAATGAGATGACATTGGGAGCCAACACCTGCCCGATCATCTGTCCCACTTCATCTGGGGATACTTTGTTTGATACATGAGCGTCTTTCAATGCTCCCATCAGAGCTTTCAAAGTGTGTCGGGGATGTCATCAATAGGTCCCAAATGGTGATGTGAGTCGGCATTCTTTTGAGCTGTGCTTCTAATGCGTGTTCTCAGCTCATTTTCTCCATAGGGTGAACCACTATAGGTTCCCTTCTCTCTTCTGCTAGAGCTGGTATCGATACCTCAGACTGTTTGGAGATTCTGCCCGACCGGGTTATGAACTCAACTGCCCCTTCCCTGTTGTCGCCCACATGGCATCCATCTAGTTGTAGTTGAGTGGGACCTGATGGAGATCATATGTTGGTCCAGGGATCTGGAACTGGACTGATGGAGGCACCAGATATGACTGAACTGGCAGGGATGTGGTGAAATTGGGCCAGATATTATTGACTGGTGTTGGAGGTGGTGGACTGATGATGATGTGCTGAAATTGGGCCAACTGTATTGGGTTGGTGTTGGAGGTGAAGGTGGGTGGACTGATGTTGGTGTGGCAAAATTGGGCCATACGTGGTTTATGGGAGCTGATTCAAAAGGCGAGGTAAAATTTGGCACTATGTAATTGACGGGAGTCGATGTCGAATATGATTGGTATTACGGAGGTGGGGTATAGCTGGGCTAAATGTGGCTAACAGGCGTGGGTGCTGGGAAATACAACCTTAAATCTAAAGGAGCCACTTGGGGTGTTGGGCTTGAAAAATAATCGGCTAAGTTTAATAGCTCGATCACCCCTATCGTCTCATTCTCATGACACTGTTACCCGAGTACCGTGAAATTCCTTTCCTTAGTGATGGATTCAGAGGGATCCCCTTCTTTCATCTCCTCCTCCAACATGTTAATGGTGGCCCTTAAGCCCATTCCTTCTTGTGGGTGTGACGACAATGGTGCTTGATGGATGTTGATGTGAGGGTTTGCTTGGGGAGCTGTTGGAGGAATGGGCTTCCCCGCCTCAGTCAGGTCCTAAATCACATGCTTCAATGGAAAGAAATGATCGGTTGGATGTCCCGACTCCTGATGGAAATTACAGTGGGTGCTGGGATAGGATTCGGCGGAGGTCACGGCTGGAGTATGGTAACCAAACCCTTTTCGACCAGTAGGGGCAAAAGGATATTCAAGGACTGCCCCAGGAGAGTGAACACTCGATTATATCGGGCCCTTCTCTGTTCGGGGGTCATTGGTGCCCATGGGCCATTGCTCTATCTCGAAGATGGATTTGCTGGTATTGGAGCTTGCAATGCTGCCCCAAATTGAAATGGTACAATGCGGGTATTGGGTTGCGAAGACATTATTGCTTGGATTTCAATCCCTGTTCTTCTCTCATTTCTCGATTCTAGGAATTTACGGGCCCCACTAGCCACATTCTTGCTTAATCGACCCTCTCTTACCACATCTTCACAACGGTTGGTGTTTCTTACCAAGTCAGTGAAATTGGCTTGCTACTGGTAGACTAAAAAGTCAGAGATAATAGGTAGGGCAGTTTTCGAGATCATCTCGATTTTCTCCTCATCGGGGATCCGATTTCTCACTTGAGTGCCAGGGCCCTCCACCTCTCAAGGTATTCATTGAATGTTTCATCGGGTTTCTTTTTTAAACAGGCCAGATCAGACTTGCGCGGTTCGATGTCCATGTTGTTAACATATTGCTCTTGGAATAGGTGGGTGAGGTATTTCCAAGTTTTTATCATGGACGGCTCAAGAGAAGTGAACCACCTGAGCACGGGTCCCGTGAGACTCTTTTGGAACACTTTTATGAGCAAGCGCTCATTGCCTCTATACTGGCACATATCCCCATAATAGGATTTTAGATGGGCAATTGGGTTACCCGTGCTATTGTATTTATCGAAAGTAGGCACTTTGAATTTGTGGGGTAATGGCACCTCAGCAAACAAACATAGATCAAAAAAATCAGTGGCATGGATTTCGGTTCCTCCCATTTTCATTAACTGCTTTTGGATCTTGTCTATTTTTTCTTTCAGTAGCTTTGATTCCCAAGATGGCAGTGTTGAGGCTGGTCCTCCACTAGGCTGCCTCCATTCATTTTGGGCAGCCTGTTGGTTGATGAGTGTGGGTGGTGGGGCATTAAAACTGGCGAATTCCTTTGCATACGCCCCACTATTTCTGATCTCATCCTCTTCATATTGTTGATCAACATATGGGAGAGGGATGAGATTATCATGCTAATTCAGCATGGGTTGGATGGGTGCCAGGTGAGACCATTGTACATGGGGGAAACCTTGATGAGTGGCTTGTGGGGTAAAGGGATGAGTGAATTGCAGATTTTGGGTGGGTGCCGGATGAGGCCCTTGTATATTTTGGGAGATGGTTGATGGTTTAGGATGAATTCCCATATTGGGTTGGGTGTGAGGAATGTGGATGAATGGGGCTCATTCCGATTTGTGGAGTTAGGTGGAGCGGATTTGTCATTTGAGGGGGAATGGGGGCTTGTTGGGTGTAAGTGAAGGTGGGGAATTGGGGGAATTATGGAGGGTTTGATAATGGGGCCCATGAACTTGGGCCTTGATGGGCTTGGGATTGGGTAATGGGCCTTTGAGGCCCACTTGGGTGGCCCCAAGGTTGATGTTGGCTGGTGTGAATTATGGGTGGTTGGGTAGGATTGGTATTTTGGACAAATGAGGTGTGGAGGTTTTGGAGGGTTTTTGTGGATTGGGTATTTGGGGTGGATGAAGAAGGCTTTGGGAGGCCTTCCAGGCTGAGTAGACCCCCATCATGTCCTCCATCATGGACATGGGTGTTGGAACGTGTTTTTTATAGGTTCCTTTCGGTCCTCGAAATAAGTGGCCCAATTCGGTCCAAGTGGACTCTAGCTAGGGATGATGGAGTAATAAACTAAGAAATATTAAATTGCTGAAATTAAAGAGGTGAATATTAAATGGAATATATCTGGGTGATGTGATCGCCAGCTGTAGATATTTATCGATGCTGCAACACGTCACTAATCACGCTTTACGGGGTGTGGGTTAACTCCTTTGTTGAACGTCGGTCGGCCGACTCCAATAGTTGTAGTTTGTCTGATTTAACTTTCTAATTCTGCTTTAAGTCTATTTCCTTAACCTATCCTGGGTTTGACTAATTATAGGTTTCCTAGTAGTATTCTAACTTTAACTGACTAAGTGTCCTACTACTACTCTAATTTTAATTAGTTTAGTTTTTTAATTCTACTCTAATTCTAATTAATTTAGTCTCCTAATAGTACTCTAATTCTAATTAATTTGGTTTCCTAATGCTACTCAAATTAGAAAAAAAGGGGGGTTATGGCCCGTTATGCTAAGGAGGATCGACCCGTTCTCGGGTACCTGAAGCTAAGCACTTCTGCCTCCTTCCAGTGCTGCAGAGAGAAGACACTCAAGCTTAGGAAAGGCCTGAGCTCGAGAGAGGGGAGATTTCTATTGAAATTCATATAAAAAAAATAAGTGGATTCATCCCTTTGGTCTAGGTATGGGGGCCTTTTTATAGATAGCGGGCTAATTTTGCGCAAGTGGGGATGTGCGGTATTGATGAATTCCACGCAAGTGAGGTTGTGCTTAATTGAATTTCGCGTAGTGGTGTATGCGCTTGATTCAATTCAAGTCGGCCTGTGATCGGGCTTCCTTGTTCTAGTGGGCCTGGGAAACCAATTCCGCGTAGTGGCGTTTGCGCTTGATCGAAACTTCAGGTGGTTCAAGGAATTAAAGGCCGGGTTGGATTGGGAACTAATTCCGCATGTCTAGTGATGCATGGGATTAAATTTCGCGTAGTGGCGCATGCGCGGGATTCAGGTCCCTGGGCGGGTTGGGGAGTTAAAGGTCGGGTAGGATTGGGAGTCAATTCCGCATATCCAGTGACGCGTGGGATTGAATTCCATGCAGTGGCATTTGCGCAGGATTCAGGTCCCTAGGCGGTTTGGGGAATAGAATCCCAGTCCAATCTAGACCTATTCTGCATGTGGGATCACACTTGGAATCGATTTTGTGCATGTGTATCTACGCGGGATCAGGGTCTTTAGGCGGTGTATGAAAGGCAGCCCTAGTCCAAGGAGGACTAATTCTGCGCAAGTGTGTCAGCGTAGGATTGGATTAAGCACATACTGTATAGCGCAAAATTCGGGTCTTAAGTGGTCCGCGGGAAGAGTGAGCCTGGTCCAAGTGGAACCAATTTCGCACATGTTGCCACACATGGAATCGATTTCGTGCAAGTGTATCTATGTGAAATTCAGAATTTTCTTGGGTTGGATCGGGTCCGAGCTGCAAAGCTATTGTTTTAGCCTGGGTCTCAACAATATACTATTGTTTCAGTAATGATCCCCGTATTTAGGGTTTTAAGGTCTTTGGAGAAGGTTAGTCATTGTCCAAAGATCATGGGCAAAGTCAAAGGTTTATCGAACACGTTTGCATACTCTGAGAGGGCGAAAATGGGGTGTCTACAGATGCCCCTCTTCGGTGCGTCCTTGCAGAGTAAGGATGGTTGAAGAAGTTGACACCCCTCTTTCTAGGTGTCTTCTTGTTTCTTTAAGAGATCACAAGTGTGAACCGGGGTGCTCACATGAAATGCTTGACTTTCTTATCTATCAGTACATACTAAGGAGGAGCATTCAAGGGCCCAGTGGTAGTTGTCGAGAGGTATATCCTCATATGTAGGTGCAAGTGATATCTCGTCGCATGTAGTCAAACAGAGAAAAATTAATGCAATCGAGGTACCGAGGGGTGTCATACGAACATCCAGAAACAAGGTCAAGTGACCAGATAATATGATGTAATTTGATGTAATGGCGAAGGCTTTCGCAAGTCATGCCAGATTGGGCGCATCATTTCTCACACCAATGGCACGTCAGGGGTCCCTTTCCAGTGGACATTTATAGTTTCTCAAAGTTGAGCATATTCAATGTCTGATTTCCCAGGGGAAGGAATGGATTGGAGTGGTGAGAAGGGAATTTTGATAGATAGAGGGTCTACTAATTATCATTTTTTGTATTTTATTTTTTGAAAGTTTGGGATTTTTAACTTAAGATCAATTCAGAGGTAAAACTACAGAAAATGTGACTTCCGAGACGTCGCTGAGCAGATTCACAAGAGCGAGATTTTTAGACCTGACCTTTTATGTGGTTGTCAAGATGACACTTGGTATGCCGGATACTCCGTCTAATCTTCTCATAAATTATGATGATTGTCTCTTATGGGAGGACTATAGTGATTCGCAAGTCGAGAGAGACAGGTTTTGAAAACTTTTGACTTAATATTATCTAATTATATTTTATAAGAAATATTGAGTGGAAAGAAAGGGATTATACTTACCTAATTTGTTGCGCAATGGGATGTCTGAATTTCCTACTGAGATGTTCGTGATGGGACTTAATATTTGTTGGGTGCGATGGGACGTCAGAGAAATTTCTCTCTTCTTCTGTCGACAATCGTATGTTTCTGTTGTGGTGGAGTCTGACGACTGTTGCACAAAGGGACATTTGAGGGGTTCGGCTCATTGCTTTTCGCGATGGGACATTGGTTGAGCCTCCCCTCTTGGTTGTGTCTCGCGATGGATTACGACGGGACTTGGTGGTTATGTGATGGGGCATTTTGGTTGATGACTCCTTGACTGTTTTGACGTTGTGATGGGACAATGATGGTGTATTTCTTTCTTTGGCAGATCTTGGTTATACGATGGGTTGGAGTCAGTTTGAATGGTGTCTTGAGATTGCGACGGGACTTGCCTTTGGCTTTGGTGGTGTAGCAGGGCATTAGCGTCGCGATGGAACTGTTGTGGGCATGGCTGATTCATGCCAATGAACTTAGGTGTTGGGATAGCGTTGGTTATATGAGCGTTCTGTTGTGATGGGACGTGTTATTGTGGGGATATGTGATGGGACGTCAGTAGTTCTCTCTCTGGTCAGTGTGTGAGGTTACGCGATGGGACAAGGGAGAGTGATTCTGATCATGGTGGGACGGGTAGCACAGAATGATTTATCCTGTGGCTACTTTGTCATCATTCAGGTGTTGTTGCCCTTATTTTTCACTTTTGTGTCACGATGGGACCTTTATTATTTATTTTTATTATTATTATTTTTCAGGTTCAAGTGATTTGATTGTGAACATCGCGAGGTGTGTTATTGTGATGAGATTATGAGCGATAATTTTATTTTTATTTTTTTGCCGGATTATTTATCGCAACGGAGCGAGTGGCGGGCGTCGAGGAGTGATTTGGTCATGATGGGACTGCGGGGAGCAGTTTTCCCTTTGGTGATTTGATTTTTCTATGATTTTTGTTCGGTTTTAATGGGTTTTGTTTTTTTTATTTTGCCTTGTTTTATTTTGTTTTGTGTTGTTTTGTGGGCCAGACGGGCTGGGGCTATTAGTGAGTTTTTGTGGATGAGAAGGAATTTTGTGCATTTGTTTGTTTAAGGAATGAGTTTTTTTTTTTTTTTCTTATTTTGGTCTTATGTTTGGTGACACTTGTTGAAGATGCGTGAGTTTGGGTCTAGAGTTTGGATGGGTGTCAGATGTTTTAATCCTACTGGTTTACCTTTCTTGTGGTGGACTTGTATTTCTAAAGGGGGCAAGTGTCTTGTTTTAATGAAGATAGATGAAAGGGGTTTGTAAGTAAGACACTTGTCATATTGTGGCTAAGGGGTCTTTGCCTATAAATAGGTATCTAGGGGTGGTTTATTTTTTATTATTCTTTTGTTATTTTTAGTGCATTTATAGTTTTGTTTTTTTTGGAATATGGTATTTTTTAATGTCTTTTCTTCCATTTTATGGTGTTTCTCGGGTATTGCATCCTAAAGGGATTTTTCATAGTGATTTGCTCGTTGTGGTATCGGGGTTGTTGGGATATGGGGTGGTGCTAGGGTCGAGGATGTTAATATGACCCGAAGTGCCACCCTATTGGGAAAAAAATGGAAGAGTTAAAGGTGGAGGGAAGAAAACCAAGGAAAAGAATTGCGTTAGAATTCTCGTGAACGGTGTCAGTTGCTCCTCAATAGGTTCTGTGGATTGACCTTTGGTCGGCCCTCCCTTGGGGGTTTCCAAGACTAGCCTTCCATAGGTGTATGCCTCAGATCCTAAGTGGCCTTCTATGAGTCACTCTTCCTTTTCCACCGGCCCGGGGCCCTGTGATGCTGTCATTTTATTGTGTGATCTGGAAGGCTGTATCATAAGCAACATCTCAGGGAGAAAAGGAAGTGAAGATGAGATTTTTGTTAAAATTCGTTCAGTGTGTGCTTCCTTTTCGGGCCTCTCCGTCATTTTTTATGTGTTATTATTCAGGCATTTTTCCTCAAGGGTGCCCATTCTGATTTCAAATTCATCTTTCGTTTGGCGGGTTTAGTTTGATTCTTGTTTCGGGGTTGTAATTATTTTTGTATATTCAAAGGGTATGCCCTCGGTGTAATTTGTATTAGTTTTATCATATTTATGAAGCAATCTTTATTTATTTTACGGTTACCTAAATTTTGGTGAATTTTGATTTAGTTTGGTTAATTTAGTTTGGTTTGGTCTACTTTATTTGCTTGTGTGTATTTTTAATTGGCTCTGATTTAACTCTTAATGGTTAAGTCGGGAGTGTTTGGGTGTGTATGTGAAGCGTTGATTCTAGTTTTTCGGGGTGTATAGTTTTAGGTTTGAAGTGTTCTTTTGATCTGAGCATAGGTGTGGATCAGGCGGGTAAGCTACCATTCTTTATGTGTTTGGGCTCCTAGTTTTGGTCTTCGATCCTGCTATTCCGTGTATATATTTTCTTGCTATAACTGAGGAATTCCGCGTATGCGTTTGTGCGTGGAATTAAATTTCGTGCATATTTACTTGTGCGAGATTCAGAGGTTAGAGACTAATTAAGCACAGGTTATGTAGCATGATATTCAATTCCTTGCAAGTTCAATTGTGCGTGATTGAAAGGTCAGCGAGGTTATTCCGCGTATTAGTTAGTGCGTGTAATTGGATTTCGCACAGACATGGATGTGTGAGATCTAGAGGTCAAGCAATACTTTATGTTGACTTTGTGGCGTCCGCTTGAATTCCGAGCAATGATTGTGGCACGTGTCTTGGATTTCGTGTGATAGGATAAACGCGAGACCGAATTGTCGCATGCAAGGTTTAATGGGGGTTGAATTTCGTGCATTGCAGTTTGCGTGATATTATAAATCTGCGCGTTCTGACATACGCTTAATTGGATAAAGTGCAGCATGTCTAGCGCAGGATTTGCCAGGTGTCTATATATTTGTGTGGTTTTTTCAAGTTTCTTCAGTCTTTCCCACTTCTTCTCTTTGCTTATCAATCCGAGGTCCGATGTATCTTCATCCTTTCTTCGTGATTTCGTGCGATCTTTGTCCAATCATAATGTTCGGTGACATGCCACTTGGAAGTGTTGCTATAGTAGAAGGGAGGTGTTATTATAAGCACCACCGTAGTCGAGGTGATCGACTGGAGAGCGGCCTCCTCTCCATTGTTGCTGGCATGAAGTAGTGAAGGAAGCGTTGGAGGTGGTGGTAGAGGAGGTGAAGATGGCAGAAGAGAGGTGTTACAAGTGGAGGGAGAAGGTGTTACCCAACCCTCTCCCGACATTTTCGGTTGCTTCTAATTGGATGCTCCTGTGCATCTTGTGTATGTTTTGGGATTCTCGATTTTTGTTTCAGGTTGTAGGTTAGGTTTTAAGTTTTCGTTTTGGGTTGTAATTCAGAGGGTATGCCCCCAGTGTTACCTGTAAAAAAGCTTTAATTTTTAATAAAATTTTGTTCATTTTATTTTTCTTCTTTGTTTGGTTTAATGTGTGTATGTGCATGTGACTCGATTATGTATGTGTGTGTGTGTGTCTAGGGGCCTTCTTGGCATGTGTTTGCATTTAGAGGCCTTTTGGCCTCAGTGTCATATTTTTTTTGGATTTGGTAATTTTGTGCATAAGTATTGGCACAGAATTGAATTTTGCGCATGGCCTAGGGCGCAGGATCCAATTGTTGGCGGGTTTATTCCACACAGGGGCTTCTACATTTAACCCGATTATGCGTGCTAAGAAATGCACGAGATCGAAAAGTCAGCAGTTTATAGGCTAGCCAAGTCGGGGTGACCTTTGGATTTCGTGTATCAATTGATATGTTGAATTTTAATCTCGCGTTGTTGGTGTTACGTGATTTCAGTCTGTCGCTCGCAAGGTGACGGAGGGCTAATTCCGCACATGAGGAGTAGCGTTGAACTCAGAATTTGCGTGTTGTTCGCTGTGCTCGATTCGATTCTGCATTTTGGGGATAGCACGAGAGTGAGTGATGCCTATAAAAGCTGGAAATCCTTCTCATTTCACCTACGCATTCTGACTTTTCTGGACTTCTATGCTTCCCTACTCTCGAGTGTTCTAGTTTATGTGTTTCTTTGATATCTCGTGACCCGTCCGTTGGATTTTGACGCGATTTTTTGCATTTTTCCTTATTTTTTGAGTACTTTCTTGCGAGATGGTGCCTGAAAGTAGTATGACTATCTCAGAGTTGGTGAAGATGTTGGAGGATGAGGGTACCTCGAAGGTTCCTGCTCGAGGGGGAGCGATGGTTACTGAGGAGGGTGTTGTCGAGGTGGTTGCGATAGTCGAGGGGGATGAGGTTCATCCTGGTGATGAAGGTGTGGTCCCTCCCGATGTTGAGGGCGCTGACCTTTCATTCGAGTGTCCATATCTGAATTCCATTAGTACAACTTAGATTTCTAGGGCATGAAAACCTCTTTACTTTTACGCAGAACCTGCATTTAGTGCTAGTGTGTGTGGGTATTTATGCATCATGTTTGTATATAGTTTTAAGTAACGTTTCATTTTGTTTCTCTCATATTTTGCATATCATGTTTATTAGTCAGTGTAGATTCTGTTTTCATGTTTGTTTTGACCTAAGCATAGTTAGTCATTATCTTTTGTGTTACGCCTCTCATGCTTCTTTTATTTGTTTAGGAGCCCCTTTCTTTGTGCATTAACACTGCGTGGGGTGAGTCCCATGCATGGTACCAGGCTCTCCATGCATTCTAGCAGGAGAGACTTGCAAGTTTTGGTTTTGGGCCTATCCTAGAGCTCAAACCTTTCCGTATAGACATTGGTCTGGTTTGGGCTATAGTTGAGAGGTGGAGGGAGGAGCATTAGGCATTGCTCTTCCCTACGGGGATGATGTTGCTGACCCCTAAGGACTGGGTCCATGTCACTAGAGTGAGGTTTGAGGGTGAGCCTGTGACTGGACAGATGCTATTTGACTATTAGGTGGTGAGTGTCGAGTGTTTCAGGACCAAGTTTGATTCTAGCATATCTGAGCCAGGGTTGATTCGGACCACTTGGTTTCTCGATACTTTTAGAGCGGGGTTCACTCCTATGAGGTGCCATCCTGAGTCTGCAGTGACGTACAAGATGCGTTGCAGGGTGATTGAGGCTTGAGATCTCGTATGGAGGTAGGGGTGGAGGCGGATCGCGTTATCAGGGCTTTCCTTATGCATTTTTTCAGAGGGGTTCTATTTTCGTCTTCTACCCGGGGGTGTATCACTGGATTATTTCTGCCGCTGCTTGTGGACTTGGAGTGGATGTCCACATATGCGTGGGGTGTGGCGGCGGTAGCCCACCTTTACGGTCAGTTGTTTCAGTGGGCCACGGGAGTCGAGATCATCAACAACTTCATTCCATTTTTATAGGTGAGGTTTTAATTTTCTTTTATAAGTCCTTGGTATTCGACGTCCTTCTTTTAGGGGTTTTACTGATGTCATTTTGTGTGGTTTCATACAGTTCTGGGCGTACGAACATTTCCTATTCCTTTGCCCCCAGGGTCCCTCCAGGGATGGCACCTACATTCCCACATATGTATTTGTGGCGGACGTTGATGGGAAACCACCGGAGGACTATAGCTCTCCAAACTGCGAGGTGGTTGTTCGAGGATATGCACCTCGATCAAGTGTGTGTGTGTGTGTGTACTTTGTTTTTGGTTAGTGTTGTTTTGTTGTGTAGTTTGGATCTTACTAACGCTTTCGTCTGGCTTGTTTCAAGGTTACAAGTTATTTGGAGACCCTACGAGAATGGGGACAGTGCTGATCAGGCAGTTATATAGTCTGGCAAGTCCCTTTTTAGGCGAGAGATGTGGGTTCCCTGCTTTGAGATGGTGGAGCGTATTCACCTCTATCGAGTGGCTCGACAGTTAGGACTCCCCCAAGGAGTCCCTCCAGAGCTTCGTCCATGGGTGTCGAAGAAAAAGATCGGTCCTCCTGGCTGCTTTTTTGATAAGAAGATGCCATATCAGTATTTAGATTTTAGGTCTGGGGGAACCGAGGTTATCGAAGCTCGGGATGAGATAGTTGTTAGGGCTTATACGAGATGGTTTGAGGATCTTCGTGGCCAGCTTTTTACCCAGTTCCCCTTTCAGGGGAAGAGTTCCTTCAGTATTGGTGGGCCTGATTCCGCCGAAGGTTTGAGGGAGAGAGTGGCGGAGCTGGAGCGTGGTCAACTGAGCCCAGGAGTTCGTGGGGAATTGGAGGCCCTGCAACTTACACAGGAGCGGATGGGGAGTGCCCCCCGTCTTGATGAGGAGATGCTGAGGTTACCGGCGGCCTCTATCGCTGATGTCAGAGTCGCGGAGAATGGTTTGAGGGGTCAGCTAGAGGAAACATGTCATGTTCTGGTGAGCGTAGTTTATCTTCTTTTTTTTTATTGCATTAGGTTTTACTTGTCTTGTTAATGTATTCGTATATTTCTCAGGCGGTGAGAGAGGATGAGGTGCCTCTACAAGCGAAGCTAATTGGGCTGCTCTAGGGTCAGCAGTAGGCTGGTCGTGAGGTGGAGGCCAGCTTCCGCTGGGAGATTGATAGACTGGTGAGTGTTGTGTGGATTTTATTAATCATTAGTGGTGTTGGTTTTGTTGTTTTTGAGATGTTTGTTGTTTGTTATATTTATAGAGGGCGAAGCTTTCCACAGCTAGGGTATCTGCTCCAACTTTTGACCGGTCTTTAGTGGTCTCCTCAAGTCAGGAGGACCCGGTGATCGCTCAACTTCATGCCAAGTTAGAGCGTTGGGTGAGTCTTGTCTTCTTGAGCTATTTTGTCTTATCAAATGCAATTATTCATTGTTTGATATCGGGTTGGAATGTTTTCAGCACATGCTTATCGAGGACTTCCAGACGAGGGAGGCTACAGCCGCTTCACTACGCCCAGAGAGTCAGGTATAGTATCTATATGTATTTTAATTTGCGCGTTGATTAGTTATTTGGTTAGTTGGTTTTGTCTAACGAGTTCGTGTTTGTTTGTTTTATTCTGTCTTATGCAGGTCATTCCTAACTCTGCTCCGGAGGCTCGTCCCCAGAAGTTTACTCCTCTTGTTCAGGTATATTGGGTTAGTGTAGTTTTGTTCTTAGTTTTTACATATGTGTTTTTCTGATGCATTTTCGTTTGTGTTGTAGCAGCCTGCAATGGTATCTCCTCCTCAGCCTGTGTCAGTTGCAGATCCAGTGACGTCTGCGATAGTTGGGTGCCTTCTTCGGGAGCGGGCAGACTTGGCATACTTCTCTTCTCTCTTTCCTTCCTCGTGGGTATGCTTGGTTCTTGATTTTTCATTGTCATGCAGGCTCATTAGCTAGAGGAGTCATGCCAAGAGACAGTGCGTGTTGTCCAGAGCTGGTCGATGTGGGGGCTCTCATCGAGATGATCACCTGCCAGGTGGCTCACATGACCAAGTTGGAGATAGTACGTGCTGAGATGTAGGCAACAATAGACCAGTTGCGGTATCAGCTGGAGAGGAGGGATCGAGGCATCCGTGGGATGGTCAGTCGCTTGGCTGAGTCGGAGTCAGTGGGTACAGGCTCTTTGGCTGGGTGTCCTCATCGTACGACCCATGAGCAAGTTAGAGATTATGCTCATGAGGACTCGGTCTTCTGTGCGCCCTCCCTTCACATGCCCGCCTACTCCGAGGTCTGGGATTGAGGTCTCGGTAGATCAGACGCTTGATCCCCGAGTTGATGATACCGGGGACCACAGTGAGCGGCCATCCTAGAGACAGCGGAGGGAGTAGGGCTATGTACATATTTCTTTTGTTTTCTTTTCTCTATTGTATATACATGGGGTATGCCCCCAGTGATTTATGTAAAAAGGTTCAATATATATATAAATAGAGAAATTTTTGGTTCAGGCGTACCTCTTTGCGCTTTTTCTTTACCTTCCATGCTTTAGTTGTTTGCCTAGGTGTCGTCATCTATTATTGGGAGTCGGATTTTCCTTGAGCTGACCCAGTAATAGTTGAAGGTTGCTTGTATCTACACATGGAAACAAAGTTCATCAGTAATTTTATTTTCCCCCTTGCTATTTGTCAAGTGGGGAGGTATCTCAGACTGGGGTCTGGTAACGAAAGTGAGATTGTTTGTATCATTTTTTCTTGATTTTTTTTTCTTTTTTTCTATTTTTTGTCTACTAGTTTTCATTACAAGGAGAAAATAAAATGCAACAAGGGAAGCAAAATATTAAAATGTCTCAGTGTAGGAGTGTGACAGGATAGGCAGTATAGTTTCTTTGGCAGTCTTCCTTGAGCAATAACCTTATTATTCTACGTCTAACTATGAACAAGCAGGGGGTGTGAGGTGATTCCTTCCTGAAATAAAAATGCCCCAGTGTCGAGTCGCAATGAAACTTTACTGGGTGAGTATATAGAGCGATGAGTATGTTTAAGGAGTTAGTCTCGAAGAAAATCGCTGATGATACTTTGCCGTATCGGGAAGAGAGTGTTTGGTTATATTAGTCATGTGCTGGATTTTACCTTCAGCAGTGGCTATCATATCACATAGTCTTGGATGAAGTGAGTGGTAGGTAGCTGATGATTGCATCAGTCATCATTCACAAGTTTTCGATTTTATTCCCGAGGATATCCTTGAAAAGGTTCTAACTCATGGTCCAAAAGTAAAATTAAGGGTGAAAGAGGGATAAGGCTCAGTGATGTGGGGACAATTTTCTACTTAACAACTTTAAAAGAGGTAGGTAATACTCTTTTCCTCGGGTGGTATGTGGTGTCATGATTGAGCTCTCCGTCATGCTTTAGTACCATCAAAGTCTCATATTATGTGGTTAGCAGAGGTTTGTCCTCCTCCCGCCACCTTACGACGATATCTAGTAGTGTAGGGGCACCAGGGAGACCCTAGCAGTTTGCTTATACTCTCTTGGTAGGGCTACCGGGAATGTCCTCATAGGTTGCTTATGCTTCCCTGGGCTCATTGACTTATTCATTTGTCGTATTGCTCTCGCTCAAGTATGCTTATGTTATCTCTCTATTTTGATCTCACTTTTGTCTCTCTTGAAGCATGTATATATATTTTGAAAGCAGCCTACTAGCGCAAGAATAGTGAGTTTCGATTGATCCTAACATCTTCATTTTTTATACTCTAACATCTACTCTAATGGCGAGAAAGGGGTGAGAATCAGGAGTTACCTGTGCTTTCAGAAGAGGTTAGGTATTCTACTAGTCCTTTCGATCAAATCGCCTGAGTAAGAAGGTGGGCGATGAGTTAAAAGATTCCAAGAGATATTCTTAGAAAAATGACGTAAGACTGGCGAATAACTCGTGATGACTATGAGGGTGGTATCTATAAGTATTTCCGTCCGACTACGGGATATGACAATCATGGTGCATAAGGATAGTATTTTCTGAGATACATGGTGTTCCATGGGTTAGGAAGTTCCTCCCCCTCTTGGTTTACCAGCTTGTATGAATTTTTAGGGTACGCGGCTATTATAACATAGGGCCCTTTCCAATCCGGCTTCAGTTTTCCTTTGCGGTGAGCATGCTTAGAAGGCATGATTTTCTTCAAGACAAACTCTCTAATTTCGAAGGTTCACTCGAGGTTTTTCTTATCGTAGGCTCTGGCCACTCTGCTTTTGTACACTTATGCGTGATCAGCTGCCCTTAGACGTGTCTCATCAATTTATTCTAGCTCGGTGAGTAGAGCAACCCTCCTCTCGTCTATGGATAAATGATCATCGAGTTGGACCCGCAGGGATTGTACTTGTATTTCATATGGTAAAACTGCGTCCATCCAGTAGGTGAGGAGGTAAGGAGTCTGGCTAGTGGTCGTGCGAATAGAAGTTCTGTAACCCTAGAGTGCATCAGGTAGTCGATCGGGCCAGTCGGCTCCATTGCTTGTCTCCACTATTCATTTTAGAATTCGAATCAGCGTTTTTCTTGTGGCTTCCGCCAGCCCATTTCCTTGGGGGTAGAACGGTGACGAATGGTGTAGATCGATGTCGTATTTCTTGCGCAGTTTCTTCATCTTTTCTGCGATGAATTGTGGTCCGTTATCTGTGACAAAATTATGGGGACTCCAAAACTTATGATAATGTTCCGCATAAGAAACTTTATGAGCGTTGACGCGGTGATTCTAACATATGACTCGGCTTCTGCCCACTTGGTGTAGTATTCAGTCGCATTGAGAATGAATGCTATTGGTACACGCTTTTTCTGAGTTCCTTTCGGTCCCTGGAAAGAGTGGCCCAATTTGGTCTATGTGGACTCTAGTGAAAAGCAATTGATGGTAAGTTAAAAATATAGAAATAAAAGGTAAATTCTAAGAGGAAAATACCTGGTTCGTTGCGATCGCCAGATGTAGATGTTTATCGACACTATAATACGTCATTGATCACGCCTCTTCGGGGTGATCACTGAATCGTCGGCCTGCCAACGCCAGTAGCACCGGGTCACCCGAGTGTTTAATTTATATAATTTTCCTAATCCTGCTCTAAGTCTGATTGCTTTAGTTTTCCTAGTCCTACCGAGAGTCTAATTATTCTAAAAGTTTTAATTATTCTAGAGTTAATTAAACTAGTCTCCTGATTCTACTAGGATTTCAATTGATCTAAAAATACTAATCTGGCTAGGAATCTTAAGAATCCTAATCTTATTAGAAGTCTAATTGGTACTAGTCTCCTAATTCTATTAAAAGTCTAATTAATCTAAGTATCCTGATTAACTCAAGTATCATAATTCTATCAGAACTCTAATTAATTTAGGTATCCTAATTTTATTAGAACTCTAGTTAATTTAAGTGTCCTAACTCTATTAAAACCGTAGTTGACTTAAGTGTCCAAATTCTATTAGGACTCTAATTAACTTAAGTATCATGATTCTATTAAAAATCTAATTACTTTAACTATCCTATTTTTATTAAAAGTCTAATTAACTTAAATGTCCTGATTCTATTAGAAGTCTAATTAACTTAGATTTCCAAAGTCTATTAAAAGTCTAATTATTTTAAATATTCCATTTCTACTAGAAATTTAATTATTTTAGGTTTCCTACTTCTACTAGGAATCTAAAACGGAGGTTTGGGCCCGCTATGCTAAGGAGGATCGGCCCCATTCTCGGGTACCCTCCCTAAGCTCCCTTGGGCAAATCGGTTGGCTAAGGGTCATTTTAAAAATTATATAGATTGAAAAAATTAATTTTTGTATTGGAAAGTTAAGGTATTGAAGATTAAAATTAAAGGGGTTTTAAGATTAGAAAAATTATAAATTAGAAGATGTTAAGACTAAAGCTTGAAAATAGAGGCTACGATTTAGAGTAATTAAAGACTAGGAACTAGTTCTAGAGATTAAGAACCATAACCATAAATTTAAAGGCTAAGATTAAGACCTGGTTCTAGAAATTAAGATCTAGAACCAGAGATGAGAAAATTATGGATTGAAATTTAAAAGATAAGAGTTAGAACTAGAGCTAAGAAAAGTTACCTAGGTGCCGGAGAGAATCTCGAAATTCTGAAGCTCGAAAGAAAGGAACTTGAAAACTCGATTGCTTGATGTTCTGATGTGTGGGGTAGGGGGGTCTATTTATAGATATTCGGGTAATTGGGCGCCCTCTGTGAGGTGTGCAATTAGCCGGTCAAATCCGATTACACGCCCTGTCTGGTGCGCTTAATCGGATTATGCGCCCTATCCCAAGCGCATAATCACTTTGAGTCAGTGACAGACTCAGCGAGTGATCGGCTGACTGGCTCAGTCAGGTGTCCAAGTTCTAATCAAATTAGAACTAATTGCATGCCCTTCTGGGAGCGTGCAATTTGATTAAGCGATAGATCATCTGCACTTAATCGAGAAATTCAAGCGATCAAGGGAACTAGAGTCCAGGTTCGAAATGGTCCAATTACACGCGGGTGGTGGGGCGTGTAATCGATTGCGTGCCCTTTCCTAGGTGCGGAATCAGATCCAAAGGCGGTCCACAGGAAGAGTAGCCTGGTCTGAGTTGGACCAATTGCGCGCCAACTATGTGGCGCTCAATCGAATTGTGCACTATATAGGGCGCGAAATTTGGGATTCACCTCGGGCTAAGTCGAGTCCGAACCACAAGGCTATTGTTTCAGTCTGTACTTCGACTATATACTATTATTTCAGTATATAGACCCCATATTAGGGTTTTGAGGTCTAAGCCACAGAACTATAGTTTCAGTTTGTGTTCAGTCATATACTATTATTTCAGTATATGATCCTTGTATTAGGGCAAGGCCAAAGTTTGATCGAACAGGTTTGTATGTTCTGAGAGGGCAAAATTGGAGTGTCTACAAGCTCGTGCTTGTGAGTGTTCCCCACTATGTCTGTGAAGGGTCTGATAATGTCAAAGATCCACATCGAGAATGGCCATGGTGCGGTTATGGGGTTCAGTGCAGCTGATGGGGCTTTAATGAGCGCGACATGCTCTTGACACTGCTTACAGCATTGAACGTATAGGTGACAATCTCTTTTCATCATTGGCTAGTAGTAGCCTTCTCGTATGATTTGGTCTGCGAGTCTCTGTCTACCAGCGTGGGCATCACAGGCACTGACGTGTGCTTCCCGGATGATGTACTGTCCTGTGGCCGTCGTAATATATTGCAGTAGTACTCCTCTAGTGAAGGCTTCTTTGTATAGTATCTTTTTCCAGGATGCAGAACCTAGGGCATCAATTTCTTATGGTCTTGAGTTCAATCTTTGTAGCATAAGGAGGGACGTGTCGGTATTTTAGGAAGTTCCATATGTCAGAGTACCAAGGTTGTCCATTGTCGGTGGGTGACTTCTTGAATCTGTAGGTGGCAACGGTGGCTGCTTCCTTCTTGGGACTTTCTATGGTGGACGTTTCCTCTTGCTTTATGGTCTTTAGGAAGACGGGTAATTCCGGCCTTTCTCTCCACCCCACTTCATGTGCTGGCATGATCAATTTCTTGATGAAGAAGAACTAGATACTTTGTCGAATCGGTATCTGTATGACTCAAGCTAGCGTGGCGAGGGAGTCTTCCAGCTCGTTCTCTAATCTCGGCATATGTGTAAAGTAGATCCTCTCAAACTTATTTATCAGGAACTGAGCTATTTTTAGGTATGCCATCACTCTTCTCTCTTTGGTCTTCCACTCTCTAATGACTTGTGATATCACCAACTTAGGGTCGCCGATTGTCTTCAACTGTTTGACACCTAGTTGGAGTGCTACGCGTAGCCTGACAATGAAGGCTTCATATTCCACGACATTATTAGTGACTAGGAAGTCGAGTTGAAAGGTTTTCGGTATAACAACTCCTTCGGGACTTAGTAAGGCTATTGTGATGCCTTTCCCCTTGTGATTGAGAGTTCCGTCAAAGTATAAGGTTCATGTGGCGTTGTTGGGCTCTTCGTTGTGAATCGAGAGTAAGTCTTCATCGGGGAAGTTTGTGTGTACTAGATCGCTGCCTGGGAGTGGAAGATTTGCGAGGTAATCGACAATCACCTGCCCTTTGATCGATTTTTGTGTGACATAGGTAATGCAAACTCTTGTAGTAGCATATGCCAGTGACCGATTTTTTCAGATTTAGTAGGCTTTTCGAAGATATACTTCAGGGGTCCATGCATGCTAGTACCATTATCTTGTATGCTCCGAAGTAGTGTCGTAGTTTCATTAAAGCCCATACTAGTGTCAGGCAAGTATTCTCCATTGTGGTGTACTTCTATTCGCACTCAACTATTATCCTGCTGAGGTAGTAGATGGCCTTTTCCTTCTTTCCGTCTTTATCATATTGTCCCAAAATTACTCCCATCACATTCTCATTAGCTAAGACGTAGAGGACCAGGGGTTTTTTGGGAACTGGCGGTAATAGTCTCAGAGGGTTGAGGAGGTACTTCTTGATATTGTCGAAGGCTTGCTGGCATTGGTCATCCCATATGTACTCGGCTCCTCCTTTAAGTAGTTTGTAGAAAGGGCCGCATCAGTCTAAGTGCTGAAAGATAAACCTCCTAATGAATTGCAGTCTTCCTATCAGACCTCATAGTTCCTTAATGTTACTAGGAGTCGGCATCTTGAGAATGGCTTTGACTTTGATCGGATCGACTTCGATTCCTCGCTTGCTGACTATGAATCCTAGTAGTTTTTTGGAGGTTACTCCGAACACGCATTTCTTCAGATTCATCTTCAGTTGATACTTTTCGGATCATTGTAGTACGAGTCAGAGGGCTTCAAATTGTCCCGTTCGTGTTTAAGACTTTACTAGTATGTCTTTGACGTAGACTTCTACGTATTTGTGCATCATGTCATGAAAGATATCCATCATAGTGTGTTGATACGTGGCTCCTGCGTTCTTGAGCCCGAAATGCATGACGACGTAACAGTAAGTTCCCCATGGCATAGTGAAGGAAGTTTTCTCTTGGTCTGATTCTGCTAATCTAATTTAGTTGTATTTGGAGAAACCATCCATGAAAGATAGCATCTCATGTCCGGCAATGTTATCGACCAGAGTGTCGATGTGTGAGAGTGGGAAGTCATCTTTTGGGCATGCCTGATTGAGATTTTGAAAGTCGATGCACACTCATACTCTATCGCCTTTCTTGGTGACAGGTACTATATTTGCTACCCACTTGGGATAGAGGATGACTCGAATGAATTTTGCCTTGTGTAGCTTGTCGACTTCCTCTTTAACTTGTAGCATTGTCTGCGGGTGCATTGTCCTGAGTTTCTGCTTGACGGATTTTACATCGGGTTCTAGGACCAGACGATGTTCTACTAAGCTTGGATTTAGACCAGGCATGTCCTTGTAGGACCATGCAAAAGAGCTGAGGTTGTCTTAAAGGACTTGGATAATCTATTGTCGTTCCTTGGGGCTAAGCGTTGCACTGATCAATAGGTTCTTTGGCTTATGCTCGGTGCTAAAGTTTATTTCCTCTATGGGTTTCACGACGGCTTGAGTCAGCTCATCGAAGCGTTTGATGACTCGTTGTTGTATTATCTACCTTGTAATTATTAAGAGGTTAAAAATAGCAAACTAGAGGAAAAATCACAGTAAAATAGAACCAAGGTAAGGCAACCAGGCCTGCAAGAACCAGGGCTGTTGCAGCAAGCTTTAAAGAGGTAAGTAGGGGTATGTCCATAGGAAAATGTGTTTCAAAATATAGTAAATCTCCATATCTAGAATAGATCTGGCACTCTATCCTATCCTAATTTAAAATAAAGCAAGAAAGGAAAGAGAAGACGTTTTAGGGGTTGTCACTTTTAACTAAACTACAGAAAATCAAATGTAATTGCTATTGATCAAGAGCTGAGTAGAAAACAGATTTGAAAGAATAGAGAAAAGGTTTTGGGGAATTAAAATCAAAGGTGGAGAATAGCAGCTTAAGATTTTGGTCTCACTGAAAATTAATTGGTTAAACAGCAATGTAGAGGATTGATTTGCAATAATCCTTCATCTGGCTACAAGCACAAATGCAAGGTAGAAAAATCCAATCTAAACCAGAGGATTGAATTAATCTTAAGGCTATGATCTGTCCACTTCAATGGTCACAGATCATCCGAGGGATTTCCTCCAATCTAGAGGCCTCAATTAGAACAAAAAAATCACTGTAAATACTATGGATGCAAGGCTACAAGCTCAGGCATCCACAGGGATATTAAATCTAGGGAAATCAGATGGAAATCAAGAGATCTAAAGGTTAAATGAATAGGAAAGTCCCAAATACATAAATCCGATTGAGAATCTAATGGAACCACAAGATCTATAGATTTAATTGAACTTTAAAATCAATAATTTATTGAATCCAAACAACTTACAATACATTGTTCTCAGATTTACAGTTTGTACATTATCCAATCCTCATACAAGCTCTCAACCTCTCAATTTATAGATCTACCTCACCCTAGCTGCTACAAGAATTTAGCCAACCATGGTTGGGCTAAAGAGAGAATGGGAAAAGAAGGAAGAAGGATGGCATTTTGGAAGGAAAAGGATAGAATATTGGATTTCTGACTCTCCCTGGATCTCTGGCTGGTTCTTCTGTAATGCTTCCTCTCCATTTATACTCTTCCCTTTTGTCTCAAATTTGTTTCAGCCAATCAGAGCTCGAGGGAATAATTATAATATTCTGAGTTGCTAATGTGGCTGATTTTGCTTCTAGAAACACCCACCAATTGGTTCGAATTGGACAAGTCCATGTGAGGTGGTTAGAGAGTTCACATTCGTGCCCATTTGCATTCCCAAAAATACCCTCAAATAAGCTAAACAGCCTTGGGACACATGCAGTAGAGCACTGATTTAATGTGCATTCTCAGCTAGAACTGAGAAGTTCCAAATCCATGCTTCGAGAGGTTCAGGGAACCTCTCGACAGGTTCTGGGTCTAGTTTATGCTCCATTCGACGGGTTAAATATGGCCTTCGACAGGTTCTGTTGAACTGCTCGACGGGATGAATCAATGCCTAATTGTTGTGCTATCTTCAGCCATCCTCTTGACAGGATGATGCAACCTCGAGAGATCCATTGATTACACAGCTCCTCATCTCCACATGACAGCTTAATCAATTTCAGATCAGTAAGGTCTTTTTATTAAGTTGTAATGTGGCTTATGGGCGAGGTTTATAAAGAATAAAAGCATAAAGAGGGATTCAAAATTGAGAAGTCAGTAAGGTAAGGAGGTGGTGCACAGACCTTCATCTCAGCACATCTTCATCTTCTTTGATATCTTCATATTTAAAGTGGCCATCTTCTCATCTTCTTTGATATTTTTATATTTAAAGTGGCCATCTTCTCATCTTCTTCCAATTTTTGAATGAAGTGACTTCTCTTTTCTTTTTGTATTTTTTTCTGTTTTTCTTCTTTTTTTGTGTGCTTTCCTTTGTATTTTTCACTTTTTTTTATATATGTGTGCTACAATGTCACAACTATACAATTTACACCAGCTGCCATCAAATGTACTTTTCTCTTCTTCCACCCGACTTTAAACCAGCTCAACCTTCTTCAGCTTCTTCTCCTTTACATTCTGAGATCTTAGAGTGAGGGTTAGGCTGCATCAGGTCACTGAGGTTTGGGATTAAATTCTCTAGTTTCTGTTAAAGAAAACTTTGATTTTTAAAGCTCATATGGTGTGTATTAAGGGCAGTTGAAAGGTAGGAAATTTCAAGCTCAAATTGCCCAAAGGAGGCCTTACATCATGTCTTTGATGTCATGAGTACTGTCAAGCTGTTTCAATTTGGAGTGCATAACTTCCAGTGAAAAAAAGTAAGTTCAAACAGTCCTCAGAGCGAAATTTTTTTTCCAAAACACTCTTCATAAGAAATTTTTTACAGGCCCAAATATCACTGGGTACGGTCTTCCTTAGGACTTTCAAGACATGTTCTTAACTTTTTCTCTCCTTAATGGTTCACTACATACTAATTATGACAAAATTTCTTAATGATATCTTTCATGGCAATGATGAATTTTTCAAAAAGATCCAAACATTAAGCAGTCTACCATACATTTTTCAATCTTCTTTTTCAACATTGCTCAGTTTGGAATTTTGCTAAATTTGATTTAATCCTACTAACACCATTGCACTTAGCTAAACTAACTCAAAAAAAAATAAAATTAAATTAAATTACCCTACTATACCCCCAAACCTATGAGGAACAGTGTCCTCACTATTTCAAAAATATAACAACTAGAACAGCAGGATACAAGCAAAATAAAACTACACAAAGTAGGAAAACATGAACAACATAGATATAGATAATGGCACATAAAAGAAACATTTCATTAAAATGAACTATATACAAAATAGTTACAGAGATGACAACATGCAAAAAGAAAACTATATACAACCAAACTACCTAGAACAACAGTAATACAAAATCTAAACACACCAACTACTTGACACCTAATCAGACTCAGTATCTGAACTTACAACAAAAGGAGGGGTCCAGGCATATTTTTCTTCATAAGAATTCTTGTCCTTCTTCACTGGCTCTGCACTGGCAGCATCAGGTGTGGATTTGATTGCAACTGGCTTCTTCTTCTTCTTTGGCTTTGGTCCAGGCTCCTTGATGGAAATGTCAGTCGACTTAGTAGCTTTTAGGGCAAGATAAAGAGATAAAGTCTCTACAAATTTGGAAAGCATGTCAGATTTTATCCTATAGATCTTGTACAGGTCAAGGGAGTTTAAGATCATCTGCCATAGCTTCCATTCCTCTTGCCTGTGAGTCTCCAAAACTGGGTCAAGTTCCTCTTTATGGGCCTACTGTTGCAAAGTCAGGACTTCATCCACTAGAAACTTGACATCCTCGCCAACATAAGGGTGAAAAGGTGTTGGTTCCATATGGGACAATGGCCCAATGGTGAGGGTCATCCATGGTGGAAGGGGTAATGGGCAACTCAGGTGGTGGTGGTAAAGGTAAAATGAAGGTAAGTGGCAGCTCCTCTTCCACAGTAACTGGCTCAGGTGGTGGGGTGGAAGGGTAGGTAAACGATAGAGAGGGTAGGTCATCTTCCATGCGGTCAATTTGGGTAGAAGAATCCCTGGTAGAAGGTGCAGGTATTGGTTCTTCCACCTCAGCAGTGGTAACCACTACTATAGGGGACAACTGAGGGGATGGAGGTGGAGTGGGTATAGGAATGGGTGTAAGAGTGGGAGTTGTAAGGGGTTGAATGGTTGAGGTAGATGGAATTAGGGTGGCTTGAATGGCATGTAAGTAGGTCGCCATAACAGATTGGTTAGCTGTGTTGGTTTGAAGCTGGGCTAGGATGGATGTGAGGAGGGAAAGGATCTAGGTAGAGGTGTCTGGTAAGATTTGGGCTTGGGTAACAGGTTGAGTGGATATAATGGGCAGGAAAGGTGAGGTGGAAGCATGGTGGAAAGGGATAGGATGTGGAGAATCAGGTAAAGGGGAGTACTCATGCCCAATATCTTCCACAATTGAATCTATTTGGGATGAATACCCATCAGTGGTGAAGTGTTCCTCCTCCTGGAGTATGGATAGGTGACATGGAGGTAGTGGGGTCAGTCTCAAAAGGTAGGGATGGTGAAGTGGAAATAACTGGGCCAGCTGATATAGATGTGAGTGGAGTTGCTGGTTCAGGGCTTAAGGGTTCAAGGCTTGGAATGGAAGGGCTAGCTGGAGGGGTTGTGGATGTAGCTTGCTTGGTTTTTCTCTGATAGGTGGTTTGTATGGGTGGTGAAGGCAAGAGTTATAATGGATCAGTGGTAGGAGGAGCTGACACAGGGGTGATGGTGGTGATGGGAGAGGGGATGGTTGTGCTGCTGGAAGGAATGGGTACTGAAATGGAAGGTATGGTGGTGGGTGGAATGACACTGGTAGAACTGACAATGGAGGAAATCATAGTAGAATGGGTGACAGATGTGGATGTAGAGGTCACAGGAGCAATAGGGGTGACAACAGTAGAATTGACAACATGAGTAGGGGTGATAGAACTATTACCAGCAAAGGTAGGCAAAGGTACTGATAGCTGCTGGAGCTGCAAAGATCGCAAGTGCAGTTGTTGAGCTGGTTACCTGAGGTGCTTCCTTTTCAGAACTCTCAGTTGGCTTCTTCTTGCTTTTCCCAATTAAGATCATGCTGGTGGACTAAGCTCTCCTCCCAAATTCTTTTGAACTCAAACCCTCTGTTGGCTCATTTTCCTTTCCTTAGCAGAGCAGTAATGAGTCTGCTATAAGGTAACCCTGGTAACATTTGTCCCTTCTTGATCTTGTCATGTACATCTATCATGGCCTCAAATATCAACTGAGGGATATTAAAGAATTGGCCCTTGGAGAAGAAGTACAGGGCATCCACTATTGGGGTTCTTCTCTCCTGTTGATGTCCACTAACGTAGACTTTCTTCCTCAAGATTGTATCTATGAACAACAAGTTGGGGTGTAAGTCTCTCCTCATCAAAGACTCCCCAGATCCCACAATGCCCTGGGTCAAGTGTCTAGCAATGTTCCTAAAAGAGACACTATCAGGGGCTCCCAAATTGCTGGCTGGATCATATAGAAATGGGACTCCCAATGCCATAGCAATATCGTGGTAATCCACTACAAGCTCCCAGTTATCAACCAACACCACAAGGGTAGGATTAGTTAACCTTAGCATTTTCTTTTCCCTGATGTTCTGATACCATAACTTGACTAGTCTTGGGTAGACCTTTTCTTATAATGGGGTCAACAGAGGTGTCAAGGATGCCTTTTCCAAGTAGGCCAAGGTCACCTTGCACTCCTCCACCTTAGTAAAATAAGGTAGGTCAAAGACTGTCTCAGCAATCAAACTTAAGGCATCCACAAACTCATTGGGAGTTTTCAGAGTCATAGGCAGCTCAATCTCAGGCTCAGGGTTAGGTCGGGGCATTTCTTCAGGCACCTCATCAACAACTTTTGCTTTCTTTGCTTTCTTGGCCTTCTATGCCTTCTTGGGTTTGTCCACAACTAATTTCCTCTTAGTAGGTGGGTCAGCCTTAGGCTGGGTGGCTAACCGGCTAGATTTCCTAATTGATTTTGGGGTGGATTGAGAAGGGGATTGGAGCAAATCAGTTAGGGACTCCTCAAATTCGGCAATTGGGATACAAAATTCTCACAATACTTCTCAAACACCCATAGCAATCTCCCTTCCTCACTTAATTAACCACACACACTGCAACCCTCCAAAAATATAGAACTATAATGCAGAAAAATCACAAGAATGAGGTTGAAGAAGAACTTACTCAAAAACCCTAGGGCTTCTTGGAAAATGCAGCACACAGAACCAAATCGGCTCAAACTAGGTGCAAAATGTCGATCTGACAAAGCTGATGTAACTGGCACAATGGCAAATTAATTGGAACTGGAACCAGTGAGATGGAGACGGAAGAAGAAAATGGAAACTCGGGCAGAGGAAGAACCAAACTTTTAGCAGAAGATGTTGAATGGATGAAATGACCTATCGATTGGTTTAAAACAAGTAGAATGCTATTTCAACAGGATTGGAAAGAAGATTTCGACAGGATGAAACAACCTGTCGAACAGATAAAACCAATTGGAAATGTAAGACTCTCAGGCGGAAGGCTTCGAGAAGTTGTTCAAACCTCTCGAAAGGTAACAAGCTTCAAAAACAGCAATTTGAGAGGTTCATGCATCCTCTCGACAAGTACACCGGCTTCAAAATTTGCAAATCGAGAGGTTCATCAAACCTCTCGGCAGGTTACAAATTTTTAGAAATTAAGGCTCCTAGAGGCCTCTCAACCTCTCGACAGGTACTCAGAACTTGTCAAAATTGCAGCAAACACCTTCAATACCTATCGAATTCATCTGACTTCCTCTCGACAGATACACAAAGCCTATCAAATTTCACATGAACACCTTCAGTACCTATCAAAATGCACCTCTAACCTCTTGACAGCTGTTGATCGTGAGGCACTTTTTCAAAGCCTCACAAGTCCCTGGAAACGGTACAAAAAACTTGTTGATCACGCACTTAGACTGCTGCTGCTATTTTATTAAGAACAGTGGAGGAAATAAATCAAGAGTGGAGATGTGGATATGGGTCATTACAGCAAGTCTAAAACACACAAAGTCCTACAAGATACAGGGTCCATTGTAGCAAGTTTTGATAAGTAAGAGTTTGTCCCACAAAGAAATTGATCTATAACCTAAAATGGGTTATAATAGTAGGCCTCCAGATCTGGCTACAGATCTGACAATCCTAAAGAAAGGGAGTTGGGTGTCAAAACTACACTAAATTAATCCTAAAAACAAAGAAATAAAATATAGCCCTATTCTAAAGAAAGGGTTAAGAGGAAGATGGTGGTAGTGTGTGCCAAAATAAAATACAAAAATTATGAGAAGTAAGCAAGTTAAACTAGAGTTAAAGCAATGATGTAACTCAGATTTAGTCTGTCTCTGAAGTGTTTCTTGCTGAGATGCTATTAAAAGCCTCAACAAGGTAAAAATATCTTATTTAGCCCATGCCATTTGGAACGCTCTTAGGGCTATACTCTATCCACTCTAATGGTCATAGGGTACTCGATAGAGTCTGTCAAATCTCATTGGTTAAAACAGACATTGCCAATCTAACCCAGAGGAGTGGACTGATTATTCCCCTAGCCACTGGGCCAGATCAAGCCATGAATACTATTGCAGCACTATGTAATGGTTCTACAAGCTCCCCAGATCTATGCGCAGACCTGGCTGACATCCATAGGTATTCCAACCCATAAGACCCTAAGTTCTTTGCTAAGGCCAACTACTCACTAGTGCCTACAAAAAGGACCATGCAATAGGTTGAATAAGGCTTTTGATTCAGCTGGTCATTGCTACAAATGGCCTGCAATGACTCAGCCTCAAGCTATAATTACTACAAAGAGATCATATCTAACATCTAATGTCGGCTAGGTAAAACAAAGGGGAGCCAGTTCTTGTACAAACCTCCTCACAAGGCTCTAGAAGCTCATGTGCAGGGGAGAAGAATCCTTCTCAAACATGTGAATGGACACAACCTTAGGGCTATGCTCTGAGAAAGAACATGAAAACTGCTGCAACCACCATGGTCCACAGGCCTCCGAGCTCCCTCGATCTCACTACAGATCCAACATTGCTTTCCATGGGACTATCAAACCAAGGGAAATCAGATGGTAAATAATAGATCTACTAGAAACTGAATGGGCTAGTCCCAAATACATGGATCCTATAGACATCTAAAGAAACTATAAGATCTTTAGATTTAATTAAGCATTAAAACGGCAATCCATTGATGAACACAAAACTTATAATGAATTGTCTCCAGGCTGCAGCCTGTACACAACTTCTCATCCACAATCCCAATGTATACCAAAAACCTATTACAAACTGAAATAAAACTAAACCTAGCTGCTTACAGGGGGGTTAGCTACAAGTGCTGGGCTAAGAGAGAAGAAAAATAAGAAAAAGAGATGATCAAACCCTAACCCTAGCCTACTGGAGTTCTCAGCCAATAGAGGATGAAGGAAAGATGAAAATAATAAACTCTAAATACAGCTTATATACTCTATCTATAAGGCTTTGGCTCTGAAGAGATTAACCCTAATTTTTCCAGCAGATGTAGCATTGTTTCAACCCTTGGATGCCTGGAGATATGCGCCTCAAAATCTGTGCCTCAAGAAGTGTGCCCTAGGCTTGGGAAATTCCCAAAAAGTCTTTTAGTTAAAACTAAGAAGTGGAGAGCTCGAGCTTCGCAGGGCTGGCATCTGCATTAGTTCATTCGCGCAGTTGTAGAGCCATCGCGGAGTAGCCTTTAGCTGGTGCGAAGTGCTTACTCGTGCGGTCAATCTTCGGTTCATTGCACAATTCATTTGTGCTGCCTTGCTATCGCGGAGATGATCAGGAGCACCAGGACTCTTCGCACAGATAGAGCTTCAAAATCTCTCTCTCTCGCTGAGTGCTCGTGCAGTAAGGTGCCTGCGCTCGCATAGTAACTGATTAGGCTCAAGATGCGGGAGAGCTGCGTGAGAGAAATTTTAGGCGTCTCTCTCTTCTTTGTCTACACGAGAACTCCACGAGGGGATAGATTGCTCTTTGTGCATATGAACTCGCTATGTTCTGCCCGTAGTTGCTTTGGGCTCGATCTTTGCGAGAACAAATTTTAAGAGTTTTAAACCGCGAGATCTTCGTGATTCCTTTTCTATTCTCCTCTTGACTGCGCGACCGATCTGTGTGAGGGTAACTTTCACTGCATCATTAGCTTCGCGAGGGGGATCCTCAACTCTGTAAGATGATTCTTTTGTCACTTTGATGCATTGCATTTGCTGTTGTTGCAGCTTCCTCCATTCTCAGCTAACTTCTTCTATCTGCTAGGCTTTTGATCAATGATGACCAGCAATTGAATCACCATGGTGAGCACTACCAGAGTGTTCCATTAGACTTTGGCTCGGCTGTCATCTTTACATGTATTCCCTCTCTTCTTTGGACCAATAAGCATGGATTTTATATTAAGCTGCACAGGTTATTGCTAACTATAAAATAAACTTAAAACATAATTATTAATGAGCTTCAAGGTCAAGCTAAGGCTAGGTTAAGAGGTGAAAAGTGGTACTTTTCAGTGAATAACAACAGGTTATTCTGTAATCCAAAATTACTTCTCATCAGTTCACTGTCTCCATTCAACACAAATTTATTAATCCTCCTCTGTTTCCATTTATTTTCCCATGCCTCAGAGACCTTTCTAACCTTACTATAGCTAAGTTATTATTCTAAATGCAAAACTAAGTAAAAATTACAGATCTAATCAGACAGAAAACAAATAAAAATAGCAACACCATGACAGCTATGGTACATAATATACAGTGTTGATAATCATTCACACTTTGGAGGTTCTTGAAGGTGAATGGTCACCTCAGGCTCTACTATATTTTCAACACAGATTTTGAGCCTTTGGCCATTGACTTTCATGATCCTACCATCTTTAGGATCCATGATTTCAACAACTCTAGATGGGAAAGCATGCATCACCATGTAGGGCCCCTCCCATCTAGATTTCAACTTGTTTGGGAAAATTTTTAATTTTGAATTAAACAGCCATACCTTGTTGCCTACAGTAAACTCCTTTATCAGTAAATGCTTATCATAAAAGGCTTTGACCTTTTATTTGTAGATCCTTGCATTGGAGTAGGCTTCCAATCTCAGCACTTCAAGTTCTGGCAGCTGCAACCTCCTGTGTATACCAGCAGCAGTTAGTTCAAAATTCAATGTCTTGATAGCCCGATAAGCTTTATGTTCTAATTCCACTAGTAAATGGCATGTCTTGCCATACACCAACCTAAAGGGGGACATCCCTATTGGGGTCTTATAGGCAGTCCTATAAGCCCAAAGAGAATCAGTCAACTTTAGGGACCGATCCTTCCTATCTCCTCTCATAGTGTTCTCTAGAATGTGTTTGATCTCTCTGTTATAAATTTTCACCTGTCCACTAGTCTGTGGGTGGTATGCGGTGGCAACTCTGTATGTCACAGAGTACTTTCTAAGCAAGTTTTCAAACTGTCTATTGTAGAAATGGCTTCTCTCATCACTAATGATATCTCTGAGGGTACTAAACCTAGAGAAAACATTATCTTTCAAGAAATTGATGATAACTCTGTGATCATTGATTCTTGTGGCTATGACTTCAACTCACTTGGACACATAGTCCATAGCCATAAGAATAAAATTATACCCATAAGAAGGAGGGAAGGGACCCATGAAGTCAATCCCCCAAATGTCAAACAATTCAACTATAAGAATGGGCTGTAAAGGCATGGAATTTCTTTTGGAAATATTTCTCATTTGCTGGCATCTTTCACAAGCTCTGCAATGCTGAAATGCATCTTTGAATAAAGTAGGCCAGTAGAATCCACTTTGAAGTACTTTTACAACAGTCTTGTTTTCACTGAAATGGCCTCCACAAGCCTGTTCATGACACATTATTAGTATGCTGTGAAATTCATTCTCAGGTACACACCTTCTCACAACTTTGTCTGCACAGTTCTTGAAGAGGTATGGATCCCCCACATATAATATCTGATCTAAGAGAAGAAAATATCCTTATCCATTTTATTTTAATGTGGGGGAATCCTACCCACTGCCAAATAATTAACTATGTTTGCAAACCAAGGTGCACTCATGCTGACAACAAACAACTGTTCATCCATAAATGAGTCATTGACAGGTAGCCCATCAAACTCAGCAGCTAGGATCCTGGATAGGTGGTCTGCAATCACATTTTCAACCCTTTTTTTATCTTTAATATTAAGATCAAACTCCTATAATAGGAGGATCCATCTGATTAATCTTGGCTTGGAATCCTTTTTAGACAAAAGGTACTTAAGGGCTGAATGGTCCGTGAACACCACAATCCTAGATCCTAACACATAAGACCTGAATTTTTCCAAAGCATAGACAATGGCTAACAATTCCTTCTTAGTTGTGGTGTAGTTTAACTGAGCATCAATCATTATCTTGCTTACATAAGCAATCACACAAAATAACTTGTCCTTTCTTTGCCTTAAAATTGCACTAATAGCAAAATCTAATGCATCACACATTAGCTCAAAGGGCAAAGAATAATCAGGGGCTTGAAGGACAGGTGCAGAGGTTAAACACCTTTTCAAAAACTCGAAAGCAGTGAGACATTCATCATTGAATACAAAAGAAGCCTCTTGACACAGCAGGTGACAAAGAGGTTTTGAGATTTTAATGAAATCTTTGATGAATCTCCTATAAAAACCAGCATGCCCCAAAAAGGATCTGACCTATTTGACAGTCTTGGGTGGGGGTAAATGTGCAATCAAGTCAATTTTAGCCTGATCTACCTCTATGCCTCTGTGGGAAACAACATGGCCAAGGACAATACCTTGGTTAACCAGAAAATGACTCTTTTCCCAATTTAAGACCAAGTTGGTCTCTTCACATCTCTACAGCATTAGGCTGAGATGATGTAGGCACTGGCTAAAACTGTCCCTGAAGACAGAAAAATCATCCCTGAATATCTCTAAAAACTGGTCAATCATATCCGAGAAGATGACATACATACACCTTTGGAAAGTTATAGGGGCATTGTATAATCCAAATGGCATCCCCCTATAAGCAAAGGTGCCAAATGGATATGTGAAAGTTATTTTCTCTTGGTCTTATAAATATGTAGAAATCTGGTTATACTCAGAGTATCCATCAAGAAAGCAATAAAAAATTTTGCCTGCCAACTTGTCCAAAATTTGGTCCATGAAGGGCAAAGGAAAATGGTCATTTCTGGTTTTTGAATTGAGCTTTTTATAATCAATGCACACCCTCCAACCAGTGGTCCCCCTAATTTGAATTAGCTCACTAGAATCTGATGTAACCACATTGATTCCTTAGGTACCACTTGAGTAGGTGCCACCCATTCAGAATTTGAAATGGGATAGATGACTCATGCATCTAACAATTTAACCACCTCCGTCATCACTACTTCTTGCATGTGGGGATTTAACTTTCTCTGCATCTCTTTAGAGGGTTTGGAACCCTCTTTCAGGTGAATCTTATGTATACAAACAGCATGACTGATTCCTCCAAGATCAGCAATAGTCTAACCTATTGCTCTCTTATGTTTTTTCAACACACACAACAGCTCTTCTTCTTGCTCATCAGTGAAGGAAGAAGAAATTATCACAGACAACTTCTGATTTGCTTCCAAAAATACATATTTCAAAGACTTGGGGAGCTACTTCAGTTCTACATCAGGTGGACTTATGAGTAAGGCAACAAAGGTGCCTTAGAAGGTGGTGGAAGAGGCAACACAGCTGGCTTCCAAGGAGGGTACCTTGTTACTGGCCCCACTTCAAAATTTAAGGATTTCACCTCTTGAATCACAAGTGTGGGGGCCTTTTCTTCCATAATTTCATTTCAAACATTTTCAAAAACATCACTCATGTCATCACAATGCAGCAGCTTGGGCAAAGTTTCTTCCACAAGCTCATCCAACACATCAATCATAAAGCAATCCTCACTATCCAAGTGAGGATGACTTGCTGCACTGTAGACATTTAATTTCACTTTCATATTATCAAGAAGTACCTCCATTACACTTGATCTATGTTATATACAAGCATTGGCAGTGGCCAAGAAGGGCCTGCCCAAAATTACAGGAAAGGAGGTGGTGCACTTGGTGTCATGTCAAGAACCAGAAAATCTGCTGGATAGAAGAACTTGTCAACCCCAACTAACACATCTTCTATCATTCTCACTGGTTTCCTTTCAGATCTGTCAGCCAGCTGTAATATCACATGTGTGGGTTTCAATTCTTCCAAACCTAACTTCTCATATATTGAATACGAAAGTAGATTCACACTGGCTCCCATATCTAACAAGGCTTTTTCAATGGTGTGATCCCTAATGATACAAGGGATTGTGGGAACTCCAGGGACTTGGAGTTTTATTGGGGTTGCAATGGATAAGACTTGGTTCACTTTCTCAGCAGAAAAGACCTTCTTGGATAGGTGTATCCTAGATTGTCTTTTGTGTGTACACAAATCCTTCAAAAACTTGGCATAGGCTGAAACTTGCTTGATTGCATCAAGTAAAGGCAAGTTGATATTTACTTGTTTAAATATTTTTATCATTTCCTCAACTTTAGCATGCCCTTATGAAAAAGAGAAGGTGCTTGAAGTGCCTTGGGAAATGACAATTGAGGGACTGATCTCTTATTTGTTGTCTTTGCAAGCTCATCAGTTGTTTTCTTATTTTTATTTTTATTTTTTTGTTGGAATTCATTAATACCCCCCTTATTTCTTATATGTTGCTCCTGCTGCATATCATCATGGGTTGTATTCTCTTTTTCTGGACTCTTCTCAGACTCAACACCAACCTTTTTGTCAACCAGCCTCCCACTTTTTAAAGTAGTGACAAATTTAGCTTTTTCATGTGATGAAGAAGCTTCACCCAACATATACTACCCTTTTGGATTATTCAAAGGCTGACTAGGCAGTCTTCCTTCTTCTCTCCTAGTCAAAGTATTAGATAGCTGACTAAGGGTGTCCTCTATCTTCTTAATACTTTGGCTATGGGAGCTCACTGTTTGAGACAAAGAGCCCAAGTTCTGCAATGAAGCCAGAACCTGCTCTTCAAATGAGGGTGTTCTAAAGGGTGTTGGGGCTGGTGCATTTTAATGCACAGGTTGTGCCATAGGCTACTGATATTGGGGCTTTGGAAAGAAATTTTGCTTATAAGGCTAAGCATTTCTATAGGGCATTGGCTGTTGCTGTTGCTACTGCTGCTAGTTTTGGAAGTTGTTTTGTCTCCACCTCAAGTTGGGGTAGTTTCTTCAAGCATAACCAGCAGCTGGCTGCTATCCAAAGGACTGAGCAGCATTTGCATGCTCCATAATCAGGTCTAAAAATCATGCAGCAGAGGGACATTCTTCAAGGGAATGAGTGAGAGACTGGCATATCAGACATGCCTCTTCCACTTTGGTAGCCATTGGAGACTGTATTGCTCCCATGAGCTTGTAAAGGAAAAATCACAGTAAAATGGAACCTAGGTAAGGCAATTAGGCCTGCAAGAACCAGGGCAGTTGCAACAAGATTTGAAGAGGTAAGTAGGGGTATGTCCACAGGGAAATGTGTTTCAAAATATAGTAAATCTTCAGATTTAGAATAGATCTGACACTCTATCCTATCCTAATTTAAAATAAAGCAAGAAAGGAAATAGGAGAGGTTTTAGGGGTTGTCACTTTTAACTAAACTACAAAAAATCAAATCTAATTGCCAATGATCCAGAGCTGAGTAGAAAATAGATTTAAAAGAATAGAGAAAAGGTTTTGGGGAATTAAAATCAAAGGTGGAAAATAGCAGCTTGGGATTTTGGTCTCACTGAAAATTAATTGGTTAAACAGCAATGCAGAGGATTGATTTGCAACAATCCTTCATCTGGCTACAAGCACAGATGTAAGGTAGAAAATTTCAATCTAAACCAGAGGATTGAATTAATCTTAAGGCTATGATCTGTCCACTTCAATGGTCACAAATCATCCTAGGGATTTCCTCCAATCCAAAGGCCTCAATTAGAATAGAAAAATCACTGCAAATGTTGTGGATGTAAGGCTACAAGCTCAGGCATCCACAGGGATATTAAATCTATGGAAATCAAGAGATATAAGGTTAAATGAATGGGCAAGTCCCAAATACATAACTCCGATTGAGAATCTAATGGAACCACAAGATCTATAGATTTAATTGAACTTAAAATAAAAAATTTATTGAATCCAAACAACTTCAATACCTTGTTCTCAGATTTGCAGTTTGTGCATTATCCAATCCTCATATAAGCTCTCAACCTCTCAATTTATAGATCTACCTCACCCTAGCTGCTACAAGTATTTAGCCAACCATGGTTGAGCTAAATAGAGAATGGGAAAAGAAGGAAGAAGGATGGCATTTTGGAGGGGAAAGGATGGAATTCTAGATTTTAGGCTCTCTCTCAGGATCTCTGGATGGTTCTTTTATAATTCTTCCTCTCCATTTATACTCTTCCCTTCTGTCTCAGATCTGTTTCAGCCAATCATAGCTCAAGAGAATAATTTTGTTATTCTGAGCTGTTGATGTGGCTGATTTTGCTTCTAGAATCACCCACCAATTGGTTCTAATTAGACAAGTCCATGTGAGGTGGTTAGAGAGTTCACGTTCGTGCCCATTTGCATTCCTAAAAATGCCCTTAAATCAGCTAAATAGCCTTGGGACACATGCAGCAGAGCATTGAGTTAATGCGCATTCTCAGCTGGAACTGAGAAGTTCTAAATTCGTGCTTCGAGAGGTTCAAAGAACCTCTCGACAGGTTCTGGGTCTGGTTTATGCTCCATTCGACAGGTTAAATATGACCTTCGACAGGTTTTGTTGAACTGCTCGACAGGATGAATCAATTTCCTATTGTTGTGCTATCTTCAGCCATCCTCTCGACAGGATGATGCAACCTCGCGAGATCCATTACAGCTTCAGGTATGCCATCGACAGGATCTCTCCCTCTATTCGACAGGTTGAAAGTACTTCTCGACAGGTTGATGGCAACCTCGTGAGAATCAATGTTGCTTCAGGTATCCTCTCGCTAGGTTGGCTCTGACTGTTCGATAGGTTCAGGGAACCTCTCGACAAGTTTAATTTCAGCTTTCTGCACCTCACGAGGATGGCTGCTTCAGGTGACTTCTCGACAGGATCTTCTGCACTTTTCGATAGGATCCTCTTCAGCAGTTCAAACCATTCGACGGGTGCTGTAAACCTCTTGATAGCTTCTTTTCTCTTTTGTAGAACCTCTTGATAGGATGATTTAATCTCTCGACAGCTCCCATTCAGCACCCAAACCTCTCGATAGGTTGAATTAACCTCTCGACAGCTTCTGTTCTTTGCTTCCATAGCTTGTAGATAACTTGGGATGTTGTCTTTCATCTCTCCAGCACTCAGTGCTCCTTTAAGAGGTTCATTCTTCATCAAATACAGCTGCTGGTTTACTCCCATGTGTACACAGTTGGACACATGCCATTGTCATAGAATTTTGAGGCTTTGTGGATCTACTTGATGGCTGATTGTTTGGGCCGTATGTGCACATGTTGAAGCAACAGGTCTCTTCTTGGCATTTTTAGATGGATTTCTGCACTATGACTGCAATTTATTACTAACTATAAAACACACTCAAGACACATTATTAGTCAACTCAAAGGTTCATCAAAGGTCAGGTTAGGAGGTGAAAAATGGTATTTTTCACTGATTAACACCCGTTGGAAGTCGTGTGTCTCCTTAGCGGCTTGTTCCTTTTCATCATCTGTAATCTCATAAACTGTAAAGTCACTACACTAAGAGGTTAGTTTTGTGAGAGGTAACCCTTCATCAGTGCAATTGATAATTACGACGTCCTTAGTAATGTGTAGGTCGAGGCTATTCATTCTCCTCTCGAAATCCTAAAGTATCTCTTCAGGTATGATGACTGGCTTGTTGTCATGTCTGATGCCCTATGCTTTTATGAGGGGAGAGTAGTTGGGTTGCATCGAGTGGGCTCGAGGTGCAACTCCACGACGTCGAAGGTGGCGGTCGTCTTTATGCGAGTATATCAGTTCGTTCTTCCTTGGCTCCGTTGACGTAACCGCTACTTGTAGCCTTAAGAACGGAGTCTCTTTGTTGGTCGCTGAATGGGTCTGGGATGAAGGGTTCTCTCTCTTTTCCAAGGTTTTCTAATTTTTTTAGTTTTCTATTTCTAGATTTTTAAGGGCTTAAGGAATTTCTATTTTTTATATTTTTAATAATAAGTATGGTACAGGGTTGACTTCTTGGAGAGGAATCGACGGGGACGCTTCTCCTAGTTGGGGAAGTGTGATGGCTACTGAGGTCGTTCGTGAGAGTCTATGAACTCATTCTGAATTTGGCATTATTTTGTAGCCCTCGTCGAGGGTGATCTTATGGATGAGTGATGAAGGCGGTGGCCCGGTCGATGCTTCAGCTCCTTCTATCACGTTAATCACTTCATCTTCGAAGAGGGTTTGGAGGTTGTAGTCGTGTGAGCTCTCATCCTCAGAACTAGGCTAGAGATGTTCTTCTTGTTGAGGTTTGTCTTCCTTGGGTGAGCTTGAGTGATGACCTTCTGGACTTGTGAGCTCTCCTTTGGAATTCGTAGTATGTTAGGATGAATATGCATGCCTGACAGCGAAGCTGATATCGTTGGGAGATGCAGGGGTTTCCCCAGGGTCATTCCCATCCTTCAAGATTGAGGTTGGGGTCGCCGTTATAAGAGTCGAACTCATCTTCCCTGTCTGATAACCTTTGGAAGCCTTGCTCGGCCAGCTCAAGTGCGGGGAGGTCCATCTAATAATCTTCGTCGTCACTAGGTGGTGGTTGTCATTCTTATTCTAACGATTTCCATAATATTTGCAGCTGAGGTGCTTCTGAGGATTGAGGAGAGTCTAACTCTAGTTCTTCTTTACTCTCGATAGTGGTGATATGGAAGTCTTCCTCGTCGACTGACTCCCAGTCCTCTATGTACGACCCAAGTCCTGGAGACTTTGTTCTTACTGTAGTGGAGAATTCCTCAGTCTTGAATAAGGATCCAACTCCTTCGAGTGGTTTATCTGTATCATCGTCATCTTGATTCAAGTTTGTCAGGCCGGCGAAGGCTTCGGCCATCTGCTCAATCTCTGTTGCCTACGATTTGGTGAAGGACGCTTCCTTTCTCTTTGGCATATCGGCCTTCTCGGTGGTTCCATAGACAAAATGGTCGTAGAGCGACCACGTAGGTGAGGTTGGTAGGATGCCGGCTTGTTTGTTGCCTGATTGGTAGCCCAATCTCGTATGCTTGAGAACTTTCTTTGGGAAAATTGACCTTATGCGTCCTTGTCTATTCTCGACAAGTCTTGTATGTGGGATGTATCCTAGTTGATACATCAAGTCCCAGCCTTTGGTCACGGATGGGTTTATGTCGTATAGGCGGATAAGGTTAGGGCCTGCTACTCTCTTTGTTAATCTTTGTTGACAAGTTGGGAGGAACGGGGGATGGCTGATTTTTGCTACTGATGTGTCATCTGGATTCTCCACCCTTTTGATGTGGCCAGTATTTAGTACAAAGTCATGTGCCGTCAGAATGCTTGTCGCACAGTCGGTATCTATTTCTTTGAGAGGTGCATCGACATATATCCTGACGATATAATCCTCATGAGGGAACTTGACGCATTGGTGGTATATAGATGCAACAACCTTCATGGATTCTAACCACTTTCTCCCTAGTATTAAGTTATAGGTGTTTGAGGAGTCGGAGACGTGGAATGTGACATCTTTGGTCACTGGCCTGAGGCGGACTTGTAACTTGATAGTTCCTTTGACGAAGCTTCGAGTACCATCATACACAATGAGGGATAAGGACGAAGGCCTTATATCCTACTCGGTATATTCAAGCATCCTGAGCGTCGTTATGGGATAGATGTTAAGTCCTGCTCCTGTGTCAACCTGTGCATGGGTACTGAGAATCCTCTGATTATCACTGTCAAGTATATAGGGGTTGAGCTTCCGTGCAGTGATTCTTTACCCATATCAGCTGCACATCTAAAATATTCCTAGACCTGCAAGATACAGGGTCCTTTATAGCAAGTTTTAAAAGTAAGAGTTTGTCCCACTGAGAGTAGTAATCTAAACCTAAAAGGCAGTATAGTAGACCTCCAGATCTGCTTCAGAACTGGCAATCTAGCCTAACCTAAGAAGAAAGAGAGTTTTTCAAGTGTCACTAGATCTAATCTACAAAATAGAATTATAAAACTACTTCTAAAGATTGAGGAAGATGAATGGTAAAATAAAGTGTAAAATGGGGAGAAATAGACAGCTTAGGGGCTGGTTCTCATTGCAAAACAGATCAAGGCATGTGAATTTGCAGTTGTCCTTCACTTGGCTACAAGAACAAGTGCAAGGTAGAAGAATTCAAACCAAACCAAAAGCGTGAACTGATCTAAAGGGTATGATCTATCCACTTGAATGGTCACAGATCATCCTATAGACTTCATCCAATCCCAAGGTTCAAATTGAAATAATAAAACCATTGCAGCCACTATGCTTGTAAGGCTACAAGCACTTACAACCATAGGATCAAATAATCCATGTAAATCTGGTGAGAACCACTAAAAATCACAGATTATTTGGGGATCTAAAATCAGCCAGTCATTGCTTCAAACAGCTGTAATGACCAAGCTCACAAGGTTGCAATCTCTGCATAATTCTAGATCTCTTCACTGAAAACAAATCTGGAAATCAGAGCAAGAGTTGGATCTGCTACAATCTTTCACTTGGCTACAACCACAAATGTAAAGAGGAAGGATCCAATTTCACCTTCACTTCTGGATTAATCCTAAGGGTATGATCTGTCCACTTGAATGGTCACAGATCATCCTAGAGATTTACTACAGCAGTGAGGGTAAAGGATGGAACAATAGAATTACTGAAGACACTATGGTTGCAAGGCTACAAGCTCAGGCAACCAGAGGTGCATCAAATCTGGAAAAATCTAATGCAATTGGATAGAAAAATTACAGATCTAATGGATCTTTAAAAATAGCATTTCATTGCTTAATCAATACTTACAATGCTTTGCCCTCAAGCCTACAGTCTGTGCATGAATCCGGAGCTCTTCACAATGAATTTACAGATTTATTTATAATTAGAAACTAGATCTGAGCTGCTATCTAGATCTAATCCAACAGGCTGGATTAGGGAGATAAAAGGGAAACTAAAAGGGAAAAAAAAACCTAAAACTAAACCTAAATTGT
This sequence comes from Chloranthus sessilifolius, assembly GCA_021018995.1. Classification (NCBI taxonomy): domain Eukaryota; kingdom Viridiplantae; phylum Streptophyta; class Magnoliopsida; order Chloranthales; family Chloranthaceae; genus Chloranthus; species Chloranthus sessilifolius. Next base: position 79,507,869 of record CM037592.1, on the reverse strand, counting down.
GCTAAGGAGAACTCAGGCTCTTCCTTTATTCCTAGCTTCCTTGCTAAAGAATTACAATAGCAAGGAGGCTTATTTATACATATGCAGTGATCCATGTGCTTAGCATTCCAACCAATTAGAGAGAAGAGAGATATCCAGTTCTGTTGTGTTCAACTGAAGTAGTTTACTTCCCACCAAGGATTTGAGAATCAGTTTTGCCCATGTGTAGACTTCTCTTATGCCTTGAAGTTCCTAACAATGCCCCTACTGTCCATTGGTATTTGCCCAAAATAACTCTTGCTGCAGCTATTAACACAACAACCCCCTTTGGCTTTATTAAATTCCCCTCATAGCCCCTCATATAATTAGCTACTCCAATACCTCTATGTTTGTTGATGAGTTGCAAAAATGTAGGCTAATGAATTGCAAAGTCTACAGCTTCAGCAATGAGGTGGAGAAGATGAACTCGAGAGGATAAATGAGGGCTTCGAGAGGTGGGCTGAAGGTAGCATTGGAAACTCGAGAGGATCAGTTGTATGGAATGTAGAACTCAAGAGGATGTGGGGCTAGTGTATGAAGACTGCAGCTTCAAGTACTTCTTCGTGAGTTTGGTAAGTGAATTCGAGAGGATAAATGATCTTCTCGATAGGTTTGTGGCTGAAGGTTCAAAGGACAGCAGCTTTTGGTGTTTCTTCGTGAGGATGGGAGGTGAACTCGACAGGTTGTGGGAGGTTTGTTAGAGGTGAGCTGAAGAACTCGAGAGGTACTAAAGGTGCAGCTGATATGATCTCGACAAGTTGTGGGAGGTTCTAAAGCTGAAGTGTAAAGCTCAACAGGTTGGTGGGGTTTAAAGGGAAGATGTCGACAGGTTGCTAGGGCACTTGAAACTCGAGAGGATGAGAGTAACTACTCAAGAGGTTTGCTAGTTGCTACACTATAAATGTCGACAGGTTGCTGAAGCCATAGTTTTAGAACTCGAGAGGATGATTTGGAGTGCAGTTGCTGAATGTCGACAGGTTTAAATGCATGTTTCTTCCCTTTGAGTAGATGGTTGTAGATGTGCAAGACCTCGATAGGATGGCTGAAAGGTTTCACCAAGCCATTCGATAGGTGCAGCTGTTTACTCTCCAATTCAACAAGTTCAATGTATGAGGGTTTGAAGGAGCTCAACAAGTTTGTTTCCTCTTTGTTGCAGCTCTTAAATGCTTGAACAATTTGTTGCTGCCATTTGGAAATGTTGGAGTTGCATTCGATAGGTGCAGGAGTGGGTCCAGCAATCCACTTCGTGAGGTGCTGCTGCTCCAAGTTGACAGGTGTTGGTGTTGCTTGATGAGTTGGTTGAATGGGCCAAGCATTGTTCGAATAATTCATTGCTGAGCTTCAAATGCTTTACACAGCAGCTTTATCCTTCCTTCTCCTCTATGTTGCAGCAACCATCTAATGTATGGCTGCTTATCTACATTGATGTTGGCTTTTAGTGTGCACTTTCCAACCATTGCTGAGCTTCTTAGCTGTTCAAATCCTCAATGTGCTAGCTGTTATAGCTCATCTGGTCCAGGAACATGCTGCTGCTATTTGGGCTGAAACACATGGCTGCACTAATGTGTAAAGCTGAAGCTTACACTAAGCTGCCCAACTGTGCACATAGTTGTCATTTTTCTACCCAAGTTTGCCCATAGCAGAAGCCTTTGACCTTTCTAGATTTGCTCCACAGCCTCACATATACAGCATTTAGGCTCTTTGCTTCCTTTTGACAGTTGATTGCTTGAATGTGCAGCTAAAGTCTTCTTCTGCTCAAGTAGACAATAGGTGGTTGCAGGAGGCTCTTGATTGAATCTAATCTCCTCTTCTTAGCACATATTCATGGATGGCTACATATTCATTCCTAAACTGCAAAACATATTTAAAAGCAATTATTAGATACTCTAAGCTTTAGTAAAAGCCAAGTTTAAGGGGCATAAAAGGGTATAAATCAGTGCTCAACAACGTGTGTCTCGCCCAACGTCTCTATCAATAGTCGGTGGTGTTCTGGAAATTTATTAATGAGCTCAAGTATTGATATCTGCACTGGTACCTTCCCAAGGTGCAGAAGAAGGTCGTATTCCTGGCCTGTCTCGAGGGTTGGCTCCTTCCCGTACTAGTGGGCTTTCTTGACATTCGGCTGAAGTGGTTGAGATGCAGATTCTGGAGCTAGAGGCGGAGGGATTACATGAGGTGGGGGAGGTAGGTTCGCTCCCCGTTCCCTTGCTATTCTTTCTTATGGTTGAGCACCGACGTTCTGCTTCTCCCGAGGGAATGGTGGTGGTGGATAATTAGTCCCTAATTTGAGGATCCAACATGTCGGTCATTAACCCTGGAGCCCTGCCGTGACTGACATTGACGAACTCACTACAGCGCTTGTCCTGAACGGAGTGAAGTTTAAAGACATGATACGTAGTAGAGCTATGCCATTCCATGGAGGGAGATACTGGGTGAGTCTTCCTCTTCTAAGAATGTGGTGATTAGCGCCTCCTCCTTGTCGGGTTCTTCCTTCTATTGACTCATCTTTGCATCTGGTTGATGTTCCACCACAGTCTCGTACCCTCAAGTTGAAGTGTTTTGGATGAGGTTTTCCACCCATGCAGTGATTTGGTCCACAGTTTGAAGGACATCGTCTTCGTTCTCAGGGTTGGAGTCACATAGGAAGCAGTGGTGGAGTTGTCTCAAAATTTGGGGGTGTAGAGGGTTTCGTGGGTCGGAGACTCGATCCTTGAGCTTTGAACGATTGGACTCGAATTCAAGTGAAGGTTGGATAGGACAGAGGATTCGGAGGAGCAATCCTGGTGGTCAAGGATAAAGGATGTGGGCGAATGATGGGAGACCTCGGGGGATCACTGGGATAGGCTGATGTGTCTGAAGGACTGACACGGGTGATGAGGGTAGAAGGATGAAGAGGGAGTCGGCTTAGGATTCCACTGTAGTGATGAGGGCGACTGTCCCTTTGTTGTGATTAGGCATGGGATTATTGATAATCCCTAAGTTTTGTGGGGGCTAATTGTTGTTCTAGTTGGAATTTCTGAGGGATTCCCAATTAATCTGGTTTTGATCATTCATATTGTAGATCATATCCCGTAAAACCCAGTAGTCTTCTAAATCATGTCCAACGTATCGATGAAAAGCACAGAACTTATAGTAGTAGAGGTTGGCGGGCCAGGGTCGTGGCCATTCCGATGAGAATCAGATAAGATTCTGATCACTAAGAAGGTGAAATATGTTGGGAATGGTGTTCGATAATGGGGGATAGTGAACACGTTTAGGTTGGTAAGGGCCAACATAAACGTTTAGGCTGCGGGTTGAAGTTTTAAGGAGGGGGTACGTTGTTATAGTTCTAAGGGTTAGCTGGCCGGTTTCGAGTGGCATTTTGGTTTTGGTGGGTATTTTGGTTAGAGTATTGGTTTCGATTTTGGTACTGGTTTTGATTCTGATTGGGGTACTGCTGTTGATTCTGGTTCTGGTATTAACTTTGACCGAAATTCCTCGGTTGGTAATTTCCATTTCTAGAGCTTTGGCCTTGGTTGGCAACTGTGTTGACCTGCTCAGAGTCAGAGGCTTTCTTGTTGTTTTCCGGCTTTGAATCACTAGAAGTAGTGACTTTTGAGACTATTATTGAAAATGTGAGGTCTCCCCCCTTTATATGTCGCTACATGCGATTAGCGTGCAAATGAAGAGTAGAGAAGTTTGAGTAATCACTTATAATAAGAGCGTTTCGGAGAGGCTCTTTGACGTTGTCTATGATGATGACGATTACATTTTTTTCCTTCATCTGGATTCTGATGCCGGCTGCAAGCTTCCTCCAGCGTTCTACAAAATCTGCAAAGTCTTCCTTAGGTTCTTGCTTCGTCATCTTCAGGTCACTAAGACTAAGTGCTTCTTTTATCAGGTTCTTATATTGGTTCAGAAATTGTCCGACCAGATCGTCGAATGTATCGATTTTTGAAGTGGGAGTCTGGCGAACCAATTGAGAGCTTTCCCTTCTAGTGACCTCTAGAAGTAATGTATTAGGAGTCCTTGATTATAGCGAACAGGTCGACAATAGTTGCAGAATGATGCCAGGTGGTTATTTGGATTCCCTATGCTATTGTACTTGCTAAACTTTGGGGGTTTGAATCCCATAGGTAGGGTAAACTCGAGATCCTAGCAGAACCTATCGAACTTGAATGATAGGTCGGGGTGATTTCTCTTGGCCATGTATTCATCAATCATCTTGGGAAGGTCCTCTACTTTTACTGTGGGGTCTTTTTGGGTAGTTCAAGAGTGAACCTTGTCTTGGCGATCATCCTCAAAGAGGGCACGGGCGGCCCGCCCTCATGGTGATGTGTGTGCTGATACCATACTTGGCATAGGTGGTGGTCTCTCCCCTTTTTTTCATTCTCGTTCTTCCTTATCTTGCTACTCTTTGACAATTTCTTACACGGCAGCCATGCCTCGGATCAACTCTTTGGCTTCGTCACCTCCTTTTTGTAATCTTTGAACATTGAGCTCTACGAGTTGTTGGGCAGTGAAGTTATGTCTAATACTACTGTCTTTCCCATCGTGGTTATTGTTGGTCGGAGGAGTGAAAGGGTTTTCTTGATCGCCGACCATGTTAATCTCGGGGTGACATGGGGGTGAGTCGTAGGACTATTCAGCGTCGTATATAAGGCTATCATGGTATTCCCATAGTGGCCGATTGCCGATGTTGGTCAGGTTTATTTTGCGTATCTCTGACATTTCTAACTTTTGGTAGACACTCATAAACCCTCGGGGAGCTCTCGAGAGGGTGAGCATGTGTAGTGAAGTGCTAAAGTGAAAAGGAAATAAAACTAAACTATGCTAAACAGAAAATTAAACTAGGCAAAACTACTTTAGCAGAAAAGAGTCTCATCGCAATTGTCAGTCTGTTGGTACGCGCTTTTTCTGGGTTCCTTTCAGTCTTCAGAATACGTGACCCAATTCGGTCCAAGTGGACTCTGGCTAGAGACGATGGAGTAATAAACTATGAAATATTAAATTGTTGAAATTAAAGAGGTGAATATTAAATGGAAAGTACATCGGTGAGGCAATCGTCAACTACAGATAATTATCGATGCTGCAACACATCACTGATTATGCTTTACGGGGCGTGGGTTAACTACTTTGTTGAACATCGGTTGATTGACTCCAATAGTTATAGTTTTTCTGATTTAACTTTCTAATTCTACTTTAAGTCTATTTCCTTATCCGGTCCTAGGTTTGACTGATTATAGGTTTTCTAGTAGTATTCTAACTCTAACTGGCTAAGTATCCTACTACTACTCTAATTTTAGTTAGTTTAGTTTTTTAATTATACTCTAATTCTAATTAATTTAGTCTCCGAATAGTACTCTAATTCCAATTAATTTGGTTTCCTAATGCTACTCTAATTAGAAAAAAAAAGGGGCGTTATGGCCCGTTATGCTAAGGAGGATCGGCCCCGTTCCCGGGTACCCTCCGTAAGCTCCCTTAGATAAATTGATTGCTTAAGGATTATTTTAAAAGTATTATGGATTGAAAACTGAATTTGGATTTAAAATTGAATATTTGAGGATCGAAATCATGAGTTTAAAGGTTAAGAATTAAAATAAAATTGAGGGTTATGAACTAGAAGTAAGAAATTAGGAACTAGAACTAGAAATTAAGAACTAGAGACTAAAAATAAGAACTAAGATCTAAAACTTAGAAAGATTAAGAACTAAGAATTAAAAATTAAGACCTAAAAACAAGAAATTAAGAACTAAGAATTAAAACCTAAGAGCTAGAACTAGAAATTAAGAACTAGAAAGAGATTATCTGAAGCTAAACGCTTCTGCCTCCTTCCAGTGCTACAGAGAGAAGAAATGCGAGCTTAGAAAAGGCTTGAGCTCGAGAGAGGGGAGATTTTTATTGAAATTAATATAAAAAAATAAGTGGATTTGTCCCTTTGGTCGAGGTATGGGGGTCTTTTTATAGGTAGCGTGCTAATTCCGAGCAAGTGGGGATGTGCGGAATTGATGAATTTCGTGCAAGTGAGGTTGCGCTTAATTGAATTCCGTGCAGTGGCATATGCGCTTGATTCAATTTGAGTCAACCTGTGAATCAGACTTCCTTGTTCTAGTAGGCCTGGGAAACCAATTTTGCGCAGTGGCGTTTGCACTTGATCGGAAGTTCAAGCGGTCTAGGGAATTAAAGGCCAGGTTGGATTGGGAACTAATTCCACGTGTCTAATGAAACATGGGATTGAATTCCACGCAGTGGCGTATGCGTAGGATTCAAGTCCCTATGCGGTTTGGGGAGTTAAAGGTCGGGTTGGATTGGGAGCCACTTCCGCATATCCAGTGACGTGTGGGATTGAATTCCGTGCAGTGGCATATGCACGGGATTCAGGTCCCTAGGTAGTTTGGGGAGTAGAATCCTAGTCCAATCTGGACCTATTCTGCGAGTGGGATCACACGTGGAGTCAAAAGGCAGCCCTAGTCCAAGGAGGACTAATTCCGTGCAAGTGTGTTTGCATGGGATTGGATTAAGCGTATATTGTATAGTGAAAAATCTGAGTCTTAAGTGGTCTGTGGGAAGAGTGAGCCTGGTCCAAGTGGGACCAATTCTTCGTATGTGGCCACACGTGGAATTGATTTCGCACAAGCGTATTTGCATGAAATTTGAGATTTTCTCGGGTTGGGTTAGGTCCGAGTTGTAGAGCTATTGTTTCAACCTGTGTCTCAACTATATACTATTGTTTCAATAATGGTCCCCATATTTAGGGTTTTAAGGTCATTGGAGAAGGTTAGTCCTTTTCTAGAGATCGTGGGTAAGGTCAATGGTTGACCGAACATGTTTGCATACTCTGATAGGGCAAAAATGGGGTGTCTACAATGGGGTCGGGTATGGGGTTGGATGTGGAAGGCCCTTCCGATGAGGGGGATGGTTGGAAAATTTTGGGCATGACATAGGTGGATGGGGGAAAATGACGAGCATTTGGAGAGGATGTGGGAAAATTGGATGTGTGTTGGGAAAATGGAAAAGATGGTGTATTTTGAGTGGATGTGGAGAAATGGGGTGCAGGTTGGGTGGATGAAAAATTAGGCATGACTTGGGTAAAGGTGAAAAAATTGGGCATGGGAGATGGGGAAAATGTGGTGTAGGTTGGGTTAATGTGGAGGGAGAATGGAGAAAATTTTGGATGAATGTTAAGGAGAAATGGGGTAAGGATGTGAGAAAAAAATGGGATGGATTTTGGGTGGTTTGGGGAAATTGGGGGAGATTTGGAGTAGAAGTGGAAGGAAAGATGGGTGTACCGATGGGTCCGGTGACATTGAATCGGGATTGGGTGGGGGAATTGGAGATGAGTATTTCCTCCATATGGGAATGTGTTGGGGAAAGTGGTGGGGATGAATCTGGGTCAACGTAGGTTGAATCAATCACCCAAGACATGGTTTGGCGACGGGTAGGGTATTGATTCTTTGGGTGAGGACCAAAGACCCTCTTTCTCCTTCCCATACGAGATGGAGGGTAAGGTGATGCCGTTGTTTCGACACCACAAGTTCTCTTTTTTAGATTTTTCTTGGCTTTTGTACTGTTTTAATTTTTTTCTTTTGGTGGTGATTTTTGAATGATGATAATGAGAACCCCCTTTTCGGATGGCGTGAACACCTCTAATGCCTCCCATGACGAGATCCGAATGCACTTTTGAAGGATCAAAGGAAATCTTTTGATCTATATAAAGGCATGGAAATCTATGCGACAACCCAATCCCTTGAAAGAGTCAATAAGAGGGCGACCTCTCTTGACCGGTGAAGGCGATGGTATCAAGAGTGTGAGAATTATCGGGAATGTCGGAACCAACTGCGGGGGATCGGGGCAATGCCCCTTAAAACTTTTTCTTCACTTTTCGGGTTCCTCCTTTCCGTACCTAGAGGATACAAGGTTTTTCGATTCCGCTAGCGCTCTCCCCAGGGGTTTAAGGCTTGTAACAAGTTCGGTCACTCACCCGATATACCTCCGGCGCAAGCGCCTTCTCAGGTATTGGATGGGGTGGTCCTTTTCGAGATCATCACCACTAGGGATGTCGCTCTACTGGGAAACGGGTTGGTTGTATCATTGCCTAATTCCAACCCCCCCTCTCTTTGATAAAGCTACCCATGCAAACAAAATTGTTATGTCCCTTGGTACAATTTTAACCTTCAATTTTAGGGAGTTTGCTTAAGTTCAAAAATGGGTGATGAGAGTCCCGTGCCGCTTCTACGGGCCGCCATCCACTATTGAAATATGTCAAGGAATAAGAAATTTACGGGGTCAGTCAAGCGACTAGGCAGAATAAATAAATTGCATCAAGTAGGCCGTCAAACGACTAAGGCCTGTAAATGACAGAATTGTAGGGGTAAGGAAAAGTGCTCAAGCAAGCCCACCAAATGGCTAAGGCGGTAAATGACCGAATCGTAGGGGTAAGTCAAAAGTTCTCAGGCAAGCCCATCAAACGGCTAAGGCGGTAAATGGCCGAATCGTAAGGGTAAGTATAAAAAATGTGGAATCGTAGGGGTAGGTAAAACTGACGGAATCGTAGGGGTAAGCAAGCAAACAGAACAAAAAGTTAGCAAAAAGAGGACGAACACATGCAAAAGGGGCAAAAACTTCAAGTAGAAGGTCTATACAAATATCCTCATAGGAATCGTCATCTGTGCAATCGTGGACTTTACGGGTCCGTCGCAACAATGTGCTCACTAAAAAAATAGAGTCGCCACCCGGAGCTTTTGGTGTCCTGGGATACCCAAAATCAATATTATAAGCACCAAAGTATAAAATATGACTCCGATTCACCGATCAAAGCCAAAGCCTTTTGGGTAAGGACTTCGATTATCAATCGGGAAGGTATTAGGCACCCAATTGACCTGCTCGTAAGCGGTCTCTACTATGACCAAGTATATGTTTAGCTGTGTATAATATATATATATATATATATATATATATATATATTAAGGAAAAAAATGAGCGACACTTCCCCTTGCCCGAAGGCACTTCGATCCTATTGAGCCTTCACACTCACCAAAATTTTGGCGGTGTAACGACTTAATTCTAGGATAGAGGAAAAGCAAAGAAGGTAGAGGAATAGAGGGGAGAGCCGAAGCTCTTGGGCCCTTGTAGCACCGTGGTTGGATCCTTACGCAAAAAAGCAATACCGATGAGCTTCCGATAGCACTATGGGTTAGAGTGGGGTTCTAACTTCTATTGTTGGGAGGCTTGGATGGCTTAAAATAAGGGCATGGTGATGATCTAGGCTAGGGTTTGAAAACTTGGAAGGTTTAAAGCTTGGAGGTGGGGAGCTATTTTGCTAGAGTTTTGACTTTAGGATTTTTAAAAAGTGTCTAAACAAGAGGGGGGGGGGGGTCTCAATTTATAGAGGTTGAGGTGATTAGTGAAGGGTTAAGTCACTAATAGACTTAGAAATTAGGTAATGGTTAATCTAAAGTTTTTACAGTTTTCTAGAGCTTGGAGAAGAGGGATTTGGGTATAATGATAGATGATAGGGTGGTGACTTGAATGGCATAAGGGTTATAACTTAAGGTAAAAGGGGTACTCGGGTCCTAAAAAAACACACCCCAGACTTTGAGATGGTCCACAAGTCAAACCCCCAATATGAATGTCAGCAATTTTTTAAAGAAAAACCAGGCCCAAACTGCTGGAAGTTGAAGACCTGCAATGGCCCGGCTCAATTTTGCAATTTCCTACACTTCTCTACTGTTTTCATTTCACCATAACTTTTGATGTACAACTCTGAATTAGGAGATTCTTGGCTCGTTGGAAAGTTGGGAACCTCTACTTTCCAATAGTATAGGACTCAGATTAGGAAACTATTAATACAAAATTTGGCACTCGTCTTTTCATCAGCTATTTTAGTTAGTTCGAAATGGGTTATGTGGGTTCATTTTAGGCTTTCTAAGGGTTTAGGAAGGTTAGGGTTGATTCCTACAAGATTGGGAATGGTTTTAAAAGTTTGGATTAAGTTCTAAGGATTTGGGAGGTGCTTTCGGAAGCTTGAGAGTATGCATTTCTCGAAGTACGGGTCGATCGAGCCTTGGACCAAATTTGGGTGTCTACATCTATGATTTATGATCTATTGGTTGGAATATTAGATATGCAACACTACATAAATATTAAAATCAATTAATAATTTATGGACGAATAAAATGATTAAATCAATATAAAAATATAAAGTAATGGTCTTCCAAAACCTCTAACGAAAAGAATTAAAACATTGATTGTATTAAAATAAACCTAATCACAATTAATGTAATTTTTGCATTAAAAAATAAGATTAGAGTTCTTAATCATGGGAAAAGCGTGACTAGTTCCTATATCTCGAATTAATAATTAGATCGCATAAACGGCAAGAGCACATAGAAAAAAATCACACAAGCACCTACTATAATTCTAACCACTGATCCTATGGACGAATCCCTCATATGATATTCACTAGATCCTAAAGCTCTAGTAATTTAGCCACGCATTTATATGTAAAAATTACAAATAAATGAAACAAAATACAAATAATTCATTAAAATATCATATTCGAGTCTCCAAATAAATCCACACGAAATCTTTAATCTACTCGCTATGATATTTACCAATAAGAATTGCTAATTTTTCTTCTACAATGCTAAAGAATGGTAAAAGACAGAGAGTGTGACGGCCAGATTTTCCTTACCTCAAAAACCTGCGTCGTCAGATTGAGCATGTGATATGAATTATAGTGATACTATGGTATCGAAGTGCATAGATCACTTCCTGATAGCACGATCTTTCCTCACATTAAATACTAGGAAGGATCGGGCCATCTATCATTGGTAAGCATACAAAAGAGCGAAAGCAATGTGCCCAGAGCGAAATACAGAGCTATAATAAGAAACACAACGGCAGCATAAACATAAAAGACTATCACACACATCTATCCCAAAAATTATACATCATCACCACAAATACTCAAAATATACATCCACCGGTGAAGGCCGACCTTCACCTAAATAGTGGAGCACAATATACACAATCTATTTAGTTCACATAACACTGTACCGTATATCAGAAACCCAAAATAATCCCAATGATAGAACCCCTCAGGCGGTTCCTCCTCGTCCTCAAGGTTGTAATCCAGGTCTTCCTCCTACTCCGAATCCCGTTCGAGGTCAGCTCCTGCAGCTATGACATATAATCGGGAAATGAGCTACAGTCCAAGCTTAGTAGGGAATAACAAAGTTAAATCACTTATTTATGCATTCTTATTCATATATCTTGATGCATAGATAAAAGCAATTTAAAGAGATAAAAACTTTAACTATAATGTCAAAGCATATACTTTCATGAAACATAAATAATCATGTTCAAAATAATGCTTATCGAGTCAAGGAAAGCGTAACAAGAACTTGGAAACATGTCAAGCAAAGCAAATCCCAAGAACGTGCAACAAAAATCACCACGAGATCAAATGCCTAGCCCCTGAGCTACGTTAACAGGGTCACTAGAACCAAGAAGTCAAGCTCTTGAACTACGTTAACAAGGTCACTTGACACAAGATCGGTTAAGCTCCTGAGCTATGTTAACAAGGTCACTTGAACAGGGTCACTTGAACTAAGACCATCAAGCCCTTTAGCTACGTTAACAGGGTCACTTGATCGGAGACATAACGGACATACAAGGTGTGGACATGTATACAAAGCAAGCAGCAAGAATATAATTCGAATTGGGGAAATCACAACTTATGGAATCATATACAGCAATATAACAAGATGATAGTTACAAAAGCAAGCAAAATCACACATAAAAATCTAATTTATCATCTTCAAAATATGTCAAGATTCTTCATATATCAATTCTAGAAAATATTAAATGTTTACTAGTTGCATCATTGACAAGAATTCGAGAAAATAAACAATCAGGCAAGAAGTTCTTCCCTACCTTTAAATCGGAACCTCACAAGCAAACTCACAGGGATCAAGGCTAAATCCCTCTTAATTGGTCCTCGCATTCACCCTAAATGTGACAGCCCGATTTTCCCGTTTCCACAAAAACCAATAATATTTTTTTTTCTTTAAAAAAAAAAAAAACTAAATCCAACAGGAAAATCGGACCGTCAGATCATAGATCACAACTTGATACAGAAATACTTGGTACAAAACATAGCATAAATAAAATCTCTAATTCTAATATTAAATATTACAATAACTAATAATGACCACTGATGATATACCAACATCACCAAACAGTGGTGTACAACTAGTATATAATAACACATTGTACCAAGCCACACTCACCAAACTCCACAAGGCACTCGATCTACGATCCCAAAAATCTCAGCACTCCTCAAGTCCTCAATCTACAAGTCTGGTGTCCTGATAGCGTTATACCTGTGACGTATAGTCGGGGTGAGCTACATCTAAGCTCAGTAGAGAAAATCGATACCAATGTACATCTCATCAGTCATACATAGATTCAAAGACGAAGATCAAAACATTTTCATATTAAAAACTATTGACATTTTTAAACTCACAATAGAAATTGAATTTCAAAAGCAAACTTCTTATCAAAAGCGAAATTGATTTCGAAGGTATTTTCTTATCAAAATTGAAGCTGATTTCAAGGCAAACTAATTTCAAAAGCAAACTAATTTCAAAAGCAAACTGAATTCAAAGGCAAGCTGATTTCAAAAACAAACTTATTTCAAAGACATTTTCTTATCAAAACTGAAACTATTTTCAATTCGCTTACATGTCTTATCTTGATTTACTGAGTTCGCTTACATTCACTTACGTGTCTTACACATTTTTACATAGCTTCACTTACATGTCTTACACATTCTTATATCACTTACAAAGTCAATTCACGGATATCCCGCCGTGCCGGTTCAAATCACAGATATTCCGCCGTGCCGGCCTTACTTATTCTTACATGGCTTGTTCAGAGTTTCAGATTCAATGTTTGGATTCCAAAGCACGATACAAATAAACTACCGTACCAGTTCAAATTACAGATATCCCGCCATACCGGTTCAAATTACGGATATCCCGCCGTACTGGTTCAAATTACGGATATCCCGCCGTACCGGTTCAAATTACGGATAACCCGCCGTACCGGTCAAATTACGGTTCTTATGTTCATATTATATGTCTTACAAATTTGATTTACGAAGTTTAATTTGCTTAAATGACTTATACATCTGATTCGCAGAGTTTAATTCATTCACGTGGCTTACTGATTTGATTTACCTACTTATAATCCGCCCTAGCGGTCCACGATCCCACGAACAATCCGCCCTAGCAGTCCACAAATGCACATAATCCGCCCATAGCGGTCCACAATATACTTATAATCCGCCCATAGCGGTCCACTTCAATTTACTTGTAATCAGCCCATAGCGCTCCAAATGATAAGATTTATTATTCGGTTCAAATTTAACTTCTGAGTTCGATTTGCTTACATGACTTTCAGATTCAATGTTCGGATTTGAAGTCTAATACTAGATTCATATTCGAAGTCGTATTCCCCATTTATATCCACAAAGGTTTACATTAATTTCAATTACAAAGGTTAGATTCAAATACAAAGGTCGAATTTGAAATTCAAATACCAAGGTTCATGGCTTTCAATTATTTCAAAGATTTCTAAAGCAAACATTGTTTCAAAATATTCCAAGTTCTAAACATAGTTTGAGCCAAATCAAAAATATCATAAGAGTCTATGGAATCAAATAAAAATGCAAGTGTATATCAAATTTTCCCCACCTTAACCTCGAAGTTGCGCGAAGCCAAGCTAAGCCTTATCAATAGATTCCCGCCCTCAATCTACATCACAAATATATGATGATGTATCAAGGATCAATTCTAATCACTAATCACTTAGACTATTTAAGTGTTTTCTCAAAATCGAGTCGGAACGGGCAAGTTCGCGCCAACATAGAAATTGATGTAACCTTTCCCCTAAATTTTAACCTTTAAAATTTTAGATTCATAAGTTGATCAAAACACAAAAATTGCAGATCTCTTTGTTATCTTTTCAATGCCTTAAGAATCGCATCAATCGGAGGTCTGACCAAAAAGTTATGGTTAAAATACCAAAGAAGTACTAGCGAGCACAGTCAAAATCGATTAATCGATCCCATATCAATTAATCGAAATTCCAAAATCGATCAATCGATTTTAAAATCGATTAATCAATTTTTCCAAATTGTACCTTTTTTAAGCCACTGGAAATACCCATTCGATTAATCGATTTCAAATCGATCAATCGAAAATCAAAAATCGATCAATCGAATTAAATTCGATTAATCGGTTTCGTTTCTCGAAAAATCAGCATTTGACCCAGATTATTACTAACGTTTGACCTTTAAAACGATTGATTCACAAGTTGATCAATTCACAAAAGTTGTAGGGCTTGCTATCGTCTTTCCAATGCAATAAGAATCATGTCAATCAGAATTCGGCACAAAACGTTATGGCCGAAATACTACGGTAGTGTTAGCAAGCTCAGGCAAAATCAATTAATCAAAATTTTCTTCGATTAATTGGTTTTGTGAATTTCCTCTTGAATTTCTCTCCTGTCAAAAATCGATTAATCGATCAATCGATTTTCACAGTTTTTGAGCAGTTCTCGGGTTTGAACCTTGAAACCCATTTTTTCATAAAAATCATATCTATCATCCTTCTTTTTCATTGATTTTCACACAATCAAACCTAAAGATCATACACAACACATAACCAAAATTTCTTACCTCGATTCGATCGACTCCTCGATCCACGAGCTCGCACAACAATCTAGGGTTTCAAAGTTGAAATATTGGAGATTCTCTTTCTCACACGATCTCACCAAGCCTTTTTCACGTAATCCCAAGGCTCGGCGCACACGGATCTGACACCTCTTCTCCTTCTTCTTCTTCCTTTCACAAGAAAAGCCAAAATCTCTTTCTCTTGCAAACCAGGTAACCAAAGGAAACCCCTTGCCTTCTCTTATTATAAGCCAAAGGGCTTGCTTCCCTTACAAAGCATATACATGAATCCTTGGGTATTAGTTCTTATCTAAAGAACTAGCTTTCGCGTGAAACGAACACACCTAGTTAGGGTGTTATCTACCATAAAATACTCTTTTGATTCGGTGTGGGGCCAACCGTTGATACTAGTAGACAATGGTTCGACATTAAATATATCCCCATTACGAATTGCGACCGAGATTGGGGTCGACCCGTCAATGTTCTGACCTTCTAGAATAGGAGCTCGTGGTTTCGATAACACAAGGAGGGAAGTGACAGGAGAAGTCGATCTTGAGCTCACCATTGGGCCAATGACTTTTTCAATCCCGTTCCAAGTCATGGAAATTAATTCTACTTTCAACCTACTGCTAGGGCACCCATGGTTGCACAAAATAGGGGCGGTGTCCTCCACCCTACATCAACAGCTCAAATTTATATATGAGCAGAAGGTTATATCTATTATGGGTGAAGGGTGAGAAGAAAGAGAAAAAATGGCCTACAACATCAAAAATCTCAAGGTGCTAGATGTATCACACACAGCTGAGGACACAGAGGTTTATAATTTTCAATATGATGTGTTAGAAGCAGTGGCGCCAGAATCCTCCGATAGGTTCATCGAAAAAACCGATGGAGGAATGGTTGCGGCAGTGGCCATGCTTCAGAAGTGGGGTTACCAAAAAGGAAAGGATTTAGGTCCTCGCCTACAAGAAAGGAGAGACCCCATTAGAGCCAAGGACAAACAATGAGTCAAATTTGGCTTAGGCTACAAGACTATCGAAGAAGAAGTCCGAGAGGCCAAGGAAAAGGCCTAAACCATTGCTACAGTCAGAGCCAGGGGGATAGACCTGGAAGATGAACCTTGATTGCGGCCTCACATTTGAAGCACGTTCGTTAGTGTAGGGGTCATAAAAATTGATCAAAATGAGGCAACAAAGCTGACCCCGCATAAACTAGTCGCTATCCATGAAACCAACCCCAAAATCATTCCCCCTGATATTGAAATAGACTTAGCCTCCCTATCCCTGGTTGAGGAGGAGATACCCTTGCCTGTACAGCCACCTGGTTTAACCCATCCCATGCCCGTGCTAATATTTGCAGACCAGGTGCAAGATGAACCCATGGTTAACATGATGGGGGTCGACCCTTGGAACCCATCTCAATCCATATCTTCTGTAGAACCAGTTAAAGGTGCGGCACCTCAGGTGAGGAACTCGGCTTCAATGCCCCTAACTCTGGAAGCATGATTTGGTTGTAAATACGACACTAGCTTCCCAAAAAACTACCTGTAAAAAGTGAGATTAGCCCTTGGCAGGCAATACCATGTGTGTATAGAGACTCACCTTGCCAAGGGTCCATTTCCAAAGAAAAGAAAAACCATAAAAAATAAAAAAAATGCAAAAAACTCTAAAAATATTACCTTTTAAAATTAAAAAAAAAGCAAGAAAATAGATGCCTTAATTGAAAAGCCCGTCCGACATGAAATCGACCTCTTTCCTGTAGAAATATAAGAAGAAGTAGATGTCACGGATCTGGATGGGAAGGACTTAATTGAGGAGCTTTCCAATGAGCTCCTTGAATAATATGCCGATTTTGAGCATGACCCTACCCCGATCGTTAAAGAGACTAAAGATGTCAATTTGATCACCAATGAGGTTCCTAGAATCACTAAGATCGGAACATCACTATCTCCTGAGGAAAGAAAAAATATGATTGATTTCCTTCGGTCATCCAAAGATGTCTTGGCATGGTCATATGAGGATATGCCTGGTTTGGATACCGATTTGGTCGAGCATGAGTTGTCGTTATATCCAGATGTTAAGTTGGTCAAGCAGAAATTGAGGTGACTCAGGCCATAATTGATGTTAAAAGTGAAATATGAAGTTATCAAGCAGTACAATGCGGGGTTTCTCAAGGTTTCTAAATATCCACAGTGGCTAGCCAACATCATGTCGGTACCAAAAAAGGATGGAAAAGTCTGCATGTGCATCGACTTCAGAAATCTCAACAAGGCGAACCTGAAAGATTACTTCCCTTTGCCACACATCAACATCTTGGTCGATAATACTGCTAGGCATGGGATGCTCTTATTCATGGACGAATTTGTAGGGTACAATTAGATCAGAATGGCAGAGGCCAACTGAGAAAAAATAACATTCATCACTCCATGGGAAACTTTCTGCTACCAAGTCATACCATTCGAATTAAAGAATGTTGGGGTAACGTATCAAAGGGCGATGGCAACACTATTCCATGACATGATGCACAAGAAATTAAGGTGTACATAGATGACATGATCACTAAGTCACAGGAAAGAGGTGATCATCTAGTGAACCTCCAAAAGTTGTTCAAAAGATTGCGAAAATACAGGTTGTGCCTGAACCCTCAGAAATGTGCATTCGGTGATATGTCAGGAAAGCTACTTTGTTTCATCGTTAGCAGAAGGGGCATCGAGGTCGATCCGATAAAAGTGAAAGCCATCGTCGAAATGCCTCTACTGTGTATAGAGAAAGAGGTCAGAGACTTCTTGGGCAGAATATAATATATCAGTCGGTTCATTGTACAACTCACTCCTATCTGCACTCTGATCTTTAAGCTACTAAGGAAAGATTCGCCTGTTAAATGGAATGATTACTACCAGGCAGTGTTCGACAAGATCAAAAGTTATCTCCTCAATCCTCCAGTGTTGGTACCACCAGTACCCGGGAAACCACTCTTATTGTACCTCTCCACGATAGAATTCTCGATGGGATGTGTCTTAGGGTAGCACGATGAAACTGAAAGAAAAGAGCAAGCCATCTACTACCTGAGTAAGAAATTCACAGATTATGCGACAAGCTATTCTCATATGGAGAAGGCATGCCTGGTTCTCATTTGGGCTACACAGAGACTCCCTTACTACTTACTCTCCCAGACAGTTCTCCTTCTAGCATGAATGGACCCATTGAAGTACTTGTTTGAAGAGCCAGCTCTTACGAGGAGGACCGCATGCTGTCAACTCCTTCTATCTGAATTTGACATCACGTATGTCACCCAAAAGTCGATCAAGGGGCAAGCAGTCACGGATCATCTTACCGAGAATCCCTTAATTATGAGCCTCTGAGAACTGAGTTCCCTAATGAAGACACTTTATTCATGACATAGGATGACACAAAAGAGACAAAGGAGTCCTGGGTAATGCACTTTGATGGGGCATCGAATGCTGAAGGACAAGGAGTCGGTGTTGTTCTAATCTCACCGAAAGGGTCTCACGTGCTAGTCTCCATCAAACTTAACTTTCCCTACACCAACAACATGGTTGAATATGAAGCCTGTGTAGTTGGCCTGCAAGTAGCTCTCGACTTGAATGTGACCCATCTCAAGGTATTTGGCGACTCACGGCTGATCATATGCCAGACCAACGGAGGTTGGAAGACGAAAGATGAGAAGTTGATCCCGTACCATGAGAACCTAGAAGATCTAATCTCGTACTTCTACGATGTTATGTTCTCCTATGTCTCGCGAGCAAGAAATCATTTCACCGATGCACTAGCAACATTGGCATCAATGGTCAAAATTCCATATGGCATTGAGATGAAGTCCATCATGTTTGGATAAAGAAACGAGCCTGCTTTCTTCCTTCAAATTGAAGGATTCACAAAGACAAATGATGAGCCTCCATGGTTCTCAGATATAAAGAATTTCCTTAAAACTCGGGCAATTCTTGAGGGCACATCTGAGGTCGACAGGCATACCATCCAACGTTTAGCGACTAATTACGTCATTTGTGGCGACTGCCTCTACAAGTGGGCATATAATAATATCTCGCTCTGATGCCTAAATGAAAGCGAGGCAGCCATCGTCATAAAGGAAATCTATGAAGGAGTATGCAGGGCACACGTCAATGGACACATGCTCGCTAAAAAGATCCTATGACAAGGATATTTTTAGACTACCATGGAAACTGACTATTGCAAACACGTTCAGAAGTGCTATAAATGTTAAGAACACTCCAGTCTGACACATGACCCTACCATAGATCAACACAACATGACCACTCTATGGCCATTCGCTATATGGGGCCTCGACGTCATCAGAAAGGCTAATCCAAAGGCATCCAACGGGCATTAGTTCATCCTCGTTGCCATTGAGTACTTCACTAAATGGGTAGAGGCAGCGTCGTACACAAACATTATGGCCAGTCATATCGAGAAGTTTATCAAGAACAACATCGTATGTCAATTCGGCATGCCCAAGGACTTCATCACAATAATGACACCAACTTTGCGAATAATCGCATTAGAGCCTTATGCGAGCAGTACAAGATCAAACATCACCGCTCTTCACCATACCGATCGCAAACCAACGGAGCCGTCAAAGCCACCAACAAGGCAGTTGTCCACATCCTTGAGAAGATTATCATCACTTACCGAGATTGGAGTGAAAAGTTACCTTTCGCACTATGGGCCTATCGAACGTCGATCCATACCACTAAAGGGCAACATCGTTTTCTCGTGTATGGAATCGAGGCCATGTTACTAGTTGAGGTCGAAGTACCCTCCCTCCATGCCCTCATTGAGACCAATCTGCCAGAAGCCAAGAGAGAGATCTCGTTTTGAATAACTAAACATGATCAATGAGAAAAGGCTTCTAGTCTTGTGTCACACCCAGGTCTACCAAGGAAGGATCGCACATGGTTACAATAAGCGTGTTCACGTTCGAGATTTAAAAATAGTGACACGGTACTCAAGAAAATCTTCCCTTCTCTCCACAATGACCCAAGAGGAAAATTCAAACCCAATTGGGAACGACCCTATATCATCCAAGAAGTACTCCCTTGATACACGCTCAGTCTTGCCACTATGGACGGAGATCATTTTCTCGAGCCCATCAACGCTGGATACATGCGACGATTCTACTCCTAGTCTCCCATGGCAAGATAAGTATTAATAAGATGGATACGTGACTGTTAAAGGACCTTATAAAATAGGCCATCATTTCAAAGCCAAGTAGCTAAAAAGCGTCCTGAATGATCATACCCTTTGCTATCCCATTAGAGCTAATGTTCTTTCCTTCATTAACCCCTCCTAGAAAAAGGAAATATGTGTGTATATACTATTGAGCACTGAAATATACCACTTTCTACCCCTTAACCTGACCTATGATGGACCTTTGAGCATGTTAATAATGTCTTTTAAGTGTGTTTTTACAGATAACAGCAAAATAAGAGCTTAATGTTGCAATCCATGCTTTTGAAGCCAAGAAGAAGGAATTTTGTGTTTAGCAGTGGAGCTAATGGATTTATTGAAAATGAACCATGGTGGTTCACACCATTGGGGCTTTTTAGCATGCTTTGGGGGCCTTTGAAGACCTGCTGAGAGAGAGTGGTGAAGCCCAAGTTTTATGGACTACTGCTGCAACGAATTGAGCAAACCGGCAATTCAACAATTTATATACTCAGCAGTGCAGCAGTTCAAGTGGCACTTGTGCAGCGTTGGTTAAAGCAATCTTTGAAGCATAAGAGTAGCTGATACCATTAAAGATGTGAGCACTTTAGTGCTGATGCACCAAGCCATAAAACTGCAAAGCCAGCATGCATAGCTGCCTTGAAGAACTCGAACAGTTGGCTGAAGTGTCATCACTCACTCAAAGATTTTGTCTTAAACCATGACCTTCAAGCAGTTTTATTGCTGGAAAATGAGCCACATTAGTAGCACAAATTCTGCATTTGAAGGACTAGAGAAGATGTCAAAGCTGGAATGTGGATTGTAGAGCTGTTATGTGCTGAAAATAGACTCCACGAGGGTTGTTTTGAACCCCACGAGCTGGTATGTGCTGAAATCAAGCTACAGTGCTGAAAAAGGCTAAAATTGAACCTGTCGCAACCTATCGAATGGTTGTTTGAACCTGTCGAGAGGTTCTGATGCTGAAAATGAACCTATCGAGCATCCTGTCGAATGGTTGAATGAACCTGTTGAGATCCTGTCGAATGCACACTTGAAGCCATCCAACCTATTGAACAGAGGCTTGAACCTATCGAGATAGAAGTTCTGAAGCTCCAACCTATCGAACAGATGCCTGAACCTATCGAGATCGAAGTTATGAAGCTCCAACCTATCGAGGCACGGGTTCCAGCCATCTATTTCACACTTTAGGGACATTTTGGAGATTCTAATGCTTCTAGGGCACACATCCCAATGTCCCACACATCTCAGGGATTTATCTCAGCAAATATCTGTGGCCGGTAGGGGCATTTTTGAGAGCTACAAAAATACATTAGCTGGGCATAAGCTTCTGCACATGGGACAACAGTCCACATGTGATTTTCCTTGGCCGAAATGAAGACACCTCAGCTGTGCATAACAGAACTGAGTCTTCTGCTCTCTAATTGGCTGCAACTCAAGGCACATGGATCGATGCATATGTATAAATACCCATCTATTCTGCTATTTTTCTTTAGCAAGGAAAGTAGGAACAAAGGAATAGCATGAGTTCTCCTTAGCTCATTTAGGTTTAGTTTAGGTTTTTATTTTCTTTTTTTCTTCTTCTCCCTTCTCTCTCTAATCTAGCATGTTGGATTAGATCTAGATAGTTGCTCATATCTGGTTTGTAATTGTAATTTCGGCATGAAGAAATATGGATCGATGCACAAACTTCAAATCAGGGAACAAGTTTATTGTAAGTGGTTTTGTTTGAAGTAATAAATTGTCGATTTTAAAGCTTAGTTAGATCTAAAGATCTTGTGGTCCCATTAGGTGATCGATCGGATTTGTGTAGAGGAGTTTGTTAATCA
The DNA here is from genome assembly GCA_021018995.1 of Chloranthus sessilifolius. Taxonomy (NCBI): domain Eukaryota; kingdom Viridiplantae; phylum Streptophyta; class Magnoliopsida; order Chloranthales; family Chloranthaceae; genus Chloranthus; species Chloranthus sessilifolius. The sequence continues at coordinate 79,486,102 of CM037592.1, read as the reverse complement.
GCTCACCCACTTAACTGGTAGACCTCTTGGATACCACCCGATCTCCCTGGGTTTGACATGCCTATGATTCCTTGAGTCTGTGACCTTGGAATTGAAGCATCTGTAGTGATTTTAATTGTTCTGATTGATGGTTTGGCTTTGGAGGAGATCCCTAGGATGGTCTGTGACCATTAAAGTGGATAGATCATAACCTTAAGATGAGTCCAAGCTCGGGCTCCAATTGGATTTGTTTGCTGCAATCCATGGATTCGATAAAGTCTATAGGATGGTCTGTGACCATTAAAGTGGACAGATCATAGCCTTAAAACCAGGTGGATCCTGTGATTTGGAGTGGAGTTTATACCCTTGTGCGAGCATGGATCCTCTCGGACCCTTCGCGGCGATGCACTCGCGATGGAATAAAATGTAGAGTCGCCACTCGGAGCTTTTGGTGACTCGGGAAACCTTTAAATCAATATTTTGAGCACCGAAGTGCTAAATATGACTCTGATTTACCGGTCTTTGCCAAAGGCTCTAGGGTAGGGGCTTCGGTTATCGATCGGGAAGGGTTTAGGCACCCGATAAACCCGCATGTAGCGGTCTCTATCTATGGCCAAAAATAAAAATAAATGGGCGGAGCTTCCCCTTGCCCGAAGGTAATACGGTCCTATCAAGCTTTGAGCCAAACCAAAATTTTTGATGGTATAACGGCTTGAATCCTTGGACGGAGGAAACACCAAGAAGGTAGAGGAAGAGAGGGGTGAGCCGGAGCTCACGGGCCCTTGTTGCACCGTAGAAGACCTTCGCTTCGGCGTGCTTTTGATGGCTTTAAATGGCTTAAACGGTAGAGGAATAGGTTCTAATGCTAGGATTCGGTAGATAGGAAGTGTGGGATGAAGCTAGGGACTAAGCTTGATTAACAAGGGGTGATCTAATGGTTGAAAAGGATTGAAAATGATGAACTAAGCATGCTGGAATTCTTGTTGAAGAATGTAAAATAACACATATTTTTCTCTCACTAGGGCTCTCTCTCTTATGCTTAATTCTCAACCTTAATTTTTCAACCCTTTTGGGAATAGGGGGGCCTCTCTATTTATAGAGAAGAGGTGGGTTAGAGGGTCACTTAAGAGCTAATTGGTTTAGCAATTAGGTAACCCTCTATCTAAGGTTTTCTAGGTTTTTAGGGTCCTAGAGGTTTGGGAAACTGATTTCAATGGTAGATGATGGGGTGAGACCATGGGTGACTTAAGGGTTGCCAATAAGCTCAAAGGGGGTGCAACCAACCTTAAGACACCCACCTCAACTAAGGGGATGGTCAAAGGGTTAAACCAGATGAAGGAAATTCGAGCATTTAATGACAGAAACTGTTATATATTACATACGCCCAATTTATGTACAGTAATTTTCATGAAAACCAGGGGGAATCTGAGAAGATGGGTGCCCGTGTTGGTGGCCGCCAATGCTGGGTGTATGTATTATATACACCCAGACAAATTTAGCCTAAAAATGTCAAGCGTATATATTACATACGCCTGACCAAACTGGGGCCAAATTTGCTGGGCGTATGTAATACATACGCCTGAGCAAAAAGTCATGATTTTATGTGATCCTTCAAACGGCCATAACTTTTGAACCACAACTCTATATTGGGTGATCTTTGGCTCGTTGGAAAGCTGGGGAAGTCTTCTTTCCAACGGTATATGGTTCATCCTCAGTAGTAGTCTGCATAAAAATTTGCATCTCTCCTCCCATCAAATGCTCAGAAGGGTTTAAGTTGAGCCCAGGAAGGGATCCTAGGGTTTAGGGGTGCTCTCTAAGGGTTGGGGGAATGGTTCTAATAGTTTTTAGGTGATTCCTAAAGGTTTGGATAGATTCCCAAGGGTTCAGGGGTGCCATCGGAAGCACAGGAGTGCATTTCTCCCGGAGTACAGACTAATCGGGCCTTGGGCCGAATTTGGGTGTCTACAGATGCCCCTCTTTGGTATTCGATCACTAATGATCGGATGCCAAAGACAAGGGACATCCGAGGAGGTCCAAGGCATGTTTGATGGGTCCACCTGGTTCAACTCAATTCTCAAACATTCATGGTGATGGTGAGTATACGTAAGCCCTCTTATTTCGGGATATTGTTCGTACCTCAAAGCTAACAGTCCCCAAGCGCATTGCGACATTACTGGGCATAACTGCGATGATCACAAAAAGTGTAAGCCCGCTAGCTGGGATATCGTCCACTTCCTGAGGGAAATTATAGATTTGTGATGTTGAGTATTAATCTGAACCAAACAGCTCCATGAAACGAGGTGATCGATCTATGCTTCGGGATCAACGTGAAGTACACAAGGCGAAGGCCTAAACAATGTGTCCAATCCTATGGGGTATTGACAGCTCCATTGGATTGGCCATGGGTGCCCTTACCTAGGTAAGGCTCGGAGTTTCTAGGTGAACCCATCAACCTCAAGGTTGCTTTAGCATGATTTACTCGAGTGGAGCGAATATTGATGTTGCAAAACTTCTTGGGAATGCATGCCCATTTTCAGAGTAATTTTTTTTGTGTTTTTTTTTTTTTTTTTTAAAATTTTCTTTTGTTTCAAAGCGTCTAAGCAAAGATCAAGGACCTCTGGTAATTTTATTCTTGCACAACTCTTTAAGTCGATCAAATGTCAGTTGATACGCTTTAAGAATGCGTGCGCTCCGCCGGGGATGGGTGCGCCTTGGGGATGTGCTCGTTTCGGTGGCGAGGTGCTCCTGATTCACATGAACCAGGGTACTTTAGCTCGAGACAAAGCTAAAAAGGATCCGGCTAGAACCAAACATCCATCGAAAGAGATAGTCAATTCTAGCCTCCATCCCTAATGAAATCACATCTTACTAACTATGCACAGACAGACACCCATCAGGGGCGATAAGCAGCAAATAGGTGCGAACGAAAGCCTCGACCCTAAGGTATAATTTACGAGGACAAATGACCATCCTGCTGATACCCAGACGCAAGTGCATACATTCAACAGGGACACCGTTCCTATACAAGTTTTAAGCCTGTGTAAAAGGAAATAAAAGGGAATGAGCCCTTCGGTCTGTATATTTGCACATAGTTTGGTTGGTTGTAATTTCATTTTTGACGGGTCAATTTCGACTGACAATAGACTTTTCGAATGGTCTGAAGTCGGGTATACTCTTGGTCAACATAGATCCGAAGGTGGATGATCAGAGCTAACGCTTGGAAGGTGGGGTCAACCTACTCAGGATTTTTACTTCATAACAAAAGGTCATTATTTCCTCTCTTTTTCCTTTTTCTTTTTCTCTTTTTTTCTTCTTACATGTCAGTTCGAGATTTTGAGCATGCTCAAACTGCTTTTATTTTTGCATGTATCCTTAGGCGAATCAACTTGCCATGTTGATATACCTTAAGGGCGTGCACATTCCAGTGATAGGTCCTTGGTTTGCCTGCCGGATCAGGTCTCGACTTCTGCTGGGGAAGATCTTGGGCTAGGTGTACGTTCTTAGGAGCGACCGGTGATGGATGAGTTCATTTGCCTACCGGATCAGGTATGAGGTGTCCCTGTGTAAAATGGGGTTTGAGAACTTTCGGGTGAACCCGATCATTCCAAATTGATTTAACACGGCTGTTGGAGTGGGGAAAACAGTCGTTGCAACGCTCCCTTGGGAACTGCTGTCATTTTTCAGCATTTTTTTTTTCTCCTTCTTTGATTTTATGATTTTATGGAGCACTCAGCGGGTGCTTACAGATTTAGATTCGTTTATTATAGCACGGTCCCTTTGGGCCAATCGAAGAGAGCTCGAAGGGCCATTTGGGGATGTGTGCACCATCGCTTGATGGTACGTGGGCTTCTAAGAGGGACCGGGCCTTGGTCCATAGCATACAGGGGGGTCCGTCGGGCCTCAAAGCTGAAAAAATGGCCGGGCAGTTTTAAAACTGCCACTTTTGGTCAGGCGTATATAATATATACGCCTAGCCAATCTGCAGCAAAAAATGGCCGGGAGTATATATTATATACGCCTGACCAAAATTGGCAAAATAATGGTCTGGCGTATATATTATATACGCCTGACCAAAATTGGCAGTTTTTAAAACTGCCCAAGCCCGAGCACAAAAGGGACCCCCTCCTTCAAACTCTATCTTCTTCCCTCCTTCTTTCTCAAGTCCGGGACAGCCCCTTAGGGTTTTGGCATTTGATTTTTCTTGAGTTCTATCCTCCTTCTTTCTCAAGTCCGGGACAGCCCCTTAGGGTTTTGGCATTTGATTTTTCTTGAGTTCTATCCTCCTTCTTTCTCAAGTCCGGGACAGCCCCTTAGGGTTTTGGCATTTGATTTTTCTTGAGTTCTATTACCGGGAGTTGCGTGTGCGGATCAAAAGACGTTTATTCTCCGCCGATTTTAGATCTATTTCCTCTCCCATTGAAGGTAATCATCGATCTTTCCTTTGAATTTTGATAATGTTGTGTTATTATTATTATTCTTTTTTTCTTTGAAATGCTTGATGTTCCTTCTTTTTTGTGGTGAAAGATGTATATATATATTTTTGGTATATGTGATCCTCATGCCTATGCTCTTCTTTTTTGTTTTTCTTTTTATTATATGTGGTTCCTTAGGCCTATGCTTCTTTTTTGTTGTTTTGTTGTTTTTTTTTTTTTTATTTTATTATATGTAATGCTTCTTTTTTGTTTTTGTTTTTATTATATGTGATGCTTCTTTTTTTGTTATTTATTATATCATCATTCATCATTCATCACATTATGATTATATGTATCATCACCGTTCATCATCCATCATCATCTTGGTACCTATTTGTTTGTTGTTTTTGTTTGTTTTTTGTTATTTATTTATTTTTTTTTGTGTTTTTTTTTGTTTGTTTTTGTGTTGTGTTTTTTGTTTGTTTTTTTTCTTTTCTTTTTTTTTTTCATGGTGGATTAGTGCTCATATATATATATATACATTTTTTGTTATAGATATATATATATTTTTTCTCTCTTTCTTTTTTTTCTTTCTCTCTTTTTGGTTTGAAATGCTCGAGGTTCTTCCTTTTTATGATGCATTTTTTTTCAAGTATATGTGATTCCTTAGGCCTATGCTCCTCTCTTTTTTTTATTTTTTTTATTTTATCATTATTCATCATCGTTCGTTCTTCATTCATATATATATATTTTTGATGGATCAACACATTTTTTCTTTTTCATTTCTGTTACTTTTCTCCTTTTTTTTTCTCTCTTCTTTTTTTTTTTTTTAGCAGCCCTTTCCTATACTGATGTGCTCCACATTTTCAGATGTCTGGCTATGAAGGGCAGGATCCACAGGAGGGGCCCGAGATGGCCTATGGTCCTCATGGGGAGCAGTTCATTGTTTCACAGCGCTCCTCCCAACCTTGGTATGAAATGCAAGGTGAAGTCGCCCGCACTGGCCTCCTTCATTGTCAGCATACCCATATTTCCAACTTTGGGATCGCTAGTCAGGTAAACAGATGAGCCCCTTTTTTTTCTTTTCCTTTGATGTCTTCATTATACCACTTTGCTCCCATTTGACAGATCCTCTTTGCTTGTAGCCTCTACCACACATCATGTTTCGGGGTGGCTGGTTCGACCTCCAGTGCCTCGTATTTTATCTCTCCCAGGTGGTGAAGGACCTGCTCGCCCAAGCTGGTTTTGGGGATTTCATTTCATGCCCTGCCGTGAGGGCCGACACGTCCTATCTGAAGGCCCAGATAGAGCGCTTTCGCCCCGAGACCATGACATTTTACATGGCCATGGCTGAGATGACCCTCACACCCGTGGACTGGTCCATGATTACTAGGGTTCGAATTGGAGGGGTGCCAGTGATACCTGCCCGCACGCCTGATAGGGAGGAGGTGACTCGGCTGATAGGGGCCTACCCAACCTCCGAGAACATTTGTGGTTCCGAAGTCAAGTTATCTTGGCTGGTTGGTCTGTTTGAGCCCCAGGAGTTAGTGGATCTGGGCCAGCCTGATGCGGCCATTTATCTCGAGTTCGAGCGTGTGTTGATGCTGGCCCGCATTTCTCTGTTGTTCCTCTTGGGCAAGACTCTCCTTTCAAATACCAGCGGAGGGCAGGTCTCATTGTCCCTTCTCAGTCATATGGTGAACTGGGACACTGTACATCGGTTTGATTGGGGAGGTGCTGGTTACGCGGTGCTCATGTCTAGCTTGGTGCGAGCCGTTCTTGGGGGCTCCAACTCTGTTGTGGGCTTCTGGCCCGCACTTGAGGTATTTTATCCTTTGGTCTTAATTCGTCCCCCCCTTTTTTTTGGCATATCTATTTTTATCTGCTTGCTTTCCCAGGTAACGGGGTATCTACATTTCCAACTTGGTCGCCCTCTGCTTCTCTCGGAGGTTCCCACGTTCCCCCTTATGAGCAATTGGCACGCGAACCGTCGTCGGGACGTGGGTATGAAGCACCTGGAGTTAGGGCTGCGCTCTCAGTTTGATCTGCTGATCCCTGAGCAGGTATAACAATTTCTCTCTTCACAAATTTGATAGCTCCTATATGCTGTGGGTTCTAACCAAATGTATAAATCCCTCCTTTTATTGAGCAGGTCATCCTTGATCCCTACGTCGGATCCCCCTTCTGGAACCTGGCTGCAGTGGGCCCTTCTCACCTTTTGTTAGATCGACACATTATTTTCTTCTATGGGTACTGGGCTAGGGCCTATTACTTAGGAGAGAGGGTGATTCATCAGTATCGACCTCTTTTTACTGTGCCCCAAGCTCCTCCAGCTGATGTATTGGCTCCTGAGGGTTCTATCGAAATGCTTACTGCTCGCTTTCTCCACCACAGGGTCCCCATTGATGACCTTCTCTTTCCTGGGGGATATCAGATGTGGTATGAGTCTCTGCCCTATTGTTCTTTGCTGCCCCGATTGGTGCCTGGCGCCAACTTTTTGGCTTTTGGTGGTCTGCGATCTCAGGTAATGTTCTTTCCTCTTTCTATTAGCAGCCTTCCATATGATTACCTTAATTGCCCTGCTATTTGAACAAAGATTGTTTCTCTCTATAGTTTGGACAGGATGACGATTCAGATGAGGGGATGAGGCAGCTGTTCCTGATGAGGTTACTGGTGCTGGCGCTGCCGACAATTAAGCGCTTGGATGATGCCTTTCTGTCGCGTATGTGTGCCGATGTGGCTAAGAAGGCGTGCATGCTGAAGCTATTCGGATTCCACCCCCTGAGCTGATCCCTGGGGTAATCTCTCCCTTGTTACCTTGCTCTTCCGTTTTCTTGGATCATGCTGATGGCCTGTGTGACTGATACCTCTCTCTTTATCTTTTTGCTGCAGGATCATGAGTCAGCCGTAAACCAAGCCAAGTATTACCGCAACATTGTCGGTCTTAGGGAGGTTGAGGTGGTGAGTGAATATTGACTGTATCTAGTCATCCTCATATATACTTTCTGCTTGTTTCCCTAACTGAAGGCCCTTCGTGTGCTTATGCAGCGTGCTCGTGAAAAGGAGTCGCGCTCCCTGCTTGGCCACATCTCTCAGGTGTGGACTCAGGTGGGGGAGACCCGTACCTTTCAAAGCGTGACCCGACGCCGGAAGAAGTCAAAGGGGGCTGCCCAGGATTAGTTCATTTTCTGAAAATTTGAAACAGTGAAATAGTTTAGATTTTGAAATATTGGAGAATATGTAATAATTTTCTTTTGATTTTTTTTGGATGGTCTCACAACTTTTATGGTTTATATGAATGCTCCGTTTGTTTATCTCTTTGCCTTTATGGTTTTTTTTTTGTTTGTTTGGCATGAAGCGGGCCAGAGCCCCTCCAATGATGGGGGTGAGCTCACGTGATTACCCGCATATGACCCATGGGTGCCACGTCATCCGAGGGTTTCCCATGGGTGCGTGAGCGTGCCCGCCTGTGGGCTGCCCCGAGATAAAAAAGTAGGCTAAGCAAAATCCGTACCGCTCTTGGAAAGTGGAAAAGAATGGGCTAATGCGAGGGGAGCCACACTTCCCTGCCCTCATTAACTGGGGGTATATATTATATACGCCTGGCAAAAAGTTTAAAATTTTGCCTTGGCGTATATAATATATACGCCTAGCAAAACATCTACCATGTTACCCTGGCATATATAATATATATGCCTGGCAAAAAAATGTAGATTTTTTCCTTGGCGTATATATTATATACGCCTCATATAACTGGTGCTAACTAGTGCTCGACGAGTTCCTTATAATCTGCGCCCAGCCCTCTTTGCCTCACTATTCACCCGGGCTTTACCTTTTTGCCCCTCCTTTTTCTTTCTTTTCTCTTTCTTCCCCTTTTTCTTGACAAGCGAGTCCATCGCCCTACATTGACTGAGCTTTATATAGGACATCTTTGTACGTCTATGGACCCGCTTCCCGGCCCAAATTCTCATACGAGGGATGGGGTTAGTGTACTTCCCTGTTTGGACTCGGGGCCTAATTATTTGCAAAAGTGGTGCGCTAGCTTGGCTGAGGGCGAGCTCGCTGTTCTGGATTGCCTCGGGTTATCCCGCCTTTCCTCTCTCCTTGCTGTTCCATTGTTGCCCGACCTCCTACAGGCGGCTTTGGCGTCATGGGACCATGGGGCTCATGTCTTCAGATTCGGGTTTAGGGAGCTCACCCCAACCTTGGAGGAGCAAGCCTCTATTACCGGCTTGAGGATGCATCGGGGGCTTGCCAAAGTGGTGCCCAAACCGGGGCATGCCAAGGCGGTCTATGCGGTTCTTGGTTTGAAAAAGGGTGGGTATGAGAAAGGCTTCGCCGGCGGGCCCACTAGGTGCTCAGTGAAATTCCTGAGAGAACTTTTTAGTGACTCAAGTCTCTGAAAGTTGCCTGTCCGGGATCCTTTCAATGTGAAGGCCTTTGCCCTTTATTTGATATCGGAAGTTCTCTTCTTTACTGGGGGTGAGACATTTTCCCTCGGGTTATGTGACGTCTTGACTAAATTGGAGGAAGGTCATTCACTGGTACACCTAGTCTTGGCTGAGTTGTATCGGGGCCTGGATGCCTCGGCCTCGGGCCGGGTTGGGATTCTTCGCGGGAGTCCACTCCTCATTCAGATTTGGCTAGGAGAGCATTTGGCTATCATGGGGCCTGTGCCGAGATTCTGCTTGGTAAGAGGGGATGTGGCTCAGGGCTTTCTGACCCGCTGCTCAAGGCTGCCCCATGGGAGCATCGAGGAACTGAGCCTGTGGCTATCTGATGCGGAGTTGATCTGGCAACTTCCCTGGTTGGACGGCACCTTTTCGATTGTCCGCTCTCGGGATTGTGAGGGTATCACGCTTTTGGGGTTGATTGGTAGTACCTACTATTTCCCATCTTGGGTGCTTCATCAATTCAGATATATCCAACACGTGCCGTGCACTGTGAGGCCGCCCTTGTGTTCCCTGATATTCTCTCAGCGCACATGTGTAGCTTGGTTCAGGGGGGCGTCCTCTCTTCTGATTATAAGGTTTGGCTGGTATCTGAGAGCTTACCTGCCCCTAACCCTGTTTCGATTGATGCGATAGAGACGGGACCCTGGCCATATAAGGAAACGATGCTCCGGACTAGAATTAAGTCTCTTTCTGTAGAGAAGCTGGCTTTGACTGAGGCTTTGGGGAAGGAGAGGGACAGAGCCGAGATGGCGGGGGTAAAAGCTGCTACGGCCGAGAGTGAGGTTCTTCGGTTGACTGGGCTTTTGACTGAGTCTCGCAGTGCAGCTGACGCTTCGTGGAGGCGATAAAAGAGTCTTCATGGTAGGTGGTTGACTGATCGAAATGCCAGTGAGGACTCTCTTCTCGTAGAGATCAGTGCCTTGAAGCGTGGCCCCTGCCCCTGACCTGTTCATGCACATACCATAGATCATATACACAGAGGGGGGGTTGATGCCCCTTAACAGAGATCTCCTTCCTTTTTGGGTTGTTTCTTTTTTGTTTGCTTTATACTTGTACAGAAGGCAAAAAGTAGAAAGTGTGTCATGTTGTTATCTTTTTGGGACGTGACACTTCATACGTGATGCTTGTAAGAAAAGAAATGAAATCTGCTATATACACATACATATTTTTTTTGGTATTCGAATTTTCTTCCATACGTCTCGCAACATAAGGTTTTTCTTATGGAAAAGGAAAATCTATTATCTATTTTTGAAAATTTTCTCCTACACAGGGTGAGGCTTTTTATGGGAAAGGAAAATCTATTATCTTTTTTGAAATTTTCTCCCTCACAGTGTGAGGCTTTTTATGGGTAAGGAAAATCCATTATCTTTTTTGAAATTTTCTCCCTCACAGTGTGAGGCTTTTTATGGGAAAGAAAAATCCATTATCTTTTTTTTGAAATTTTCTCCTTTTTGTGATGTCGGTATTTTCAAGGCCAACCGGCGGGTCCTCTTTTTGAGCATGGTCAAACCCTGTTTAGGAGTTTTTGGTGCTTCTTTTTAAACGTGGATAGGTCAGCTTCCCCGAGATTGATTGGTCTTCTGGCCTTACCTTTGGTCATGTGTTAGACGACGCGGTAGAGACTACATACTTGATTAGGATCCGATCTAATTTTAACATGAGCGGCCCAACAAAAGAAGGGGGAAGGGGCCTAAGGGGTTCAAACTAAAATAGGTGAGCCAGAACAGATCCTCTCCTAATCTCTCTTTTCTTTACATTTTTGCTCACAGCGCTCAAGACGGGTTTTCGCCATGCCTGCCATCCCTGTTTTTACCCGTAGCACCCTTTCGGGTTTTCATTACGTCCATGGGTCCGCTCTCTTACCCCAAGTACCTTTTCAGGTTTTCACCTGGTCCGCGTGAGTTTGCTGTTTTTACCACGTTCATCTTACTTTGAACTCAAAATAATTTTCTTTCTTTCTTTTTTTCTTTTCTTTTTTTTTTAGAACCAGAAAGCCACGACATAGACAAAGATTCCATCATAACCGGCTGGATGGGGTTCTGGTGTCGTCTCACGACTCGGCTCATGTTGACTTAACAGATATTATGACTGCTTGCGAACCTACAAAGAGGGCTTCCTTCAGGGTGTAGCTTGGCCATGGGTTAGGTTAGGATTTGAAGGTATGCTGGGCTAAAAGGGTTTCCTTGATACGGCTTCAGTTTTCTCAACATACTTTCTTCCTTGGGGGTTTTTACTGTACACGCCCTGTGATTCTTCTATACACATCTTTTGTTATTCTTTTTCCTCCATTTTAGGCAATCTCTTTTTGAGGTTTTACTTTTTTTTTTTCGATTTTTTTTAGATTTGATAGTAACTTTATACACATGCATCTTTTCTCTCTTCTTTTTTTTTTTTCTTTTTTAGTATACGTACATGTATATATATATTTTTGGGGGGATGGGTTTATTGAAAGAAAGGCCCAGGCTCAAATGGGGTAGCAAAGGATATCCTAAATTTTTTTTTTTTTTTTTTTTTTTAAAGGATGCTTTTAGGCTACTGTGCTTAGAATGATGGCCTCTTTTGGGTGGTTCTTAAGCAGTCACATATCTGTTTCATCAATACTTACCTTATCGTGATAGACTAAGAGTAGAACCGTTGGACATATCCAGCGTTGATGGGCTCAGGAAGATGATCTCCGTCCATGGTGGCGAGGTGGATGGCGTATCTCGGCAGCACCTCCCGAATGACGTATGGTCCTTCCCAGTTCGGCTTAAACTTTCCTCTCGGATCGGCATGGAGGGAAGGGAAGATCTTCTTCAGTACAGTGTCTCCTACCTTTAGATCTAGATCGCAGACACATTTATTATAAGCGCGTGCGATTCTCCCCTGGTAAACCTGAGTGTGACATAAGGCCAGGAGTCTCTTCTCGTCCAATAAGTTTAATTGTTCAAAGCGGGATCTCTCTCTTTCTGATTCGGGTAAGCCTGATTCTATGAGGATTTGGAGCGAGGGCACTTCAACCTCTACCGGGAGGACGGCCTCGGTCCCATACACAAGGGAGAACGGGGTTGCCCCTGTAGCAGTACGGATAGACATTCTATAGGCCCAAAGTGCAAAAGGTAACTGTTCGCTCCAATCTTTGTAAGTGACTACCATCTTCTCAAGAATGCGGATCAAAGTTTTGTTAGCCGCCTCTACGGCTCCATTCGTCTGAGGCCTATACGAGGATGATCGATGATGCTTGATCATGCATTGCTCGCAGAAGTCTCGGATGTGCTTATTCACAAAGTTTGTGTCGTTGTCTATTATGATATCTTTGGGTACTCAGAATCGGCACACAATATTATTCTTGAGAAACTTCTCGACATGACTGGCCGTGATATTGGCATAGGATGCCCCTTCTACCCACTTGGTGAAGTATTCAATGGCGACGAGGATGAATCGATGTCTGTTCGATGCTTTCGGATTAATCATTCCTACAATGTCAAGGCCCCAGGTAGCAAATGGCAAAGGAGTTGTCATGCAGTGAAGATCAATGGCAGGAGCATGTATCAGACTGGAGTGTTCCTGACACTTGTAGCATTTTTGAACATGTTTGCAACAATCCGATTCCATGGTGGTCCAAAAGTATCCCTGTCGTAGGATTTTCTTAGCGAGCATGTGGCCGCTGACGTGGGCTCCGCATACTCCCTCATGGATTTCCTTCATAATTTTGACTGCTTCAATTTCAGTGAGGCACCTGAGTAAGATGTTATTGTATGATCGCTTGTAGAGGCATTCCCCGCAAATGACGTAACCTGCTGCTAAACGTTGAATGGTTCGTCGGTCTGTTTTGGATGTATCCTCTAGAAAAGTCAGGGTCTCGAGGAAATTCTTGATATCTGAGAACCAAGGTGGCTCATCATCAGGCTTTGTAGGTTCCTCAATCTAGAGGCAGAAGGCCGGCTCATTCCTCTGCTCGATCATGATCGGCTTCATCTCAACACCATAGGGGATTTCAATCATTGACGCCAAAGTTGCAAATGGCAAAGTGATTTCTTATCCGGGGGACATATGAGAAAGTCACATCTTGGAAGCAAGCTATCAGATCCTCGAGGTGTTCATGATAGGGGATCAGTTTCTCGTCTTTCGTCTTCCAGTCACCATTCATCTGGCATATGATTAACTGTGAATCGCCAAAAACTCGAAGGTGAGTTACATTCAGATCGAGAGCTGCCTGTAGACCGGCGGCGCAAGCTTCATACTCAGCCATATTGTTAGTGCAGGGGAAGTTGAGCTTGATAGAGATCGGTACATGGGATCCTCTTGGTGAAATCAGGATGGCATCAACTCCTTGGCCTTCGACATGTGATGCTCCGTCAAAGTGCATTATCCATGATTCTTCTGCTTCTTCTGTATCATCTTCTGTCATGAACAAGATATCTTCATTGGAGAATTCAGTCCTTAGAGGCTCGTAGTCAGGCAGAGGGCTCTTAGCAAGATGATCAGCAAGTGCCTGCCCTTTGATTGATTTCTAAGTGACGTACGTGATGTCAAATTCGGATAATAAAAGCTGCCATCGTGCAGTTCGGCCAGTGAGAGCAGGTTTCTCAAACAGGTACTTCAACGGATCCATCTGTGCTAGAAGTAGAACGGCTTGGGATAAGAGGTAATGTCGAAGCCTTTGAGTAGCCCACACCAGCGCTAGGCATGCTTTCTCCATATGAGAGTAGCGCGTCTCATAATCAGTGAACTTCTTGCTCAGGTAGTAGATGGCCTGCTCTCTTCTTCCTGTCTCATCATGCTGTCCTAGCACATAACCCATGGAAAATTTCGTCGTGGACAGATACATTATTAGGGGTCTACCAGGTACAGGTGGTACCAATACTGGAGGATTTAGGAGGTAACCCTTGATCTTATCAAATGCAGCTTGGCAGTCATCATTCCACTCAACTGGTGAGTCCTTCCTTAGTAGTTTGAAGATCGGTGCGCATATCGGAGTTAACTATGTAATGAACTAATTGATATACTGGACTCTGCCTAAAAAGCCTCTGACCTCTTTGTCTGTAGACGGTGGTGGCATTTCAGTGATGGCCTTGATCTTGGTCAGATCGACCTCGATGCCTCTCCTACTGATGATAAAACCTAATAACTTTCCTGACATGGCACCGAATGGGCACTTCTAGGGATTCAACCGTAGCCTGTACTTTCTCAACCTCTCGAACAGCTTCTGAAGGTTTACCAAGTGGTCATCCCCTTTCGGCGATTAAGTAATCATGTCATCGACATACACTTCGATCTCTCGGTGCATCATGTCGTGGAATAGGGTCGTCATTGCTCTCTGGTAGGTTGCCCTAGCGTTCTTGAGCCCGAATGGCATCACCTTGTAGCAGAAGGTTCCTCAGGGAGTGATGAATGTGGTCTTCTCTTGGTCGGCCTCTGCCATCTTAATCTGATTATAGCCCGAGAACCCGTCCATGAAAGAAAGCATCCCGTGCTTAGCAGTGTTATCGACCAAGATATCTATGTGGGGTAATGGGAAGTCATCCTTTGGGCTTGCCTTGTTGAGATTTTAGAAATCAATGCACATTCGAACTTTCCCATCCTTCTTTGGTACGGCGACGATATTGGCCAGCCATTGAGAGTACTTGGATACCATGAGGAAACCCGCGTCATACTGCTTAATGACCTCGCCCTTGACTTTCAACATCCACTCAGGTCGAAGACGTCTCAGCTTCTGTTTAACCGGCTTGCAATCAGGGTAAAGTGGCAACTCATGTTCAACCAAATCGGTATCCAAACTAAGCATGTCTTCATACAACCATGCGAAGGCGCCTTGGTATGACCGGAGGAAGTCTATCATACCCTTTCTCTCCGCAGGGGACAGCGATGATCCGATTTTGGTAATTCTAGGGACCTCTTCGGTGCCCAAATTGACGTCCTCTGTCTCTTCGACGATCGGGGTAGGGCCATGCTCAAAATTGACAAATTGCTTGAGGAGCTCATTGGGGAGCTCATCGACTTGACCTTCCTTGTCCAGACTCGTGGCTCCTACCTCTTCTCGTATTTATACAGGGAAGGGGTCGGCTTCGCGTGGGACGGGTATCACGACATCATTTTCAATTTTATTGGGAATTTTAAAGGACAATATTTTTAGAATTGGTATTTTTTCTATTTTTATAGTTTTTCACAATTTTTCGGAGGTTGGCCCCTGGCGAGGTTGATCTCTATATATATAGGGTAGAGTGTCCCAGGGGCTAACCTCACTTCTTACAGGTTATTTTTTTTAGAGAGCCGGTGCCGTATTCACGGCATTTGGCGGCTCCCAAGAGTTGGGGCAAAGATGCCTAGTTACTTACTTACGAGGCTTGGCCTTTACCTCTTTGGTTGGAAGCGACATCAGTAGGCTTTTGCAATTCCCCCCTCAGCATGTTTATGGAGGGATCCTCTGGGACCCTATCCTCTATGGTTGGGATGGGCCTAAAGTGGCCGGTGTCAAAGTGACAGGTGGACCGGGGGACTTCTTCCTCAAATAAGGAGAGGGCGGCTAAGTCCACCTCGAGGTCTGGAGGGGTGATGTAAGGGTTGGTAGGATGGGTGGAAACAGGCTTGTGCGGGGTTACCCTTGTCTCCCCATTCAGATCAATCTTTACCACCCCGACGCTCACGAAGGTTTGACGGATGTGGGGTCAGGCGGGAGTTTCTTCTTCCAGGTTGATTCCTCTGCTGCATCGCCGTTCTTATCTTTCCTTGGCCTCTCGACTTTTTCTTCAAGGGGCCTATAGCCTGTGCCAAATCTGTTTGTCGTTGACAGACGGTCTCTTCTTCCTTGAAGGCGTGGACCCAAACCCTTCCCTTTTTGGTGGCCCCATTTGTGGAGCATGAACACTGCTGCACCAATTCCTACCCCAGTTTTAGCAGGGGTTTTCTCAGGTGACTCAAGAGTAACGGCTGAAAAGTCATACTCAAATCGATGGAGATCAGTATCATCTGCTGTATGCGGCATGTCAAGCACTTTTGGATTCTCAATATGCAGAGCGCTCCACTCCCTGTCTTCTTTGCTCTCACCTACGATGGTGACGATTCTTCCACCTGAAATGAATCAAAGTTTTTAGTGTAGAGTTGATGGTATTGCCCCGATCTCATGTAGCCACGACCAGCCCAATAGTAAATTAAATGTAGACTTGATGTCCATTACTTGGAAGGGTACAGTGAAGGTTTGCGGCCCGATGATCAGGTCGAGGTCTACCTCTCCTATGATTTCTCTCCGGGTGTTATCGAATCCCTTGGCGCTTGTTATTGATGGTCGAAAAGTGTTGGGATTTGCATCGATTTTGATTGCCGTCCTTAGAGGGCACACGTTCAACGCCGACTCGTTGTCTATTAAGACCAACAATACCACCAGGTTCCCTACTTCTACTATTATATTCAGGGGCTTAGAGTGGTTGTTCCCCTCGAGCGGTAGATCCGCATCAGTGAATGAGATGGCATTTGGGGTCAATACTTGCCCAATTATCTCTCCCACCTCGTCTGGAGTCACGTGGGCGAAAACATGTGCATCTTTGAGCGCTCCCATTAAGACTTGAAAGTGGAGCGGGGACGTGATTAACAAATCTTAGACAGTAATATGTGTGGGTGTCCTCTTGAGCTGTGTCTCCAACACATGCTCTTTGGCCATTTTCTTGAAGGGGTTCCCTGCGGCCTGCTCTTTCTTCTTCTCTTCTCCTCTATCGGCCCCCAATGCTTCTGGCTGTGTAGAAATCCTGCCTGATCGGGTGATAAATTCGACCGTCTCTTCTTGGTTGCGACCAGCATTCATGTCCGTCTGCTCATAACTTAATGGCACTTGATGCGGGTCATAGGCGAGTTTTGGGATGAGGAAGGGAGTGCATGGTGATTCTGGGGTGGATTGGGCTGGGTATGTCGGATTCTCGGGCCCGACCAGGTTGACTCCAATAGGGGGTGTAATGGTATTGGCGGGAATTGGCGAAGTTGGGTTTGAGGGTGCGGAGGGGGTTTGTGCAGGCACTATCGGGGCATGGTAAGACCAGTGGTGATTGGGAGCGGGTGATAAGGGGAGTGGGTGAGGGGTTGTCTATTTGGGTGGGGGTGGAGTTGGATTGGGGGTAAAATGGCGAAGGAATGGTGGGGGTGTGACTGGGATGGGGTGACTGGGAAACGTCGGAGTGGGGTGATAGGGGTATGAGGGGGTAGCGGATGGAGCAGGGGGTACTGATATGAAGGGTTTGTAAATGGGGTGGCATGGTGGGGCGATGATGGGTTAGTGGATAAAATGGGGTAAACCGGGGATGATGGAGTTGTGCATGGGGCAGGGTGATTTGGGGGTGTGTATGGGGTAGGGTAGTATGGGGATGGTGGAGTTATGCATGGCGTGGGATAATTTGGGTGTGACGGAGAGGTATATGGGGTGGCTGATGGTCGGATAGTGTATGGGATGGGGTGATTGGGAGGTGGTGTGTACTGTGGCATAAATTAGGAGTGGGGCGGATATGCGTATGATTGCGGCGGGGCTGAGCCCGTTTGGATTTGATAGGCAGGAGCGGGAGTGGAAAAATACTGCCCTAAATCTAAGGGCTCCTCTTGGTATGCCAGGGTGGGGAAGTAATCGGCTAAATACAGCGGCTCGGTCACCCCCACAATCGATTCGCCCTTGTTCAGCCTGGGAAATGAAAACTCCTCTTGACTACTGATGTAATCCGAGCGGTTTCTCTTCCTCTTCTACCCAATGGATGCTAGGCCTGGGGCCTCCGGGATGTGGTGGCAGAGGGGCTTGATGGATGTTCTGGTTCTGCCCTTGAGGAAGCGACGGGGGAATAATTTTTCTCGCTTCTATTAAATCTTAGATTGCTTGCTTTAGTGGGAAGCACCGGTCTGTAGGGTGACCTGGCCCCTGGTGGAAGTTACAATGTAAGTTCGGGTCATAGTTTCTTGGTATCAGATTGGGGGGTGGGCGAGGCTGGAGTAAATTGACCAAACCCTTTTATAGCAATACTGACAATAAGATGCTTAATGATTGCCCTAATGGCATGAAGACCCGTTCGAATCGTGCTTTCATCTGTTCCTGGGTGAACGAGGCCCTCGGTCCATTGTTCAGCCTTGGCGCTTGCTCGAAACGGGCCGGGGGTGGGTGTGCGGCCTAGAGCTGTATCGGGGTGGTATTGGCCTGGGGATAAATGATGTTCTGCAGCTCTACCCTTGGCCTTCTTTCAACCCTTGGTTCGGCAGCTTTCCGAACCCCAGCGGCCCCGTTGGCCATGCTCTTCCCAACTTGCCATCTCTAACAGCGTCTTCACAACGGTTGGCATTTCAGACCAAATCAGCAAAACTGGACTGCTGCTGATATACCAAGAATTTCACGATGACTAGGAGCGCTCCCTTGGTTATCAATTCAATCTGCTCATCATCCGGAATCCGGTGGGTCACCTGGGCGGCCAATGCCCTCCACCTCCCTAAGTAGGCACTGAAAGTTTCATCATGTCTTTGCTTCAAACGGGCCAGATCCGACTTCCTTGGCTCTATGTCCATGTTATAGACATATTGTTCTTGGAATAAGTGTGTCAGATCTTTCCAAGTTTTGGTCATGGACGGTTCTAGGGATGTGAACCATCTTAGTGCCAGGTCCGTCAGACTCTTTTGGAATACTTTGATGAGGAGTCGTTCATCTCCGTCGTACTGGCACATATCCCCACAGTAAGATTTTAAGTGGGCGATGGGGTTTCCAATGCCATTATATTTATTGAATGATGGCATCTTAAATTTTGGTGGCAAGGGGACATCCGAGAATAGACATAAGTCTGAAAAGTCTGTCGAATGTAGTTCTACTCCTCCCATCTTCGTCAGTTGCTTTTGTATTCTGTCTATCTGTTCTTTCAGCTGCTCTGATTCTTTTGAGGCTATAGCTGGGACTGCCTCCCTCTAATTTTGTTCGGCCTTGGGTGTGACGATGATGGGCCTGAGGGGGCCGAAACTAGCAGATCCTCCACTATTACGGATCTCATCCTCCTCGTACTGTTGGTCATTGTATTGGTGAGGGGCGAGGTCCATTATTTGGACCTGGTGGGGCCACAAAGCTTGTAAGTGATGGGGAGGAGTGAATGGATTAGTGGTTTGTGGATGAGTGATGTGCTGAGCTGGGTGCACTTTCTAGGGGTGATGGGGGTGTGGTTGATGTGGCGGGATGTTGTAGGCGTGGTTTTGAGGAATGGGGTTGATCAGATTTTCCATTGGAGGCGGAATGGGGGCATAGGCGGTATAGGTGAATGAAGGGTACTGGTGAGGGGGTAAGGGGTTTGTGAACGGGCTTTGATGAGTGTGGGTGGATGGGCCTTGGGTTTGGGCTTGATGGTTTTGGAAAGCTTGGGTTGATGGGCCTTGGGCCTGGGTGTGGGGGTTGGCATGATTTTGGGCCAATGGGCCCTATTGGGTTTGGGCTAATGGGCCGTGTGGGTATTGGGTGTGGGATGATGGGCCTTGGGCTTGGGTTTGATAGGTTTGGGTAACTGGCTTGGATCTGTGGGTTTGGGCTTGGGGCCATGGACCTTGAGGGTTTTGGGCCTGAGTTTGGGTTTGGGCCCATGGACCTTGAGGATTTTAGGCCTGGGCCTGAGTTTGGTGGGTTTGGGCCCATGGACCTTGAGGATTTTAGGCCTGGGCCTGAGTCTGGTGGGTTTGGGCTTGGGCCCATGGACCTTGAGGATTTTGGGCCTGGGCCTGAGTCCGATGGGTTTGGGCTTGGGTCCATGGGCCTCGAGGCTTTTAGGCTTGGGTCTGATGAGTCTGGTGGGCTTGGGCTTGGGCCCATGGTTCTAAAGACATTTGGGCTTGGGCCCATGGATTCGTGTGGGTTTGGTCCTGAGATGAGTGGACTTGGGTCTGTTGGGCTTGGGCTTGGGCTTGGAATTGAGGTGGGGGATCTTGGATGGTATGAATGATGGGTGGTTGGGCATGGTCATGGGGGAATGAGGTATGGAGGTTTTGGAGACTTAGATGTGGGGTTTGGAATGTAGGACTCCAAGAGGTAGCCCACAGGGCATACGTCATTCTCATGTCCTCCATTGAGGGCATGGATTCAAGTGTGAGATTGGAGGGTGATGGCTCATCCAAGGACGGAGGGGGTTGGGTGAAATTGGGCATGACCCGAGTATGAGGGGTATGAATGATTGCGCTTGGAGGGTGTGGATGTATGGCTATGGAAGACGGTGGGTTACTGGTCGCACCTTGGGAAAAGTTGGGCATGACCTGGGTAAATAGGGAGGTATGTTGGGATGTGGATGGGCCATGTGATGTGGAAGGCAGGTGAGATGAGGTGAATGGGATATAGGATGTAGGGGGCATGGATGACGAGGTGGATGGGATGTGGGAGGTAGGCAGGGGATGTGGCTCCTGATGGGGTCTTTGGGAGTAGGGGGGTGCGGTAAGGGTGTATGGATGGGAGATGAGGATGTATGGGTCGGTCGGGAAATGAGGTGTTTCAGTGGAGGATGAGATGGGGGTATGTTGGGAAAATGTAAGGGCGGGGGATGGGGTGGATGCGAACACGGGTGCCCCAAATGGACCCGTGACATCGAACCGGGTTTGGGTGAAGGTGTTGGAGATCGGGTCTTCTCCTATATGGGAATGGGATGGGGATGATGGTGGGGATGTATCGGCGCTCGACATGATTTGTTGACGAGTGTTGTACCGATGCCTTGGGTAAGGGCCGAACACTTTCCTAGTTCTTCCTCTACGGGTTGGGTTTGAGGTCGCCATAGTGATGGTACCGAAAAGTCTTGAGTATACACGGATTTTATTTTCTATATATTTATTTTTTGGATTTTTCAAATGAAAATTATCTCCCTATTTAAATGAATGATGATCCGTGCCTAGAAAATTCCCGTATCGGGTGATATATGCACCTTAGTAGGTCCCACGGCGGGATCCGACACACTTCGGAAGAAGCGAAAGGGAACCCTTTCGTTCTATTGAAGGTGAGGGAATCCATGCAAACGACCCGATCCCCCGGAGCAAATCAATGAGAAGTCGCCTTCTTTTGACTGGGCGGGGGAATATTGGGCGTTACAAAATGCGGGAGGCTTCTGTGGGTACTAATACCGCTAATCGGAGAACTTGGGTGGTGGATTGGGCCTCAGATTGGGTTGCCTGAACCTAGTATATACTGGGCGTATGTATTATATACACCTGACCAAAACTAAGCAAATTTGGCTGGGCGTATATATTATATACGCCTGGGTTAAATCTGGGGATTTTGGCTGGGCGTATATATTATATACGCCTGAGTATTTCAGGAGATTTGTTGTCGGGCGTATGTAATATATACGCCTGGCAGAGGCTGTTTTTCCAACCTTGTTCGACAGTAAACAGCAAGCCCAAAATGGGTCTTTTGAGCTGGTTTTTTGGGAGGGATGCTCTTGGGGACTGCTGTGTATGTTATCGGGTCCCTCCTTTCCGCTTCCTAGGGATACACGGCTGAATTCGAGCTGTCTATGCTCTCACCATCGTGGGTTTTATGGCTTGATCAGAATTGGCAACCCCACCGATATACCTTCGGCGCAAGCGCCTTCTCAGGATCTAGAAGGGGTGGTTCTTTTCAGGATCATCACCACTAGGGCTGCCGCCTTACTGGGAACTGGGTAAATTATATCTGTGCCTAAACCCCCCAAAAAACTATCAAAAATACGTAAAAATAACTTTGATTATGTCCCCACACAGTTGGTTCACTTTTAATTGTAGATTTTTAAAGGGGAGTAAATTTAGGTACAAGTTCGGGTCGGGGATGACAAGCCCGTGCCGCCTCAACGGGCCGGCGTTCAACGGTGAGATATGATGACTGAAATAAAGAGCGCACGTAGGCCCGCCAAACGGCTAAGGCTCGTAAATGACTGAAATTTAAATGACGTGAAAAGTAGATGCGAGCAGGGCCGCCAAACGGCTAAGGCGGCGTAAATGACAAAATCGTAAAAATTGAAATTTGAAGGCGCAAGTAGGCCCTCCAATCGGCTAAGGCACTTAAAGGAGTGAATCGTAGGGGTGAGTATGTTAGTAAAAACAACAAAAATAAAGAAAAATAGCAGAAAATTAGAACAAAAAATAGCAATGGTTAGTAAAAAATAAAATAAAAAGAAAGGCCAACAAGAGGGGAAGTGCTAGGGTGATGTCCCCAGTAGAGTCTCCATCTGTGCGAGCATGGATCCTCTCGGACCCTTCGCGGCGATGCACTCGTGATGGAATAAAATGTAGAGTCACCACTCGGAGCTTTTGGTGACCCAGGAAACCTTTAAATCAATATTTTGAGCACCGAAGTGTTAAATATGACTCTGATTTACCGATCTTTGCCAAAGGCTCTAGGGTAGGGGCTTTGGTTATCGATCGGGAAGGGTTTAGGCACCCGATCAATCCGCATGTAGCGGTCTCTATCTATGGCCAAAAATAAAAATAAATGGGCGGAGCTTCCCCTTGCCCGAAGGCAATATGGTCTTATCAAGCTTTGAGCCAAACTGAAATTTTCGGCGGTGTAACGGCTTGAATCCTTGGACGGAGGAAACACCAAGAAGGTAGAGGAAGAGAGGGGTGAGCCGGAGCTCACGGGCTCTTGTTGCACCGTAGAAGACCTTCGCTTCGGCGTGCTTCCGATAGCCTTAAATGGCTTAAATGGTAGAGGAATAGATTCTAATGCTAGGATTTGGTAGATAGGAAGTGTGGGATGAAGCTAGAGACTAAGCTTGACTAACAAGGGGTGATCTAATGGTTGAAAAGGGTTGAAAAAGATGAACTAAGCATGCTGGAATTCTGGTTGAAGAATGCAAAATAACACATATTTTTCTCTCACTAGGGCTCTCTCTCTTAAGCTTAATTCTCAACCTTAATTTTTCAACCCTTTTGGGAAGAGGGGGGCCTCTTTATTTATAGAGAAGAGGTGGGTTAAAGGGTGGGTCACTTAAGAGCTAATTGGTTTAGCAATTAGGTAATCCTCTATCTAAGGTTTTCTAGGTTTTTAGGGTCCTAGAGGTTTGGAAAACTGATTTCAATGGTAGATAATGTGGTGAGACCATAGGTGATTTAAGGGTTGCCAATAAGCTCAAAGGGGGTGCAACCAACCTTAAGACACTCACCTCAACCAAAGGGATGGTCAAAGGGTCTAACCAGATGGAGGAAATTCGAGCATTTAATGACAGATACTGTAGCTAAGCTGGGCGTATATATTACATACGCCCAATTTATGTACAGTAATTTTCATGAAAACCAGGGGAAATCTGAGAAGATGGGTGCCCGTGTTGGTGGCCACCTATGCTGGGCGTATGTATTATATACGCCTAACTAAACTGGGGCCAAATTTGCTGGGCGTATGTAATACATACGCCTGACCAAAAAGTCATGATTTTTTGTGATCCTTCAAACGGTCATAACTTTTGAACCACAACTCCAAATTGGGTGATCTTTAGCTCGTTGGAAAGCTGGAGAAGTCCTCTTTCCAATAGTATGTGGCTTATCCTCAGCAGTGGTCTATATAAAAATTTGCAGCTCTCCTCCAATCAAATGCTCAGAAAGGTTTAAGTTGAGTCTGGGAAGGGATCCTAGGGTTTAGGGGTGATCTCTAAGGGTTGGGGGAATGGTTCTAATAGTTTTTAGGTGATTCCTAAAGGTCTGGATAGATTCCCAAGGGTTTAGGGGTGCCATCGGAAGCACAGGGGTGCATTTCTCCCGGAGTACAGACTGATCGGGCCTTGGGCCGAATTTGGGTGTCTACAACCCTGCAGCTGTGCTTATAGCCAGTTGAGGGATGGTTGTATATCCTCAGATCTTGATCTATTTTGTAATTAAAAAATTAGGTCCTGGTTGCCTATTTCTCACCATTTGATCTTTATTTGTCCATCCATCTTCCTCCATCTTTTAGTTTAGTTTCATTTCAGTTTGGTAGAATTAGATCTAGTGACACAAAAAAACTCTCCTTCTTTTCCCTGTTTTCATAGAATTGCTAGGTCTATAGCCAGATCTGGAGGTTTACTATACTTCTTCTAGGTTTAGATCACTACTTCCTATGGGATAAACTCTTACTTATTAAAACTTGCTACAAAGGACCCTATATCTTGCAGGTCTAGGATATTTTCGATGTGCTGAATTCATTCTCTGTTTTATTTTGATTTTATTTTGCTTTTACCATTACACAATAAATCAGCACACTGAAATTTCCCAACATATACCAAAGAAAAGAATAAAAAGATTTACCATCAAAATCTAAAAAAATCAGAAAAGTATAATTCCAAAAAAAAGATGTCTGAAAAAAGTACAAAGAAAAAAATAAAAATAAAAGAAAACAGATAGAAAAATCATGGGGCGTGTGCATTAAAAATCTCCAAAGAAGAAGTGTATTATGGCAACTGGAACCCTATCGAGGAAGCCTTTTAAATCCAAGTATACCTTTAAAATTCCTAACCCACCCCTTTCAACTCGGGGCCACAATTCGACCCGAGAGAAAGCCCTCTTTAAGGTTTACGATCAGTCACAATATCCGTTAAGTTAGCACGAGTTAAGCTCAGAGACAACACAGAACTCTATCCAGTCGGCTATGATAGAATCGATGTTCATGTCATGGCCTTTATTTTAAAATAAAAAGAGAAGAAAAGAAAATGAAAATATACAAGCTCAAAGGAAAATAGACGTGGTGAAAACCCAAAAGGGCACTACGAGTAAAAAGAGTGAGCTTGTGCAGACCAGGTGAAAACCTAAAAAGGCGCTTGGGGTAAAAATGCAAGAACCCATGGACATAGTGGAAACCCGAGAGGGTACTGCGGGTAAAAAAGAGGGCAACAACGGGCATGGTGAAACCCGTCTTGGGCGCTATGAGTAAAAATGTTCAAACGAAAGAAAAATTCAGTTACTCCTTTGGTCACATGCAAATTATCTGGTCACCAACTAGGCCGCTCATGTTTGCTCAAATCAGGTCCTGATCAGGTGTATCTTCAGACTGCATCGTCAAACGTATGACCTGAGGTAAGGAGACAAAGTTAATTCAATCCAGAGAGATGGACCTTCTTACCTTGGAAAATTTTGAACCTCACTCAAGTCCAACCTCATGAACGGGGTCGGTTATGCTCAAAATGGGACCTGTTTTCTCACCTCATTGTTAAGGCATCAAACAAAAAAAAAGGGAGAAGAAAAGAAAGAAAAAACAATAAAAACAAGAAAACCAAAAAATCTAAAAAATATATACCCCTTTTTAGATACCCCGATTTTGCCCTCTCGGAGTATACAAACATGTTCGATCAACCTTTGGCCTTGCCCTAATATGGGGACCATATATTGAAACAATAGTATATGGCTGAACACAGACTGAAACAATAGTTCTATGGCTCAGACCCCACGACCCTAATACAGGGACTATATACTAAAACAATAGTATATAGTCGAAGCACAGGCTGAAATAATAGCCCTGTGGATTCGGACCCGACTTAGCCCGAGGAGAATCCCGAATTTCGCGTCCTATACAACACGCCCAATTCGATTGAGAACCACACAGCTAGCATGCAATTAGTCCAATTTGGACCAGGACTCACCTTTCCACGGTCTGCCTTAGGATTCAATCCAGCATCTAGGATAGGGCGTGCAATCGATTACGCGCCCCACCACCCATGCGTAATTGGTCCAATTTGGATTGGACTCTAATTCCCTAGACCGCCTAAACTCTCCTATTAAGTGTCCTGGACACAACGCTTAATTGGATTGCACGCACCAATCAAGGTGCACAATTAGTTCTATTAGAATAGAACTAGGACACCCGGCTGAGCCAGTCAGTTGGTCACTCACTGAGTCGGTGACCGACTCAAAGTGTATTAAGCGCGTGGAACAAGGTGCATAATTCAATTAAGTGACCTAGACAGGGCGCGTAATTGAATTCCATCGACTAATTAAGTGCACTCCTCAGGGCGCACAATTTTTGAAATATCTATAAATAGACCCCCTTACCCCGAATACAATACACACAAACAATTCGAGATATCCAACAATCGAGTTTTCGAGTTCCTTTCTTCCGAGCTTAGGAATCTCGAGATTCTCTCTGGCGCCTAGGTAATTTCTTAGCTTTAGTTTTTAATTTCCTTTCCAGTTCTAGGTTCTAGTTCTTAAGTCCTAGTTTTTAGTTCTTAATTTCATAGATCTTAGATTCTAATTTCTAGTATTAGATTTTAGGTTTTTTTTTTTAATTCTAGTTTCTAATTATGGTCTCTGGTTCTTAGCTTCTAGAACCAGGTCTTAGCTTTTAGTCCTTAGATTTTCATTCTAGATTTTAGTTTAATTTTTAATTTTAGTTCTTTCCCTAGTTCCTAGTTTTTTTCTCTTCTAGTTTATAATCTCTCAATTTTTTAGATCTTCGATTTTAATTCTTACTCTTTAAATCTAAATCCGTAATTTTCTCATCTTTGGTTTGAGATCCTAATTTCTAGAACCAATTCTTAATTTTAATCTCTATATTTACGGTCTTGGTTCTTAATCTCTAGAACCAGCTCTCAGTTTTTTTTTTATTTTGATCGTAGCCTCTATTTTTAAATTCTAGTCTGCATATATTCTAATTCATAATTTTCTCATCTTCAATCTTAAACTCCAAAATCTTAAATTTTCAAAAAAATCAGTTTTTCAAATGACACTTAGCCAACTGATTTTCCTAAGGGAGCTTACGGAGGGTACCTGAGAACGGGGCCGATCCTCCTTAGCATAGCAGGCCAAACCCCTTTTTTTTGAGATTTCCAGTAGAAGTAGGAAACCAAAAATAAATAGCTTTCTAGTAGAAATAGGATATTTAAAATAATTACACTCCTAATAGAATTAGGACATTTAAGTTAATTGGACTTTTAGTAAGAATTATAATATTTAAATTAATTAGATTTCTAATAAAATTAGGATACTTAAAATAATTAGAATTCTGATAGAATTAGGATACTTAGATTAATTAGACTCTGAATAGAATTAGGAGATTAATATTAGACTTCTAATAAGATTAAGACTCTTTGGATAGTCAGACTCTTAGTAGAACTAGGAGATTAGTTTAATTAAACTTTTAGAACAATTAAAACTTTCAGAATAATTAGACTCTCGGTAGGACTGGGAAGATAAAAGCAATCAAACTTAGAGTAGGATTGGAAAAGAAAGAAAATAAACTAAACATACAGGTGACCCAGTGCTGCTAACATTGGCAGGTCGATGATTTAGTAAAGAAGTCGAACCCACACCTCGGAAAGGCGTGATCAGTGATGTGTTGCAGCTAGCAATCACAACGAACCATGTACTTTCTTCCTAGAATTTACCTTTCTTTTTTATATACTTTCCACTTACCATCAATCGCCTTACGTCAGAGTCCACATAGACCAATTTGGGCCACTCTTTCCAGGGACCGAAAGGAACCCAGGAAAAGCGCGTACCAACAGACTGGCGATCGCTATGGGACTTCTTGTCACCAAAGTCTCCTCCGTTTAGTTTAAGTTTTTCTTTTATTCATTTTTTTCTTTCCCATTAAATTTCTTCCCGCACCCACTCGACTACCAAGGATTTCCCGAAAGTGCATAAGCATTCGTCAAAGACTCGAGATGGCGGGAATACGAAGAATAAATCTCATTGATTATAACAATCCTCTATTATGGAATTACCATAGTAACTTCGCATATGGCGAGGATCTATCTAACGAGTCCGCTCGGTACAACCCTGAGATTAACATGACGAGTGAACAGGAAAACCCCTTTACTCCTCTAAGCAATAGCAATAACCACGATGGAAGAGACGGGAGTATCGAAAATAACTTCACCGCTCAACAACTTGTGGAGCTCAGTGTCCAGAAGTTATAAAAGGGGGCCGAGGACATCGGAGAACTACTCCGAGGCCTGGCAGCCGCATACGAAAGCATCAAAGAGTGACAAGATAGACGAGCAAGAACAACTAAGGCAAGAAGGGTCACCTCCCACACCAAGCACAGTCTCAGCTTATGTGTCGCCATTTGGCCGGGCCACCCGTGCCCTCTTCAACAACAATCGCCAAGATCGAACTCACCCTCGGGCTACCCAAAAAGATGCCACTGTAAGAGTAGAGGATTTCCCCAAAATGCTCAATGAATACATGGCTAAGAGAGAATGCCCTGGCTACTCATTGAGATTCAATAAGTTTTGTCAAGACCTGGAGTTCACCTTACTTGCAGGATTCAATCCGCCTAAGTTCAACAAATACAATGGTACAGGAAGCTCGAACCTCCATCTGGCGCTCTTTTGCAACGACTGTTGACCCATTTGCTATAATCAAGGACTCTTGATACACTACTTCCAGAGATCACTAGAAGGGGAAGCTCTCGACTTGTTCACCGGACTCCTGCTCAATAAGATCGACACATTCGATGATCTGACTAGACAATTCCTGGGCTAGTATAAGAATCTGATACAAGAAACAGTTAGTCTCAGTGATTTGATGATAGCTAAGCAAGAATCCAAGGAAGACTTCGTGTATTTCATAGCACGCTGGAGGAAGTTAGCTCCCCGCACCGAAAGCCAGATGAAGGAGAAGGATGCGATCGATATCATTATAAACAATGTCAGGGAGCCTCTCCGAATGGCTCTCGTCATAAGCGATTGTCCAGACTTCGCTATTCTTCACTCACGTGCCAGCCACATCCAACGACATATAAAGGGAGGAGATCTCGCCTTCTCAATAGTAACCTTGAAGACTGCTACCTTCAATGATTCAAAGCATAAGAACAATAAGAAAGTCTCCAACTCAGAGCAAGTCAACATCGTCACCAATCAGGGCCAGAACTCTGGTAACTACCAGCCAAGGAATTCTGGTCTAAATCAATATCAGAACCAAGGCCAACAACGATACCCAAATCAAAATCAAGGTCAGAATCAGTAAAGGTATTTGAATCAAAACCAGAATCATGACCAGTATCAAAATAGGAACCAGTATCCTAATGCCCACCAGCACCAGAATTAAAACACGACACATAATATGCCAATCAACACTCACAATTATAATAACGTACCTCCATCACAAAATTTCAATCAACAAACTAGAGGGCCTTACCAGCCAAGAAGAGAGCACTATCCTTTGCTATCCGACACCATCCCGAATATCTTTCACCTCCTTAGCAACTAAAACCTTCTTAGATTCCCACCAAAACGGCTGCGGCCCTGGCCCTGGCTGACAAATTTGGACCATAGTAAGTTCTGCGCATTTCATCGATACACGAGATACAATTTGGAAGACTGCTGGGTCCTCCGAGACGTGATCTATGATATGAATGATAGAAATAAGATCGATTGGGAAGCTCTCCGAAATTCTCACTACCAACCACCGCAAAACTTGGGAATTGTTAATAACCCCATGCCAAACCATAACCAAGGGCCAGTGTCCCACATCACTATAGTAGACCTTTCTAGACGACCCAATAGAGTCTCCAAAGCTTCCAGCTATTCGACCACACCCTTCAACCTCAATCACTCGGGACACACCCCCAAGCTCGCCTCCCTACCCAAATTTTATCCGAATCCGAGTCCAATCGTCCAGGGCATGAAAGCTGAACCTCCATCAACCTCCGCTTAAACCTCTCACTCCTCCAAACCCACAGCCAACTCTCTCACCATCTGATTCTGAACCTAAATACGAAGACCAGGTCCTCGAAACTACAGAGCAAATTACAGCATGGGTGGAAAGTGTCACCCAGAATACCTCCAGACAACGACATGAGGCTATAACAGAGCACCGCCCTGATACCAAGATGAGTTAGCCGAGCGAAGGATTCGACAAGGAAGAAACCCTGATCTCCACTTTTCTAGAAGAGGAAGATTACACTCAATATCTCCCACTGTGGAACAACATAGCTCCTCTGCGCATTCCTTCCTTAAATTTCACTCTATTCGCAAAAAGTACTATGACGGGTTCGTTGACACCTCAGCCAACATGCCCAGTCCTCAAATCTGAAACCCATTATCCACCACCACCATTCCCCCGAGAAAAGCAGAATGATAGTATTCAGTCGTCGAAAAAGATAGCAAGGGAACAAGTGGTAAACTTACCTCCACCTGCTCATACGATCCCACCACCTCAGATTCCAGGACTAGTGCCTCCACTGCCTCTGCCAAATATTAGTAAAGCTCACCACCCCGGCAAAGAGCCAGTTTTAGAGGCAGGCCAGGAATACAATATTCTGCGGGACCTCAAGAAAATATCAGTATAGATATCAATCCTTGAGCTCATCAAGAAGTCGCCGAAACACCACAGACTATTGATAGAGACACTGGATGAGACGCATGTAAATGAAGATACTACCTTGGCTGAGCTACATGAAAATGAAGATACTACCTTGGCGGCACAACCCCCAACGCTCACTTTCACTGAGGCTGATATGCCCAAGGAATCATTGCGTGAGAGCTCCGCCCCAATATACCTGACCATTATGATTAGAGGCTTCTCGGTATCACATGCACGCACTAGTTGACACAGGAGCAAGACTTAATATATGTCCCATAACCATACTCAAGACACTGGAATATACTGAGCATGACATAAAACCCTCATCTTTGTCCCTCATCGCATATGACGGGTCTCAACGTTTTGTTAAAAGAACCATCAAGCTGCAAGTCTGCCTTGGATTAGTCACTAAAGGCGTTAACTTCCATGTCTTCGACTCGTCTAGTACCTACAATCTAATCCTAGGAAGGAAATGGATGGAGTCCATGAAAGCTATGTCATCTACATATCATCAATGCATCAAGTTCTCCCATGAAGACTCTATTGTCAGGATATACGCTGATGCGCCCCTTAAAGAAGTAGATACTGATTATGCGACATGTATTCGAATAGCCCATGGCTCCGTCCTATCCACTGGCCACATCAGAAAGGTAAGATCACCTAACAATATCGCAATAGCAGAAGTCACTCACCCTAGCTTGCCTCCATATCGATCAAGGTTAACAAAGAGAGCAGCTGGACCTGACCTCACCCGGCTGTATGATATAAACCCCACCACCGTGAAGGGATGGGACCTCCTGTACCAGCTCGGATACATCCCACATACGAGACTCGACAAGAATCGATAAGGACGAATAGGTTCAGTTGTCCCAAAGAAAATTTATAAGCACATAGGATTGGGTTACTAGTCAGACGGTAAACAAGTTGACCTCCTACCAACCTCACCTAAATGGTCACTCTACGATTATTTCATCTACGAAACTACCGAAAAGGCTGACGTGCCAAAAAGAAAGGAAACATCCCTCACCAAACCACAGGCAACTGAAGTTGAGTAGATCATCAAAGCCTTCGTAAACCTGACAAGCTTGAACCAAAATGACGACAACATCGACAAGCTGCTTGAGGCGTAGGACCGCTTTTTTACACTGAGGTACCTTGCACTATCGAGAGAAGAAAACTACCAGAATCCAAGTCACACGTAGAAGACTGGGAGTCGACTGACGAGGATGACTTCCACATCTCCGCATTGGGAAATGGGGAAGAACCAGAGTGATCCCGACCTAATGAACCAGAAGGAGAGGACTGACTCTCAATGTCAAGCGCAGAAGAAGACTATTGGACCAGTCTTACAGATATAGAACTTGGAGATCACTTAAGAGCGGAACGGCTGAAGCTCCTCGAGGAGGTCAATAACTCCCAAAGCAAAGAAACAGACTAATGATGAACTTGATTATCAATCCCTATTGGATAATTGGTAGTGCCCGTGCTGCTGCCCTTACCCAGAGTCACCCTATTGTAGCCTGTGCGCATCCATTTTGATACAGTGTGAAAGAGCTATCCTCTGTGATATACGACAAGCAATAAGGGTGAAAGATCATCATGTTGCCTTTATAGAATTCCAAGAAGAACTAGAGCTCGATGCTCCCCAATCTCTGGACGCGCCACAACTTCTAATATTTTGGAACTCACTGGAAGAGGAATGGCAACCGCCACCGAGCGATGATGAAGACTACTAGATAGACCTTCCAGCACTTGAATTAGCTGAACAATTAGCCCAAGTTTTTCAAGAGCAGTTAGACGAGGAAGATGAGCTCAACATCAACAATGAAAACCTCGAAGAAGAAGGCTAGGAATGCCCCTAGGGAGATCCTTGTATCTCTCACCCATATCAGCCACGTTGTCGCACATGCATACACATCATAACATACTACGAGGTACAAAGCCGAGAACTCACCAGTCTAGAAGAATGTCTCGAACAACCTCAGCAGTGAACATCTTTAGTTTAATTCTGAAGATGAGAGCTTAGACGACTACTGCCTCTCCACCCTTTCGAGGATGAAACAGTTCACACAATAGAAGAAGAAAGCACATAAGCTAGACCATCGCCGTCCTCACTCATCAGGAGGATCACCTCGAATGAGGACTCTAAAAAAAATGCCAAATTTTGAATGGGTCCACATCGTTCGAAGACTCGCATGAATGGCTCCCGCAACCGTCCAGCTTCCCCAACTAGGAGAAGCCTCTCCGCCGATTCCTCTTCAGGCAACCGACCCTGTACCATATCTCTTATCAAAAACTAAAAAAATAGAAAATTAGAACCCATAAAAATTTTAAAATAGAAAATCCCAAAAAATCAGAAGACCTTAGGAAAGGGAGGGAGCTCTTCATCCCAGACCCATTCAGTGACTAATAAGGAGACTTTTCTCCTAAGGCTACGAGTAGTGGACGCGCCAACATAATCAGGAAGGAATAATCAACATGATCATAGACGGTCATCATCTTACCCTTGACATCGAAGAACCTTGCCTTGGCTCGGTTCGAAGTGATCCTACTGCATCTTAGTCACTGACGAAGTGATAAGCCTGTAATCATACCCGACGAGATACTCCACGACTTCGAGAGAAGGATGAATAACCTCAACCTACACCTGACTAAGGATCTCGTGATCATAAATTATACCGATGAAGGGTTTCCTCCCATAGAACTAACCCCCTAGTATAGCCCTTTTGCAGTATATGAGCTCACAGACAATGAAGAAGGAGCACTCACTGCTGAGGAGACATAGGACTTCCAACGGGTCATCAAACGCTTCGATGAGCAAACTCAAGCTGCCACAGAACCTATCAAAGAAATCAATTTTGACACCGAAGAGAAGCCCAAGAAGCTGTTAATTAGTGCAACGCTCAGCCCCAAGGAGCGACAATAAATTATCCAAGTCCTCTAAGATCACCTCAGCTCCTTCGCATGGTCCTATGAAGATATGCCTGGCTTAGACCTGAGCTTAATAGAACATCACTTGGTCCTAGAGCCCAATGCAAAACCCGTCAAGCAGAAACTTCGAAGAATGCACCCGCAAACAGCGCTACAAGTAAAAGATGAAGTCGACAAGCAACATAAAGCCAAATTCATACGAGTCGTCCTCTATCCCAAATGGGTTGTAAATATAGTACCTGTCGCCAAAAAAGATGGTAGAGTAAGGGTATATATCAACCTTTAAAACCTTAACCAAGCATGCCCAAAAGATGACTTCCCGCTCCCTCACATCGACACTTTGGTCGACAACACTATTGGACATGAGATGTTATCCTTTATGAATGGCATCTCCGATTATAATCAGATCAAACTAGCAGAGTCCGACCAAGAAAAGACTTCCTTCACTATGCCATGGGGAACATACTGCTACGTCGTCATGCCTTTTGGGCTCAATAACACAGGAGCCACATATCAACGCGCCATGATGGCTACCTTCCATGACATGATGCATAAATGCGTGGAAGTCTACGTTAACGACATATTAGTGAAGTTTCAGACTCGGGCAGGACATGCTGAAGCCTTACGACTGGTGTTACAAAGATCAGAGAAGTATCAGTTGAAGATGAATCCGAAGAAATACATGTTTGGAGTAACCTCCAAAAAACTATTGGGATTCATAGTTAGCAAGTGAGGGATTGAAGTCTATCCGGTAAAAGTTAGAGCCATTCTCGAGATGCCACCTCCCAGTAACATCAAAGAACTACGAGGCCTGATAGGAGGACTGCAATTCATTAGGAGATTCATCTGCCAACACTTAGATAGATGCGATCCTTTCTACAGACTAATTAAAGGAGGGGCCGAGTACATATGAGATGACTAGTGTCAGCAAGCCTTCGACAATATCAAGAAGTACCTCCTCAACTCGCCAATACTATCACCGCCAGTTCCCGAAAGACCCTTGATCCTCTATGTGTCAGTAAATAATAAGGCTATGAGAGTAATCCTCGGACAATATAAGGAAGATGACAAGAGAGAGAAGGCCATTTACTACCTCAGCAGAATGATGGGCTAGTTCTTGATAAAGAAGTTTGCGGGTGGCATATGGATCTCTTTCGACCAATGGAGAAGACATGCCTCGCACTAGTATGGGCCTCAAAGAAATTATGGCACTACTTCAGAGCACACAAGATACTAGTCCTAGCACATATGGATCCTCTGAACTACATCTTCGAGAAACCCGCTACATCCGGAAAGATCGCCCGATGGCATATGCTCTTATAAGAGTTTGATATCACTTATGCCACACAAAAGTCCATCAAAGGACAAGCGATCACCGACTACCTCACGAACCTTCCACTCCCGAGAAATGAGCCCATGCACCAAGACTTTCCCGACGAAGATCTCCTCTCAATTCACAATGAAGAGACCAACAAGACTTCATGGACCCTCTACTTCGACGATGCTCTTAATCACAAAGGAAAAGGCATCGGGATAGTCTTGCTGAGCCCAGAAGGAGTTGTCATACCGAAAGCCTTTCAACTCGACTTTCCAGTCACTAACAACGTTGCTGAATATGAAGCCTTCATCGTTGGACTACGAACAATGCTACAGTTAGGTGTCAACCAGCTGAAGACATTAGGCGACTCCAAGCTTGTGATATCACAAGTCATCAGGGAATGGAAGACTAAAGGAAGGAGCCTGATGGCATACTTGAAATAGCTCAGTTCTTGATAAAGAAATTTGAAAGAATCTCTTTCATGCACATCCCAAGGTTGGAGAACGAGCTCGCAAACTCTCTCGCCACGCTAGCCTCAGTCATTTGGATACCAGCAGGACAGAACACCAAGTCCTTCATCAAGAGACTAACCACACCAGCACACGAAGTCACCTAGTAAATAAAACCAGAACTGTTGACTGAATTAGAAGCCATCATGAACGAAGAACAACCTACCTCAAGCAATTCCATGAAGAAAGGAGCCGACCTCGCAACCTTCAGATCTGAGAAGTCACCAACCGATTATAGACAACCATGGTACTTCAATATATGGAACTTCCTGAAGCATCGTCATGTCCCTCTTTATGCTACGAAGATTGAAAGAAAGATGATCAGAAACTGATGCGCAAGGTTTTACATCCTGGGTGAGACACTATACAAAGAAGCCTTCATCAAAGGAGTACTACTGCGGTGTGTCATGACTGCTGAGGGACAATATAACTTTTGAGAAGCACATGCTAGTGCTTGTGGCGCTCACGTCGGTAGACAAAGACTCACAGATCAAATCATACAGCGAGGCTACTACTGGCCGACGATGACAAGGGATTGCCACCTCTATGCATAATGCTGCAAGTAATGCCAAGAACACGTCGCACTCATCAAAGATCCATCAGTTGCATTGAACCCTAAAACTTCACCTTGGCCATTCTTGATGTGGGCCTTTGACGTCATCGGACCCTTCACGGACACGGTCAGTAATACTCACAAGCATGCATTCATACTCACAGCGATAGAATATTACACCAAATGGGCGAAAGTTGAGTCATATATCAGAATCATTGCTTCTACGCTTTTGAAGTTTATCATTCAGAATATCATCACTCACTTTACAGCTCCCTGGATGTTCGTCAGGATAATGGACCGCAGTTCATCTCATAAAAGACGAAGAGAATATGCAAAAGATTCGGCATCGACCTACATCACTCGTCACCATTCTATCCCTAGGAAAATGGATAAGCAGAGACCACCAATAAAACTCTAATCCGAATTCTAAAATGAATAGTGGAAACAAGCAATGGAGTCGACTGACCTGAACGACTACCAGAAGCACTCTGGGCCTATAGAACTTCTATTCACCCGGCCAGTGGCCAAACTCCCTATCTCCTTATGTATGGAATGAAAGCAGTCCTACCTTATGAAATACAAGTACCATCCCTTAGTATCCAACTTGATGATGAGCTATCCTTAGACGAAAGGAGGATTGCTCTACTTGCCAAGCTAGAACAACTCGATGAGACGCGTCTAAGGGCAGCTGATCATGCTCAAGTATACCAGAGGAGGATGGCCAGAGCCTATGATAAGAAAGTCCTCGAGCAAACTTTTGAAATTGGAGAATTAGTCTTGAAGAAAATCATGCCTTCCAAACACGCCCATCTAAAAGGAAAACTAAAACAACACTGCGAAGGCCTGTATGTCATAGCCGCCGCATACCCAAGAAACACATACAAGTTGGTGGGAGGAGGAAAAACTCCTGCTAACCATAGAATGCGAGACTTTGATTGTACCGAAACATGACAGAGAGCTCAATCATGTCACCCCCATCCCCCTGAGAAAAAGACTGTTACTTATCACTTTTCAAAATTGTCAAATATAAACTAATCCCTCACATCATTGAGCCTTATTCCTTCTTTCACCCTTAATTTATATTTTCGAACAGTGAGTTAGAACCCTCCTAAGATATCCCCAGATATCAAACCAAAAACTCATGAATGACGATTGACGCAACCACTTACTATCTATCGCTCACTCTCTACTACTAACTATGGGATAAGATGATTACTATCGAAGGTAAAACCTTAGTATATGATTGATATGGCTAGAAAATCTCCCCCGATTTGGTGACAGTCTTAAGGAATTTCCTTGACACTAATTCATCAAAACGCATATTGCTCCTCAAAGACCCAAGTACTCAAAAAAATCAGAAAGGCTCCATTGCACCTTCACACTAGGGCATTCTTTTTATTTTGGAAAAGGAGTCAGCTTGAGACCCCTGCTTGTTCACGGACAGATGCAGAAAACTGAAGTCATCACCTCAGGAAGACTGTTGAAGATACCGCACTGCCTATTCCATCACGCTCCTACAGCGGGGCACTTTTTTTAGTTCTAGATTTTTCTTTCAGTTATTTGCTTTCCTTATTGCATCATTTTTTCCTTTCTTGTAATAAAAAATAATAGTACTAAAGAAAAAAAAGAAAAAAAAGAAAAAGAAGAAAAAAAAGAAAAAGAAGAAAAAAAATGATACAATAATCTATCTTTAATACTAGGCCTCGGCCTGAGACACCACCCCTCTTGACGATCAGCAATCTGTACTTAGTATCAGAGCCAAGTCTGGCTAAACCTGTGGTAATTACATATGGCGGGTGGTGTTAAGACCTGAAAAGTACCACTTTTCACCCCTTAACTTAACCTTTGATTAGACCCTTAGCCTCCTAATAAGTTCTTGTTAAGTGTTTTGTGTAGGTAATAATCAGCAGTGAAATAAGGCCAGAAATCCTGTTAAGGAGCCTGCTTTGGCACCAAAAATCCCTCAGAAGAATGAACTCTGAATCCAGACCTGAAATGAGCCTCGTGCAGCTGACCCAAGCTTTAGAGGATTCAGGAGAAATATGCCTCGCGCAGTTCAACTGAGCTTCCCAAGACTTTTACAGCAACCTCTCGCGCAGATGAGTGACTGAAGAGCTTCAAAAACTTAAACTCGCGTAGCTCTCACGAAGCTCAAGAGTAGAACACATCGAGCAGTGTCACACAGTTCAAAGCAGACCTCTCTCAATCTCGCGCAGTTCACTCAGAACGGTTGAGGAGAGAGAGCTTCAGAAGATTCCCCGCATAGCTGTTGCGTAGTCGCCGCGGGATGCAACTATCAGAAGAGGAACTCCTCGCGCAGTTCTTACGCCATTCAAGAAGAAAACATCCTTGCGAAGGCGAAGCCACTCTCACGAAGATCAGCCCAGCGAAGACCGAGCAACCTCGCGACTGCTTGAACTTCAACCTCGCGACATCTGAGACTGTGTTTTCTACTTAACCTCGCGAAGCCCAATCCAGCGAGAGCACAATTCTCTACCGTGCGACTGCCTGAAGAGCAAACTAAGGCAACCTCGCGACGGCTGAAGCTGTAATGTCAAATCATCCTAGCGAAGAGCAAAGAGCTACCACGTGACAAGTCTGGGAAATTACAGCTACCTAGCGAAGCTCTGAACCTAAACTTCCATCTCTTCAGCAAAGGACCTTTTGGGAATTTCCAGCGATTAGGGCATGTACTCCCATGCTCAAATCTCCGTGCGCGCGCCTCGAGGCATCCAAGGATCACTGTTAGGCCACGTGGCATCATTAAAATTAGGGTTTCCTAATCCTAATGCGCCGCCACCCTACTACTATATAAACCCATACCTAGCTTAGGTTTAGGTATCTCGGAACACATCTTAGATCATTTTTCTTTTCTCTTTCTTTTTATCTGTAAGTAGTTTTCTTTTTCTCTTTCCTTCTCTCCATAGTCCAGCACTTGCTGGCTATGCCTTTGTATGTGTTTTTAAATTAGATCAATGGAAATTTTGTAATAGGATCTGTATTTTATGGGATTTATGTTTGAATGTGAGATGCTCTGCGCAAGGCTGCTGCCTTGTGATCCGCCATTGCTTTGGCTGTGTTTCAAAGCAATGGAGGATTGATTCTAAGGGCCACTCAGATCCAAGTGACCTGTGTGTCTGGGCTATCATGGTCCTACAGCCTTAGCCCCACCACAGGACCCACTAAATCTGAAATTCCCATGGGAGCTTGAGCTGGTAGCCTTGTGACCATGGTGGTAGCAGCGATATTCTTGTTTTATCTTAGGATCCGTGAGGAGGATAACCTCTGGGGTAGTCTGTGACCATTTAAGTGGACAGATTATAGCCTTAGGGTGATTCTAATCCACCGTTCCAAGATGGATCCTTCTTCTTTACACCTGAGCTTGTAGAAGCCTGGTGAGAGCTTGTATAGAGGCAGACTCCCCTATATTTGTATAGATCTGCCATCAGATGTTGGATCTGATCTGGTTATAGAGATTGTAGGCTGGTGACTGGACCATTGTAGCCTCACTCAAGCAATGGATAGCTAGATCGAAGGTTGTACTCAATCTCTTGCTGGTTCTATGTGTCTGGGCTATCATGGTCCTATACAGCCTTAGCCCCACATATAGAGCTTTAGAGATTGAGGTTCCCTATGGATTCTTGAGCTAGTAGCCTGGATGAAATAGTGCCTGCAATGATTTACTTGTTGTGTTTTGACCCATCCCTGGATAGTGGCTCCCCTATGGGATAATCTGTGACCATTTGAGTGGACAGGTTATAGCCTTAAGGGTGGAATCATGGCAGAGTAATGGGTTGGATTCTTTCTCCTCAGTGGTGATAATGTAGCCACTAGACAAGACTTCTATAACATTATATCTGAATTTGAGTTACACAACTCCTCTGATCTGGGCTCAATAACATACTTCTCACCCTTTTATATTTATTTTCCACACTCCATCTATCCTTTCAACCCTTTCTGTAGTATAGACATTAGAATACTTAGAATAAGTGACCTTAAACTCCCCTCCTTTTAGGACTGCCAAATCTGTAGTCAGATCTGGAGGGACTACTAGAGATGGCTCCTTTGGAGCTGTAGATCACCTCTCCCTGTGGGACGAACTCTTACTTATCAAAACCTGCTACAAAGGACCCTGTATCTTGCAGGTCTAGGACTTCTGAGTTGTGACGAATTCACCCCCTGTTTTACTCTTCCTTTGATTTTCAATGACTTTCACCACTAACCAATAATGTAAGCACACCAGAAATAACCAACAAGTTTTTGGCGCCGCTGTCAGGGAGAGATGATCTATTAGTAGACCCTTAGTTTTTGTATTCTTAGTATTCTTTGCACATGTGAATAATTGATACTGCTGACATAATTTTGAACCTTTCTTGTAGATCTAGACAGCAGCAGTGAAGGATAGTTGGACTGCAATTGGAGCTTAGCTACCTCTGTTTGCAAACTCTCTGACTTTTAAAGCTCTGTCTATCTTTCTTAAAAAAAAATTCTAGCAGTATCTAGGATAGTTTAAATGTATTCTTTGAATAGTTGTAAACTAGTTAGATAAATTTGTTAATGTACAATCATTCTTTTGCAATGTGCCTGCAAGAAGCTTTCCTTATTGTTGGTGTGCTTATATGCTAGGGAGGAGATCCCTCAGCCCTGCTTTAGAGCCTCTTAACCCTGAGTTAGAAAGGGGAAGGAGGCTTAGAAGAGACAGGCACACCACAGGAGAGCCCCCAAGTGAATCTGTGACAACAATTATAGGTGAAGAACAACCCAGAACCCTCAAGGAGTTGAATGCTCCGGATGACTATAACTCCCCTTTTAGCATTCAATTCCCTAATGTTTAGGGGAACTATGAGATAAAAACTTCAATCATCCAGATGCTGCCAGCTTTCCATGGGCTTAGCAAAGAGGACCCTTACAAGTATATTGACTAGTTCTTGGCCTTGTGCACCACTTTTAATATCACTGGTTTGGAACCTGAGGCTACTAGGCTCAGACTCTTTCCCTTCTCTCTGAAGGATAGGGCCAGTACCTGGCTGACCACTCTTCCCAACAATAGCATTGCTTCATGGAAATACCTGCAGACCAGATTCCTAACCAAGTTCTTCCCTGAGACCAAAACTAGCCAGTTGAGGAAAGAGATTCTCGCATTTGCTCAATCCCCAACTGAGGATTTTAACCAGTCTTGGGATAGGTTTAAAGAGATGCTCAAACAATGCCCCCACCACAAGATCCCTGAGTGGCAGCTTGTACAAAGCTTCTACAATGGGATTGATGAGAAAAATAGAGATATGGTCGATGCCTCTTGTGGTGGATCCTACATACACAAGACTGCTGAGGAGGCATGGGAATTGTTTGAGGTGATTAGTGAGAATGCTTTTCAAAAGCCATCCCTGGCAAGAACTAGTCAGGAATCTGAGTCAAAGGTGGAGCCTGCTGCTGGATCAAAAGGAAAAGTTTATGAGGTGTCTGGGAATAATGACCTGCAGCTGCAGATGGCAAACCTCTCTATGAAGTTTGATAAATTATTAACTGTGATGCAACCCAGAAGGGCTGCTCATGTGGCGGAGGCATGTCTGATATGCCAGTCCCCACAAAGACACATGAGGAATGTCCATCTGCAGGGCAATTTCCTGAATTAGTTTTAGAACATGCTGCTGCTGCTCAATCTTATGGCCAGCAACAATCTGGGGGCTACAATAGGCAGCCATATGGATACCAGCACCAAAATGCTAGTTATCAATGGAGAGACCACCCAAATCTGAGGTGGAAGCAAGACAACTACATGCAGCCCCAGTAGATGTTGGCCTTACCACAAAGGCCACAGTAGCAGTTAAACCAAGGGAATGCCCCTAGGTCTACCTTCCAGCACCATCAGCAGCCCCATCCACAGCAAAATCAGTTGGTCTTACCCCCTTCTCAACCTAGAAATACTTCTTTCGAGGACCAGGTCTTGACTTCACTGTAAAACCTGGGTTCCTTGGCTCAGACTGTGAACTCTCATGGTCAGAGCATCAAGAAGATGGAAGAACAAATTGGACAACTAGCGAACACCTTAGCCAAACGAAAAGAGGGAAGGTTGCTCAGTCAACCAGTGGTTAATCCCAAGGGCCAATTTTTGATTGGTGAAGGATCCTCAGACCCTGAAGGGGATCTTTCATTGAATTGATGATAAGAACTGTGCACCTTTGTATAATATGTACTTTATAGTTTATAGGAATGTGTAGTAATCTTTTTGGAATCTGAGTTTAGTGCTTTATGCCTACTTTTACTCCTGTTCCCCTTGTTTGCTAATTTCAAGCGATTGAATGATAATATAGTATTTAAATGCTTTTCATGATGTGTGAATTTAATGCCTTGAGAATGTGGGAAGTTGTGAATGCTTTATAATGCTTATGGGTGTCCCTGGAAGAGAGTCTGTGAGAGAATCCACCCA
The DNA here is from genome assembly GCA_021018995.1 of Chloranthus sessilifolius. Classification (NCBI taxonomy): domain Eukaryota; kingdom Viridiplantae; phylum Streptophyta; class Magnoliopsida; order Chloranthales; family Chloranthaceae; genus Chloranthus; species Chloranthus sessilifolius. The sequence continues at coordinate 79,444,324 of CM037592.1, read as the reverse complement.
TAAAGTTAGGGTCAAAAAGCTGACTAGTGGGTGAGTGAATTCTACCTCGGTTAAGCCATCGCGAGGTTCTGAATAATGGGTTTGGTCCCCACTCGCGCAGTTCATAAAGAACTACTTGTTTTGCTGTCGTGAGTTTCAGATATAACTGGGTGAGCTGCATCATGCAGTTTAAAGGAACATCTAATCTCGCGACCCATTCTTTCCCAGCCAGCGAGCGGATATTTTCAAAGCGCGTCGAGCCTCGCGATATTTAAATCCCACCCCGCGCTGCTTTTCCTTACTACTTTCTCTTTCCTCTCCTTCCAGCGAAACCCTAGCTCCCACTTCTCTCAATCTCTCTCCTCCAGCTTCCTGTCTACAGTTCATTGCTTGCTTTGAAATTTTGGATTTTTGTTCTTAAAGCTTCCATCAACAGTTGCCCCTGCTAAGAGCTCTTAAGATCCACCGTGTGTCCAATTGAATAGAACCCTAACTTTTAGGGTTAGACTCAGCTGTTGATCTTTCCTTTCAAAATTTCAACTGCACACTCACCAAGGAGAGTCGTGATGGCACCTAAAAGTACACCTGTGAAGAGAGCCAGGGACAAGGCCACTGTGGAGCCTGCCCCTAAGAAAGCCAAGTCCTCTACGACACAACAAAAAGGGAAGGAGGTGGTTCCTGAGGTGGCTGTACAAACACCTAATTATTCTACACCCTATGAGCTCCTCATTTCCATTCCCTTAGAGCCTGAAGCCATTTTCGATATCTCTTTCTTTGAATCAGAGCCGTTGTCAGCACCTGCTATTGAGTTCCTGCGGAAGACTGGATTGTTCCCCTTGATGCAAATGATTCCTGCAGTAGCCTACCCTAGGTTAGTGCAACTCTTTTACCAGCACCTTAGGGTCAGACCAGACACACAAGGGCAGCCAGGCCTCCTTGCATTAGTTGACAATTTTGAGATCTTTGCTTATACAGAGTTAATTCTTTGAAGTCATGGGCATCCCTGCCAGTTTTGATCCCAACTGCGGTTATGGTGCCCCTGTGAGTGCCCCCATTGACCCAATTGCCTAGGCCATTACAAGAGTTTTGAAGGCCATAGGGGACTCCATCAAAAGAAGAGATTTGGAGCCCAAACTGCTGTTCATCGATCAAGTGCTGAGGAAGAATATCCATTGCTCCGGCCATCAGCAAGAAAGGAGGACACCAATTGCTGATGCTCTCTATTCCTTCTCTCTGGGCCATGGATTTAATGTCGCATGGTTGATCTTCGAGGCTATGAAAGATACAATGGTGAAGCTGGGGCTGCAAAAGAAAATCCACACTCTCCCCTATGGAAGACTCATCACCAGACTACTTCTGAGGGGAGGATACAAGATACCAATGGGGGAGTTATCTGCTGACCTCACTCCCACCACTTTTCCCAAAAGACAATGGGGGATCAGCAGAAGTCTAATAGATCCCCAGAAGAAGAAGAAGAAGGCTGAAGCTCAGCGTGTTTTCGAGCAAGGAGAGGGAGCTGCTGTGGCAAAGGCCACCCCTGCCCCTAAAAAGAAGGCCAAAGCCCCTGCTCCAAAGAAGGTGGTGCGAGTTTCTGTCACCTCTGCTTCTGCAGCAACTCCTCCATCCACCACACTTGCCTCTTCATTAGTTTCTTCACCTATTCCATCTCTCCCTTTCTCTTTTGTATCTCCTTTTTCCATTCCCCTTCCCACTATTATCCGTACCTGGGAAGAAAGTGTTGAACCCCAGGACAACACTCCACCTTCACCCCCCACAACTCAATACACAGCCCCAGTCTCTCCCATATCATCTGATCCACACCCTGACAGCCCTCCCCTGATAACCTACCTAAAAAAGAAGCCCTCTCACACCACAGCTACCATATTTTTACCCACTTCCACCTCCCCTGTCCTTCCCACAGACACACCCCATATTGACCAACCCTTAGTCCAACCTCTCCATGATCTGGGCTTTAACTTAGCCACCACTTCAGGGTATCAGGCCTTCATGACTACCCTGCTTGATACCTTGCCCACCCATGACATCCCTCTCCCTGAGTCCCCTCTCCCTTCACCACATCATTCACCAGACCCTTCACCTTCTCCCCCTACCACTTTCCATCATGCCCCACTTCCCTTTCCAACTTTGTTCCTTCCTATCCTCATACTCCACCTCAACCAACCTCGGATACCCTTACCCATATCCTTTCCCTCATACATGACATCCAAACCCAACTCTCAAACACCACACAAACCCAAGCCCAAATGAAACATAACCACCATACAATCCACCCTTCAAACATTGACAAACCCAATCATTCCTACCCAACCTCCTACTACCCCATTGACCCAACCCCTTCCACCGACTCCACGGTTCCCAACAGACCTCACCCACATTGACTTACCTACACCCTTCTCCCTCCATGACACCATACCCTACCACTCCTTCCCCTCTCTACCTACCCTACCCCCTCTAATACTACCTCCACCTCAATTTACCCACACTTCTACCCAAACTGATCCCATTCCCTTCCCATTCAACCCCACTTATTTGCAACCCCACCCCCTCCCTTTCCCCCCTTCTCCATCCCATTCTTCGCCTACCCGACTCATCATCCACCTCCAGCCTTCCTTCATTTCACTTTCCACCCATACCTTCCATTCCACCTCTTCTCCCTCCCCCTCCCCAATTCACTGACCATTCAACACAGACTACCCCAGTCACTTCCACCTCTTCTCTTGACTTCATCCTTACACCACCCACTCACCCACTCTTTCCCCCCAGGATCAATCTCCTTCTACTTCTTCCACTCCATTTCAACCCATCTTATCCTGACACTCCTATTACACCCCCCCTACTTCACCCTCCTCCATGCCATGAGGGACAATCCCTATATAAAGAGGGATGTTCTCAATGGCATGGCCCAACTCCGCCAAGCCATTGAATACCCCTTGCTGTAGAAACTTAGTGACTTGAAGCTTGCTCACAGGGAGCAGCTGAGAGATATTTCCAAAGGGTGGGAGGTAATTTTGGAGACCCTAAATGCGAACAAGGCTGCAGCAACGTATTATAAAATGACTACTGAGATTGAAAAGGCCAATACAGAGAGGGCAAAAAAGCACAACAGGCTATTAGAGAAAAAATTGAACAATGCTCAGGAGATCAACCGACTCAGTAAGGAGCTTGCAGATACCAACCTCCTGTGGGCTAACAAGAAAATTAAAATCTTGGAACAACGAGTTGCCTTCCTACTTTCCCAACCCATACAGGCCACCCCTCTCGCCACAGCTCCCCCTGAGGCCCCCTCTTCTTCCACACAACCAGGCCCATCTTCTTCCACTGCCCCTACCTCAACACCTACACAATCTGTTCCCCCACCTCCCACAGCCCCAACTCTGGTAGCTCCTCTATTCCTCCTCAAAAGCCTACAGCAGTCCCTGTTCCTCCTCAAATGCCTACACAACCTGTTGCTCCTGCTCAAATCCCTACTGCAGCTCCTGCTCCTCTCTCAGTGCCCCCCCTATTCCCTCTCCTGCTCCCAAAAGAAAACGCACCCCTTCCAAGAAAAAACCCACTTCTAAAAGAGCCACTGCAGCCCAAAAAGGCAAAAGGCCGGCCCCTCCATCCCCACCTCCAAAGGTCACCAGAGCTTCTGCTCAAGATGATCCCCATGGTCGCCTACTTTCCAAAGAGGAACGCAGACAGGCTGCTGCTGCTGCCCTTGGATTGGATCCCTTTGAGCTTTTTCCTTTTGACTCCGACTCTGCTTCTGAACCACCAAAGGATCCCAGTGCCCCCACTGCCGCTCCTTCATCCGACCTTTTGAACAATCCTATCCTCAGCGAAGGAAGGTTGCTGCCAAGAGGACTACCCCCCCAGGTGGATCTTTGAAAATTGAAAAAGACAAATCTGCCCAGTCTGAGGAGGCACCACCACTAGGCCAGCGCGTGAAAGGGAAAAGCCTTGCCATCCCTGCGGCCAAAGTACAAGAACCATCTTCTGTGGCTCCCCCTCAACCAGAAAAAGGGAAAAGTCCTCTCCTGTCTTAGGTGCAAGCACAAGCTAGATCCCCTGTTGCCCCTCCTGAGCCAGCACCAGCCCAACCACCTCTTATTCCCCCTCTGCCTCAGCAAGGGCAGGCCTCCAAAGGTAAGGGCCCCAAAGGAAAATCTCCCACCAAACCCCCTGAGCCAACCATTGATAAATCTTCAGAGATCCCTCCTGAACCAAAGAAGAGAAAAATGAGGGTCAGGGCTCCAACCATACCCAAAACTCCCGAGCAACAAAAGGTAGAGAGGGAACAAAAGAAGAAAGAAGAAAGCAGAAGAGGCTCTCCTGCAAGAGCATGCAAAGAAGATGGGATGGGACAAGTTTTGAGACAGATTCTAACTAGATTGTACCTAGGATTTTCTCTATTTCTTTTGCTTCTGTTTTCTTGTATTTTGTACATTTCTAATTTTTCATAAACTTTTCCCCTGTCATTACTATCTTGTTTTGCCTGTTGTGTGTTTTGTTCCCTGTCTTTCCTTTTCTTTTAGCCTCATTAACTCTGCTGCACCGCCACCTTTGAACCAGTGAGGACACTGCTCCTCGTAGGTTTGGGGGTATGGCAGGCAGACCCTGCCAATGAAATAGTTAACATAAGTGCAACAAACTCATCTGAGTAATATGGAAATAGACCTCTGTTCACTTAAGAATCATGAAATCAAGAAGTTTAAAATTTATGCAAACCTTGGACATTATAAACCTTTAATACTCCACATTTCCATGATAATATCACTAAGGAAACTCACTTGTATCAGCACTCAGTGAATCAGTAGAGAGAGAAAAAGGTGAGGACATACTTGAAAATTCAAAGGAAGACCATATCCAGTGAGAATTGGGCCTATAAAATTTTTTTCCATCTTTTGAGGAGTAACCAAGGCAATCCCTTCTAATTCTAAAGACTGACTGAGTCACTGTGCTCACTAGAAGTTAGGTAACTCCAAGTTGAAATAACTGACAGTACTCATGAGACTGAGGAAAGGATCAAGGCCTTCTCTTGGACAGTTTGAGCCTAAAAAGACCAATCCTAAAGCAACTGCCCTTGTCCATACCCTCTTTGAGCTTTAAATCCTAAATTTCTTCAAAATACACCTGAGTACTTGAACCTGAACCCATGAACCTGATTCAACCTACCCTCACTCTGAGAATTCAGAAGGTAAAGGAGAAAGAGTTGAAGATGGACTAGCTATGGTCAACATTAGGTGAATGGAGAAGAAGGATCTCAAAAATCTGGCAATATGGTAACTGAGAACATGGTGGCATTTCTGAAAAGCAAAAACAAAATAAAAAGAAGGAAACTCCAGTAAAAAGAAACAAAAATAATAATGAAGAGGAATAAGAGAGAAGTCAAGAGGAACTTTCATTGGAAAATCAAAATCAAGAAGAGAAACTGATCACTTCAAATCTGAAAATCTCAAAGAAGATGCAAGGAGCTAAACTCAAGAAGGTGAAGTCATGAATCACCTCTGTCACCTACTGATTTCTCAATTTTGAACCCCTTCTCAACCCCACTCCATAAGCCACATTACAACCCAGTTAAAAGCCCTTGTGATCCAAAGTTGAGTGAGCTGTCATGTAAAGATAAAGAGTTATCCAATCTATGGTGAGGAACTGCCAATGATGTCAGCACTTAAGAACTCTGCCTATGCTCATGCTTACAAACCCATTTGAGGGATGTAATCGCTTCTGAGCCACAATGAGAGAATGAACCCCTCAACAAAACCCTTATGAGAGTATGCCCTGCAAAGTTTTTGGGTCTGAACTTGAATGCATTATGTATGACCTTAACCTAATTTTTGACCTAAGGATAAGCTCAGTGCTGGCACACACTTGTGCAGTTTTCTGTGATTGTAAACTATTTGGAAATGTTGTGCAATCATGTAGAGTTTATGCTGTTTAAGTTACTGTGCAACCAATGAATTAAATTTCTTTTATGTGTACTGATTCAAGAGTAGACTAAATCTGATTCCTTGATTGCTCATTGGATGATATTGCACTTTTGTTAACTGTTTCATTGAAGAAGTTTGTGGGTGTCTTCACTAAAAACCCTCAAGAGACTTCACTCCTCCACTAGGGATCACCTAGGGGTTTAAAAGGTTTGGTACATATGCTAAATGTATCCGTGCTCCCTACGAATTTTTAGAGTAGATTTAATGTAGCTTTGCTAAGGGACTAACAAAGATTAGGTTTGGGGGTGTGTTAAGACCTGAAAAGTACCACTTTTCACCCCTTAACTTAACCTTTGATTAGACCCTTAGCCTCCTAATAAGTTTTTGTTAAGTGTTTTGTGTAGGTAATAATCAGCAGTGAAATAAGGTCAGGATTCCTGTTAAGGAGCCTGCTTTGGCACCAGAAATCCCTCAGAAGAATGAACTCTAAATCCATACCAGAAATGAGCCTCACGCAGCTGACCCAAGATTTAGAGGATTCAGGAGAAATATGCCTCGCACAGTTCAACTGAGCTCCCCAAGACTATTACAGCAACCTCTCGCGTAGATGAGTGACTGAAGAGCTTCAGAAACTCAAACTCGCGCAGCTCTCACGAAGCTCAAGAGTAGAACACATCACGCAGTGTCGCACAGTTCAAAGCAGACCTCTCTCAATCTCGCATAGTTCGCTCAGAACGATTGAGGAGAGAGAGCTTCAAAAGATTCCCCGCGCAGCTGTCGCGCAATCGTCGCGGGATGTAACTATCAGAAGAAGAACTCCTCGCGCAGTTCTCGCGCCATTCAAGAAGAAAACATCCTTGTGAAGGCGAAGCCACCCTCGTGAAGATCAGCCCACCGAAGACTAAGCAACCTCACGACTGCTTGAACTTCAACCTCGCGACATCTGAGACTGTGTTTTCTACTCAACCTCGCGAAGCCCAATCCAGCGAGAGCGCAATTCTCTACCGCACGATTGCCTGAAGAGCAAACCAAGGCAACCTCGCGATGGCTGAAGCTGTAATGTCAAATCATCCTAGCAAAGAGCAAAGAGCTACCACGCGACAAGTATGGGAAACTACAGCTACCTAGCGAAGCTCTGAACCTAAACTTCCATCTCTTCAGCAGAGGACCTTCTGGGAATTTCTAGCGATTAGGGCACGCACTCCCATGCTCAAATCTCCATGCACGCACCCCGAGGCATCCAAGGATCACTGTTAGGCCATGTGGCATCATTAAAATTAGGGCTTTCTAACCCTAATGCGCCGCCAGCCCACTGCTATATAAACCCATATCTAGCTTAGGTTTAGGTATCTGAGAACACATCTCAGATAGTTTTTCTTTTCTCTTTCTTTTTATCTGTAAGTAGTTTTCTTTTTCTCTTTCCTTCTCTCCATAGTCCAGCACTTGCTGGCTATGCCTTTGTATGTGTTTTTGAATTAGATCAATGGAAATTCTGTAATAGGATCTGTATTTTATGGGATTTATGTTTGAATGTGAGATGCTCTGTGCAAGGCTGCTGCCTTGTGATCTGCCATTGCTTTGGCTGTGTTTCAAAGCAATGGAGGACTAATTCTAAGGGCCACTCAGATCCAAGTGACCTGTGTGTTTGGGCTATCATGGTTCTACAACCTTAGCCCCACCACAGGACCCACTAAATCTGAAATTCCCATGGGAGCTTGAGCTGGTAGCCTTGTGACCATGGTGGTAGCAGCGATATTCTTGTCTTGTCTTGGGCTTCATGAGGAGGATAACCTCTGGGATAGTCTGTGACCATTTAAGTGGACAGATTATAGCCTTAGGGTAATTCTAATCCACCGATCCAAGATGGATCCTTCTTCTTTACACCTGAGGTTGTAGAAGCCTAGTGAGAGATTGTACATAGGCAGACTCCCCTATATTTGTATAGATCCGCCATCAGATGTTGGATCTGATCTGGTTATAGAGATTGTAGGCTGGTGACTGGACCATTGTAGCCTCACTCAAGCAATGGACAGCTAGATCGAAGGATGTACTCAATCTCTTGCTGGTTCTATGTGTCTGGGCTATCATGGTCCTATACAGCCTTAGCCCCACATATAGAGCTTTAGAGATTGAGGTTCCCTATGGATTCTTGAGCTAGTAGCCTGGATGAAATAGTGCCTGCAATGATTTACTTGTTGTGTTTTGACCCATCCCTGGATAGTGGCTCCCCTATGGGATAATCTGTGACCATTTGAGTGGACAGGTTATAGCCTTAAGGGTGGAATCATGGCAGAGTAATGGGTTGGATCCTTTCTCCTCAGTGGTGATAATGTAGCCACTGGACAGGACTTCTATAACATCAGATATGAATCTGAGTTACACAACTCCTCTAATCTGGGCTCAATAACATACTTCTCACCCTTTTATATTTATTTTCCACACTCCATCTATCCTTTCAACCCTTTCTGTAGTATAGACATTAGAATACTTAGAATAAGTGACCTTAAACTCCCCTCCTTTTAGGATTGCCAGATCTGTAGTCAGATCTGGAGGGACTACTAGAGATGGCTCCTTTGGAGCTGTAGATCACCTCTCCCTGTGGGACAAACTCTTACTTATCAAAACTTGCTACAAAGGACCCTGTATCTTGCAGATCTAGAACTTCTGAGTTGTGCCGAATTCACCCCCTGTTTTACTCTTCCTTTGATTTTCAATGACTTTCACCACCAACCAATAATGTAAGCACACCAAAAATAACCAACAGGTGGTTAGTGTTGGAATCTTGAGAGGTAGTAAATAGTGGTTAGGAGCCCTGTTAAAGGGCATATGAATTACTGTTCATCTTCTTTTTTAGAAGTTGTAATGGATGACTTATAATGGTTAGGTTAGATTTACTACTATGCTGGTTGTTGCGTGGGAAGTTGCATTAGGATGACTAGGCATTATTGCAGTGATTGCGTTATTGCCGACTTTTTCCCTGTAAAAGATAATCGTGGACGAACGCAATTTTCAACAAGCAATTTAGTAGTAAATCTAAACTGATTTATATAAGAAGTTCATTAAAACTTATGGAGAAGAAGGTAAATAGTATTTTACTATGCTGATGAATAGTATTTTGAATCACTATTCACTATAGTAAAACTATTTCAACATTACTATTCTTATATGTAATGACAGTCTTATTGGTTTTCACCAAAGCTCTCTTTTAGCCTTTCTTTTTCACTGTTTTAATTAAAAAAAAAAAAAAAAAATTTAATGTCTCTTTTTAATTTCTTAACCAAAAAATCAATCAAAAACAAATAATTAGACAAATGGTCTAAAATTGATGACCAACAAAACCAATTGAATAAATAGATAATTCTTTCCATTAATTTAAAAATAATTTACCAATATGGATGGAAAGATTAGTCTACCGGCATGTCCATCAAAACTACTGAGCAAACTCTCAGAATTAATAAAGAAAGCTAAAATGAAGGTTTTCAATTACTTTCGAATAAAGATTTATTGCATGATCTTCATCGCTTTAACTTCCTATATTTAGGATGCATTCAGGTTGCATTTAAACCTTTGACCTTATTGGGTCTTGAGAATAGTAGTCTGCTTAGCACTCTCAGAGATACTAGATGCCTTGATTGACAATCTTCTCTGCTGGCTGCTGTAGAGACCAACCATGAGAATCGAGATGATCTCATCACGACGATGCACTCTCTAACGAAAAATATAGAGTCGCCACCCGGAGCTTTCGGTGTCCCGGGATACCTAGTTCATTTTTATGAGCACCTAAGTGCTAAAAATATGACTCTGAATCCGGTCCGCATCAAAGGCTCTTAAGTAGGGGTTTCGGTTATTGATCGGAAAGTTGTTGGGCACCCGATCAACCCGCTTAACGCGGTCTCTACTAATGGCCAAAAATAAAATAAAGTAAAAGAAAAGAAAATAGCTTTCTCTTGCCCAAAAGGGCTTAGAATCCTATTTGTGCCCCTCCGTTCCTACCGAAAAGTCGGCGGCGTAACGACACAAATGGGAGGATGGAGAGAGCTAGAAAGAGATAGGAGAAGAAAGGGGAGAACCAGAGCCCTCGGGCCCTTGCAGCACGATAGAGGAGCCTTGCTTGGCTTGCTTTTGATGAGCTTTTGGAGGCTTGAATGGTGGAAAAAGGGGTTCTAACCACTAAGGCCTACTAGCTAGGAGATGGAGAAGAGAGGCTAGGGGATCACACACACCTGGGCTAAGGGTTTTGGGTGTAAGAGAAAGCTTGGGAAGGGTTTTTGAATTCTGGATTTTAGGTGAAAATAGTGCACCAAAGGGAGGAAGAACTTCTCACGTGGAGCTCTTTCTCTCTTAAGCAAAATTCTCAACCCTTAAACCAAGGGGAGGGGGGCTCTATTTATAGGAAATGAGTGGATTAGGAGATCACTTAAGAGCTAAATGGATTTAGCAATTAGGTAATCTCACATTTAAGGATTCCTAGGGTTTTTAGAGCCTTGAAATGTGTGAGAAGGTCCTCCAATGGTGGATGATGGGGTGAGGCCTTAAGCCACTTAAAGGGGTGCAAATAGGCTTCAAAAGGGTGCAACAGAACTAGCAAAACACACCCCAAAGGTTAAGGTGGTCAACAAGTCAAACCCCAAACATGAAATTTGGGGCAAATCCCAACAATTACTGTTCATATGCTTGGCGCAACTATTAGTTGTGCCAGGTAAATGTACAATAAAACAGTAATGTATAGTGCCTAGAAGTCAGCTCGCGAGGATGGGGCTCACTTTTGAATCTGGCGCAACTATTAGTTACGCCAGGCTTAAAATAAGGGAAAAATGGCCTGGCGCAACTATTAGTTGCGCCAAGCAAAGTTTAATGCTGGCGCAACTATTAGTTGTGCCAAGTCCCTAAGGGGCCCACATGACTTCACATTCATGCCCTCCAGGCTCGGTTTGCCATATCTTTTGATGTATACCTTCGATTGGGGCGATTCTTGGACCATTGAGAAGCTAGAGAAGTCATCTTTTCAATGGTATATGATTTGATATTAGTAAAAGACCTCAGCTAGTCCTGGTGCACCACTCTTCATACATTGCCCGGGAAGGTTAGGTTTAGGGTTCGGAATGGGTTCTAAGGGTCGAAATTGATTTCTAAAGGTTCGGGGTAGGTTCTTAAGGGATCTAGGGTGATTCTTAAGGGTTTTTGGTAATTTCTAAGGGTTTCATACATGCCATCAGAAGCTCAGAATTACACCTCTCTCGAAAGGTGTTTCGATCGGGCCTTGGGCCAAATTTGGGTGTCTACAGATGCTCCTCTTTGGTATCCGATCACTAGTGATCGTATGCCAAAGAAAAGAGACATCCGAAGAGGCCCAAGGCATTACTGATGGGTCTGTTGTATTTGAAACTAACTACAAACATCGAGTGAGTAACATGGTGACAAAACGAAAGCACTGGGGTGCCAGGCTAATCATTCGTTTCTCGAGGTAATCGGTTCCCAAGTGCTTATTGACATTACTGGGCATAACCGAGGTGGAATGAGTTGCAAAAGCCCAATAGCTGGGAAAAATGTTCACCTCTCGAGTTGGAAAAGCCCGTTAGTCGGGAAAAATGTCCACTTCTCGAGATGATTTGAAGGTGATTGATGTTCAAGATTCATTCTGAATGCAACAGCTTCGTAAGTAAGAGGTGTGATCGTCCCACATTCAAAGATAGGCGCGAAGTAAACACACGCAAGACTCCACAGTTTGCGTCCAATCCTACAAGGCATTCGACGACCTCATTGGATTATTCGCGGGTGCCCCTGCTGAAAGCAGGGTTCGAGATCTTTGGGCGAACCCATCAATCCCGAAGTTTATTTAGCATGATCACCTGAGCGAAGTGAATAGATGTCACAACGCTTTTTAGGAGTACGTGCCATTTTTTGAAAAGCATGCCTCAGCTCAGCATGACCTAGAGTATCCAGTTTCGACTTTCTTAAATAGATCTAGCCAAACATTGGGCACCTCCCAAAAAGGGGCATCCAATCCTGACTTTCGCCGACAATGATCATAAACATCAATTAACTATGCATAATCATGCACCCATCAGGGGCAATAAGCAACAACAAAGGTGATGAAAGCCCTGACCTGGACCCGCCCGGGTACAATTTGTGGGGACAAACGACCATCATACAGATATCCAGACGCATGGCGTACACTTTACAGGGATACCGCTGCCCATACAGGTTTTAAGCCAGCAGAAAATAAAAAAAGGGAAATGATCCCTTTTGAATGTATGGTTGCACATAGTTTGATTGACACATAATCTCATTCTCAACAGGTTGGTCTCAACTAACGATTGACCTTTTAAGACAACTTAAGGTCACACGAATCCAAAACAGAGCGCTCATCGCTCAAAAGATTTAGCAGTGGAGTTGACTCGATCGAAACATTGACTGTTTGACAGGGATTGACACCGTTGCTCCTTCCTTGAAGAAGGATCCAGAATCCAAGGCGTGCCTTAGACTTAGGACGTTATTATAGCACAGTGGTGTTGCTGATAAAATATCGACATTTTACTGCATCAGAACATGCATGTGCATCTCCGCGGGGAATACAGATCTGTTTCCGATCTATTTTTTGGATTTTCAAACTATTTTATGTGATTTTTTTTAGAATTTTGAAGCTATTATTTTATGTGAATTTTTTTGGGATTTTGAAGCTTCTCTATGGGGATTTTTTTGGGATTTTGAAGCTATTATTTTATGTGAATTTTTTGGGATTTTGAAGCTATTATTTTATGTTAATTTTTTTGGGATTTTGAAGCTTCTCTATGGGGATTTTTTTTGGGATTTTAAAGCTATTATTTTATATGAATTTTTTGGGATTTTGAAGCTATTATTTTATGTGATTTTTTTTTGGATTTTGAAGCTTCTCTATGGGGATTTTTTTTCTCTTTTTTGGACTTTTTATATTTCTGGTGTAGGATCGAGGCGCTCATCTACCTCGGTCCGCCTTTATTTTAGCACGGCTTTCTCGGCAAGTCAGTGGATGATTGAAATGTTGTTCCGGGAGCGTGGGCATCTGCCGGGGGTGATAAAACAAACAAATAAGGAGGAAGTGGGGAACCAGCCCTCCTATCTGGCCCGCACCAGGCCCAAGATCCGGCCTAAGTACCTGGCGCAACTAATAGTTGCGCCAGGCCACTAGGGGCCTCAAAATAGCCTGGCGCAACTATTAGTTGTGCCAAGCAAAAGGAGGGCCAAAAGTCGCCTGGCGTAACTATTAGTTGCGCCAGGCTTGGCTGGGGAATTTAAACAGCCCGAGTTTGGGCTGGGGGGCTTTATCTCAAAATTTTCTCCCCCTCCTTCTTTGAAACCGAAAACCACTTCTTCCTAGGGTTTTCTTTCATTGCCTCTTTGCGTGCCTCATTGCCGTTGCCCTGCTTGTGTGGATCGAGCGCCGGATTACGCTAGATCAGAAACCCATCCTCTTTCAAAGGGTAACCATTAAAACTTCCTTTAATTTCTCTTGCTTTTTTCTTGTAAATATTGCTATGATCTTGCATTCTTTGATGGATAATGGTTTATCTCCATTGTATGCCTGTTTATTGATGATTTGTTGGCAATTTTTCATGAATGGTGCCCTATTTTTGTTATTTTGTGAAATTTGTTGGTGCCTAATGTATATATATATATATATTTTTTGTTTGTTTGTTTTTATTTGTGTATATAGAATGGACTTTATTTTTGTTATTATCTTTTCTTTTTCTTCTTTTTTTTGTATGTTTTTATTTTGCATATATTGGATATTTGGTCTTTTCTTTTTATTTTTGAACGCTAAATTAGAAAGAAGAAGGGATTTTCGATCTCTTATTTTGAAAATTAAAGGAATGGTTTTTGACTTCCTTTGGAATTAGGAGATTTTGGAAAAAAAACAACTAAGGCATTATTATTATTATTTTTGTGGTTGTTTTTTTGTTTTTCTAATAGTAAGGATTTTTGTGGTTTTGTTTATAAATGAAAGGCTTCTCCTTTTTTTTTTGGTTTTTTCGATTTTTAGGAGCCTAGAAGAAAGGGATTTTTTTTAAAAAATTTTGAAACGTAAAGGTTTTTTTTTTTTGCTTTTCTTATTTCTTCTTCCCCTTTTTCGTTTAAACAAAGTAAAGGGTTTTTTTTTTTTTTTTTTTTTTTTTGAAAGATCAAAGCAAAGTAAAGGGGTTTTTTTGTGTTGTTTTTATTGTTTTTTTGTTTTTTTGTTTTTTTATTTTTTTTTTAAAGAAAGAAACAAAGTAAAGTAAAGGGTTTTTTTGTGTTGTTTTTGTTTTGTTTTTGTTTTTTTTGTTTTTTTTTTTTGAAAGAAAGAACAAAGTAAAGTAAAAAGGTTTCTTTTTGTTGTTTTTGAAAGAACAAAGTTGTGCATGTACCTTTGTACTTGACCAGCTGTGATTGCCTTGTTGCCCCAGTATATTAGGTGGTGATGAGCACATTCCCGAGGAGGGCCTCGGGGAGGGACCCAAGATTATTCGTGGCCCGCGAGGGGAGGAGTTTGTCTGGGTGGAACGGAGAGCGGGCCCATGGCTCGAGATACAGGTTGAGGCCGCCTGGGTCGGCCTCCTTCACCAGCACCATACTCACATTTCAAACTTTGGGATAGCGGGCAAGGTAAGCGAAAGGTTCAATTTATTTCCATTATGCACTCTTTCCTTTTTTGCTTCTTTAATCTGATGTGCATTTTCTTTGGGTGTAGAACTTGCCCAATATTGTATTCCGTGGGGGGTGGCTCGACTTTCACGAGTTCTACCTCTATGTTTCCCCCGTGATGAAGGTCTTGTTGGAGCAGGTGGGCTTTGGGGAGTTCCTATCTTGTCCCGCTATGAGGGCTGACGCTGCCTATTTGAAGGCCCTGATTAAGAGGTTCCACCCTGAGACCATGACATTCCACATGCCGCCAAGATGACGTTGACGCCCGTCGATTGGGCCATGATTATCGGTATCAGGATTGGGGGGATACAGATATCCGATCTGGCAGTACCGAGTCGGGAGGACATTATTTGACTGATTGGGGCCTATCCTCCTCGCGGGCAGACTCATGGCACAGAGGTCAAGATGTCCTGGCTGACCTCCCTTTTTTCTGCTGATGAGTTGGTGGACTTGGGTTAGCCAGATAGGGTGCTCTACATCGCGCCAGAGCGGGCAATCGTCTTAGCTCGTATCATGCTCCTACTCTTGCTGGGCAAGACCCTCCTCACTAATGCCAACTGGGGCCGAGTCAGCTTGGCCCTATTGAGCGTGATGGACAATTGGGGTGACGTCCCTAGGCATGACTGGGGTGGAGCAGGGTACACGTGGCTGATGTATAATTTGTCTCGGGTTACGACCTGGGACTCGAAGTCTGCCATGGGTTTTTGGGTCGTCCTGGAGGTAATTCTTCATCCCTTTGCCCTCATCCACATCATATACATTTTTTGCATGTCCTTTATGTGCTATCGACCTGTTCTTATTGTGCTTGTCTCTTTAGGTGTGGGGATAACACCACTTCCACCCCGGGCACCCGCTCCTTTTCTCGAAGGCGCTCACCTATCCTCTTCTCAGCAACTGGCATCAGGCCTGATGCTGTGATGTGGGCCTAAAGCACCTGGAAATGAGCCTATGGTCCCAACTTGATTTGATGGTCCCCGAGCAGGTAACAACTCTCCCCTCTTTTCTCAACCTTTGTTCATTTTTAGCTTGGAATTTTTCTTAACTGAGGTGTTGCTTGCTTGGTTTCTCTCCTCTTTTTTGACTTGAGCAGATCCTCCGGTTTATTCAATAATCGCCGCATCATGTTCTCCTACGAAGCGTGGGCCAAATTTTATTATTTGGGAGAGCGAGTGGTGCATCAGTTTCAGGGCTATTATGCCATTCCCGTGGACCCTCCGGCAGATGTCTGGTATCTTCTCAGCAGTATTGAGGAGCTCACAGCGGCCTTCTTCAATAATGGGTTCCCTACTCATGCCCTTCACGTGCCTGGGGACTATCACCTTTGGTACGAGTGCTTGCCCCATCAGTTCATTCTGCTGCGCTTTGTTCCCAGCGCTAATTTTCTGGCATTTGGTGGCCCGCTTGGTCAGGTAATTTGTCCTGGCTTGGATTAGTTCCCTTTCTACTTTTATTTGGCTTTTGCCCCCTTTAAGTGGATCTTTATCTTGTTCACAGTTCACCCCAGGGGATGATTCAAATGGTGAAGGCGAACCTAGTGCGGTTGGTATGTCGGGGGTGGATCCCTCTGGTGCGGGTCCCTTGGGTGAGGGCTCGTCGGGTGCTGGTCCGTCGGGGACTTCTCACGCTGGTATCCCTATTGGTGATCCCTCTGTAGTCTATGGGACCTTTCGGCGCCTTAATGATAGCTTCCTCTCGAGCCTCTGCGCTGATGTAGATAGACAGGCACAACTCTCTGCTGAAGCGGCTCGCGTTCCTCCTCCTGAGGTGGTCCCAGGGATAAGTCCTTTGATGGCCCAACCTCTTTTCATTTCGATTTCTTTCTGCACATGCTTTTAGGGTCGTCCTGACCTTTGATATTGCATTGTTCTGAATATAGGACTTCAACTCAGCCATGGAGTATGCGGCATACCATCGTCACCTGGTGGAGCTTAGGGAGGTTGAGACGGTGAGTGCCCTGCTGTTCTATTCCTCTTTATAAATTTTATCATCATTTGCCCTTTAACTGATTCTGACTCCTGACTTTGGTTTGTGCTTTACAGTGTGCTCGTGCTAAGGAATCGCGCTCCTTGCTCATCAGGATCTCGCAGGCGTGGTCTAGGGTGGGGGACATGTGGACTTTTCAGAGTTCTTCTCGTCGTCGCAAGAAGTCAAAGGGCGCCAACCAGGAATAGGCTATTAGTTTCTTTTTTTTTGGAAAACTCAGTATTTTTTGGAATTTGATTTGGATCTGTTTTAAACAATTTGGGGAATGGTCGATGTAGTACTTTGGAAACAAATTTTATTTTTATTTTCATTTAGGAGATAGTCTCGCTTTGATTTTATGCCCCGATTTCTTGGTATCAAATCTACTTCTCTGCAGGATGTATTGGCCCAAACTGTCTTTGGAAAGTGACCCCCTTGGGTTGCATGCCTTGATGTAGGGTCGGTCCTGTATGTAAATAAACAGAACAAATGCTTAGTTGTTAAATGAACAGGGTGTGTGAAGTAGACAAACAAAAGGGGTGTAAGTCCCCCAAGTTAGGTCCCGAAATGGCTGAAGAGGGGGAGCTCGGAGTGTGGCGCAACTATTAGTTGCGCCAAGTTTGACTCTCGGCTGATTTGTTCTGGCGCAACTAATAGTTGTGCCAGGCAAGAAAAGGGGCAATCTGTTCTGGCGCAACTAATAGTTGCACCAGGCAAGTCAGGGGTCAAAATGCACTGGGGCAACTATTAGTTACGCCAGGTTTAACCTGGGGGGCAGTGGGTCCTTAAATGCCCGAGTCATCCCAAAAGTTAGCTCTTTTGTTTTGACTTGGTCTCTTCGATTGGTTCTTTTTTTGCCCCCACTTTTTCAAGGCGGGTCCATCATCATACATTGATTCTTATCTCCCCAAAAGATCCTTGTACGTTCATGGACCCGCTTTCCAGCCCTCCCTTACGCGGAGGGCCCGGAGCCAATTTGTTCCCCTTGTTGGGTTTGGGGCCCAAATTTTTAACGACCTGGTTTGGGAGCTTGAATGAGAGTGAGCATGCCGACTTTGAGCGCCTTGGGCTATCTCGCCTTCCTTCCTTCCTAGAGGTTCCTCTTCGGTGGGAACTTCTTCATGCCGTCACTTCATTTTGGGATGTGAATCTCCACATATTTCATTTTGGGAAGCGAGAGCTAACCCCAACCCTTGAGGAGCTATCCAATCTGTCTGGCTTGAAGCTTCACAGGGGCCTTGCAAGAGTCACACCTCGACTGGGATATTCCAAATCCGTTCACCTTACTCTCGGTTTGAAGAAATTCGAGTATAAGAAAAGTCTTATTGGAGGGCCCATAAGGTGTTCGCTAAAATTCCTCAAAGAACTTTTCGGTGACGAAAGCCTCTGAAAATTGCCAATAAGGACTGTTTTTAACGTGAAAGCTCTAACGCTCGGTCTCATCTCTGAAATCCTTTTCTTCACCGGGGGAGAGAGCTTCTCATTGGCAGTTTGTGATATTTTGGTGGAGCTAGAGGCGGGCCAGTCCATGATGCATTTAGTGCTTACCGAGCTGTATCGATGCCTTGATTCCTTTGGTTTGGGTAAGGTGGAGGGCCTTCGGGGATGCCCCTTGTTGCTTTAGGTCTGGTTGGATGAGCATTTTGCTATTTTGGGGCCCGTGCCCCGCTTTTATATTGCTCGAGGCGAGGTGGTCCAATGTTTTCTGGGTCGATGCCACCTGCTCCCCCAGGGCGATATATCAGCTCTAAAACTTTGGTTGATCGATGCTGAGCTGACATGGAGGCTCCCTTGGCTAGACCGGACCTTCCCGATAATTCGTAGTAGAGATCACGAGGGCATCACCCTCCTAGGACTGATGGGCAGCACCTTTTACGTCCCATTTCGAGTGTTGCGTCAATTCGGCTACCCTCAGCAGGTGCCTTGTAAGGCCAGACCCCCTTTATGTGATTTGACCTTTTCTAGGGGGTCCTTTAGGGACATAGATCGGATTGCTGCTCTTTGGGAGACGCACCAGTCGACACTGATGTGTGATATGGAGCAGGGAGACTTGGTTAGGACTTCTCCTGAGTACGAGGCCTGGCTGTTGACTGAGCGGCCTGCTGCCGATGGTCTAGATTTATCATAGATTTTTGACACTGGAGGCCCCTGGTTAAAGAAAGAGAAAACACTCCGAGCCTGCATCGAGTTACTGGTGGACGAGAAAAGGATCTTGCATGAACTTTTAACACATGAAAGGTTAAAGTAGAAGCAACAGAGAGTGAGGTCCTCCATCTGAAGGGATCACTGAGCGTTGCTTTTGGAGCCATTGACTCTTCTCGGAAGAGGTTCAAGAGCTTGCATGGTCGTTGGCTGACGGAACAGAATGTCCGGGAAGATGACCTTCATGCTGAGACTAGTGCTTTGAAGCGCGAGCTGGGTCGCTAACTCCTTCTTGCACACATAACTTTTTGCACAGATCAGATATACAGAAAAGGGGTGTAAAAAACCCCTTTACAGATACACACACATTTTAGTATACATATTTTCTTTATGTTTTGGTTGTTTTTGGTTTATACTTGTAAATAAGGAAAACACGCTAGTCATCACCGACTATATATATTTTTTGGACGTGGTGTAAGTGGTGCAAAAGGCAATTTGTTATACACATCTATACAGATCTATTTTTGGTTTTTATATTTATTATTTTGTTTTTTTTTTTTCGGGTGCTTTAATTATTGGGTGAAACTTTAGGAAACCCTGGGTCCACCTTTGAGCCTGGTCGAACCCTTTCATGCAGTTGGACCTGAGTGAGTTTCCGGATTTTACCAAGGCCGAAATGTTGATCCCTTTGGATTAAGTTAAACCTTTCTCCTTGCCTCGGGTCATATGTTTGACGGTGCGGGTTTCACAAAGACAATTCTGGTCGGGACCCGATTCGAACTAGCATGAGCGGCCTAGTCGGACAAGAGGGTACAGGAAGAGTAATAAAAGAGTTACTCAAACATTAATCTTCTCAATCAGTCTAAACCTTTCTTTTTCAATTTTTTCTCTTTTTTTTTATCTCCCTTTTTTTACCTGTGGCGTCCTTTCGGGTTTTCACCACGTCCATGGTTAGCTCTCTTACCCCAAGCACCCTTTTGAGTTTTCACCTGGTCCGCACAAGCTCGTTGTTTTTACCCGTAATGCCCTTTCAGGTTTTCACCATGTCCATCTTGCTTTGAGCTTGTAATTTTATTTTATTTTTCAAGAGCCACGACATAGACGTCGATTCCATCATAGCCGGCTGGGTGGGGTTCTGGTGTCGTCTCACAACTCGGCTCATGTTGACTTAACAGATATTATGACTGCTTGTGAACCTACAAAGAGGGTTTCCTTCAGGGTGTAGCTTGGCCATGGGTTAGGTTAAGATTTTGAAGGTATGCTAGGCTAAAAGGGTTTCCTTGATACGACTTCAGTTTTCTCAACATACCTTCTTCCTTGAGGGTTTTGCTGTACATGCCCCGTGATCCTTCTACATTTTTTTTTTCTTTTTGCTCCATTTCAGGCAATCTCTTTTTGAGGTTTTGCTTTTTTTTATTTTTTTTGGATTTAATAGTAACTTTACACACATGCATCTTTTCTCTCCCTCATTTTTTTTTTGGTATATGTACACGTATATTTTTTTTTGGGAAAGGGGTTTATTGAAAGAAAGGCCCAGGCTCAAATGGGGTAGCAAAGGATATCATCATTTTTAGGGATGCTTTTGGGCTACTGTGCTTGGAATGATGGGCTCTTTCAGGTGGTTCTTAAGCAGTCACGTATCTGTTTCACCAACACTTACCTTGTCGTGATGGACTAAGAGTAGAACCGTCGGACATATCCAGCGTTGATGGGCTTAGGAAGATGATCTCCGTCCATGGTGGCGAGGCGGATGGCATATCCCAGTAGCACTTCTCGGATAACATAAGGTCCTTCCCAGTTTGGCTTAAACTTTTCCCTTGGATTAGCATGGAGGGATGGGAAGATCTTCTTCCGCACAGTGTTTCCTACCTTTAGATCTTAACTGCGGACACGTTTATTATAAGCGCGTGCGATTCGCCCCTGGTAAACTTGAGTGTGACACAAGGCTAGGAGTCTCTTCTCGTCCAATAAGTTTAATTATTCAAAGCGGGATCTCTCTCTCTCTGCTTCGGGTAAGCCTGATTCCATGAGGATTCAGAGCGATGGTACTTCAACCTCTACCGAGAGGATGGCCTCGGTTCCATACACAAGGGAGAATGGGGTTGCCCCTGTGGCGATACGGATCGACGTTCGGTAGGCCCACAAAGCAAATGGCAGCATTTCACTCCAATCTTGATAAGTGACGACCATTTTCTCAAGGATGCGGATGACTGTCTTGTTCGCGGCTTTCACGGCTCCATTAGTTTGAGGTCGATAAGGGGATGAGCGATGGTGCTTGATCTTGTATTGCTCGCAGAAGTCTCGGATGTGCTTATTTGCAAAGTTTATGCCGTTGTCCATGATGATATCTTTGAGTACTCCAAATCGGCACACAATATTGTTCTTGAGAAACTTCTCAACGTGACGGGCCGTGATGTTGGCATATGACGCTGCTTCTACCCACTTGGTGAAGTATTCAATGGCGACGAGGATAAACCGATGTCTGTTGGATACTTTCGGATTAATCATTCCGACAACGTCAAGGCCCCAGGTAGCAAATGGCCAAGGAGTGGTCATGCAGTGAAGATCAATGGCAAGAGCGTCTATCAGACTAGAGTGTTCTTGACACTTGTAGCATTTTTGAACATGTTTGAAACAATCCGATTCCATGGTGGTCCAAAAGTACCCCTGGCGTAGGATTTTCTTAGCGAGCATGTGACCGCTGACGTGGGCTCCCATACTCCCTCATGGATTTCTTTCATAATATTAACTGCTTCACTTTCAGTGAGGCACTTGAGTAAGATGTTATTGTATGATCGCTTGTAGAGGCATTCCCTGCAAATGACGTAACCTGCCGCTAAACGTTGAATGGTTCGTCGGTCTATCTTGGATGTACCCTCTGGGAAAGTTAGGGTCTCGAGGAAATTCTTGATATCTGAGAACCAAGGTGGCTTATCATCAGGCTTTGTAGGTTCCTCAATCTGGAGGCAGAAGGCCGGCTCATTCCTCTGCTCGATCACGATCGGATTCATCTCAACACCATAGAGGATTTCAATCATTGAAGCCAAAGTTGCTAATGCGTCGGCAAAGCGATTCCTTATCCAGGGGACGTATGAGAGAGTCACATCTTGGAAGCAAGCTATCAGGTCCTCGAGGTGTTCATGATAGGGGATCATTTTCTCGTCTTGCGTCTTCCAATCACCATTCGTCTGGCATATGATTAACTGTGAATCGCCAAATACTCGAAGGTGAGTTACATTCAGATCGAGAGCCGCTTACAGACCAGCGGTGCAAGCTTCGTACTCAGCCATATTATTAGTGCAAGGGATGTTGAGCTTGATAGAGACCGATACATGAGATCCTTTTTGTGAAATTAGGATGGCACTGACTCCTTGACCCTCGGCATTTGCTGCCCCGTCAAAGTGCATTACCCAAGATTCCTCTTCTTCTTCAGTATCATCTTCCGTCATGAACAGGATGTCCTCATCGGGGAACTCAGTTCTCAGAGGCTCATAATCAGGTAAAGGATTGTCGGCAAGATGATCAGCAAGCGCCTGCCCCTTGATCGACTTCTGAGTGACGTACGTGATATCGAATTCAGATAATAAAAGTTGCCATCGTTCAGTTTGTCCAGTGAGAGCTGGCTTTTCCAATAGGTATTTTAATGGGTCCATTCGGGCCAAGAGCAGAACCGCCTGAGATAGCAAGTAGTGGCGGAGCCTTTGAGTAGCCCATATAAGAGCCAGGCATGCTTTCTCCAGATGAGAGTAGCGCGTCTCGTAATCAGTAAACCTCTTGCTCAGATAGTAAATGGCTTGCTCTCTTCTTCCAGTTTCATCGTGCTGCCCCAAGACACATCCCATCGAAACTTTCGTCGTGGAGAGATACATCAAGAGTGGTCTCCTTGGCTCAGGTGGTACCAAAATAGGTGGATTAAGGAGGTAGCTTTTGATTTTTCTGAATGCTGCCTGACAATCGTCGTTCTATTCAATGGGTAAATTCTTCCTTAGTAACTTAAAGATCGGCATGCAGATTGGAGTTAGCTGTGCAATGAACCAACTGATATACTGTATTCTACCCAGAAACCCTCTAACCTCTTTCTCGGTAGACAGCGGTGGCATTTTAGTGATGGCTTTGACTTTGATTGGGTCGACCTCGATCCCCCTCCTGTTGATGATGAATCCTAATAGTTTTCCTGACATAACACCAAATGCGCACTTCTGTGGATTCAATCGTAGTCGAAACTTCCTCAGCCTTTCAAATAGCTTCTGAAGGTTTACCAGATGGTCACTTCACTCCGGTGATTTGGCTATCATGTCATCGACATACACTTCAATCTCTCGGTGCATCATGTCATGAAATAGTGCAATCATAGCTCTCTAGTACTTTGCATCGGCATTCTTCAGCCTGAATGGCATGACTCAATAGCAAAAGGTTCCCCAGGGGGTAATGAACGTTGTCTTCTCACGATCAACCTCTGCCATTTTGATCTGATTGTATCCTGAGAATCCATCCATAAAAGAAAGCATCCCGTGCTTAGCTGTGTTATCAACCAAGATGTCGATGTGTGGTAATGGGAAATCGTCCTTTGGGCTCGCTTTGTTCAAATTGCAGAAATCGATGCACATGCGGACCTTTCCATCCTTCTTTGGTACGGGCACGAAATTGGCTAGCCATTGCGAGTACTTGGATACCATGAGAAACCTCGCGTCATACTGCTTGATGACCTCATCTTTGACTTTCAGCATCCATTCAGGTTGGAGACGTCTCAACTTCTGCTTGACTGGCTTCATATCAGGGTAGAGGGGCAACTCATGCTCGACCAAATCAGTATCTAGACCAGGCATGTCCTTGTATGACCAAGCAAAAACGTCTTGGTATGACCGAAGGAATTCGATCATGCTTTTTCTTTCCTCAGGAGACAGTGACGTTTAGATTTTAGTTATCCTGGGAACCTCCTCAGTTCCTAGATTGACGTCTTCGGTCTCTTCGACAATGAGGGTAGGGCCATACTCAAAGTCGGCAAATCGGTCAAGGAGCTCATTGGGGAGCTCCTCGAAGGGGACATCCTCGTCCAGACTCATGATCCCTACCCCTTCTTGTATTTCTACAGGGTAGGGGTCGATTTCACGTGGGACGGGTATTTTGATTAAGGCATCCTTTTGTGGGACATTTTCTGAAATTTTAAATGACAATATTTTTAGACTTTAGATTTTTTCAATGTTTTTAGGATTTTGTGTTTTTTCCATGTTTTTGAGATTTTTGTTTTCTTCGGAGACGGACCCTTGGCAAGGTGGGTAGCTATATACACAAGGTATTATTCGCCAAGGGCTTCTCTCACTTTTTATAGGTTATTTTTTTTTAGAAACGGGTGCCAAATGTTAGGTCACTCCCCGCTTCTAGGGTTTGGGGCAAAGATGCCCAGTTGCGTACTTGAGGGGCCGCTTCTTTACCTGTTGGGATGGAGGGTGCTGACTGATATGGCTCATTGGAGTCAGCCTCCATCATATTGATCCCCATTTTGTCTGAGATCATGTCCTTAAATGATAACTCAGTTTTGTGGTGATTCACCACAGGGGGGGTTTGTTCAGGTACTGACCGTCGATCCTTGAAAAGGGACAACACGACCAAATCTATCTCCAAGCTGGGAAGGGAGATCTGGGGATTGGTGGGATGGATTGGGGCTGTGGGTTTGTGTGGGGTCAAATGGGTTGCCCCATTTCGATCGATCTTTACGACCCCTGCGCTGGCAAAGGAATCCCTAATGTGCGGCCTAGGGCGAGGTTTCTTTTCTATGTTGATTCCTCGAGCTCTTGCAGTCGCGGCGACCCTGGCTTTCTCTTTGGCCTCTCAGACCTCTTGTTCTGTGGGCTTGTATCCTAGCCCGAATCTGACCTTCTGCCCCTTGGCAATAACCGGCTCTTTCCTTCCTTGTAATATAGGTCCCAAACCCCTTCCTTTCTGATAACCCTACTTTTGGAGCATTGCCATTGCCGCTACCATACCGCCTCCTGTTTTAGACATGATGCCCTCAATGGGTTCTGGGAGTATAGCCAACACCTCATATTCAAAACTGTGGAGGTCGACATCCTCAGCAGTGTGCGGTATATCCAGTATGTTGGGTTTTTCAATGCTATTGGCGGCCTTTTCTTTCTCACTGTGCCCCTCTCCGATGATTGTGATAATCTTATGCCCAGATGTAAATTTGAGTTTTTGGTGCAATGTGGAAGGTATGGCTCCAACCTCGTGCAACCACGGGCGCTCCAATAACAGATTAAATGAAGATTTAATATCCATGACTTGAAACAAGATGGAAAAGGTCATTGGCCCTATCAACAGCTCAAGATCAACTTCTCCCATTATTTCTCTCCTGGTATTGTCAAACCCTCTAGCGCTGGTTCTTGTGGGCCTTAACATGCACAGATCAAGCCCGATCTTGGTGGCGGTTCTTAATGGGCATATATTCAATGTAGACCCATTATTAATTAGTACCAAAGGGATAATCATATTTCCAGACTCAACGGTTATATTCAAAGATTTTGAGTGACTACCTCCTTCCTTGGGTAGATCGGCATCAGAAAATGAAATGGCATTTAGAGCCATCACTTGACCAATTATCTGCCCGACTTCATCCGAGCTAACTTGAAGTGATACATGTGCATTTTTAACGCCCATTAATGCTTGGAAATGGAGTGGAGACGTTATCAACAGATCCCATACAGTGATATGGGCAGGCATTCTTCTCAGTTGAGTCTCCAGTATATGTTCTCGACTCATCTTCTCGAAGGGGTTCACCACGCTGTCTTTCTTTCCTTTGGGTTGCGCCTGTGCTGCAGCTGGTGCTTCTGGCTGCATTGATATCCTCCCTGACTTGGTAATAAAATCTACTGCCCCTTCTCTGTTGCTGCTGCCGGCATTGACATTTGTTTGTTCGTAGCTTAGCGGGACCTGATGAGGATCATATGTGGGTGGTCCCGAGAGCTGGAAAGGTATGGCTGCCGGTCCTTGAGGTACTTGTACTGTCGGCTAAGGAGGTGTGGGTAATACTTGATTCACCTCGGTGGCAGCGAATTGGGTGGAAAGATTGGGCCAAATGGAGGTGGTGAAGCTTGAGGGTGGTGGCATTAGAGGGAAGGAGGTAAACATAGGCCATTGATAGCTGGTGGGTGCTGGCGGCAGATGGGGGGTCTGATGGGCCATTAAGTAATTGATCGGGGTGGTGGAGTTTGCCAATGGCTGAACTGGGGGTGATGGGGTGGGCGTAGGCCATTGATAACTGATGGGTGCGGGTGTTAGATTGGGGGCCTGGTGGCTTAAAGGGTAATCGATGGGGGTTGTGTGTATGGTGGTAGTTGAAATGGGGCGGGCGTAGGCCATTGTTAACTGGCGGGTGCGGGTGCAGGATTGGGGGCCTGGGGGCTTATAGGGTAATTGATGGGGGTTGTGGTGTATGGTTGGTATGCATTGATATTTATATAATTGACGGGTGTGGTAGACGGAAAGTATGGTCGGAGATCCAAAGGTTCAAATTGTGGGGTTGGGTTGGAGAAATATTCAGACATATTTAGGGGTTCAATTACCCCAACATTCCTTTCTTCATCATTCCCTGTCCATGGTGTCACATAATTCTCCCGATCACTGATATAATCGGATGGGTCAAATTCAAACTCCTCCTCATCTTCTATCATTCCAACGGTGGGTTTGGGACCTGCTTCTCCGGTGGGATGTGGGGGTAGTGGCACTTGGTGAATATTAGCATGCTGGGAGGGTGCAGGGGGAATGATTTTCTCGGCATCGATCAAATCCTGGATGGCGTGCTTCAATGGGAAGCAGCGATCAGTAGGGTGACCCGGACCCTGATGAAAATTACAGTAGGTATTTGGGTCATAGTTCCTTGAGATTGGGTGAGGAGGAGGTTGTGGTTGGCAGATAGCCACTAATCCCTTTTCTACTAACAGGGGTAAAAGTACACTCAATGATTGCCCCAGACGTGTGAAGACTAGATCGTACTGGGCTCTCCTCTGTTCCAGGGTCATTTGCATTCCTTGCCCATTCCCCATTCTTTGCGTCTGCTCAGGCCTAACAAGTGCTGGTGGGGCTACCTGAAATTGAAATGGGGTAGTATTATTATTGGTCCTAGTATTGACTATGTTTTGGACATCGCCCCCTGTTCTCTTCTCGTTCCTCTGCTCTGAAAATCTTCTAACCCCACTGGGTCCACTTGGCACGTACTTATTCAGACGCCCCTCCCTGATGGTGTCCTCGCATTAATTAGCAGTTCTCACCAGATCAGCAAAGATGGTCTACTGTTGGTACACCAAAAAGTCTGAGATTACTGGCAGAGTGTTCTTTGAAATCATCTCTATCTGCTCATCGTCTGGTATTCTATTTCTAACTTGAGCTGTCAGTGCTCTCCATCGCCCCAAGTAGTTGCTGAAGGTCTCATTCTGGTTCTGCTTTAAACGGGCCAAGTCGAACTTACACGGCTCGATGTCTATATTGTAGACATACTATTCTTGAAAGAGATGTGTCAAGTCCCTCCACATTTTCATCATAGATGGTTCTAAAGATGTGAACCATCTCAAAGTCGGACCGGTCAGACTCTTTTGAAAGACTTTTATTAATAGTCTTTCGTCCTCCCCTCAGACGCACATGTCCCCACAAGAGGGACTTCAAAGCGCAGAGGGATTGCAGTGCCATTATATTTGTCGAAGGCTGACATTTTGAATTTGGGGGGCAGGGGGACCTCAGCGAATAGGCATAATTCTATGAAGTCTGTGACATGGATTTCAGTACCACCCATTTTCATTAACTACTTCTGTATTTTATCCAATTGTTCTTTCAGTTGCTTTGATTCTTTAGACACGGGAGCTATTTTTTCGGCAGTTGGTTGGACTTCACTCTAATCCACCAGGGTATGGGAAGTTATGGGAGGAGGGTTGAGGCCGGTCAAAGCCCCAGCATAGGCCCCGCTATTCCTAATCTCGTCCTCTTCATACTACTGGTCGACATAATATATAGTGAGGATGGGATTCTCCTGTTATTGTGGCATGGGTTGGATGGGAATGACATGAGTGGGGGTTGGGTGAGCCCATTGGGGGTGAGAAAAGGTTTGTTGGGTGATGGGAATTTGGTTTTGAGGTGGGGCCTGATAGGGCCATTGGGTATGGGGGAGGGTTTAGAGATGGCCTTGGGGTGTAGGGCCATGGGAGAATTGGGTTTGGGGGATGACATGGGTTTGACCCAGCTGTGAAGGTTGGGTTAAATGTTGGGGGTGTTGTGGAAGGTGTGAGTGTGGGGTTCGGGTTTGGGCCATGAACCCTTGGTCATTTTGGGTCATGGGCCACTAATAGGTTTGGGCCATGGACCCTTGGTAGGTTTGGGTCACGGGCCCTTGGTGGGTCTAGCCCAATGGGCCTTGATGGGTCTGGGCCATGGGCCCGTGGTAGATCTAGCCCCGTGGGCCCTTGATGGGTCTGATCCATAGGCCCTTGGTGGGTTTGGACCATGGGCCCTTGGTAGGTCTGGCCCAATGGGCTTTGATGGATATGGGCCATGGGCCCTTGGTGGGTCTGGGTCATGGGCCCTGGTAGGTTTCGGTGGTGGGGTATTGAACCATGGGCCCCTGGGATATGTGAAAAAAGGGAGTTTGAGCCAATGGGCCTTGGGGTATGTGGGAGTTTGGAGATTGGACCATGGGGCCTTGGGGTAAGTGGGTAATGGGGGTTTGGGTGGTGTGGATTATGGGGGGTTGATGGGGGTCATGGGGGAGTGAGGCATGGAGATTGGCTAGGGTATGGGATGGGTTCATGGGGTGTGGAGGAGAGGAGGTATTTTGAGAAGCCTTCCACATGGAATAGGCTTGGAACATCTCCTCCATCATGGTCATGGAGGAAGGGTTGGATGGAGATGGGGGATTTAAGGGGTGATGGGGTATAGATGGGATGGAGGTGGTGGAAATATTAGGCATGGCTCCGGTATAATTCAGGCATGGCCACGGTAGGTGGGGGTATCGGGTGGATGAGGGGATGCATTGGGTATGTTTTGAGATGATGGGGGGCATGATGAGGAGGGATGAGGAAAGTTGGGCATGGCCCTGGTAAAAATGGGCATGACCCGGATGGATGGGGGATTTTGTGGAGGGGCGGATAGGGCGGAAGTAGTGTATGTGAATGTGGGTGGATCGGGTCTATAGGGGGATGATGGGAATTGGGGCATAGATGTGGATTGGGAAAATGGGTTTGGCATGGGCATGGTTTGGGCAAAAGATGGAGAATGGGGGGTAGGACTTAGGATATTTTGAGGGGTATCGGTTGGGAAAATGGGGGCGCCAAATGGGCCGATAATGGTAAAAGGGGGTTGGGTGAGGGGGATGGTGGAAAAGACTTCTCCCGAATGGGAGTGGGTTGGAGAATGTGGTGGGGATGAGTCGAGATCGGCGTAAGTTGGGTCCACTACCCACGACATTCTACGAGAGCGGGTCGGGTAAGGGTGCCTTGGATAAGGCCCAAAGATCCTCCTTCTTCCCCTATGGGATGACGGAGAGCAAGATGATGTCGTTGTGCCGACACCACAAACTATCTATTTTTTTTTGGGTTTTGATTATATATATATATATTTTTTTTTTGAATTCTCTTGAAAAAAAGCTTTTGGAAAACAAAGGTTCTGAGGCCTTGGAACTCCCTTTTTGGGTGGCCTTCATACCTTAATTCAAGACCCGCGGCGACGATTTCGATGCACTTCGAAAGAATCGAAGGAGAACCTTCGATCTATTGAAGGCACGGAAATTGAGGCAAACAACCCGATCCCTTGGAATGAGCGAAAAAGAAGTTGCCTTCTCTTAACCGACGGGGGCGTATTGGGTTTCGGAGATGGCGGGGCCCAAACAAGGCACTAAGCACACTAATCGGGGAACTCGGGATGTAAAAAGGGCCAAGGATTCGGGCTGGTGGGCTGATAAATAAACCTGGCACAACTAATACATGCGCCCAGGTTGCAGGGGACCAATTTTTCACTAGCACAACTATTACTTGCGCCAAGGTAAAACTTGGGATTTTAAAGCTGGCGCAACTATTAGTTGCGCCAGTTATAAATTCCAGTGTTTTTACACTGGTGCAACTAATACTTGTGCCAGGTAAAAACTAGTTCTCTAGAACAGAAGACAGCAACCACTAATGCCCGAAATGAGTCTCTTTTTTTTTGGTTTTTGTTGAAGCTAGGCTTCCGGGAACTGAGCTATTTTTTGGTGATCGATTCTCTCCTCACCGCACCTAGAGGGTTTGAGTTCAGTATAACTCGCTAGTGAGCTCCCCAAGGATTTTAAGCTTTTTGGAATGGGAACCCACCCGATATACCTCCGACGCGAGTGCCTTCTCAGATACTAGGTGAGCTGGGACTTTTCTGGATCATCACCACTAGGGGCTGCCGCCATACTAAGACCCGGGTGTTTGTATGTGTGCCTAAACCCACCCAACAACCCTTTAAAAATCTACCCCGTAAAAATAGATTAATTAAGCTCCCTAACTTGGTTCAATTTTAATTTTTTTCAAAGCTTTTTTCTTTTTTTGGGAAGTTTTCTTTAGTTCAAAGACCGGGGGTGATTATCCCGTGCCGCCACTACGGGCCGGCGTCCACTGTTGGGATATGAGTGCACAAGTAGGCCCGCCAATTGGCTAAGACACTTTAAATGATGGAAATTTAAATGAATTAAAAGACAAAGCTCAAGTAGGCCTGCCAATCGGCTAAGGCACTAAAATAATGGAAAAGTAAGGAGTTTTAAAAGACAATGCGCATATAGGCTCGCCAATCGGCTAAGGCTCATAAATGACGGAAAGGTAAGGGTAAGTAAAACGACTTAATCGGAGGGGTGAGTAAAAAAACATCAAAAATAAACTAAAAAAATAGCAATAACATGTTAGTAAAAATAAAAAATAACAAGGCCAAGTTCAAGGGGAAGCTCTACAAGCTACTCCCCAGCAGAGTCATCATCTGTGCAACCGTGGGAATTGAGACGATCCCGTCGCGACGATGTGCTCTCTAACGAAAAATATAGAGTCGCCACCCGGAGCTTTCGGTGTCTCGGGATACCTAGTTCATTTTTATGAGCACCTAAGTGCTAAAAATATGACTCTGAATCCGGTCCGCACCAAAGGCTCTTGGGTAGGGGCTTCGGTTATCGATCAGGAAAGTGTTAGGCACCCGATCAACCCGCTTAACGCGGTCTCTACTAATGGCCAAAAATAAAATGAAGTAAAAGAAAAGAAAATAGCTTCCTCCTGCCCAAAAGGGCTTAGAATCCTATTTGTGCCCCTCCGTTCCTATCGAAAAGTCGGCGGTGTAACAACACAAATGGGAGGATGGAGAGAGCTAGAAGGAGATAGGAGAAGAAAGGGGAGAGCCGGAGCCCTAGGGCCCTTGTAGCACCGTAGAGGAGCCTTTGCTTGCTTTTGATGAGCTTTTGGAGGCTTGAATGGTGGAAAAAGGGGTTCTAACCACTAAGGCCTACTAGCTAGGAGATGGAGAAGAGAGGCTAGGGGATTACACACACCTGGGCTAGGGGTTTTGGGTGTAAGACCAAGCTTGGGAAGAGTTTTTGAATTCTGGATTTTAGGTGAAAATAGTGCACCAAAGGGAGGAAGAACTTCTCACTTGGAGCTCTTTCTCTCTTAAGCAAAATTCTCAACCCTTAAACCAAGGGGAGGGGGGCTCTATTTATAGGAAATGAGTGGATTAGGAGACCACTTAAAAGCTAAATGGATTTAGCAATTAGGTAATCTCACATCTAAGGATTCCTAGGGTTTTTTGAGCCTTGAAATGTGTGAGAAGGTCCTCCAATGGTGGATGATGGGGTGAGGCCTTAAGCCACTTAAAGGGATTCAAATAGGCTTCAAAAGGGTGCAACAGAACTAGCAAAACATACCCTAAAGGTCAAGGTGGTCAACAAGTCAAACCCCAAATATGAAATTCAGGACAAATCCCAACAGTTACTGTTCATATGCCTAGCGCAACTAATAGTTATACCAGGCAAATGTACAATAAAACAGTAATGTACAGTGCCTGGAAGTCAGCTCGCGAGGATGGGGCCCACTTTTGAATTTGGCGCAACTATTAGTTGCGCCAGGCCTAAAATAAGGGAAAAATGGCCTAGCGCAACTATTAGTTGCGCTAGGAAAATTTTAATGCTAGCGCAACTATTAGTTGCGCCAAGTCCCTAAGGGGCCCACATGACTTCACATTTATGCCCTCCGGGCTTGGTTTGCCATATCTTTTGACGTATACCTCCGATTGGGGTGATTCTTAGACCGCTGGGAAGCTGGAGAAGTCCTCTTTTCAATAGTATATGATTTAATATTAGTAAAAGAGTTCAGCTAGTCCTGATGTAACACTCTTCATCCATTGCTCGGGAAGGTTAGGTTTAGGGTTCGGAATGGGTTCTAAGGGTCGGGATTGGTTTCTAAAGGTTCGAGGTAGGTTCCTAAGGGATCTAGGGTGATTCTTAAGGGTTTGGGGTAATTTCTAAGGGTTCCATACATGCCATCAAAAGCTCAAAATTACACCTCTCTCGAAAAGTGTTTCGATCGGGCCTTAGGCCAAATTTGGGTGTCTACACTATGCCTTAGTCTAGTCTACTACAATATTTTTCCAAACTTAACTTTATCTTTAATAGATAAAAATATTTTACATGTTTATATCCTTAATTTACAAACTGAAGGATACAACCTTATGCTTGGATCAAAGACTATTGCTCTAGTCTATCGCCTTCATTATAAGGTGATGAATTCCCTGGCTCCCAAACTTAATTATCAAACTGCACCAGAAAAGATAGTCTTAATTAAGACTAATAGCACAACAACCAATGTTACCACTCCTAAATTAATTGAATAGAAAAATATTACTTTTCCAGATACTTGGAGTATACCTCAAGCTGTCCCTCATAAACCAATTTTAAACCAAGAAATTGAATAAATTATTCAAAATAACCGAGGAGATGTAATCTTAAAATTTGATAGATCTACATCCCACAGAACTTCTTACATGAGTTATTTTTCTGATTCGAGATCTCGAGATTCTTATAGAGTTTCTATACCCTCGACCGCTCGATCATCTTATTCAGAAGCTAACTCATATGTTCCTTCTGAATATAATCAATCTAATCTTGAAGAAATTCATGTTTCTGAATAACAAATTCCTCATGAGATATATACCCAACAGCAGAGGGAATCTCCTACCGCTAGCGAGATGAATTTCTCACTTTCTTAACAGAGTTTTTATGGCTTACACAAAACCAAAATTTTTTGTTATTAATAGACAAGAAATAAATGCTAAATTTCAGCAAGAAAAATATGCATCATTTCGTGCATGGTATTTTCAAAAGTTTTCTGCATCAAAATTGTAAGAATTCAAAGAACAATTTTATACATATATTAAAACCTTTTATCATATCATTCTATTTGTTACTTGGTTTAAAGCAATAAAATATTATGAAATGTCTCAAGATGAAAGAAGAATATTTCTTCTTGAAGATTTCCAAAAAGAATGGCAGAAACTGGATGACTTAACTGTTCAAACGGTTCATCCTCCTGTTGAAGCCTTAACACTCACTCAACCAAATTCAACAACAACTTTGGAAGCCACAGCTTTCAGTAAACCTATTGTAAATTCCTATCATCCTCCAGGACAATGTCCTAGTACAACCTTGGATTCTAATACAACTTTACAAGCTAGTACTTCTATTAGAACATTTGATTCTAATCCCGAAAATGAATTTATTCAACAATTAAAATCTCAATTAAAACTTTTGTCTTGCAAGAAAAAGATAAAACAACCAAATTTCTAAATAAATGTTTTAACTCAAACAATAGATAATCCTAAAGCTAAATCTTATCCTCCAAGCTTTTATAAGCAAAAAACTCAAACAATTCATGATTCTTCTTTGTCGAAGAAATCTAAATGCAAATAAAAAGCACAAGAACACATTCAGTGTTATAAATGTCTCAAATCTGGTCATTAGGACAATAGGTGTAAGATAAAAAAAAATCATACCAAATTATGACAAAGATCCAAAACTTCTCCAGACAAAATCTAATTTTTCTCCATCTTATAATAATCCAAACATTGATTGCCAAAATTCTGGTATCAATATTCCTACAACTATCCAACCATCTTTATTAGACTTATCAAGCAAAACTACTAATCCAATAATAGAACCTCAAATTCAACACTCAAATAATGAGTCGATACCTTGACCTGTTACAATCAATGATCTTAAATATGAAATTAATTCATTAAAAACTGAGATGAGAAAACAAAAGCAATCTCTTCATACTCAAACAAATAATCAAATCAATGTCATGAGTCAAGTAATAGCTCAAAAATGGTATATTCAAGTCACTTTGGTAATTAATCAAGAATTTACTATCAAAGATGCTATTACTCTAATTGATAGTGGAGCTGATTTAAACTGCATACAGGAAGGATTGGTTCCTACTCAATATTTTGATAAAACTACTCAAACTCTAAACAATACTAGTGGTTACAAAATACAAATTAAATATAAATTAAATTATGTCTCGATTTGTAATAATGGAGTATGTATTCCATCCAATTTTATACTTATCAAAGATTTAACACAAATCGTTATTCTTGGTACTCCTCTTATCACCTCCATTTTACCATTAACTAAGGTAGATGAAAATGGTATCTATGCTCAATATAATAGACATAGTCTCCTATTTAAGTTCTTTAGTCCACCACAAACAAAAGTAATTAATTCTATGGAATCTAATTTATTCTTCAAAGAAAAAACAACTTAAATATATTTCTTTTTAATTTTGGTCCTTCAGCTTCTCGCCGAATGCACTACATCTACAACATCTTGGTCCATAAGTAGGAGAAAAATTGCACTACCACTTGCCTCCACTTGCCTACCTAGATCAACAACAACTTGGTTAAATTGCACTACCCCTACTTACAGTTTCTTGCCGAATGCATAATCTAGGTAGACATTAAAAATTACAGTTACATTTTTTATTTGTCAAGTGGAGGCAAGGGGAGGCAAGGGGATGCCTAATCTATGGTGACTAGTCATGCAGGTAGCTCTAAAGCAGACCAAGCTGCTGCATTATATGCACTCAAATAGTTGTTATAGCTGTTGCCTTGAAGAACTCGAACAGTTGGCTGAAATTACATTGTTGCACTCGAGCAGTTCATTGCAGCAATATTAAACCACTCGACCTGTGGACCTCAAGCAAGATGATGTCGAGCAACTCATACCTGAAGCCAGGACCCATCTCGAGCAGTTTAATTGATGAAGGACCTGCTTGTCGAGCTGCATACTTAAACTACTCGAGCAGCTGCAATGATGGAGAGCTGAAGCTTTAAAGCAGGCGAGTAGTTCACACACCTACAACAGCTTCAGAAATGTAACTAGAGTAGATCTCGAGTGGATCACATCTCCAAGCTGTTATGCACTCGAGCACTTAAAGTGTAGCTTTCATCCTGTCGAGTTGCTGTGCAGCCTATCGAGCTGAAGTGCTGAAGACCTTAATCCACTAGAGAAGCTCCTCCAATGCATACTTAAACCACTCGAGCTCCATTTAATTTGCTCGAGCAGTTTGAAAGTCCTGCCTATTTCATCCTCTCGAACTGGGAAATCATCCTCTCGAGTTGGACACCATCCACTCGAGTTGCATTTTTTCTAAGTCAAGAGCCACTCGAGCTCTTTAATGTGGCACCAGCCTCTCGAGTAGCCTCTTGAGATCCACTCGACTTGAAATTCTGAAGCTGCCCATCCTCTCGAGAACCACTTGAGATACCTAATTTTGAAGCCTATCTGCTCGAGGCACGGGTTCTAGCAGCTACCTTAAAGCATTCAAGGGCATTTTTGGGATTCCAAAGCAGCTAGGGCACACATCCCAAGGTGTTGAGCTGTCCCACACTTCCCCAAAGCATCACTTGGCCACAAAGGGGCCATGACACTAGCTCCAAAAGTTTCTTAATTCTGATTGGCTAAAGCACATAATGGCTATTTGGATTGTATAAATAGAGCTATAGTTGTCTTGGGAAGGGAGCTAGGACTAGCCTGAGCGCACTTTTAGTATTTTCTTTTTAGGGTTTTATTTTCTATTTTCTCTTTTCTTCTTCCTTAGCTTAGTAACAACGCTAGCTAACTTTCTTTGTAGCAGCTAGGTATATTTTATTTTTGCAATCAATTTTATAATAACTTAGTGATCAGTCATGAACTCTTGCAAAGACTGTTGCCTTGAGGGCCAATCATTGTAAGTCATTTTTAGGCAATGAAAAGCCTTTTTTAAAGCTCCATTAAATATGTATTTTTCTGGTGTTTTTCACTTAAATCTATATGGGTTTAATGCACCTATGGATGCATGTGCCTGTAGCCATGCACACATAGTGGCAGCAGTGGTATTCATGTTCTATATCTAGCCTCTGTGATTGGGTTAATCCCTGGGATACCTTATTTTAGATTTATTGCTTGTTTGGTGTTTGAATAAATTTTTGATGAAATTTTTTATTTTTACAGCTCTGGAGCAGTAACAAACTAGAGAGATCAGCAATTTTACCTTATTTTGCATCTCTCTCCCCTATTCTTCTTTCATTTCTGCAATCTTAAATTTCAGCAGTATTGTTAGCTTGTATTATTTTTTATTCTATCTGCTGTGAGTGTCTTTTTCTTTGCTGTGTGTTGTATGCTGGGTAGAAGGTCTCTCCACCCTAACCTTGAACCTTTGAATCTTGAGATAGAGAGAGTCCTTGGACTCAGGTGAACAATACACCCTCGCTGACAATTTGGAAACACCTTAGATGGGAGAGCAACCAAGACCCCTGCGGGACTACAATGCACCTGAGGCATATTCATCCCCCTTCTGCATTCAGTTCCCTGCAGTTGAGGGTAATTATGAGATTAAGGCTCAGACCATCCAAATATTACCATTATTTCATGGGTTAAGTAAAGAGGACCCCTATAAGCACATTAATGAGTTTCTTGCCCTTTACACTACATTTGCAATTGCTGGCCTGAGAGATGAGGCCACGAAAATGAGGCTTTTTCCTTTTTCATTGAAGGACAAAGCAAGAATTTGGCTTAACATGCTCCCAGCAAATAGTATACAGTCTTAGAATGACTTGTAATGCCAATTTTTGGCTAAATTCTTTTTCATGAGTAAAACAAGCAGTTGAGGAAGAGCATTATCTCATTTGCTCAATTCCCAACTGAAGAATTTCATGAAGCTTGGGATTGATTTAAAGAGTTGCTGAGGCAGTGCCCACACCACCAGATCCCTAAGTGGCAGCTTGTGTAAAGCTTTTACTAAGGGATCGATGTAAAAAGTAAATCCATGATTGATGCATCCTGTGGTGGCACTTATCTCAGCAAGACTGATGTAGAAGCATGGGACCTGTTTGATGTTATACGTGAAAATTCCCTTCAACAAGAGGCTCTGTCAAGAAATGACATTGAGCCATCTGTTAGACGTGCAAAAGAACCCACTTCCAACGGAAAATTGTATGAATTAAATGTGTACAGTGACCTGGAGAGAAAAGTGGACAGCCTATCGAAAATTTTTGATAAAGTGTTGAGTGTGTTGCACCCCCAAATGTCTGCATAGGTTGGAGAGGCATGCATTATATGCCACTCACCCACACACTCGTTGCTTGATTGTCCATCTGCTGGTCAGTATCCAGAATTATTAACGGAGGATGCCAATGCATTTCAATCATTTAGACAGCAGCCTGCTGGGCTTCCTTGGAGGAACCACCCTAATTTGAGGTGGAGACAAGACAATTTTCCTTATTCCTAGCAGTAGTAGGCATTGCCCTATAGACCAACCCAGCAGTTCCACCAAGGTCATGCCCAAGGACAGTAATTTCCACATTAGTTCCCCCATCCAAGTCAGTTAGTTTTAGCACCCCCCACAGCCCAGAGCCCCATCCTTTGAGGAGTAGGTTTTGTCTTCATTGTAAAACCTTGGCTTCATTTCATAAATTGTGGATTCCCACACTCAGAGCATCAACAAAATAGAAGACCAGCTGGGTCACATCTTCAATGCTCTGATGAAAAGGGAAGAGGGTTGACTCCCAAGCCAAATTGTGAACAACCCCCACAAGGGCATATTTGATTGTTGAAGGATCTTCAATTCATGTAGATACTATCGCCATAAATGCCTCAAGGAGTGGAATGGAGGTGGAAAACCAAGATGTTGTTGAAGTAAAAAGGAAGTGCATTTGGCGAGAAGCTGAATAAATAGGGGCTATTGTTTAGCCCCAGCTGAAAAAATAAAAATTTCAAAAAAATAAAATATATTTTATGTGAATGATATGCCAGTAGATGAGTACCCGCAATACATCATCTGCCATTTTTTAAGGTCCTTCTCCTTTCCACAAGGAGAAGGCTGTGTTGGAGGAAATGAGGCTTGTTAAACAGTTGTAGAAACTAATGAGATGGTGGAATACACCTTACCCATACTGCTGGACTGGGCTGAGGTATGTGCTAAAATTGTAGAAGTATGGACTGAGGAGACCCCCTCCCTCAGCCATCTAAGGCACCTTTGCTACCTTTTAAGCGATTGCCCACCTGATGCGGAGCTAGAGTTGCTCCCTGCATTTCTCATGCTATTGCAATTTCTGAGCTGGAGGATCCTAGGTTAATGCAAATGCAAAGGTATGGCTTTTCCTTTTTATATTATAGATATTTCCAATTCAGCTGAGATCCAGATGAGGTAGCTAAAAATTTCTGTCATTCATGCACCCCCATCCGGACTATTTTGTAAATATTGTATTTGTGTGATTTGATTTTGTATGAATCTTGCTTTAAAATGTGTGCTATTAATGTTGATAATTCTTTGCCATCATTTAGATTCGTACTCAGATCATGTTTAGGAAGTTGTATTTAGGATTTTACTATTTTAGGAGTTAGTATACTTGTTGTTTTTAAGTATATTTTCTATTTTTAGTGTCATTATTGTCGTAGTTAGGTATAACTGCTGTTGTACTTAGTTGCTATTTTAGGTGTCTGTGTAGCTGTTGTGCCTTCTTAATTGATGGGGTAGCCAAAAATTTCTGTCATTCATACACCCCCATCCGGACTATTTTGTAAATATTGTGTTTGTGTGATCTGATTTGGTATGAATCTTGCTTTTAAATGTGTGCTATTAATGTTGGTAATTCTTTGCCATCAATTAAGATTCATACTCAGATCATGTTTAGGAAGTTGTATTTACGATTTTACTATTTTAGGAGTAAGAATACTTGTTGTTTTTAAGTATATTTACTGTTTTTAGTGTAATTACTGTCATAGTTAGGTAAAACTGTTGTTGTACTTAGCTGCTATTTTAGGTGTCTGTGTAACTGTTGTATCTTCTTAATTGTCATTGTTGTATATATTCTCTTTTTCTCTTGCTTAGTATGATTTTTTGTAGTCTTTTAGTTTACTTTTCTCTGGGTTTTCTACTATAGTTTAGTTAGTTTTTTTTTTCTTTTACAAACCTTGCTGCCCCTATACATGTATGTTGAAACAATGAGGACACTGTTTATCTTAGGTTTGGGGGTATGGCAGAGTAGGTAGGCCAGTAAAATTGTTAAGTTTAGTGCATCAATATTAGGTAAATTGAGATAAATAAAGTCAATTCCCACCTAATCATGTTAGATAGAGGAAATTAAAAAATTTTGTAGACATTTGAAAATTGAATTTTTTTGAAAAGTTAGCACCGCCATGAAGTTAACATCAATTTGTTTTTTCAATTAGTACTTAGTGAACTAGAGAGGAGAGAAAAAGGTGAAAATACACCCCATGGGTTAAATTGAAGACCATACCCAGTGAGATTTGAGCCTGTCAAATTTCTTTTGAAGAGTGTTTGTGGCAATTTTTCCTGCTCTAAGAACTGACGGACTCAACACCTTGTCACTAGAAGTTAGGCACCCCAAGTTGAAACTGATTGGCAGCACTCATGACACTAAGGAGATGATCAAATACCTTCATTTGGACAGTTAGAGCTCAAAATTCCTACCCATTCAATTGCCCTTTGCATACACTCTTTGAACTTTAAACCCATTTTTCTTCAACAAACACTAGAGTACTTGAACCTAAACCTCATGACCTGATTCAACCTTACCCTCACTTTGAGAATTCAGAAGGTAAAGGAGATAATGTTGAAGATAGTTGAGAGGAGTTCAACATTTGGTGGAAGGAGAAGAAAAGAAAGCCAAAAATAGCAGCGTAGCAGTGGATATGTGTGGCATTTCATAAAATAAAAAAATAAAAATAATAAAATATATATATATAGAAAGAGAAGTCAAGTGAAGTACTTCATCTAAAAATTGAAAAGATGAGAAGAAGTTGGCCACTTCGGATCTGAAAAATATCAAAGAAGGAGAAGTTGTGCTGTGATGAAGAAGGTGAAGTCATGAATCACCTCTTTCCCTTGCTGACTTCTCAGTTTTGAATCCATTCTACCCCTCCTATTCTTTGTAAACCTCAATCATAAGCCACATTGCAACCTATCAAATAGACCTTGTTGATCCAAAGTGAAGTGAGCTGTCATGTGGAGGCAAGGGGATGCCTAATCTATGGTGAAAAGTACTTGATTTGCAACATTCTCTGATGACTGCTGTAGAGACCAGCCTATGCCTTGGTCCAGTCTACTATAATGTTTTTCCAAACTTAACTTTATCTTTAACAGATAAAAACATTTTACAGGCTTGTACCCTTAATTTACAAACTAAAGGTTACAACTTTATGCCTAGATCAGAGACTATTGCACTGATCTATCGCCTTATTATACCTACTGCAAACTTTTTTTTTAATTTATAATTTTTCCTTATTTTCTATTTTAAATTTATTGCCTGTTTTGGGTTTAAATAAATTCTTGCTAAAGTTTTTTATTTTTACAGCTCTGGAACAGTAACAAACTAGAGAGATCAGCTGCAGTTTGAGCAATTTTGCCTAAGTTTGCATCTCTCTCGCTCCCCTGTTCTTGTATCATTTCTACAGTCTTCAATTTCAGCAGTAATGTTATCTTGTATAATTTTTTATTCTATCTGTTGCGAGTGTCTTTTTCTTTATTGTGTGTTGTATGCTGGGTAGAAGGTCTCTCCACCCTAAGCTTGAACCTTTGAATCATGAGATAGAGAGAGTCCTTGGACCCAGGCAAGCAACACACACCCTTGCTGACAATTTGGAAACATCTGAGATAGGAGAGCAATCAAGACCCCTGCAGGATTACTCTGCACCTGGGGCATATTCATCCCCCTTCTGCATTTAGTTCCCTGTAGCTAAGGGTAATTATGAGATCAAGGCTCAGACCATCGAAATGTTACCATTATTTCATGGGTTAAGTAAAGACGACCCCTACAAGCACATCGATGAGTTTCTTACCCTTTGCACTACATTTACAATTGCTGGCCTGAGAGATGAGACCACGAAAATAAGGCTTTTTCCTTTTTCATTGAAGGACAAAGTAAGAAATTATCTTAACATGCTCCCAGCAAATAGCATACAGTCTTGGAATGACTTGTAATGTCAATTTTTAGCTAAATTTTTTCCCATGAGTAAAATAAGCCAGTTGAGGAAGAGCATTAGCTCATTTTCTCAATTCCCAATTGAAGAATTTCATGAAGCTTGGGATAGATTTAAAGAGTTGCTGAGACAGTGCCCACACCACCAGATCCCTAAGTGGCAGCTTGTGCAAAGTTTCTACCAGGGGATCGATGCTAGAAGTAGATCCATGATTGATGCATCCTGTGATGGCACTTATCTCAGCAAGACTGATGTAGATGCATGGGATCTATTTGATGTTATAAGTGAAAATTCCCTTCAGTAGGAGGCTCTGTCAAGAAATGACATTGAGCCATTTGCTAGAGGTGCAAAAGAACCCACTTCCAAAGGAAAACTGTATGAGTTAAATTTGTACAGTGACCTAGAGAGAAAAGTCGACAGCGTGTCGAAAAAATTTGATAAAGTGTTGAGTGTGTTGCAACCCCAAATGGCTGCATAGGTTGGAGAGGCATGCATCATATTCCACTCTCCCACACACTCCCTGCTTGACTATTCATCTGTTGGTCAGCATCCAGAATTATTAAAGGAGCACGGCAATGCTGTCCAATCATTTGAATAGCAACCTGCTAGGCTTCCTTGGAGGAATCACCCTAATTTGAGGTGGAGACAAGATAATTTTCCTCAGCCCCAGTAGCAGCAGGCATTTCCCTACAGACCAACCCAGCAGTTCCACCAAGGTCATGCCCAAGGAAGACAATTTCCACATCAGTTCCCCCAGCCAGGTCAGTTAGTTTTAGCACCCCCACAGCCCAGAGCCTCCTCCTTTGAGGAGCAGGTTTTATCTTCATTGCAAAACCTCGGCCCCATTTCACAAATTGTGGATTCCCACACTCAGAGCATCAAGAAAATAGAAGACCAGCTGGGTTCACACCTCTAATGCTCTGATGAAAAGGGAAGCGGCTCGTCTCCCGAGCCAAACTGTGAACAACCTCAGAGGGGCATATTTGATTGGTGAAGGATCTTCAATTCATGAAGATACTACGGCCATAAATGCCTCAAGGATTGGAACGGAGGTGGAAAACCAAGATGTTGTTGAAGCAAAAAGGAAGTGCATTCGGCGAGAAGCTGAATAAGTAGGGGTTGTTGTTTAGCCCCAGCTGAAAAAAAAAAAAATTTAAATAAAAAAAAAAATAATATTTTATGTGAATGATATGTCAGCAGATGAGTACCAGCAGTACATTATCTGCCATTTCCTTAAATTTTTTTTTAAGGTCCTTCTCCTTTCCACAAGGAGAAGGTTGTATTGGAGGAAATGAGGATTGTTGAACAGTTGCATAAACTAATGAGATGGTGGAATACACCTTGCCCACACTGTTGGACTGGGCTGAGGTATGTGCTAAAATTGTAGAAGTATGGATTGAGGAGACCCCCTCCCTCAGCCATCAAAGGCACCTTTGCTGCCTTTTAAGCGACTGTTCACCTGATGCGGTGCTGGAGCTGCTGCTTGCAGTTCTCATGCTACTTCAATTTCTGAGCTGGAGGATCCTGCTAAGCTGAGGAAGAAAAGAGAAAATAGAAAATAAAAAATAAAACCCTAAAAAGAAAATACTAAAAGTGAGCTCAGGCTAGTCCTGGCTCCCTTCCCAAGACAACTATAACTCTATTTATATAATCCAAATAGCCATTATGTGCTTTAGCCAATCAGAATTAAGACACTTTTGGAGCTGGTGTC
Organism: Chloranthus sessilifolius; assembly: GCA_021018995.1. NCBI lineage: Eukaryota > Viridiplantae > Streptophyta > Magnoliopsida > Chloranthales > Chloranthaceae > Chloranthus > Chloranthus sessilifolius. The sequence continues at coordinate 79,401,429 of CM037592.1, read as the reverse complement.
GTGGCCCCTTTGTGGCCAAGTGATTCTTTGGAGAAGTGTGGGACAGCTTAGCACCTTGGGATGTGTGCCCTAGCTGCTTTAGAATCCCAAAAATTCCCTTGAATGCTTGAAGGTAGCTGCTAGAATCCATGCCTCGAGCAAATAGGCTTCAGAATTAGGTATCTCAAGTGGTTCTCGAGAGGATGGGCAGCTTCAATTCAGAATTTCAAGTCAAGTGGATCTCGAGAGGCTGGTGCAACATTAAAGAGCTCGAGTGGTTCTTGACTTAGAAAAAATGCAACTCGAGTGGATGGTGTCCAGCTCGAGAGGATGAAATAGGCAGGACTTTCAAGCTGCTCGAGCATATTAAATGGAGCTCTAGTGGTTTAAGTATGAAGCGGAGTAGCTTCTCGAGTGGATTAAGGTCTTCAGCACTTCAGCTCGATAGGCTGCACAGAAACTCGACAGGATGAAAGCTACACTTTAAGTGCTCGAGTGCATAACAGCTTGGAGATGTGATCCAAGCTAAACTAGAGTGCTGAAATTTTAATGGACAAATGCTAAAAGAGGAAGAGAAGAATAGCTAAAGCCGTTTCTCTCTTTTAAAAAAATTTTAAGCCCTTTGCAAGGGGGGGGTGCCTCTTTATTTATATAAAAAGAGAGGGTTAGGGGGTGCTTAAAAGCTAATTAGGGTTAGCAATTAGGTAATGGGCAATCTAAGGTTTTTGGAGTTTTCTAGAGCTTGGAGAAGAGGGATTTAGGTTTAATGGTAGATGATAGGGTGGTGACTTGAATGACAAAAGGGAGATAACCTAAGCTAATAGGGTCACTAAACACACCCCAGACTTTGGGATGGCCCACAAGTCAAACCCTCAATATCAATTTTGGCCATTTTTTGAAGGAAAACCAGGCCCAAACTATTGGAAGTTGAAGAGCTGAAGGGGGCCCAGCCTGGTTTTGCAATTTCCTACATAAATATGTGATTTTCATTTTGCCATAACTTTTGATGTATAACTCTGATTGAGGCGATTTTTAGCTTGTTGGAAAGCTGGGGAAGTCCTCTTTCCAATAATATATAACTCAATTTTAGAAGAGGTTTGTATAAATTTTGGTATTGCTCTCTTTAACCACTACTCAGGAGGTTCGAAACTAGCTCTATGGGTTCGGTTTTGCAATTTCCTATATAAATCTGCGATCTTCATTTCACCATAACTTTTGATGTACAACTCCAAATTAGGCAATTCTTAATTCATTGAAAAGATGGGGAGCTCTAATTTCTAATGGTATATGCCTTAGGTTGGACAACTATCTACAAAAACTTTGGCACTCCTCTTTCTAATCGCTGTTCAAGGGGGTTTGAATCGTGCCCGGGAATGGTTCTAATAAGTCTGAGAAGGCTATGATTGATTCTTAAGGGTCCTAAGGATTTAAAAAATACTTTTGAAAGCTTAGGGGTATGCCTTTCTTGAAGTATGTGTTGATCGGGCCTTAGGCCAAATTTGGGTGCCTACAGATGCCCCTCTTTGGTATCTGATCACTAATGATTGAATGCCAAAGAAAAGCGAAATCTGAAGAGGCTCAAGGCATTACTGATGAGTCCACTACATTCAAAATAAACTTCAAACATTAGATGAGTAACATGGTAAGAAAATGAAAGCCTTATATGTAAAAAAAAATGGTCGTTTCTCAAGGTAATCGGTCCCCAAGCATTTAGCGACATTACTGGGCATAACCGAGGTGGAACGAGTTACGAAAGCCCAATATGCTAGAAAAAACATCTGCTTCTCAAGATAATTAAAGATGTTTGATGTTCAAGTTTCATTCTGAATATAACAGCTCTGTGAGTGAGAGGGTGATCGACCCACACTTAAAGATAGGCGTGAGACAAAAATACGAAGATCAACAGTTTGTGTCCAATCATATGAGGCATTGACCGCCTCATCTGACTGGTCACGGGTGCCCTTGCGTGAAGCAGGATTCAAGGTCTTTGGGTGAACCCATTGATCTCAAATTTTATTTAGCACGACTATCGAGCGGAGCAAATATATGTCGCAACGCTTTTTGAGAGTACATGCCATTTTTGATAACGTGCCCCAGATCAACATGACCTAGAGCTTCCAACTTCAAATAACACTGAACAGACTGGGCCAAAATTGGTTGTCTACCGAAGGAGACATCTAATCCTGGTCTCTGCCGGCAAAGATCTTACAAATCATTTAACTATGCATAAACATGCACCCATTAGGGGCGATAAGCAAAAAAGGTGATGGAAGTCTCGACCCAGAACCCGTCCAGGTACAATTTACAAGAACAAACGACCATCCTACGGATATTCAAATGCAAGGCATACACTTTACAGGGATACAACATCAATACAGGTTTTAAGCCTGCGAAAATAAGGAAAATGAACCCTTCTGCATGCATGTTTACACATAGTTTGATTGATGTGTAATTTCATTTTCAACAGGTTGGTCTCAACCAACGATTGATCTTTTTCATAACGGAGTTATCCGGACCTTAAACCTCGTAGACGCACGCCCGGACAGTGCATACCAAGAGTCCACACCTCTGAAATAGCTCGTGATGAATCTTAAGTTAGACACTCATGTTCCTATGAACCCAAAGATAGAGCGTTCATCGCAAAGATTTAGCAGTGGAGTCGACTAGATCGAAGCGTTGACTATTTGATCGGGATTGACACCGTTGCTCCTACTTTGAAGTAGGATCCAAAATCCAAGGCGTACCTTAGACTTAGGACGTTACTATAGCATAGTGGTGTTGCTAATAAAATATTGACATTTTATCGCATCGAAATACGCATGTGCATCTAGTCATTTGAGGCATAGACCGCCTCATTTAACTAGTCACGGGTGTCCCTGTTTGAAGCAGGGTTCGAGGTCTTTGGGTGAACCCATTGATCCCAAAGTTTATTTAGCACGACTACCCAAGCGGAGCGAATAGATGTCGCAACGCTTTTTGGGAGTGCGTGCTGTCTTTTCAAAGCATATTTTTTTTATTATTTTATGTAGAATATTTTTTATCCTTTCTAGTGTTTATCATTCTATGTGATTTTTTTATTTTAGATTTTGAGTTATTATTTTATGTGGTTTTTTTTTGGATTTTAAGTTATCATTCCATATGATTTTATTATTTTTGGGATTTTCTTTATTATTTTATGTGTTTTATTTTTTTGTTTTTCAAAGTTATTATTTTATGTGAATTTTGGTTTTTCAAAACTATCATTTTATGTGATTTTTTTTGGGTTTTTCAAAGCTATTGTTTAGTGTGATTTTTTTTTTTGTGGTTTTTCAAAGCTATTATTTAGTATGATTTTTTTTTTTATCATTTTTCAAAGCCTTATATGCCCGAGATAGTCCAGATTCCCTCTCTTTTCTTTTTGACTTGGCCTTTTGACTGATTCTTTTTCTCCTTGCTTTCCCAAGGGCGGGTCCATCAACATATATTGAATTTTATTTTCTTAAGAGACCTTTGTACGTCTATGGGCCCACTTTCCAACCCTCCCTTACATGGAGGGCCCGAAACTAATTTACTCATTTCGTTGGGCTTGGGGCCCAATTTTCTTAAAAGTTGGTTTGGGAGCTTGAACGAGAGCGAGATTGTTGAATTGGAGTGGCTTGGGCTATCACGTCTTCCCTTCTTTCTTGATGTTCCTCTACGGTGGGACCTACTTCATGCAACAACCTCTTTTTGGGATACAAATGCGCATGTGTTCCGTTTTGGGAAGCGGGAGCTAACTCCAACCCTTGAGGAGCTATCCAATTTATCTAGCTTGAAGCTTCACAGAGGCCTCACAAGAGTCACATCAAAGTCGAGCTACTCCAAATCTGTTCACCTTACCCTCAGTTTGAAGAAATTTGAGTACGAGAAAAGTCTCGTTGGGGGGCCCACAAGGTGTTCGATCAAATTCCTCAAAGAACTTTTCGGTGACGAAAGTCTTCAAAAATTGTCAGTTGAGAATATCTTCAATGTGAAAGCCTTTGCTCTGAATCTCATCTCGGAAGTCCTTTTCTTTACTGGGGGAGAGAGCTTCTCTCTGGCTCTTTGCGATGTTTTGACCGAATTGGCAGAGGGCCGATCAATGATGCATTTGGTCCTTGCTGAACTGTATCGATGTCTTGATGCGTTTGCTCTGGGCAAGGTGGAGAACCTCAGGGGATGTCCTTTGCTGCTTCAAGTCTTGTTAGGTGAGCATCTAGCTATCTTGGGACCCGTGCCACACTTTTATATTGCTCAAGGTGAGGCAGCTCGATGCTTTTCGGGTAGGTGTCACTTGCTTCTGCAAGGTAATTTATCAGCTTTGAAGCTTTGGTTGACCAACGTCGAGTTGATATGGAGGCTTCCTTGGTTGGACCAAACCTTCCTAATAGTTCGTTCCAGAGACCATGAGGGCATCACCCTTCTAGGATTGACTGATAGCACCTTCTATTTCCCATTTTGAGTATTGCGTCAGTTCGGCTACTCTCAGCAGGTGCCTTGCGAGATAAAACCTCCTTTATGTGACTTGATCTTTTCTAGGGGGTCCTCCGAGGACGTGGATCGAATTGTTGCCCTTTGGGAGACACATCAGTCGAAGCTGATGTGTGATATGGAGCAGGGAGATTCAGTTCAGTCTTTCCCTGAGTATGAGGCTTGGCTATTGGCTGAGCAGCCTGCTGCTGATTATCTGGATCTACCGGAGAGTATTGGTGTGGGAGGCCCCTGGCCAAAGAAGGAGACAGTGCTCCTAGCCCTTATTAAGTTGTTGACTGATGAGAAGAGGGTCCTGCACGAGCTTTTAGCACAAGAGAAAGAGCAGGGATAGCGGAGAGTGATGTCCTTCGACTGAAAGGATCTTTGAATATTGCCCTTGGAGCTACTGATGCATCTCGAAAGAGGTATAAGAGCTTACATGGTCATTGGTTGACCGAGCGGAATGTTCGAGAGGATGGTTTTAGTGCTGAGATTAGTGCTTTGAAGCACGAGCTGGGCCGTTGGTTCTTTCCTGCACATATAACTTTTTGCATAGATCAGCTACACAAAAAAAGAGGCATAAGAAACCCCTTTACAGATACACACATCTTTTTGGTATACATATTTTCTTTCTATTTTTATTTTTTCCTTATTTTTGTAAAAAGAAAGAAAGAAAGCTAGACATCACACCGGCTAGTTTTGGGATGTGGTGTAAGCGGTAAAAAAGGAATATCTATTATGTTTACACAGACTTTTTGTTCTTTTTATTTTGTGTGTTTTTTTTTTGGGTGTGGTGCCTTAATCACTGGGTGAGATCTCGGGTCCTCTTTTGAGCATGGTCGAACCCCCCGAGGGAGTTTCAGCAGCCTCACCAAGACTGGAACGTCAATCCCTTTGGGCTGAGTCAAACCTTTCTCTTACCTTGAGTCATACATTTGATGGAGCCGTTTCACAAAGACAATTCTGGTTATGGCCTGATTTGAACTAGCATGAGCGTCTCGAAAAAAAGGGGATCAGGGAGAGTAACCAAGAGGGCTCCTCAAACATCAATTCTTCTCAATCAGTTCAAACCTTTCTTTTCTTTTTAATTCTTTAATCCTTTTTTACTCACAACGCCCAAGGTGGGTGCGCCGTGCCCTTTTTGCCCTCTTATTACCCGTGGTGCTCTTTCGAGTTTTCACCATGTCCATGGGTTTAGCTCTCTTACCCCAAGCGCCCTTTTGAGTTTTCACCTGGTCCACACAAACTCACTGTTTTTACCCGTAGTGCCCTTTCGGGTTGTCACTATGTCCATCTTACTTTGAGCTTGTATTTTTATTTTCTTTTCTCTTTTTATTTCTTTTTTATTTCATTTTCAAAAGCTACGACATAGATGTCGATTCTGTCATAGCCGGCTAGATGGGGTTCTAGTGTCATCTTACAACTCAACTCGCCTTGACTTAACAGATACTATGACTGCTTATGAACCTCAAAAGAGGGCTTTCTTCAGGGTGTAGCTTGGCCATGGGTTAGGTTAGGATTTGAAGGCGTGCTGGGCTAAAAGGGTTTCCTTGATGCGGCTTCAGTTTTTCACAGCACACTTCTTCCTTGGGGGAATTTTACTATACAAGCCCCCATGATTCTTTTTTCTTTTTCCTTTGTTTTATTTTAGGCAATTTCTTTTTGAGGTTTTTCTTTTCCAATTTTTTTGGATTTCGATGGCAACTTTACTTCCCTTTTTTGTATATGTACACTTTCTTTTTTGGGAAGGGGTTCATCGAAAGAAAGGCCCAAGCTTGAACTGGGTAGCAAAGGATATTATCATTTTTAGGGGTACTTTTTGGCTGTAGTGCTTGGAATGACGGCCTCTTTTGGGTGGTTTTTAAGCAGTCACATGTCTATTTTACCAAGACTTACCTTATCGTGATGGAATAAGAGTAGAACCATCGGACGTATCCAACATTGATGGGCTCAGGAAGATGATCTCCATCCATGGTAGTGAGGAGGATGGTGTATCCCGACAGCACTTCTCGAAAGACGTAAGGCCCTTCCTAGATCGGCTTGAACTTCCCTCTCGGATCGGCGTGGAGGGATGGGAAGATCTTCTTCAACACAGTGTCTCCTATCTTCAGATCTTGACCGTGGACACGCTTATTATAAGCGCGTACGATTCTCCCCTGGTAAACTTGAGTATGACACAAGGCTAGGAGTCTTTTCTTGTCTAATAAGTTCAATTGGTCAAAGCAGGATCTCTCTCTCCCTCTATTTCGGGTAAGCTTGATTCCATGAGGATTCGGAGCGAGGGTACTTCAACCTCTACCAGTAGGACAACCTCGATTCCATATACCAGGGAGAATGGTGTTGCCCCTGTAGCGGTACGGATCAATGTTCTGTAGGCCCATAAAGCAAATGGCAGCATTTCGCTCTAATCTCGGTAAGTGACGACCATCTTCTCTAGAATGCGAACGACCGTCTTGTTCGCAGCTTCCATGGCTCCATTTGTTGGAGGCCGATAAGGTGACAAGCGATGGTGCTTGATCTTGTATTGGTCGTAGAAAGCCCGGATGCATTTATTTGTAAAGTTTGTGCTGTTGTCTGTGATGATATCCTTGGGTACTCTAAATCGGCACACAATATTACTCTTGAGAAACTTCTCGACCTGACTGGCCATGATGTTAGCATATGATGCCGCTTCTACCCACTTGCTAAAATATTCAATAGCAATGAGGATGAACCGATGTCCATTTGATGCTTTTAGATTAATCATTTCAACGACGTCAAGGCCCCAGGTAGCAAATGGCCAAGGTGTGGTCATGCAGTGAAGATCAATGGCATAAGCGTGTATCAGACTGGAGTGTTCCTGACACTTGTAGTATTTCTGAATATGTTTGTAGCAATCTGATTCTATAGTGGTTCAAAAGTATCCCTGCCGTAGAATTTTCTTAGCGAGCATGTGACCGCTGACGTGGGCACCGCATACTCTCTTGTGGATCTCCTTCATAATATTGATTGCTTCACCTTCTGTAAGGCACCTGAGCAAAATGTTGTTGTAGGATCACTTGTAAAGGCACTCCCAGCAAATGACGTAGCCCGTCGCTAACCGTTGAATGGTTCGTCGATCCGTCTTGGACGTACCCTCAGGGAAAGTTAGTGTCTCGAGAAAAATTTTGATATCTAAGAACCAAGTTGGCTCATCATCAGGCTTTGTAGGTTCCTCAATCTGGAGGTAGAAAGTTGGCTCATTTCTTTGCTCGATCATGATCAATTTTATTTCAGCACCATACAGGATTTCTATCATTGATGTCAACGTTGCTAGGGCGTCGGCAAAGTGATTCCTTATAAGTGGGACATATGAGAATGTCACGTCCTTGAAGCAAGCTATCAGATCCTCGAGGTGCTCATGGTAGGGGATCCGTTTCTCATCTTTTGTCTTCCAATCTCCATTCGTCTAACATATGATCAACTACGAATCGCCGAATATTCAAAGGTGAGTTATATTCAGATCGAGAGCTGCCCGCAAACCGGTGTCACAAGCTTTGACTGGCCATGTTGTTAGTGCAAGAGAAGTTGAGCTTGATAAAGACTGATAGATGTGATCCTTTCGGCGAAATCAAAATGGTGCAAACTCCCCGACCCTCAACATTAGCTGCCCCGTCAAAGTGCATTACCCAAGATTCTTCTGCTTCTTTAATATCGTCTTCCGTCATGAACAAAATTTCCTCATCAGGGAACTCGGTTCTGAAAGGTTCATAATCTGGCAAAGGATTGTCAGCAAGATGATCGGCGAGTGCCTGCCCTTTAATCAACTTATGAGTGACATACATGATGTCAAACTCAGATAACAAGAGCTGCCATCATGCAGTCCGCCCAGTGAGAATTGACTTTTTGAATAAGCATTTCAATGGGTCCATTCGGGCCAAAAGTAGAACAGCTTGAGATAGCAAGTAATGGTGGGGTCTCTAAGTAGCCCATACAAGAGCCAGGCATGCTTTCTCCAGATGAGAATAACGTGTTTCATTATTAGTAAACTTCTTCCTCAGATAGTAGATAGCCTGCTCTCTTCTTCCCGTCTTGTCATGATGCCCTAAGATGCATCCCATCGAAACTTTCATCATGGAGAGATACATCAAGAGTTGTATCCTCAGCTCGGGTGAGACCAAAATAGGTGGGTTAAGGAGCTAGCTTTTGATTTTATCGAATGCTGCTTGACAATCGTCATTCCATTCAACGGGCGAGTTCTTCCGAAGTAGCTTGAAGATCGGCATGCAGATTGGAGTTAGTTGTGCAATGAACCGACTGATATATTGTATTCTGCCTAAGAACCCTCTAGCCACTTTCTCAATAGACGGTGGTGGTATTTTTGTGATAACTTTGACTTTGACTGGGTCGACCTCGATCCCTCTCCTGCTGACGATGAATCCTAACAATTTTTTGGACATAGTGCCAAAAGCGCACTTCTGTGGATTCAGACATAACCTGTACTTTCTCAGCCTCTCAAATAGTTTCTAGAGGTTTACTAAGTGATCACCTCGCTCCGGTGACTTGGCTATCATATCATCGACATACTCTTCAATCTCTCGATGCATCATGTCATGAAACAATGTAGTCATAGCTCTCTGGTATGTTGCATCGGCATTCTTTAGCCCAAACGACATGACTCGATAGCAAAAGGTTCCCTAGGGGGTGATGAATGCAGTCTTCTCACAATCTACCTTTGCCATCTTTATCTGATTGTATCCGAAGAATTCATCCATAAAAGAAAGCATCCCGTGCTTAGCGGTATTATCGACCAAGATGTCGATGTGCAGTAATGGGAAATCATTCTTCAGGCTCGCTTTGTTCAAATTTCAGAAATCGATGCACATACGGACCCTTCCATCTTTCTTTGGCACAGGCACAATATTGGCTAGCCACTGCGGGTATTTGGATGCCATGAGAAACCTCGCGTCATACTACTTGATGACCTCGTCCTTCACTTTCAGCATCCACTCGGGTCGGAGACATCTCAACTTCTGCTTAACTGGCTTCAGATCAAGGTAGAGAGGCAACTCATGCTCGACCAAATCGGTGTCCATACCAGGCATGTCTTCGTACGACTAGGCAAAAATGTCTTGGTATGACCGAAGGAAATCGATCATTCTTTTCTTTCTTCGGGAGACAGCGACGTTCCGATTTTAGTAATTCGAAGAATCTTCTCAGTCCCTAGATTAATGTCCTCAATTTTCTCGACAATAGGGGTAGGGCCATGCTCAAACTCAGCAAACTGGTCAAGGAGCTTATGGGAGCTCCTCCAAAGGGATATCCTCGTCCAGACTTGTAACACCTACCTCTCCTTTTATTTTTACAGGGAAGGGATCGATTTTACATGGGACGGGTATTTCAATTAAGGCATCTTTTTATGGGACTTTATCTAGAATTTTAAATGACAATGTTTTTGGACTTTGTACTTTTTCAATGTTTTTGAGATTTTATATTTTTTCAATGTTTTTGAGATTTTGTATTTTTTTAATGTTTTTGAGATTTATGTTTTCTTTGGAGACGGACCCTTGGGAGCACGAGTCTGTGTATATACAAGGTATTGCCTGTCAGGGGCCTAACTCACTTTTTATAAGTTTTTTTTTTGGGAAACGGATGCCAAATATTCGGCTACTCCCTACTTCCAAGGTTTAGGGAAAAGATGCCCAGTTGCATACTTGAGGGGCCACTCTTTTACCTATTTGGATGGAGGACGCTGACTGATACAACTCTTTGGAGTCAGCCTCCATCATATTAATCCCCATTTCGTCTTAGATGATGTCCTTAAACGATAACACAGTTTTATGGTGATTTACCACAGGGGGAGTTTGTTCAGGTATGGGCTGTCGTTCCTCAAAAAGGGATAACGTGGTCAAGTCTATCTCCAGGTTGGGAAGGGTGATGCAGGGATTGGTGGGGTGAACTGGTGCTGTAGGCTTGTGTGGGGTTAATCGGGTTTTCCCATTCCGGTCAAACTTCACAACCCCGACACTTATGAATGAATTCTTGATGTGAGGCCTGGGACGAGGTTTCTCCTCTATGTGGATCCCCCTAGCTTTTGCAGCTGCTGTCGCACGGGTTTTCTCCTTAGCCTCTCTCACTTCTTCTTTCGTGGGCTTATAGCCTAGCCCAAATATGACTTTTTGATCCCCCTTAGCTGTGACGGCTCTTTTCTACCTTACAATCTGTGCCCGAGCCCCCTTCCTTTTTTATAGCCCCATTTTTGGAACATGGCCACTGCTGCTACCATTCCACCTTCGGTTCTTAGAATGATGCCCTCGATGGGTTCCGAGAGTATCGCCGATACTTCATACTCGAAATTGTGGAGGTCGACATCCTCAGCAGTGTGCGGCACATCCAGCACATTGGGCTTCTCAACATTTTTGGTGGCCTTCTCTTTCTCACTGTGCCCCTCACCGATTATTGTGATGATTTTATGCCCAGATATAAATTTGAGTTTCTGGTGCAATGTGGAGGGTATGGCTCCGACTTCATGCAGCCACGGGCGCCCTAACAGCAGATTAAATGAGAATCTGATGTCCATCACTTGAAATAATATGGAGAAGGTCATTGGCCCAATCAATAGCTCAAGGTCAACTTCTCCCATTATCTCTCTTCGTGTGTTATCGAAACCTCTAGCGCTAGTTCTCTTGGGTCTTAGCATGTAAGGATCTACCCAATCTTGGTGGCGGTTCTCAGTGGGCATATATTTAATGCGGATCCATTATCGATTAGAACCAAGGGGATAATCATATTTTCGCACTCAACGGTTATATTTAAAGATTTTGAGTGATTACCTCCTTCCTCCGGTAGATCGGCATCCGAAGAAGAAATGGCATTCGGGGCCATCACTTGACCAATTACTTGCCCGACTTCATCCGGGCTAACCTGAAGTGACACATGCGTGTTCTTTAACTGCCCCCATTAATGCTTGAAAATGGAGTGGGGACGTCATCAACAAATCCCATACAGTAATATGGGCAGGCATTCTTCTCAGCTGAGTCTCCAGTATATGTTCTCGACTCATTTTCTCAAACGGATTCACGACGCTATCTTTCTTTCCCTCATGTTGGGCTTGTGCTGCTGTCGGTGCTTTTGGTTGCTTTGAAATCTTCTCGGATTGGGTCACGAAGTCCACTGCCCCTTCTCTATGGCTGCCAGCATTGATATCTATTTGTTCATAACTCAATGGGACCTGATAAGGATCATAGGTTGGTCCCGAGATCTGAAATAGTATAATCATTGGTATCGAAGGTACTTGCACTGTGGGCTCAAGAGGTGTGGGCAATACTTGATTTACCTCGGTAATAGCTAGTTGAGTGGAAAAATTAGGCCAAATGGGGGTGGTGAAGCTTGAGGGCGGTGGCACTGGGGGAAAAGGGGTAAAAGTTGGCCATTGGTAGCTAACAGGTGCTGGCGGGAGATTGGGGGTATGATGGGCTATCGGGTAATTGACGAGGTGGTGGTGTATGGTTGGTATGTATTTATCTGTACATAATTGATAGGAGTGGATGAAACCCTAAGATCTAAGGGTTCGGCTTACAGTGTTGGGCTGGGAAAATAGTTTGATAAATTTAAGGGTTCAATCACCCTAATATTCCTTTCTTCAAATTTCTTGGCAATGGTGCCACATAGCTCTCCCGGTCACTGATGTAATCAGATGGATCAAACTCAAATTCACACTCTTCAACCATCCCGATGGTGGGTCTGAGACCTGCTCCTCTGATAGGATGTGGGGGTAACGACACCTAATGAATGTTCGCATGCTGGTTTACTTGAGAAGGTGCGGGTGGAATGATTTTCTTGGCATCGATTAAATCTTGGATCGTTTGCTTCAATGGAAAGCAGTGATCAGTTGGGTGACCTGGACCCTGATGAAAATTGCAGTGGGTATTAGGGTCATAATATTTTGAGATCGGGTGAGGAGGAGGTTATGGTTGACGAGTAGTGACTAATCCTTTTTCTACTAGTAAAGGTAAAAGTACACTTAGAGATTACCCCATGGGTGTAAACACTCGGCCATAACGGGCTCTCCTCTGTTCAGGAGTCATCTACATTCCTTGCCCATTCCCTGCTCTCTGCATCTGCTCAATTTTGACTGGTGTTGACTGTGCTGCTTGAAATTGGAACGGGGCTATGTTATTATTGGGCTTGGTATTGGCAATGTTCTGAACATCGACCCTTATTCTCTTCTCATTCCTTTATTCTGAAAACATTCTAACCCCACTGGCTCCACTTGGTACATTTTTGTTCAGGCGACCCTCCCTGATGGCATTCTCACAGTGATTGGCGTTCCTCACCAGATCAGCAAAGCTGAACTGCTGCTGATATACTAAAAAGTTTGAGATTACTGACAGAGTGCTTTTAGAAATCATTTCTATCTATTCATCATCAAGTATTCTATTTCTAACCTGAGCTGTCAGTGCTCTCCAATGTCCCAGATAATCGCTGAAGGTCTCATTCGAGTTCTGCTTTAACCGAGCCAAGTCAGACTTATGCGGTTCAATGTCTATGCTATAGACATATTGCTCTTGGAACAAGTGTATTAAGTCCTTCCACATTTTTATCATAGATGGTTCCAATGATATGGACCACCTTAAGGCAAGACCAGTCAAACTTTTTTGAAAAACCTTTATTAGTAGTCTCTCGTCCCCTCCATACTGGCACATGTCCCCACAATAGGACTTGAGGTGTGCAATAGGATTGCCGGTGTCGTTGTATTTGTCAAAAGCCAGCATTTTAAATTTGGGAGGCAAGGAAACCTTAGCGAAGAAACATAAATTTGTGAAGTTCGTGGCATGGATTTCAGTACCACCCATTTTCAACAACTGCTTTTGTATTTTGTCTAACTGCTCTTTCAACTGCTCTGACTCCTTAGATATGAGGGCCACTTTCTCTGCAGTTGGTTGAATTTCACTTTGTGCTACCAGGGGGTGGGAAATGATAGGAGGAGGGTTAAGGTTGGTCAATGCCCAGCATAGGCTCCATTGTTCCTAACCTCATCCTCTTCATACTGCTGGTCAACATATTGTGCAGTGGGGGTGGGATTGTCATGTTGGTGTTACACGAACTAGATGGGAATGACATGAGTTGGGTGAGTCCATTGGGGATGAGGAAAGGTGTGTTGGATGATGGGATGAGTTAGATTTTGGAGTGGGGTATGGTGAGGCCATTGGGCTTGTGAAAATGATTGGAACTGACTTTGAAATGTTGGGATATGGGTGAATTGGGGCTGATGTAAGGCATGGGTTTGAGCTGGGTATGAGGGTTGTAAATGGGTAAAATTTTAGAGGAATTGTGAAGGGTATGGGTGTGAGGTTCCAAGATTTTGTTGGGCTTGGGTTTGGACTATGAAGCCTTGGGAGGGTTGGGCTACAAAGCCTTGGTCATGGTAGGTTTGTAGCCCTTGGTGAGTCTAAAACTTACCAAGGGCCATGGGCCCTTATTGGATCTAGCCCATTTAGGCCTTCGTGGGTCTAAGACATGGGCCCAATAAGTCCCATTAGACCCATTAGACCTTGATGGGTCTGGGCCATGGGCCCTTGGTGGATCTGGCCTATTGGGCCTTGATGGGGTCTGAGTCATGGGCCCTTATTGGGTCTGGCCTATTGGTCCTTGATGGGTCTGGGCCATGGGCCCTTGATAGGTATGGGTTATGGGGTTTTGGGCCTTGGGACATGTGGGGAATGGAGGTTTGGGCCATTGGGCCTTGAGGCATGTGGGTAATGGGAGATTGAATGGTGTGGATGATGGGGGGTTGATGGGAGTCATGGAAAAGTGAGGCATGGAGGCTTGATAGGGTATGGGATGGATCCATGGGTGTGTGGTATGAATGAGAGGGAATGTGGAGGCCTTCCACCTACTATAGGCTTGGACTATTTCTTCCATCATGGCCATGGAAGGGGGGTCGGATGGAGACGGGTTATTTGAGGTTTAGAGGGGCATGGATGGGGTGGATGTGGGGGGTAAATTGGGCATGATCCCAGTAAAATTGGACATGACCCGGGTAGGGGATGGGATATGAGGTGGATTGGAGGAATGAGGTGAGGCATTAGAAAATGGGGATGGGTTAGGAATGTATGAGGATGGTGAAGGGTAAGGAGTGGGTGTTTGGGAAAAAACGGGCATGGCCCCGGTAAGAATGGGCATGACCCGGGTAGATGGGAAGATTTGTGGGGGGTTGGATAGGGTGGAGGTGACATATGTGAATGAGGGTGGATCAGGCCTATATGGGGAAGATGGAAAATGGGGCATGGATGTGGATGCGGGAAGTTGGGTGTTGTCATGGATGGGGATGGGAAATGTGTCAAATTTGGCATGATTATAGGAGGGGCTATGGGCATGGTTTGTGAGAAAGATGGGGAAGGGGGGGGGGGGGGGTTGATTTTGGATATTATGGGAAGTGGTAGTTGGAAAAATGGGGGCACCAAAGGACCTGATAATTTTAAATGGGAATAGGGTGATGGGGATAGTGGTGAAAATTTCTCCCGAATGGGAATGGGTTGGTGAATGTGGTGGGGATGAATCGCGACCGGAGTATGCCGGCTCCACTACCCATGACATCGTTTGTTGTCGGGTTGGGTATGGGTGCCTTGGATAAGGCCCAAAAAATTTTCTCCTCCTTCCCCTACGGGAGGATGGAGGGTAAGATGATTCCGTTATGCTGGCAATACAAAGACTTTAGTTTTTAGGTTTCTTTTTTTTTTTTTTTTTTTGAATTGAATTTTTATAAGTGAAAATAAAGGTTCTGAAACCTTGGAGTTCCCTTCTCAGGTGGCTTTCGTACCCTAATTTAGGACACGTGACGACGATTCCGAAGCACTTCAAAAGAATCAAAGGAAGACCTTTGATCTATTGAAGGCACAGAAATCGATGCTGACAACCTGATCTCCTGAAATGAGTCAAAGAGAAGTCGCCTTCTTTTGACCGATAGGGGCATATTGAGTATCGGAGATGGTGGGGCCCAAACAGAGGCACTAAAAAACTAATCGGGGGACTCGGGATGTAGAAAAGACTATAGATTCGGGCTGCTGCTGTCCAAAATAGACTTGGTGCAACTAATACATGCGCAGGTAAAAAATGCCCCTATTTTAAGATGGCGCAACTATTAGTTGCACCAAGGTAAAACTGACCGGATTTAAAGCTGGCGCAACTAATAGTTGTGCCAGTGTTAATTCCGGGATTTTTGTACTAGCGCGACTATTACTTGCGCTAGGCTAAAATGAAGCTTCAGATTTTTTTGACAGTAGTAAACAGCAACCCGAAATGAGTCTCTTTTTGATTTTTTATGGAAGCTGGGCTTCCAGAAACTGACTGATTTTTTAGTGAATCGTTCACTCCTCACTGAACCTAAGGGTTTGAGTCTGGTATAACTCGCTAGCGCGTTCCCCAAAGGATTTTAAGCTTGTAGGAATAGGTGACCCACCTGATATACCTCCGGTGCAAGCCTTCTCAGATACTAGGTGGGCTGGGACTTTTCTGGATCATCACCACTAGGGGCTGCTGCCATACTAAGACCCAAGTGGTTGTATGTGTGCCTAATAACCCAACCCTTTAAAAATCTACCCGGTAAAAAAATAAATTGATTAAGTCCCCTTTCTTGGTTTAATTTTAATTTTTTTTTCAAAAAATTTTATAGAAGTTTTCTTAAGTCCAAAAATTGGGAGTGACGATCCCGTGCCGCCACTACGGGCCAGCGTTTACTGTTAGGATATAATTGCACAAGGCTCGCCAATCAGCTAAGACACTTTAAATGACGTTAAAGTAAAGAAATTTAAATGCAAAGCACAAATAGGCCCGCCAATTGGCTAAGGCACTTAAAATGATGAAAAAATAAAGAAAATTGAAGAATGTGCGCAAGTAGGGCCGTCGATCGGCTAAGGCTCGTAAATGATGTAAAAGTAGGGATAAGTAAAATGACGTAATCGGATGAGTGAGTAAAAATAAAATAAAAAATAGCAATAAAATATTAGTAAAATAAAAAATAAAGAGGCCAAGTTCAAGGGGAAGCTCTACTAGTAAGTCCCCAGTAGAGTCGCCATCTGTGCAACCGTGGGATTTTTTTACGATCCTGTCGCGACAATGCGCTCGCTAAATAAAATATTTAGAGTTGTCACCCGGGGCTTTTGGTGTCTCAGGAAACTTAGATCATTTTTATAAGTACTAAAGTGCCACAAATATGACTCTGAATCCAGTCTACGCCAAAGGCTCTTGGGTAGGGGCTTCGGTTATCGATCGGGAAGGTGTTAGGCACCCGATCAACCCACTAGTAAGTGGTCTCTACTATGGCCGGGTCTATGTGGGGCTGGTTTATATAATATATATATATATATATATATATATATATATATATGAAAAAAAGAAGCAAAATGGGCGGCACTTCCCCTTGCCCGAAGGCATACCGATCCTATTGAGCCCTTCCCGCTTGCCAAAATTTGGGTAGCGTAACGGCTTAATTCTAGAATAGAGGAAAAGCAAAGAAAGTAGATAAATAGAAGGGAAAGCCGGAGCTCTCAGGCCCTTGTAGCACCGATGTGAACCTTCGCATTGATGTGTCTTGGATGAGCTTTCGATAGCAAATGGGTTGAAGGATGGGTTTGAATCTCTAAGGCTGGGTAGCTAAGAGGTAAGAGAAGAAGGCTAAGGGCTAGTTCTAGTTAGATCTCAAGGATTGATGGTGGAAAATGAGGTGTAAAGGATGAACTTGGGTGCTGGAATTTTAATGGACAAATGCTAAAAGAGGAAGAGAGGAATAGCTAAAGCCTTTTCTGTCTTTTAAAATTTTTTCAAGCCCTTTGCAAGGTGGGGTGCCTCTCTATTTATAGAAAAAGAGAGGGTTAGGTGGTACTTAAAATCTAATTAGGGTTAGCAATTAGGTAATGGGCAATCTAAGGTTTTTAGGGTTTTCTAGAGCTTGGAGAAGAGGAATTTGGGTTTAATGGTAGATGATAGGGTGGTGACTTGGATGGCCAAAGGGAAATAACCTAAGCTAATAGGGTCACTAGGGTCCTAAAGAAACACACTCCAGACTTTGGGATGGTCCACAAGTCAAACCTCCAATATCAATTTTGACCCTTTTTTGAAGGAAAATCAGGCCCAAACTATTGAAAGTTGAAGACCCGTAGGGGTCCCAGCTCGGTTTTGTAATTTCCTGCATAAATCCGTGATCTTCATTTCACCATAACTTTTGACGTATAACTCTAATTGAGGCGATTGTTGGCTTGTTGGAAAGCTGGAGAAGTGCTCTTTAGAATGGTATATAACTCAACTTTAGAAAAGGTTTGTGTAAATTTTAGTATTGCTCTCTTTAACCACTGCTCAGGAGGGTTTGAAACTAGCTCTATGGGTCCAATTTTGTAATTTCCTACACAAATTTGTGATCTTCATTTCACCATAACTTTTGATGTATAACTCTAAATTAGGCAATTTTTAGTTCGTTCGAAAGATGGGAAGCTCTACTTTCTAATGGTATATGCCTTAATTTGGAAAAATATTTATAAAAACGTTAGCACTCCTCTTTCTAACTGCTATTCAGGGGGTTCAAATTGTACCCGGAAAGGGTTCTAATAGGTCTGGGAAGGCTATGATTAATTCCTAATGGTTTAGAATGATTCCTAAGAGTTTGAGAAATGCTTTCGGAAGCTCGAGGGTATGCCTTTCTCGAAGTATGTGTCGATCAGGCCTTGGGCCAAATTTGGGTGTCTACAGAGAGTAACTATTTTTCCCCATGGCCAGTTGGCACCTCAAGAGGAAATTCTTTTATGGGAGAGACATCAACTCCCCTTGATCGCCATTAAATTCCTCCTGAATTTGTCGAGCTACCGACTCACCCGTAGCAAACATGTAACATACATAAATATAAATACTTTTGAAATGACTCCTTACGATTTATAACAAATTACTAGTTGTAAAGGGCTCTTTTTTTCTTTTCTTTCTTTTTATCACTTAAAATGCATGGATTTGCGATTCTCGTGAATATAGAGTCAAATCGTAGCGACTACAATTTTTCATTATAGAATCTAGTGAACGTTATCTAGAATTGCAAACGATAATTCTGGGAAACAGTAGAACCTAGTGATCAGTCTTTTCGGGTGCATTAGAAGTAAGACCTATTTAAAATTGTATAGAAAATGGACATGAAATGCATTCAAAACCACTACTTCCCAACCACCCTAGCCTAGGAACCTACACAGAGACATTTACTCGAAGTGACGGTTTAAAGTCGAGCCTTTCCTTATAAATCTATACAAATCCATTAACCAAAACTAGTGTATAACCTTTCTTCTTCCTCCATCTATAACCCTACACCCCATGATGGAAGAACATAACCAGAATGATTTTAGCAAAAGACTTGATAAAATTTTAGAAAAATATAGAGCTGAGCTCCTGATTGCACAACAGAAAGTAGACAATCTAAAGCACCAGCGATATGTCTTTAATGCTGAATCATCCACCGAGACTACCATTGACCCTAAACCTAACTCAAATCCAAAACCATATACCAGTAACCCATCTTCCCTCACTTTCTAAACTTTACACCATCACAACCCACTCAGAATGCGAGTTTCTATATAATAAGGCTGGGTTGTAATTTCCAGTGTCGTCTCCCTTCCCATCCTTGATCTCCTCACCACCCCTCTCCATTTCTCATCTTCTCCCTTAGCTGCATTAACAGTGCAGATGATGAATCATGGAGGGATTTGGAAGGGCAAGTGGGAGTGATTCGACAGCTCTTGGAGTAGCAACCCTCCAAAGGTTGGAGCTCCTCTTATTGGAAGGGATGCGAGACATTGATTGAAGGTAGTTAGAAGCCGATGACCGATCTTTATCGAAGAATCCTTCTCTCGGACGTTGCTGCCAGTGTTATAGTTTAGTGTGTGTCTAGATTTTTCCTAGGTTTATACTCTTTTATGAAATTAGTTCTTATATTAGATTTTAATTTTTATTTTTCCTTCTGTTCATTGAAAATATTCCGATATATATACATATATATATATATATATAATTTTCTTTTTACTACCTCTGCAATTTTTTTTTTACTAACAGTGTGTGTTACTAACATTACTAACAATTTTTTTTTTAAAAATTTCTTTCTCTTTCCACATTTTTTTTTATTCTAACCTTCTCTATTCAAATCGGAAATATTTTTCTCCTAAGTTTGGGGAAAAGATTTTTGATTGATTTTGCAGATTATATACCCAATTATTAACATAGTAAATAAAATAGGTAAATTTTTCTGTATGTCCCCTATTTTGCCCAATGAAGACATTGCCCTATTTAAGTTTGGGGGGGGATACATCACATTAGTTTAGTTTTTTCGTTAGTTTAGTTTTCTTTTTCATAGAAATGTTAAAATTTCAAATTTTAAATTATTTTAGTGAATCATTATATGCAATTTACGAAAAATATATAAAAATCTGAATTTCTTAGCAAACCATCATAGTAGTAGTTCAAAATCAAAACAAAGATATTTACAATTCAAAGTTAAGCATCTCTAGAACACTGCATCAGAGAATGTTTGAACTATACGATTGATCTGAACTGCATATATTTTAGATTATAATTTCAAAATTATATAACCAGTGAGCTATAGAGACTATTTCCTCTTTATTCTGAGAGAAAGAGAGACTGTTTTTATTCATGCCTAAATTTTCTTTAAACTTCTCTACTATCTGAAATCTCATATTGCTGAATTTAGAATCAATATATTCTATCATTATGATAATTTATTTGTTTAGAACTGTCTATTAAATATATCAAAGCAATAAGACATTCATATTAGTAAATTGTGAAAATGACTGAAGGCCATCTTTTTTCTAACCAGGGCCAAAAAGCTTAAATCTCAAAATATTTTACCATTTGAATCCATTTTAGAAGCCTAAAGATTAAATTTCTTTGTGCAAGATTTTATAAATCCTTAACCATATGACTGCCCAAAACTTTCTATCCTTAACCCCTACAATTTATGAGAGTTTATAATATAAAAGAAGGAAAGAAAAGGGAGTGAAATGAGTATGAGTTAAGAGATAAGGGATCTGCTGTAAAGGGTACAACTGAGAAAGAAATATAAATGTATAAAAATATGGGAAAAGAAAAGAAAAGAATGAAAAATCATAAAAAATTATTTTATGAAAAGAGAAGCAAAAAGCTTCCAAACTGAAAAGAAGAAAATGGGATTTACAAAAGGAAAAGAAATGGGAAGAAGTTATCCAAAAAAAGATACTTACTGAAGCTGAAAATTAGAAGAAGAAGAGAAGGAAGAGCTAAACTCTTGAAAATAATTTTGAATCCTCTTTACCTTTTTCTTTGAAACCTTCTGAAAATCCAAAGCCCCATTACAAGCCGAAGGAAAGACCTTTGTGATTTACGATTTGCAAAAAAATATGAGTCTAGTAGAGATATATGAGATAGATATTATGAATAAATAAATAAATTATATGAAAAGAATTTATTATCCTTTCCATGAGGTGTATCTTTTTAGCTAATTATCCTTTGAATTTCACGAACATATCATATTATGAGAACCCAAAATTTCAATTATTTTTGAGAGTATGCCGATAAGAGTTTGGATGAAAATATTTTCTAAAAATTGCAGTTTAGGAAAATCTATAATGAATAAACTTTTCATTGATATGCACACACTCCACGCTATACAAGAATTGAAATTATTTAGTGCTGATCAAGGATGATTGCGATGATGGGAAGCTAAGGATAAAAGATTTGAAATATTTTAAAATAATAAACATATAACGACTAACTGACTGATTAGTAATATAGAAAATATATATATATATATATAAAATAAATAATAATTTAATTTATATTTTGAATTTTTTAGTTTTGAAAAATATTTTAAAAAATTCAAAAATATTTGAAGTTTGTAGGTAAGTTCACTGTAAACCTTCAGAAGACTATAACTCCTCCTCTAGGGATCACCTAGGGGTTTAAAGGCTTGTTGCATCTGCTAAATACAATCGTGCTCCCTACGAAAGTGACATTTAAATTTAAGTTTTAAATATTTTATGTTTCCTTGTTTGTTAAGGACTAGCAAAACTTAAGTTTAAAGGTGTGATCAGTTTCATAATTTACCATTTTATCACCCTTAACTTAGTGGTGGTAGGACTTAGTTTGCTACTAACAAGATACTAATATGCAGATATTAAAGATAAACAGTTAATCAGAGCCTAAATGTTAATCTTTATCAAAATAAACTCAAAAAATAATAAGAAAAATGATTGAGCGAAAAAGACGATTTGCCGCTACTGAAAGTCAAAAAATTGTAATTTACGATTCTTCAAAAGAGATAAAAAGAGATAAGCGATAAAGCGTAATCCAGAGAATCATCAACTATGAGGAAGCTTACTGAAAAAAGAAAGTCGTGATTAATAATTTTCCAGAGAAGAAGCTATGAAAAGAAGGAATCGCTATTTACGATTTCCTAAGAATAGAAGCTTTCCTACTATTATTGTTGTTGTTGATCACGTGAGAACTATCACCGTCATATTCAGAATTAGAAGACTCCTGTAATTAGAAGTCTGATGAATCACGGATCTGAGAAGATTGATAAAGATCTAATTCGAAGGACTCTATTGCTACTCGATAAAGAACACTCTAGAAGCGCATCAACTAAAGGAAGCAAGGAAAGATGAAATTAGTAATTAGAGTTATATTAGGAATCTTTTATTTTTAATAGTTTCTTTTATTAGAACTAGATCTCTATAAATTGGCCCCTTATGATCTATAACTAAGAGGGCTCGACATAGGAATAAGCATCGAAGAATTTCAGCATTAATTGATGCCTAAGGTTAGATTTTCTTCTGATCAGTAGTGTATACTAGTTAGAGTAGATTAGATATCAGAGGTTTCTCAAGAGTAATTGACGACTCTAATTGAGTGCTGAAGATTAGTGTAGATATCTGTAATTTCTCAGGAGCAATTAATGACGGCTGAGGGGTGAAGGATATATTTTACTTTGCTTTCTAGATTAGATTTTCTTTCCTTTGTAAACATCTCTAAGTTTTAATTTGAATTGATGAATCAAATTAGAATTTACAGATTAGTGTAAAGATTTTTACTTTTTCATCTTCAGTTTGTTAGAGTTTGATTGACGCTCAAATTTCTAGATAATTATTGATTAGGTTAAATCTGTGTTGATAGGATCTTAGACTTGATTGACGACCAATGCTAAGAGACTAGAAATATGGTGTAACGGTATTATTTATTTTCAAAAATATCCGAAAGCTGAAGATTGAGATTGGCGACTGTTGGTGTGCTTGCCTTCCCTCAAATAAGGGTCTAAAATCAACAATAAAACTAGGCAGACACACTCATACAGGCCTGCAAGTATTCAGGATCTGTTGTAGCAAGCTTTAAAAGAATGGTGAGTAAGGAAATGTCCATAGGGAGGTTGTTTAGATATGTGACAAATCTCCAGATTTGTGTCAGATCTGGCACCCTAGCTATTACTAATTTAGTGAAAAGATAGGAGAGAGGTTTGGAATGAGTTGTCACTTAAACTAAGCTACAATTTAAACATAAGCTATCTTGGATCGAGTTTGGGAGCTTAGATCTTGCAGGGGAAGAGAGTGAAAATGCATAAAATGGAGAAGAGTAGCTTGGAGGTTGGTTTTCACTGAAATCAGATTCAATTAATCATGCTACAAAGGTTCAGAGCACACAATTCCCTCGTTGGCTATAAGCACAGCTGTAGGGTATAAATTTCACTCCAAATCACAGGATCCACCTGGTCTTAAGGCTATGATCTGTCCACTTTAATGGTCATAGACCATCCTATAGACTTTATCGAATCCATGGATTGCAGCAAATGAATCAAATTGAGACCTGAGCTTAGATTTACCTTAAGGTTATGATCTGTCGATTTTATTGGTCACAGACCATCCTAGAGATCTCCTACAAAGCCAGAGCCTCAATTAGAACAATTAAAACCACTACAGATGCTACAATTCCTAGGTCACAAACTCAAGGAATCACAGGAGCATCAGATCTATGGAGATCAAATGGTATCCAAGAGGTCTACCAGTTAAGTGGGTGAGCTGATCTACAACTCCGCTACACAAATCCGATCGATCACCAAATGGAACCAAAGGAAGTTTAAATCTAATTAAAGCATTAAAAACAGTATTATCATTACAAACAAAGTCACTTAACAATGAAAATACTCTCAGATCTGTACTCTATGCAGCTAGGAATTTACAATAGCACTCTTAACCTCACCCAATTACAGATCTAACTTCACTCCTCGCTAATCCAAGGGATTTAGCCAACCATGGTTGGGCTAAAGGAAGGAAATGGAATTGCTCTGCAGGCACTAATCTCCAGAATTTTGGCTCAGATCTCGATCCCCCCCAATGGCAATTGGGGATCTCTATATATAGCTTTCTCCTCTATTTTTTCCGCCAAAAATCCCTTCTAGAAGGTCGTCAGAGTTTGTTAGAGTTCTGTTAAAGCACGTGAGTCGGTTAGGGTTTTTTAGGGTATCTTTTGGAAACGTCGTGTCAGTCACCAAGTGCCTCGAATTGCGTGCAGCGGGTCACTGAAGTACAATGTGTGCTCAACTGAATTTCTGAGAAGTTTTGCACACGATTTTGACAGGTTCAGGAAGCTTTCGACAGGTTGAAATCAAGTATTTTGGTCCTTTCGCTAGGTTCTCAGATCCGTTCGATAGGT
Source organism: Chloranthus sessilifolius (assembly GCA_021018995.1). Lineage (NCBI taxonomy): Eukaryota > Viridiplantae > Streptophyta > Magnoliopsida > Chloranthales > Chloranthaceae > Chloranthus > Chloranthus sessilifolius. The sequence continues at coordinate 79,377,300 of CM037592.1, read as the reverse complement.
TTCAATAGGATGAATCTTCGTTTGGAGTTCCAGCCTTCTCAGTCCTTGATTTGGAGTATTCGACAGGTTGGAAAAGCTCTTCGATAGGTTGGAAAACTATTTCGACAGGTTCTGCTCTTCATTCCGCCATTTCGATAGGTTTGCTTTCAGTCTTATCGAAAGGCTCAATCACCCTTCTATAGGTTCTGTTCCAGCATTCTCATCTCGATAGGTTCAAGAAACCATTCGATAGGTTCCTTGACTCTTCAGGCAGGTTTTCGATAGGATAATTTCTTCTTCCTTTTCAGCTGCTCGATAGGTTTTGAGATCCTATCGAACTCCTTAATCCATACGAATTCATCCTTCTTCTGCCTTCAGATCTTATCGAAGACCTCTTCAACTGCACGAATTCTTTCTTTCTTTGCTTTCAGCTCCTATCGACGCCTTCATGTGAACAATCGTTCTCAGCCTGTTTTCACTTCCTTCTCCTTGCCCTGCTATAGCCACGCGCTCCAAGGGTCCAGTGATGTGCTACCCTCTGGTGTGCTGTTGCTAGGTTTGTCCTGTGCTGAGAGATAGCTCCTTTTTGGGCATTCTTGAGTGGTTTTCTGTATTAGTACCTTCTTTTATTGCTGTCTATAAAATGCACTTGGCAGGAGCTTATTATTTTACTCACAGGTCTATCAATGGTCAGATTATAGGGTGAAAAGTGGCATTTTTCACCACTTAACACACCCCCAAACCTAAGCTTTGCTAGTCCCTGAATAAAAGAGAATTAAAAGAACATAAAAATGCCACTTTCGTAGGGAGCACAGATGCATTTAGCATATGCACCAAGCCTTTTAAACCCCTAGGTGATCCCTAGTGGAGTGAAGTCTCCTGAGGGTTTTCAGTGAAGGTACCCACAAACTTCCCCAATAAGGTTAGTTAATAGTAGTACATCCTGCTAAACAGAGTTTCAGTGAACTAGAATAAATTCTCATCATGTCTTTTCAGTTCTAGAGGGTTTTCAGCAGAAAAATCACTAACTTAAAACATGAATTTTTTTTTTTTTTTTTTGCAGTAATTCCTTCATCATCAATTGGTTCATGTCAAGGCATTGTGTCTGAAAATTGATGTAGAGTTCACCTTCTATTTGCGAATTTTGTGTTGATACTACCCCCATCAAATTGGATTTCAGGCCCAAGTCTCACCAGGGCTATTAACTCACAATAACAATGAAGGGTGTAGAATTGCACACAGCTCAAGAGCAGTTACAGTCCTCAAATAGGGCTGTAAGCATGAGCATAGGCATTGTTCTGGTTTCTGAAATTTTCTAACTCTTTTCACCATAGATTAGACAAATTCTCATCTCCACATGACAACTCAATCCATTTCAGATCAATAAGGTCTTTTTATTTGGTTGTAATGTGGCTTAGGAGTGAAATTGGTAAAAGAATAAAGGGGTAAAATGGGATTCAAAATTGAGAAATCAACAAGGTAAGGAGGTGATTTGCAGCTCAACCTTTTTTATTTCAGCACAATTCCATTTACTTCTTGAATTTTCATATTTGAGGCGATCAGTTTCTAATCCTCATTTCAATCTTTCAATGAAATGAATTCTCTTTTTCTTTTTTTCTTTTTTTTTTTAAGATTGGGATGCCACAACTATACACCATACTAGCCTTCGAATATACTTTCTTCTTCTTTTTGCCAGACATCGAACCTTGCACCTCTAACCTCACTTCTCTTATTTTCTGAGTTCTCAAGTTGAGGGTGAACTGAAACAGGTCAAAAGATTTTGGGTTCAAAATTTCTAGTTTTCATCAAAGAAAAACTGAGATTTTTAAGGCTCAAGTGTTGTGTATCAAGGGCAGTTCAAAGGTGGAAAAATTTTTGGCTCAAACTGTCCAAGAGATGGCCTTACTTCATGTCCTCAATGTCATGAGTGCTGTCAAGCTGTTTCAATTTGGATTTGCCTAACTTCTAATGATTAAAATTGGATCTAATCAGTCCACAGAGCAGAAAAATTGCCAAGGCACTCTTCAAGGAAACTTTTTCAGGCCTAAATCTCACTGGGTATAGCCTTCCATCTCATTTTCAGGGGTGTGTCTTCAGAAGTTCCTCTCATTTCAGGTTTACTGCACATCAAAGATTATTTTTCACAAATTGCTGACATTTGCCTCATGAAAAATGTTAAAACTACAGCTCATTTCAGTTTTAACAAGTTGTTTTCTTAATATCCTCTTTTTACAGAAATTCAAGTGAGAAAGTACTCTAATTAATTCCAAACACTTCATTGTAGCCTAGCTGTACTAAAAGTAACTAATTTATTGGCATATATACATGCCATACCCCCAAACCTAAACTAAACAGTGTCCTCACTGTTTCCATCATATGGGGTGGAGCATTATGTTTTGTTTTTTTTTTTGTTTTTTTTTTATTTTAGCGCAAAAATAAAATTAAAAGCTAGTAAGAAATAAAGTTATTATTAACAGAGGTAAATTACATGAGTACAATGTGCAAGCAGAAAGGAAGTGAAAAGTGGGCCGGTGGACAAAATATCGCAGACAGTTCAAGAAATCTCCCCCCTGGCTTAGGGAAATCCTCGGCCTGCATCAGGTGGAAGAGGAACTGTAAGCCAGGTAGGGAGGAAGAAAAGGAAAAAGAAGAAGGTTAGGGGGCAGGGGGATGGTTGGTGGAGGAGGATGGTGGCAGAGACACCGGTGGTGCGGTCTTCAGCTTCTTCTTCTCCTTCCTAACTTTGTCCATTTCCTCCTTAGCGAGGATCCACTGGACCTCCTCATATTCATCCCAGAGGAACTGCAATGGGTCTGGTTCCTTAGGCAGTAATGTCTCCAGCCAGAAGAGGTAGAGTTGTGCAGGGGTGAGTGTGGGCTTGCCATCTGCCATAGCTATGAGAAAGAGGGTGGAGGGTAGAAAGGAAAGGATGGGCCGAAGTCAAGCTATCTGCATCTATTTAAGGTTGAAGTGTGAGGGAATATGAAACGGTGCATTCAATATTGCCGTCGTTGATGACTAGGAATGAATGGTGAATTCGAACAATCAGCATGGGGAACGAAAAATGTGCATTAACTAGCAGCCTATATTTAGCGCGGGGAGTTTTTAAATCTCGTGTTGTGCACAGATGTACATGGTACACGTGGTAAAATGTCCGCACAGCGCAACTGCACAGTAAGCGTGGAAGGAGTGGGGGGAGGAAGGTCGATTTCGATAGGATGAGTGTGGAGTGACGACAGGTTAAGGCTTCCTATCGAAGTCGAACAAATGTGGGACAGGCAATTAAATGCTCTCAATACGTTTAACCCATCCTATCGAACAGAATAAACATGCATTCGATAGGCTAGGTTAGCTGCTTGCGATGGGTAGGTGTCCTGTCGAACGGAGGGTCGATAGAACGTTCACTTCGTTAGGATGCCGATGGGTGAGAACAACCTTTCGATAGGTGGGGTATTACAGGTGTACTTTTATCGATAGGTTCCAGGCAAGAGTTCAGAGCCTATCACAAAGTTGTTCTCACCTATCGAGAGGTCATAACACCTATCAAAATCCTCAGCAATCCTATCAACATTCACGGTTGACCTAGCGAAAAGGTCCAAATGACCTATCGAGAGGTTAATGAACTTAAAAACGTGGCCTATGTGTGCAGAGCATTTTAACTTTAGCTTCCAGCAGCTCATCTGCTACGCTACCAGTTAGAAAATTGGCCGCTGACCTTATGCCTTTGAATTCTAGATAGCTGGAACTTGTCATGGCCATTTTATTGCAAAGAAATTGGTGAAAAGAAAAAAAAAAACAAAAATATAAATCAGATAAAATACATATGATACAAATTGAAGTCAGGTACTAGCCTGGAGGATCTTGAAGATCAACAGTCTCTACAGGGTCACAAATATTGTCAACGCAAAGTTTCAGCCTCTTGCCATTGACCTTAAGGGTTCTGCCATCAGTGGGATGCATGACTTCGACAGCTCAGATGGGGAAACGTGTACCACAGTGAAAGGTCCATCTCATCTAGATTGCAACTTCCCTGGAAAGAATTTCATTCTGGAGTTGAACAACCAAACCTTGTCATTGGGCTTGAACTCCTTGCGAAGCAAATGTCTGTCGTGGAAAGCTTTGGTTCTCTCCTTGTAACTCCGGGCATTTGCATAAGCCTCTATTCGCAGTTCATCCAGCTCGGATAAGCTGGGTTTCTGAATTCGCAGTGTAAGTCAGAGTTCACTGCTTTAATGGCCCAATATGCCTTGTGGTGCAATTCAACAGGCAAATGACATGCCTTGCCATAGACTCATCTGAATGGGGACATGCCTATGGGGGTTTTATAGGTTGTTCTGTATGCCCATAAGGCATCAATCAACTTGTTGGACCAATCTCTTCTGTCGGATTTCACAGTCTTCTCGAGAATATGTTTGATTTTCCCTGTTGGAGATCTCTACTTGCCCACTGGTTTGTGGGTAGTAGGGTGTGGCTACTATGTGGGAAACAGAGTATCGTTCTAGTAGTTTGTCAAAAGGTTTGTTACAGAAGTGGCTTCCCCCATCACTAATAATAGCTTTAGGAAAGCCAAATCTGGAGATGTTATCTTTCAGGAATTGAATGACAACTTTGTGATCATTTGTTCTTGTAGCTATGGCTTCGACCCATTTGGAGACGTATTCCACATCGACAAGAATGAAATTGTATCCAGCAAAAGGGGGAAAAGGTCCCATGAAATCGATTCCCCAGACATCAAACAGTTCAACAACAAGTATAGGTTGAAAGGGCATAGAGTTTCTCCTGGTAATACTGCCCATTTACTAGCATCGATGGCAAGCTTTACAGTGTTGTTGAGCATCCTTGAATAGGGTAGGCCAGTAGACACCACTTTGAAGGACCTTGGCAGCAGTCTTGTTACCACTGAAGTGACCCCCTCAAGCCTGTTCATGACACATGGTTAGGATGTTGTGAAATTCAGTTTCAGGTACACAACGTCGGATCACCTGATCTGCACAATGCTTAAAAAGGTAAGGATCCTCCCATATGTAATGTCGAATCTGTGCAAAGAACAGATTTTTGTCATCCTTGCTCCAATGTGGGGGGATCCTACCTACAGCAAGGTAGTTGACAATATTGGCAAACCAAGGCATACTTATCTGGATAGTCAGAAGCTGCTCATCTGGGAAGGAGTCATTGATGGGCAAACTTGCTATGTCATTTATTTGGATCCTTGATAGATGGTTAGCCACCACGTTTTCAACTCCCTTCTTATCCTTAATCTCTAAATTGAATTCCTGTAAGAGAAGAATCCATCTGATTAGTCGTGCTTTCGCTTCTTTTTTGGACAGAAGGTATTTCAAGGCTGAGTGGTCAGTGAACACAATAATTTTTTATCCCAGCACATAAGACCTGAATTTTTCTAAGGCAAAAACAATGGCTAATAGCTCTTTCTCAGTTGTGGTGTAATTCAATTGAGCATCAACCATTGATTTACTAGTGTATGCTACTACAGAAGGTGTCTTGTCTTTTCTTTGCCCCAATACTGCTCCAATGGCAAAATCTGATGCATCACACATCAGTTCAAATGGCAAGGAGAAATCAGGGGATTGTAAAATGAGAGCTGTGGTCAAACAAGTTTTTAGCAGTTCAAAAGCAACTTGGCATTCAGCATTTAAGTCAAAAGGGACATCCTGACACAACAGGTGGCAGAGGGGTTTGGAGATTTTGCTGAAATCCTTGATGAACCTTCTGTAGAAGCCAGCATGACCCAAAAATGACCTAACTTGATTGACAGTTTTTGGAGGGGGCAAATGAGCAATCAAATCGATCTTAGCTTGATCAACCTCGATTCCTTTGTGAGAGACAACATGTCCTAGAACAGTGCCTTGAGTCACCATGAAGTAACTTTTCTCCCAACTCAGAACTAAGTTGGTTTCCTCACACCTTTGCAGTACGGAGCTGAGGTGGTGTAGGCATTGGCCAAAATCATCTCCATAAATGAAGAAATCATCCATAAAGATCTCCAAAAACTTATCAATCATGTCAGAAAAGATAACATACATGCATCTTTGGAAAGTGGCAGGTGCATTACACAACCCAAATGGCATCCTTCTGTATGCAAAGGTCCCAAATGGACAAGTGAATGTGGTATTTTATTAGTCCTGAGGGTATACAGGGATCTGATTATACCCTGAGTATCCATTAAGAAAATAGTAGTAGGCCTTTCCTGCTAGCTTGTCCAAGATTTGGTCTATGAAGGACAGTGGGAAGTGATCCTTGTTGGTCTTTTCACTCCAACCAAAGTTGGTCCGTCTGCTGAATCATTTCCTCTCCTGAATCTGCTTCAACAACTGTAATGCCAGATTTCTTGGGTACGACCTGGGTAGGTGCTACCCATTGTGAATCCGAGATGAGATAAATTATCCCAGCATCTAAGAGTTTGACCACCTCCTTCATCACAACTTCCTGCATGTGTGGGTTGAGCTTCCTCTGCATCTCTCTGGAAGGTTTGGATCCTTCCTCGAGATGAATTTTATGCATGCACACAGCAAAATTTATTTCCCCAAGGTCTGCAATGGTCCAACCTATTGCCTTCTTATGCCTTTTTAGTACACACAGTAGTTCTTTTTCCTGCTCGGGAGTGAGGGAAGAAGAGATTATCACATGCAGTTTGGTGCTGTCTCCTAAAAAGGCATATTTCAAAGATTTTGGGAGCTGCTTTAACTCCACTTTTGGGGGACTGATGAGGGAGGGCAATAGGGGTGTCTGAGAGGGGGGTGGTAAGGGTAACAAAGTAGCCCTCCATAGATGGTGTTGTGCTAGTGGACCTTCAGAAGAGACAAGTTTCACATGCTCGATCTTAGAGGTGGGACCCTACTCTACCTCTGTTTCTTTCCATACTTCGGCTAATTCATTACACCATTCCTTACCATGTAGCAGCATATTCACATTTTCCTGGACAACATCATCTATTGCATCTAGAGAAAAACAATCCTCATCAGGATGAGGTTGACTGGTTGCGTTGTATACATTCAATTTGACATTCATATTTCCAAATGACACTTCCATGATTCCAGACCTGCATTGAATACAAGCATTAGCTGTGGCCAAAAAGGGTCTGCCTAGGATCACAGGTATGGAGGTGGCATTCCTACCTGGTTCCATATCCAGTACCAAAAAGTCAGCAGGATAAAAGAATTTGTTAACTCCAACTAAAACATTCTCGATTATCCTCACAGGTTTCCTTTCAGATCTGTCAGCCAGCTGGAGAACAACATGTGTGGGCTTTAATTTGCCTAAACCCAGCTTCTCATATACTGAATATGGAAGAAAATTTACACTTGCTCCCAGATCTAATAGGGCTTTGTCAATGGTATGATCCCCAATGATGCAGGGGATGGTGGGGAGTCCAGGGTCTTGAAGTTTGGGGGGAGTTGTAATGGACAAGACATGGTTAACTTTTTCTGTTGAAAAAACTTTCTTGGATAGGTGTATCCTAGACTGTCTTTTATGGGTGCATAGGTCTTTTAAGAATTTGGCATAGGTTGGGACTTGTTTAATGGCATCAAGTAAAGGCAGATTGATCTTTACTTACTTGAAAGTCTCCATCATTTCCTCAACTTTTCCTTGCCCTTTATCAAAAGGGGAAGGTGCTTGTAGTGCCTTAGGAAATGGCAAGTGTGGGGTTGCTCCCTCACTTGTAGCCTTAGCCAAAGGAGTCTCTTTCTTTTTGAGTTTTTTCTTTTCTTGAGGATACTCATTATCCTCTTTATTCACAGTTGATTGTTTCTACAAGTCCACCATTGGTGGTCTTTGTTGTGTGCTGGTAGAAATTACTTCATTTTCTTCCTCCAAGTGCCTCACAGTCTCACAGCCCACTTGGTTGTCGACTAACTTACCACTTCTCAAAGTTGTAATAGATTTAGCTTCCTCATAAATGGAGGAAACTTCACCCACTACAAACTGCCTTCGTGGATTGTCCCGTGGTTGGCTAGGCAACCTTCCTCCCTCTCTCCTAGTCAGAGCATCAGACAGCTGACCAAGTTGGTCCTCTATCTTTTTGTTACTCTGGTTGTGAGAGTGCACAATTTGGGTCAAGGTGTTCAAGCTCTGTAATGAAGATAGAACTTGTTCCTCAAAAGATGGTGTTCTCACAGCTGGAGGGGCTGCAGCTTGCTGCATAGGAGGAGCTACATGTTGGGCCATGGGTTGATGATACTGAGGCCTTGGGGCATAACCTTCTCGATAGGGCTAAGCATTTCTATTGGGCATGGGCTGCCGGGCTGCTGCTGGCTAGGGTATCCATCTTGTCACCACCTCAGATTGGGGTGAATCCTCCATTGATACCCAGCAGTAGGCTGCTACCCATAAGACTGAGCTATAGCCACATGCTTTGTTATAAAATCAAAAAATTGGTCAGCAAATGGGCATTCTTCCATGGGATAAGCACGGGACTGGCATATGGCACATGCCTCCTCCACTCTAGCAGCCACAGGTGACTACATTGCTCCCATCAGCCTATCAAATTTCAGAGTTAGGTTGTCCACTTTCCTTTCCAACTCACTTGGCACACTCACTTCATATATCTTTTCCCTTGAGGTGTTCTCTTTCATCAATTTAGGAGGCTCTAGATCTCTTGCTAAGGTTTCCCTTTTCATAGAGTTCTCACTGATGATGTCAAAGAGCTCTCATGCCTCCTCAGCAGTTTTATGGAGATAGGTGCCACCACAGGAGGCATCTATCATATCTCTGCTTTTAGCATCAATTCCCTGATAAAAGCTTTGAACCAGTTTTCATTCAGGGATTTGATGGTGGGGGCATTTCTTGAGGAGTTCCTTAAATCTCTCCCAGGATTGATGAAAGTCTTCAGTTGGATCTTGGGTAAAAGAGATGATACCCTTCCTCAACTGGCTGGTCTTTGATATAGGAAAGAATTTGGCCAAAAATTGACATTGGAGATCGCTCCAGGACTGAATACTGTTAGGTGGTAGCAAAGACAACCAGGTCCTGGCTCTGTCCTTTAATGAAAAAGGAAAGAGTCTCATCCTGGTGGCCTCCTCCCCCAAACCTGTGATATTAAATATAGTGCATGGTCCCAAGAACTCATCAATGTGCATATAGGGGTCTTCTTTGGTCAGGCCATGAAATGAGGGTAGCATTTGAATGATGGATGATTTTATCTCATAGTTTCCCTGAGCAGCTTGGAATTGAATGTAAAAGGGAGAATTAAAGATCCCTGGTGCATTAAACTCCTTACGGGTTCTCGGCTGCTGTTGCTCACCCATTTCTACAGAATCAAATGCAACAAAAGTGGGTGTAGTTGGTCTGGATCTGAGAAGTCTTTCAACCTCTGGATTTAGTGGGACAATCTAAGGTTGCAAAGTCCTCCTACCAAACATACAACACTCAGATTTCAAATGCAGAATAGATCCAAACACACAATAAACATAATCAACCAAATTTTCTAACTATTCTAACAAAAATTATCAACAGATTTGAAAAATAACAGGGGAGTAGAAGGATGCAAACTACAGAGCAGTCTCCAACACAATTCTCCTCTCACTGGTAGCCTTAGATCTGATAAACTGCACACAAACTACTAGAAAATAACACAACTTACAAATGCAGTTAGTAAAATCAAACAAAAACTATAAATCTATAATCAAAACTTAGATCTATTAATTTCTAAACTGCCTCCCCGACAGCGGCGCCAAAAACTTGTTGGTGTGCTTGCCTTCCCACAAATGAGGGTCTAAAATCAATAATAAAACTAGGCAGACACACTCATACAGACCTGCAAGTATTCAGGATCTATTGTAGCAAGCTTTAAAAGAATGGTAAGGGGATGTCCATAGGGAGGTTGTTTAGAAATACGACAAATCTCCAGATTTGTGTCAGATCTGGCACCTAGCTATTACTAATTCAGTTAAAAGATAGGGGAGAGGTTTGGAATGAGTTGTCACTTAAACTAAGCTACAATTTAAACATAAGCTATCTTTGATCGAGTTTGGGAGCTTAGATCTTGCAGGGGAAGAGAGTAAAAATGCAGAAAATGGAGAAGAGTAGCTTGGAGGCTGGTTTTCACTGAAATCAGATTCAATTAATCATGCTACAGAGGTTCAGAGCACACAATTCCCTCGCTGGCTATAAGCACAGCTGCAGGGTATAAATTCCACTCCAAATCACAGGATCCACCTGGTCTGAAGGCTATGATCTGTCCACTTTAATGGTCACAGGCCATCCGATAGACTTTATCGAATCCATAGATTGCAGCAGATGAATCCATTTGAGGCCTGAGCTTAGGTTTACCTTAAGGTTATGATCTGTCCACTTTAATGGTCACAGACCATCCTAGAGATCTCCTACAAAGCCAGAGCCTCAATTAGAATAATTGAAACTACTACAGATGCTACAATTCCCAGGTCATAGACTCAAGGAATCACAGGAGCATCAGATCCAAGAAGATCATATGGTACCCAAGAGGTCTACCAGTTAAGTGAGTGAGATGATCTACAACTCCTCTACACAAATCCGATTGATCACCAAATGGAACCAAAGGAAGTTTAAATCTAATTAAAGCATTAAAAACAGCATTATCATTGCAAACAAGGTCACTTTACAATGGAAATACTCTCAGATCTGTAGTCTGTGCAGCTAGGAACCTACAATAGCACTCTTAACCTCACCCAATTACAGATCTAACTTCGCCCCTCGCTACTCCAAGGGATTTAGCCAACCATGGTTGGGCTAAAGGAGGAAAATGGAATTGCTCTACAGGCGTTAATCTCCAGAATTTTGGCTCAGATCTCGATCCCCCCCAATGGCAATTGGGGATCTCTATATATAGCTTTCTCCTTTGTTTTTCTCATAAAAAATCCCTTCTAGAAGGTCGTCAAAGTTTGTTAGAGTTCTGTTAAAGCACGTGGGTCGGTTAGGGCTTTCTAGGGCATCTTCTGGGCAATCGTGTCGGTCACCACCAAGTGCCTCGATTGTGCGGTGAGTCCTTTGAAGTACAACATGTGCTCAGCTGAATTTATGAGAAGTTCTGTACACGATTTCGACAGGTTTAGGAAGCTTTCGACAGGTTGAAATCAAGTATATTAGTCCTTTCGCTAGGTTCTCAGATCCATTCGATAGGTTTCGATAGGATGATTCTTCGCTTGGAGTTTCAGCCTTCTCAGTCCTTGGTTTGGAGTATTCGACAGGTTGGAAAAGCTCTTCGACAGGTTGGAAAACTATTTCGACAGGTTCTACTCTTCATTCTGCCATTTTGATAGGTTTGCTTTCAGTCTTATCGAAAGGCTCAATCACCCTTCGATAGGTTCTGTTCCCGCATTCTCATCTCGATAGGTTCAAGAAACCATTCGATAGGTTCCTTTGACTCTTCAGGCAGGTTTTCGATAGGATGGTTTCTTCTTCCTTTTCAACAGCTCGATAGGTTCTGAGATCCTATCGAACTCCTTAATCCATATGAATTCATCCTTCTTCTGCCTTCAGATCCTATCGAAGACCTCTTCAACTGCATGAATTCTTCCTTTCTTTGGTTTCAGCTCCTATTGACGCCTTCAGGTGAATAATCGATAAGACGTTCTCAACCTGTTTTCACTTCCTTCTCCTTGCCCTGCTGTAGCCACGCGCTCCAACGGTCCAGTGATGTGCTACCCTCTGGTGTGCTATTGCTAGGTTTGTCCTGTGCTGAGAGATAGCTCCTTTTTGGGCATTCTTGAGTGGTTTTCTGCATTAGTACCTTCTTTTATTATTGTCTACAAAATGCACTTGACAAGAGCTTATTAGTGTGCTCACATGTCTATCAATGGTCAGGTTATAGGGTGAAAAGTGGCATTTTTCACCACTTAATAACGACCTTAATCTGAAGAAGGAGGATTAGGATTTATTTTTATGCACTTTAGTTTAGAAAACTATTCTTTTATTCATATTTCTCTAGTAGATTAAGAAATCTTAAAGATAAATAGAAAATTTTAAGATAAGGATTTAGATAGAAGATAGAAATAAGAATTAATAAGATAATGAACTTCCTCGTGGGAATGATCGTATGCTAGACTATAATTTCCATTGTGCGCTTGCAATAGGTTAAGACTTGAATTTAGTATAGTTATAATACACAATAACAGACAAGTCATCCTATCAAATTTCTTTTGAAGGGTGTTAGTGGCAATTTTTCCTGCTCTAAGAACTGACTGACTCAACACCTTGTCACTAGAAGTTAGGCACCCCAAGTTGAAATTGATTGGCAGCACTCATGACACTAAGGAGATGATCAAAGGCCTTCATTTGGACAGTTTGAATTAAAAATTTCTACCCATTCAACTGCCCTTTGCATACACTCTTCGAGCCTTAAACTCATTTTTCTTCAACAAGCACTAGAGTACTTGAACCTAAACCTCATGACTTGATTCAACCTTACCTTCACTTTGAGAATTCATAAGGTAAAGGAGATGATGTTGAAGATAGTTGAGAGGAGTTTAACATTTGATAGAAGGAGAAGAAAAGAAAGCCAAAAATAGCAGTGTAGCAGTGGATATGTGTGGCATTTCATAAAATTAAAAAATATATATATATATATATATATAGAAAGAGAAGTCAAGTGAAGTACTTCATCTAAAAATTGAAGAGATGAGAAGAAGTTGGCCACTTTAAATCTAAAAAATATCAAAGAAGGAGAAATTGTGCTATGATGAAGAAGGTGAAGTCATGAATCACTTCTTTCCCTTGCTGATTTTTAGTTTTGAATCCATTTTACCCCTCCTATTCTTTGTAAACCTCAATCATAAGCCACATTGCAACCCATCAAAAAGACCTTGCTAATCCAAAGTGAAGTGAGTTGCCATGTGGAGGCAAGGGGATGTCTAATCAATGCTAAAAAGTACTTGAGGATGTCAAGAACTTAGATGCAATGCCTATGCTCATGCCTGCAGGCCTATTTGAGGTCTGTGACTGATCTTGAGCTGATGAGAATGTGAACACCTTGGATTTTTATTGCTGAGAGATAGCCCTGGTAAGGATTGGGTATGAAATTTAACTTCATTGGGGTTATACCTACACCTGATTTTTGAATTAAAGGTGAGCCTAGTACTGATTTTCACGCATTGTATTCTTGATGTAAAATGATTATTGGTGATGCATAACACATGCTGATTTGAGTTTTAAATTGTTTGCATTACTGCTGTAATCTCCTTTGATTTTTAAAGAATAGGTGTGGAATGATGCTTTATTTATTAAGATCTATTTTGTCATTGGTTGTACTATACTTAACTGTTTTAATGGGGAAGTTTGTGGGTATCTTCACTGAAAACCCACAAGAAACTGCGTTCCTCCACTAGGGATCACCTAGGTTTTTAAAAGGCTTGATGCATAAGCTAAATGCATCTGTGCTCCCTAAGAAAGTGGCATTTTAATTTTTAGAATAACTGTTTTAATTTTTTCCTTTGCTCAAGGACTAACAAAGATTAGGTTTGGGGGTGTGTTGAGCACTGAAATATACCACTTTCCACCTCTTAACCTAACCTTTAATAGACTTTTGCGCTAGTTAATAATGATTTGTAAGTGTGTTTTTATAGATAACAAGAAAATATAGCTTAATGCAGCAATCCAATATTTCAAAGCCAAGAAGGAAGGATTTTGAGCCAAGCTAATGGATTTATTGAGAAATCACCCTGATGGTTTATATCATTGGGGCTGTTTTGCATGCATTGGGGTCCTAGAGTCCTACTGAGAGAGAAAGGTGGAGCTCAGAGTTTATGGAGTGTTGCTACAGTGGAGTTAAATGGAACAAATGTTGAGCACATTGCTACTGTAGCAGACTATACAAGTTGCACACTTAACTACATTTCTAGCTGCTTTCTATAGCTGCTGCACTGCACCATTGGAGCACCTCTATACAAACCTGTAGCTACAACATTTCAACTTCAAGATCTTGAGCACTGGATGTATGCAGCAGTGCAGCAGCTCAAATGACACACTACAGAAGCTTCAATCTCCAACAGCCATAGCAGCTACAACACTTTAATGCTAAAATATATATATATATATATATATATATATATATATATATATATTTGAACAGTTCTAAAGCAGACCAAGCTGCTGCATTATATGCACTTAGACAGCAGCTGCCTTGAAGAACTCGAGCAATTGGCTGAAATTACATTGCTGCACTCGAGCAGTTCATTGCTGCAATATTAAACCACTCGACCTGTGGGCCTCATGCAAGATGATGTCAAGCAGTTCATACCTGAAGCCAGCACCCATCTCGAGCAGTTCAATTGATGAAGGACCAGCCTGTTGAGCTGCATACTTAAACTACTCGAGCAGCTGCAATGATGGAGAGCTGAAGCTTTAAACCAGTCTAGCAGTTCACACAACTACAACAGCTTCAAAAATATAACTTGAGTAGATCTCGAGTGGATCACATCTCTAAGCTGTTATGCACTGGAGCACTTGAAGTGTAGCTTTCATCCTGTCAAGTTGTTGTGCAGCCTATCGAGTTGAAGTGCTAAAGACCTTAATCCACTTGAGAAGCTACTCAGCTGCATACTTAAATCACTTGAGCTCCATTTAATCTACTCGAGCAGCTTGAAAGTCCTGCCTATGTCATCCTCTCGAGCTGGGAAATCATCCTCTTGAGCTGGACACCATCCACTCGAGTTGCATTTTTCTAAGTCAAGAGCCACTCGAGCTCTTTAATGCTACACCAGTCTCTTGAGTAGCCTCTCGAGATCCACTCGACCTGAAATTCTGAAGCTGCCCATCCTCTCGAGAACCACTTGAGATACCTAATTCTGAAGCTTATCTACTCGAGGCACGTGTTACAGCAACTACCTTCAAGCATTCAAGGGCATTTTTGGGATTTCACAATAGCTAGGGCACACATCCCAAGGTGTTGAGCTGTCCCACACTTCCCTAAAGCATCACTTGGCCACAAAGGGGCCATGACACCAGCTCCAAAAGTGTCTTAATTCTGATTGGCTAAAGCACATAATGGTTGTTTGGATTGTATAAGCAGAGCTATAGTTGTCTTGGGAAGGGAGCCAGGGTTTCCATTTTAGGTTTAGAACTTTTATTTTCTTCTTTCTTTTCCTTAGCTCAGTGGTAATACTTGCTAAAGCTTTGTAGCAACTAGGTTTCTTCTAAGCTGTAATCGGGTTTTGTAATAAAGTAGTGTGCAGTTTTAGGGTTTTGCAAGGGCTGCTGCCTTGAGGGAAATCATTGTAAGTTCTTTTTATTCAATGAAATGCCAGTTTTAAAGCTCCATTAAATCTATATTTATCTATATTTTTCACATAAATTTTTATAGGTTTGATGCTCCTATGGAGGCATGTACTTGTAGCCATGCAGCCATAGTGTCAGCAGTAGTATTACTCTTCTATATCCAGTCCCTGTGACTGGGTTAACCTCTGGGATACTCTGTGACCATTTTAGTGGGTAGAGTATAGCCCTAAGATTGGTCTAGACCACAGGGGTTGAGCTGAATTCTTTTTCTCTGCACTTAAGCTTGTAGCCAAGTGAGAGACAGCTGCAGAGCCAAACTTTCCTCTGTTTTACAACTCCATTTTTGGTGAATAGGTCTGAGATATTGCACAGATTGCAGACTTGAGAGCTAGGTCATTGCAAGCCTCTTTGTAGTAATGACCAGCTGATTTCAAGGCCCCATTCAATGTGATTTCTTGTGATTTTCATTTAATTTTTATGGACTGCTTGCTCCTATAGATGCATGAGCTTGTAGGCTTGCAAACATAGTGTCTGCAATAGTTTTTTTATTTTAGCTCTAACCTCTTGCTTGGATGAAATCCCTGGGATATGCTGTGACCATTCAAGTGGACAGAATATACCCCTAAGATCAGTTCATGCCTTTGGGTTAGGTTGGATTCTTCTACCTTGTACTTATGCTTGTAGCCAAGGGAAGGATAACTGCAAATCCAGTATCTTGATCTGAGTTGCAGTGAAGATTAGCCCATAGTTGTCTACTTCTCCACCTTTTTACATTATTTTACCACACCATCATCATTCTTCTTTACCCCCATTCTTTAGCTGTAGTTTTATTTCTATTTTTAGTGTAGTTTAGCTTTGTGACACCTAAACACCCTCTCTTTACCTTGCTTTATAGTGTAGGTTTAGAGTTGTCAGATTTGTAGTCAGATCTGGAGATTTACTATACAACCCTTGTGGTTTAGATTATCACTCTCTGTGGGACAAACTCTTGCTTATCAAAACTTGCTACAACAACCCTAGATCTTGCAGGACTATGAGTTTGGATTGCTGTTTTGTGTTGTTCTATTCCATTTCACTCCCCCTTTGTAATTTATTTTTGCTGTCGTATTTTTACAACATTTCCAATAATAAAAATAAAAGCACAGCAATGTAGGGCTTAAGGACTTTAGCACTTCAGCTCGATAGGCTGCACAACAACTCGAGCTGCATACTTAAACTACTCGAGTAGCTACAATGATGGAGAGCTAAAGATTTAAAGCAGTCGAGCAGTTCACACACCTACAACAGCTTCAAAAATGTAACTCGAGTAGATCTCGAGTGGATCACATCTCCAAGCAGTTATGCACTCGAGCACTTAAAGTGTAGCTTTCATCCTGTCGAGTTGCTGTGCAGCCTATCGAGCTGCAGTGCTGAAGACCTTAATCCACTTGAGAAGCTACCCAGCTGCATACTTAAACCACTCGAGCTCCATTTAATCTGCTCAAGCAGCATAAAAGTCCTGGCTATTTCATCCTCTCGAGCTGGGAAATCATCCTCTCGAGCTGGACACCATCTACTCGAGTTGCATATTTTCTATGTCAAGAGCCACTCGAGCTCTTTAATGCTGCACCAGCCTCTCGAGATCCAATCGGCCTAAAATTTTGAAGCTCCCTATCCTCTCGAGAACCACTCGAGATACCTAATTCTGAAGCCTATCTGCTTGAGTCACGGGTTCCAGCAGCTACCTTCAAGCATTTAAGGGCATTTTTGGGATTCCACAGCAGCTAGGGCACACATCCCAAAGTGCTAAGCAGTCCCACACTTCCCCAAAACATCACTTAGCCACAAAGGGGCCACAACACCAGCTCCAAAAGCGTCTTAATTCTGATTGGCTAAAGCACATAATGGCTGTTTGCATTGTATAAATAGAGCTATAGTTGTCTTGGGCAGGGAGTCCGGACTAGCTTGAGCTCACTTTTATGGTTTTATTTTCCGTTTTCTCTTTTTTTCTTCCTTAGCTCTGCAGCAATGCTAGCTAACTTTCTTTGTAGCAGCTAGGGATATTTTATTTTTGCAATCAGCTTTGTATTAACTTAGTGAGTAGCCATGGACTCGTGCAAGGATTGTTGCCTTGAGGGCCAATCATTATAAGTCATTTTTAGACAATGAAAATCCATTTTTAAAGCTCCATTAAATCTATATTTTTCTTATGTTTTTCATTTAAATCTATATGGGTTTAATGCACCTATGGATGCATGTGCTTGTAGCCATGCACGTATAGTGGCAGCAGTGTTATACATGTTCTATCTCTAGCCTCTATGATTGGGTTAATCCCTGGGATAGCTTATGGTCATTTAAATGGACAAGCTAGAGCCCTAAGACTAGTCTAGATCACAGGGCTGAGCCAGATTCTTTTTCTCTGTACTTGTGCTTGTAATCAAGTGAGAGACTATTACAGAGCCAACTCCTCCTCTGTTTTACAACTCCATTTTCAGTGAATAGACTTGAGGTTTTGCACAGATTGCAGACTTGAGAGCATGGGCATTATAGGCCTTTTTGTAGCAATGACCAGCTAATTCTAATGTCCCATCCAATCTATGATTTCTAATGGTTCTTACTAGATTTTCACAGATTGTTTGCTTCTATGGATGCAAGAGCTTGTAGCCTTGCAAACATAGTGTCTGCAATGATTTTCCTGTTTCATCTCTAACCTCTTGCTTGGATGAAATCCCTGGAATATTCTATGACCATTCAAGTGGACAGAATATACCCCTAAGATTAGTTCATGCCTCTAGGTTAGGTTGGATTCTTCTACCTTGCACTTGTGCTTGTAGCCAAGTGAAGGATAATTGCAGATCCAGCATCTTGATCAAAGTTGCAGTGATGAATAACACATAGTTGTGTACTTCTCCACCTTTTTACTTTATTTTCACCACACCACATTCACTCTTTTCTACCCCCTTTCTTTAGTTGTAGTTTTATTTCTGTTTTTAGTGTAGTTTAGATTTTTAACACCTAAACACCTTCTCTTTACCTTGCTTTCTAGTGTAGGTTTAGAGTTGCCAGATTTGCAGTCAAATCTAGAGATTTACTATACAACTCTTGTGATTTAGATCATCACTCTCCATGGGACAAACTCTTACTTATCAAAACTTGCTACAACAGCCCTGGATCTTATAGGACTATGAGTTTAGATTGCTATTTTAGTGTTGTTTTACTCCATTTTATTCCCCTTTTTCTAATTTAGTTTTTTGCCATATTTTTACTATATTTTCAATAATAAAAGCACAAGCAATTTAACCAACATTTATTGAATCGTCGGCCTACCGACGCCAGTAGCACTAAGTCACCTAGAAGTTTAGTTTATATAGTTTTCCTATCATCTTCTAAATCTAATTACATTAGTCTTCCTAATCCTACCGAGAGTCTAATTAATCTAATCTTCTAATTATTCTAAAAGTTCAATTAAACTAGTCCCCTGATCATACTAGGAGTTTCAATTGATCTAAAAGTGCTAATCTTACTAGGAGTCTAACTAACTTAAGAGTCCTAGTCTTATTAGAAGTCTAATTAGTATTAGTCTCCTAATTCTACTAGGAATCAAATTATCTTAAGTTTCTAACTTCTATTGAAAGTTCAATTGATTAAGGTATCCTAATTCTATTAGAATTCTAATTAACTTAGGTTTCCTAATTCTATTAAAAGTCTAATTATTTTAAATATCCTGCCTTTGTTAGGAGTCTAGTTAACTTAAATATCTTGATTCTATTAGAAATCTAATTAACTTAAATTTCCTAAGTCTATTAGGAGTCTAACCAATTTCAAGCTTCCTATTTCTATTAAAAGTCTAATCAATTTAGATATCCTAAATCTATAAGAAGTCTAATTACTTTGAATATCCTACTTATGCTAGAAATCTAATTATTTTGAGTTTCCTACTTCTACTAGAAATCTAAAAGAAGGGGGTTTGGCCCGCTATGCTAAGGAGGATCGGCCACGTTCCCGGGTACCCTCCGTAAGCTCCCTTGGGCAAATTGGTTGGCTAAGGGTCATTAAAAATAGTATAGATTGAAATTTTATTTTTTTTATTGGAAAGT
The DNA here is from genome assembly GCA_021018995.1 of Chloranthus sessilifolius. NCBI lineage: Eukaryota > Viridiplantae > Streptophyta > Magnoliopsida > Chloranthales > Chloranthaceae > Chloranthus > Chloranthus sessilifolius. The sequence goes on along the minus strand of CM037592.1, from coordinate 79,358,038 downwards.
TAAGGTTTTGAATATTAAAATTAAAAGATTTTCAAGATTAAGATTAGAACTGAAGAATTATAAACTAGAAGAGATTAAAACTAAAATTAAAAATAAACGCTATGATCCAGAATAATTAAAGACTAAGAACTGGTTCTAGAGATTAAGAACTAGGACCAAAAATTTAAAGACTAAAACTAAGAATTGATTCTAGGAATTAAGACCTAGAACCAGAGATAAGAAAAACTACGAGTTTGAATTTAGAAAGTAAGAGTTGGAATCGAAGATCTAGAAATTAAGAGACTAAGAACTAGAAAACCTAGAACTAGAAATTAGGAAGAGAACTAGAATTTAGAACTAAAACTAAAATCTAGAATGGAAATTTAAGGATTAAAAACTAAGAACTGGTTCTGGAAGCTAAGAACTAGAATTTAAGAACTAAAATCGAAGCCTAAAATCTAAGACTATAAATTATGGACTAAAATCTAGAACTTAAGAACTAGAACCTAAAAGTAGAAAAGAAATTAGAAACTAGAACTAAGAAGTTACCTGAGGCTAAGCGCAGAAGAGAATCTCGAAATCCTTAAGCTCGGAAGAAAGGAACTCCAAAATTCGATTATTTGATGATGTGATGTGTGGGGTAGGGAGTCTATTTATAGGTATTTGGGTAATTGCGCGCCCTATGGGAGGTGTGCAATTAGTCGGTCAAATCCGATTATGCACCCTATTCTGTGCGCTTAATCGGATTATGCGCCATATCCCAGGCGCTTAATCACTTTGAGTCGGCGACCAACTTAGTGAATGATCGGGTGACTGGCTCAGCCGGGTGTCCAAGTTTTAATCTAATTAGAACTACTTGCGCGCCCTATACAGTGTGCTCAATCGATTGTGAGTGCTAGTGTGAGCGCGCAATCGAGTCTTAAGGCAACCTCTAGAAGGTTAAGGACCGGTCCACGTCGGATCGATTGCGTGCCAGTGATGGCGCGTGCAATTGGATTGCGTGCACCTGTAGGGCGCATAATCCACTCCTAAGGTGTCTCACAGGAAGAATAATATTATTCACTAAAAAGCACCACTTTTCACCTCTTAACCTAGCCTTTACTATACCTTGGAGCTGACTAATAATTCTTTGTTTAGCTTGTTTTGTAGTTAGTAAGAATTTGTGTAGCTTAATACAAAGTTCATGCCTTTGGTGCCAAAAAGAGAGAGAATTCAAGTCAAGGATGACTGCTGAGCTAAAGAATGATGGACCACCATAGTGGCATAGACCATGGTAACCATTTTGCATGTCATGATGGATCAAGGAAGTCTAGCAGAAGAAAGAAGTATGGATGTGAGTGGAGAAGGCTGCAACAGCAGCATATACATTGCAGCAGAGGAGCAGAGTTGTTATTTCGCACAGTCAGGAGTGCTGCCTCGCTCGTCTAAATCCACAGTAAAGCTTCCTCACGCAGCTGATACATGCAGCACAAGTGAACTCACGGAGAACTCGTGCAGCTCAGTGAAGGATTAACCTCAGAGAACTGCTTTGCTGAGTAGTTGCACACTTGATTTGTTCTCAACACTCCAAGAACTCACACAACAGTCACGCACTAAACCTGCAGAAATGCAACTCGTAAAGTTCTCGCGGGGATTAAGTCTTATATCAGCCGCACACGCAGTCTCGTGAGACTAATATGCACAAAAGATCAAGAAAGCTCGCGCAGCTCAAGAGGAGAGAGAGCTCCAAAAATTTGCTCGTGCAACTCTCGCGCGCTTAAAAGTAATACCCTCTACCTAGCGAGCTATGTTATTCAATTGACATGAACCCAAGCGAGATTCAAATTCTACTTTGTGAGACCCTCGCGACAGGAGGTACCTAAAGCTCTGTTGTGTGAGCAAAGCCAAATCAGTGCAACTCATCCTCACGACAGCATTGCAGTGCAGAGCAGCTGCGTGAAAATTCAAAGTCCACTATGCGAGCAAGGAGCTTTCCAAGCCAAATGCTACCTTGTGAGCACTCTGCAAACAACCCGAATGAATTAATGAGCCCAAGCCAGCCCCGCAAAGCTCGAGCTCTCCACTTCTCATTCTTTACTCAGGGACCTTTTAAGGATTTCCCCAAGTCTAGGGCACACATCCCGAGGCCCTGATCTTGATGCACACATCCCAAGGCATCCAAGGGTTGTAACCAAGCCATGTCTGCTAGAAAATTAGGGTTTAATAAAATATCTCTCCTTCAACCTCAGTCAACTGTGAGCTTGAGCAGATTAGGTTTAGGGTTTTATCACCTCTTTTTCTTCTTTTTTTCTTCTTCCTTAACCCAACAGTTGCTGGCTATGTTCTCTATAATCAATTAGGCCTACTTTTATCAGCCTTTGTAATGGGTCTTGTGAACATTGGGATTTGTTGATGAGCTGTTATGCACAAGGTTGCTGCCTTGAGGACATTCATTGGTTTAATCAATGAATGTCTATTTTAATGTTTATTCAAGTTGCTATTTTTCTATTTGCCCAGAGTTTTGTTCAATTTATGCCATGCATATAGGATTTGAGCTGATTTGAAATACCCATGAAAGCTTGAGCTTGTAGCCCTGGGACCATGGTGGTAGCAGTAATTTTTATGTTCCATCTTAGTCCTCTATGGTGTGGATAACCTCTGTGGATAGCCTGTGACCATTCAAGTGGACAGACTATAACCCTAGGGTGATTCCACGCCACAAATTTGAGAGGGATTTTTTTCCTATGCACTTGAGCTTGTAGCCTTGTGAGAGGTTGTTGCAGGAACATGCTCCCCTATGTTTTACTTGACCAATATCAAAGGTTAAATCTGATTTCTCTATAGAGATTACAGACTTGTGAGCTGAGTCATTGCAAGCCTCTAGTAGCAATGATCAGTTGCATTTAAAGTCTCCAAATAGCCTTTGAACAACTGTGGTTTCCACTGGTTTCTCAAGAGCTATTTGCCCACATGGATGTCTATGCTTGTAGCCTGGCAAACATGGTGTCTGTAATGATTTTAATATTCTGATTTAAGCTATTGGGTGGAGGACATCTATTGGATAATCTGTGACCATTTAAGTAGACAGGTTATAGCCTTAAGATCAGTTTATTCTATTAGATTAGATTGGTTTTCTGATTTGATTCATATGGTTTGATCCTCTCCATTGGATAGCTTGTGACTATTGAAGTTGACAGGTTATAGCCTTAAGAGACCAAGTCAAATCATAAGAGTTGAGTTAGTTATCTCCTCCTTAGAGATGTACTTGTATCCATCTGACGAATTATTGTAGAGACAACCCTAAATTTGAGTTACATAACTAAAATAGCTTTAGCTTAATTGCCTGCTTCCCATAATTTTATCTTTATCTTAATACACACCATCACCACCTTCATCATACCCCTTTCTTTAGGATAGGACTGCACTTTATTTCTCTTCTTTTAGTGATAATTTAGTGTAGTTGTGACACCCAACTCCCATTCTCTAGGATTGTCAAATCTATAGCCAGATCTGGAGGCCTACTAATAAAACTCATTTTGAGTTCTAGATCAATTTCTCTGTGGGACAAACTCTTACTTACTCAAAACTTGCTACAACAGCCCTGCATCTTGCAGGCTGTGTATTTTAGACTTGCTATTTTAACCCATTTCCATCTCTTTACTTCTTAATTTATTTTTCTTCACCACTGGTTTCTCACCAATAACAAGACAACATTCTGAGAATACCAACAAGTTTTTGGCACCGCTGCCGGGGATATTAATCTTTTAAGTAGACTTGAGTTGTATTATATTTTAGTCTAGAAATTTTTTTATAGTTGTGCCTTAAATAGAATAAAAAGTACTATTAATTTTTGTGGAGTTTTTACAGAATTGGACAGCAACAGCAGGGAAAAGCTAGAGCTGCAGTTGGAGTTTAGCTAGTTCTGTTTGCACTTCTTTTGCCCTAAAACTCAGTCCATTTATGTTGAATTTCCTGTCAATAGTTTAGTTGTAAATCTGCTTAGCTGTAATTTTATTTGCAAATTTTTTTTAGTGTGCTGTGAGTATTTTCTTTGCCTGCTGATTCTATGTGTGTATGCTTGGTAGAAGGTCCCTTAACCCTAAGTTGGAACCTCTAAATCTTGAGGTTGAAAGGGTCCTTAGACTGAGAAACAACACACCAGCCCCTACTGTTGAAACTGAGCCAGTTATAATGGCTGAGAGGCAAAGAACTCTGAAGGAATACAATACACCTGAGGATTACACATCTCCCTTTTGCATATAATTTCCTTCAGTTGAGGGGAATTATGAAATCAAGTCCTCCACCATTAACATGTTGTCATCTTTTCATGGGCTCAGTAAGGAAGATCCTTACAAGAACATTGATCAATTCTTGGTACTTTGCACCACATTTAACATTGCTGGCTTGGGACCTGAAGCCATCAAACTTAGGCTTTTTCCTTTTTCCTTAAAGGACAAAGCTAGTACCTGGCTCTCTAAGCTCCCAGCCAATAGCATCCAGACATGGGGTGACCTTCAAAGCCAATTTCTGGAAAAATTCTTTCCCATGAATAAAACTAGTCAGATGAGGACAAACATACTGTCATTTACTCAATCCTCACTGAAGATTTTTATGAAGCATGGGAGAGGTTCCAAGAAATGTTAAAACAATATCCCCACCACCAAATTCCATAGTGGTAACTTGTGTAAGTCTTTTACCAAAAAATTAATCCGAAGAGTAGGGACATGGTGGATGCCTCATGTGGGGGTAGTTACCTCCATAAGATAGCTGATGAGGCATGAGAGTTGTTTGACATCATAGGTGAGAATTCCATGCAGCAGGAGTCACTGTCTCGCAATGACAGCCAAACCCTAGCTAAATTGGTGAAAGAATCTGTGACAACCCGGATTTTCCCAACCTGAAATTTTGAGATATTTTTTTTTAAAACTTTACACTAAAACCAAATGACAAAACCCAAACCGCCAGATCGTAGATCACAATCTGATACAGAATACTTGGCACATCCATATGCAGATGGAAAGCAAAGCAAAGTTATATATGTATCATGAATAAAAACTCGAGTTCTAATACCTAGTATATATAGATCAAACAAACACCAGTGATGACCAACCATCACCAACAGTAGTGTACCATGCATGTATAATGGCACGAGCATACTAGGCCCGAACATACCAAAGTTCACGATGCACTAAATCTACGATCCCAAAATAGAGTACAAATCCTTATGCGGAAGCTCCTTTTCTTCAAGTATGCAGTTTGGGCCCTCCTCAAACCTACACCTGTGACGTATAGTCGGGGTGAGCTAACATCTAAGCTCAGTGGAAAAAACTAATACCAATATACTTCTCATCACATGCATAGATTCAAAGACAAGATCAAAACATTTTCTTATCAAAACTAAAACTGATTTCAAAGACATTTCTTATTAAAACTGAAACTGAGTTCAAAGGCATTTTCTTAACAAAATCAAAACTGATTTCAAAGGTAAACTGATTTCGAAGACGTTATCTTATTAAAGCCGAAACTGATTTCAAAGACATGTTCTTAACAAAATCAAAACTGATCTCTTATAAAAAGCATATTTCTTATCTTTGATTTACTGAGTTCGAATTACATTCTCTTACACCTCATATGTTTCTTACGTTGCTTATGCACTTACACATTCACTTACATGTTTTATATATTCTTACGTGGCTCACTCACGTGCCTTACACACTCATACTTGGCTTACTTACATGTCTTATATATTCTTACTTTACTTACATGCATGTCTTACACCTTCTTACTTGGCTTACTTACATGTCTTACACAATCCTTACTTAGCTTACAATTCTTACACGTTCTTACTTGGCTTACTTATATGTTTCACACTTTCTTACTTAGCTTACACAGTTCGATTCACGAATATCCCGCCGTGCCGGTTCGATTCACAAAGACTGCCATGCCAGTTCGATTCACACTCACTTGCATAGCTTACACATTGTCACATAGTTTACATAGTTCGACTCACGGATATCCCGCCGTGCTGGTTCGATTCATGGGTTTAACCGCCATGCCGATTAGATTCACGATTAGCCGCCGTGCCGGTTCGATTCACGGATATCTCGCCGTGCCGGTTTGATTCATGGGTTTAACCGCCATGCCAGTTCGACTCACGATTAGCCGCCGTGCCGGTTCGATTCCTCCCTAGCGGCCCACAAGGTACCATATAATCCGCCCATAGTGGTCCACATTTTACTTATTATCCGCCCATAGCGGTCCACAATATTCTTGCAATCCGCCCATAGCGGTTCACATTGTACTTCTAATCTGCCCATAGCGGTTCACATTTTACTTATAATCCACCCATAGCGGTCCACAGTATTCTTGCAATCTGCCCAATAGCGGTCCACTTAAATTTATTTAACTTATAGTTCGATTAGGATTCAAATTTATGTACACATTCGATTTGGATTCAATTTAAAGTTTACATTTGCTTCAAATTTAACTTCAGGTCTCGATTCAAAACCTGTAAAACTTACACACACGATGTTCAAAAAGAAATTCTTTACCTGATCTATGAAGGCTAAAATACGATGTTTAAAATAAAAATCATTACTTGATTCGACATTTCAATAAATGCCCAAAACAAACCAATGTGTCAAAGATTCGATAATTAAAGCTTTTGAGTATTGCAAACATAAAAAATATTCAATCACATAATAACTTTTAGAAATCTAAGGCTTCCATTGCAAAGAATTCAAATACTAATTCATGTTCAAATCAAAATGGATCACATTTCATTCGATCATATCAAACATCTATGAATTTAAATCAAAAATGCAATTGCGTATAGAATTTTCCCCACCTTAACCTCGAAACTGTGAAAAGCCAAGCAATGTCCTATCGATGGCTTTCCTCCCTCAATCTACATCACAAGCATATGATGATGTATTAAATATCAACATGAATCACAAATAACTTAGACATATTTAAGTATTTTCTCAAAACCGAGGTTGGAACGGGGCAATTTCGTGCTAACTTAGAAATTGACGTAACTTCCTCCTAAATTTTTATTTTTAAAACTTTAGATTTACAAAATAGTTAAAATGAAAAAATTATAGGCCATGTTGTCCTCTTTCCAACGCCTTAAAAATCACATCAATCGGAGTTCAGAGTAAAACGTTATCACCAAAATACCGAAGCTGTGTCGGCAGTTTAGTCAAAACCTGTTAACTCGAAACTTGACCCAACCTCCAACAAACTTTAGGCCTTTAAAATTTTGCATTAAAGAGTTGTTCAAAACATAAAAATTGTAGCTCTTGATGTCATCTTTCAAACATAATATGAATCATATAATTCTGAGTTCGGGATAGAAAGTTACAGTTAAAATACCGATGCAGTATCGGCAAGCTCTGTCAAATTCGATCGATCGAGTTCCAAATTTGATCGATCGAGTTCCAATTTCAATCAATCGAATTTTGCAGTAAATTTTTACTTCCATGTTCTATAAAATTTGATCGATCGAATTCAAAATCAATCAATCAAATTCGACAGTTTCAGAACCCCATCGAGCTTCATTTTCTTTTATCCAAATCATCCAAATTTCATTTTCAAGCATCCTAATCACCCATAAATCATAACCAAACTAATTTTAACTAATTTAAATCGAATCTCACCTTCTAATCACATGCACACACGTTCCATGCTGATCAAAACCGATGGATTTGACGCGAAACCCTCGTTTCTTCTCGATGGTATGAAACTCTCCTTTCCTCCCGATCGCATGGGCATGGATTGAATCCCCCCAATGCACACAATAAATCAAAGCTTTCTTAAGCAAGAAAGAAGGATCCTTGATGAAGATCAATGAAGGTTAGATTTTCTAAAATAAAAAGAGGGTTTGGAACGATGGTTTCTCTCACGCTCACAATCGTAAGAGCAACCGGAAACTACGATGCTCCATGCGATGAAAATGAAGCGGCTTGCGGAGAGATCTACCGGTTGCGTCTTATGAGAGGGTTGAGAAGAATCTCTCTCTTTCTCTTCTTTCTTTTCTCTCAACTTTGTAAGGCAAATGAAAACCAACGGGTGGGGTTTCTCTTTATCCTTTGGGTTGGGTTTGGTGTTAGACACACACACCGTGAGTCGGTGCATGGGTTTTCTATCAAGGCCAAAAATGGTCAAATCTTCACTTGTCACTAAATCTTTTTATCGACGATGGACTCACGGATTAACGTGTAATAATTTCGATTCGGTACCTACACTGTTCACACCACATGCATTTCTCTAATTTATTTATTTCAAACACTCATCCACTTAAAAGAGCATTGGTTCCGGTGTGACTCTAGTACGCACAATTTGGGTATTTACGACTTCCTCAAAGGTTCTAGTTGAGGCCCAAAGTCAGCTCAAATAGTTGGCCCAATCAATCAGCTCAATGTAATCAGCCCAATTAGTCAAATAAGTTGTTTAACCATTACTAAGCTTTCATTCTCTCTCTAGAACCAAATTATAAGAGAAATAAATGATCTTGCCTTTATTTTCATTTATAACCAACCTAAACTTAGGTATTAAGCCAATATGTCATAGCTGGATGTATACAATTCATCCTAAGGTCCACACGCAAATCTAAACCAATCTTTTTCATTTAAGACTTAACCCAACAAACTTAATTATTTTCACCAGTCGGGCATGCACACTGAGGCATACTGTTCAAAGATCGAAATTTTTGGGATGTTACAGAATCCACCCCTAGAGGTGGAATGTATGAGGTCAAGGTGCAGAGTGAATTAAAAAGGAAGGTGGATAATCTATGTTTAAAGTTTAATAAATTGAAGATTGTGACACAGCCTAGGATGGCTGCACAAGTGGAAGAGGAATGCCTGATATGCCAATCATTCACTTCAAGAATGTCCATCAGCCAACTAGTTCCCTGATTTAGTTATGGAACATGCCAATGTTGCCCAAGCATATGAGCAGCAACCTGTTGGGTATGCATAGAGAAACCACTCCAATTTGAGGTGGAGACAAGACACATACTAACAACCCCAGCAGCAGCAGTTGACAGCTCCATACAGACCTCAGCACCAATTCAACCAAGGATATGCACCTAGGCAAAAATTTTAGTTGCCTACCCCATAGCCAAGTCAGTTGGTTGTACCCCCACCACAGCTCAGATCCTCTTCCTTTGAAGAGAAAATGCTGACATTAATACAGAATCTGAGAAATTTAGTACAAACTGTGAACTCTCATGGGAAAAGCATTAAAAAAAAAGAAAACCAGTTGGGTCAAATCTATAATGCTTTGAATAAGAGAGAGGAGGGCAGGTTGCCTAGTCAACCCTTAGCCAACCTTAAAGAGCAGTACATAATTGAAGAAGGCTCCTCTACCCATGAGGAGGCTAATGTAATCACTACCCTAAGGAGTGGCAGGGCGGTTGACAATTTAGTGGGTAGGGCAACTGAGGAGTCCATGGAGAGTGAAAATGAAAGAAATGTGACTGTTAAAGAACCAATGAATTAATTCCCTACTGTAGAGTAGCAAAGATAAACTAAGGGGGCTGATGTTGAACCCCAACAGCAAGTAATAAATGAAGAAAAGAGAAAAAAATAAAAATTTGACCATGATGTTGTTAGGCATGCAACTATGGTAGCAGCAGTCCCACAGCTGCCATTTCCTCATGTAGTTGCTAGCCCATCTCCTTTTAATAAGGGGAATGCTCAGATGGAGGAAAGGATGGAAACCTTCAAGTAGGTCAAGATTAATTTGCCCTTATTTGATGCTATAAAACAGATCCCTACCTATGCCAAATTCTTGAAGGACCTCTGCACACAAAAGAGAAAAGCAAGGTACAACTGTCTAAAAAGGTTTTTACTGTTAAACATATTAAATCAGTGATGTCCATAGCCACACCTGAGAAATTACAGGACCCAGGGATACCTACTATCCTTGCATAATTAGAAACTACACCATTAGTAGAGCCCTCTTGGACGTAGGGACCAACGTGAACCTGCTCCCATATTCTGTGTATGAGGAGCTGGGTTGGGGGAGCTAAAATCTACATCAGTTGTGCTCCAGCTGGCTGATAGGTCAGAGAGGAGACCTGTGGGTGTGGTAGAGGATGTTTTGGTGGGCGTGGACAAGTTCTACTATCCTGCTGATTTCCTAGTTTTGGACATGGACCCTTGCAAAAGTAAAACTCTAATTCCTATCATCCTTGGCAAGCCATTTTTGGCCACTACCAATGCTTGCATTCAATGCAGGTCAGGGGTGATGGAGGTGACCTTTGGGAACATGAAGGCCCAATTAAATATTTAAAATGCTGCTAGGTAGCCTCAGATGGACATTTAGGATTGTTGTGCAATAGATGAACTAGATGGCCTTATGGAAGAAGAATTATCCAATCTACTGGATTGGGATAATGTTGTTAAAAACCTGAAAATTATTTAGAGGATGGTTGAGGAGGAGGCCTAAGCTCTTATGACAGAAGACAACACCAAAATAGAGTCTTCTGTGGGCTTAGTGCAGCATTTCATCTGAAAACCTACATTGCTACCCCCTCCTAAAACCACCAAGGCACCTTTGTTGCCTTTCATTGAAAGTCCCCCTGAGCTAGAGCGAAAAAGCTCCCAGACACATTAAAGTATGCCTCCTTGGGGCAAAATAAAAAGCTTTTAGTGATTATCTCTTCCTCTCTCACTAGTGAGCAGGTGGAGGAATTATTGAGTGTTCTCAAGAAGCATATAAAGGCAATGGGGTGGACAATTGCTAATCTTGGGGGCATTGATGCCTCAGTTTGCATGCACAAAATTCACCTGAAAGAGGGTGCAAAACTCTCTAGGGAGATTTAGAGAAAGCTTAATCCTCACATGCAAGAGGTGGTCTTGAAAGAGATAGTAAAACTGTTAGATGCAGGAGTGATTTATCCCATTTCAAATTCAGAGTGGGTGTCACTTATTCAGGTGGTACCCAAAAAGTCAGGCATAACAGTTATTACTTCTGATTCTTGAGAGTTGATGCCAGCCAGGGAGACCACTGGCTGGAGAGTTTGCATAGAATATAGAAAACTCAACTCCAAGACTAGGAAAGATCACTTCCCTCTCTCTTTCATTGACCAAATTTTAGATAAATTGGCTGGAAAAGTATTTTATTGCTTTCTTTATGGATACTCAGGGTATAACCAAATCCTTGTGAATCCTCAAGATTAAGAAAAAACTATTTTCACATATCCCTTTGGAACCTTTGCTTACAGGAGGATGCTTTTTGGACTGTACAATGCCCCAGCCACATTTCAGATGTGCATGTATGCCATTTTCTCTGATATGATTGACAAGTTCCTGGAAATTTTCATGAATGATTTTTCAGTTTATGGGGATAGCTTTAGCCAGTGCTTGAGTCACCTTGACCTAGTTTTGCAAAGATGTGAAGAGACTAATCTGATCTTAAGCTGGGAAAAGAGCCACTTTATGGTAACACAAGAAATTGTGTTAGGCCATGTGGTCTCCCACAGAGGTATAGAGGTTGACAAAGCCAAAGTGGTCCTAATCTCACACCTACCCCCACCCAAGATTGTCAAACAAATCGAATCCTTTTAGGACATGTTGGATTCTACAAGAGATTCATTAAGGACTTCAGCAGAATTGCAAAGCCACTGTGCCACATGCTGTGTCAGGATGCGTCATTTGAATTTTTTGCTGAGTGCCTTGAGGCCTTTGAGGTCTTAAAAAAGTACCTTATCACTACTCCAGTAATCCAGGTACCATATTACTCACTCTCCTTTGAATTGATGTGTGATGCATTAAACTTGGCAAATAGGTGTTGTCCTTGGATAGAGAAAAGATAAGCTGCCTGCAGTGATTTATTATGCAAGCAAAATACTAGCAGAGGCTCAGCTCAATTATACCACAACTGAGAAGGAGCTGCTTGCTATTGTGTTTGCAGTGGACAAGTTTAAACTCTACTTGCTTGGGCCTAAAATTATTATTTTTACTGATCACTCGGCCCTGAAATACCTGTTGGCAAAGACGGATGCCAAACCAAGGCTGATCAGATGGATCCTCCTATTGCAAGAGTTTGATCTTGAGATCAAGGATAAGAAAGGATTTGAGAATGTGGTGGCTGACCACCTCTCTAGAATTATATTTGATGAATGTGCAACAGCACCTATCAATGAAATATTCTTTGATGAGCAGCTATTTGCTATGTAGTCTAGTATGCCCTAGTTTGCACACATTATAAATTTTTTTGTTGTTGGTAGGATCCCCTCTCACTGGTCCAAGATGGACAAAGACCTATTTTTCTCTCAGGTCAAACATTTTCTGTGAGAGGATTCATACCTGTATAAGTATTGTGCAGATCAGGTTGTTAGGAGATGTGTGCCTGAAAGTGAGTTCCACAACATTTTTTCTTTGTGCCATGAGCAAGCCTTTGGAGATCACTTTAGTGGCAAAATGACAGCTACAAAATTATTACAATGTGTGTTTTATTGGCCCTCTTTGTTTAGAGATGCACACATATATTGCAAAGCCTGTGCAAGATGTCAAAGGTTGGGATGCATTTGCAAGAAAGATTCAATGTCATTGCAACCCATCCTTGTGGTAGAACTATTTGACATCTGGGGGATTGATTTGATGGGCCCCTTTCCTCCTTCTATGGGTTTCAATTTTATACTTGTGGCAGTGGACTATGTGTCCAAATGGGTAGAAGCCATTACTACAAAAACCAATGACCATACAGTTGTCCTTAAATTTTTAAAGGACAATATCTTCTCTAGATTTGGCACCCCAGAGCTATCATTAGTGATGGAGGGAGTCATTTCTGTAATAGGCCTTTTGAGAATCTGCTCAAAATTTACTTTGTTACACATAGGATTGCAACTCCCTACCACCCATAGACTAGTGGGAAAGTTGAAATTTCTAATAGGGAGATCAAGCACATCTTAGAGAAGACTGTGAGAGCAGAGAGGAAGGATTAGAAACAGAAACTGAATGATGTTTTGTGGGCTTATAGGACTGCCTATAAGACCCCTATTGGTATGTCCCCTTTTAGGCTGGTTTATGGCAAGGCTTGTCACTTGCCAGTAGAGTTGGAACATAGGCTATTAGAACACTAAATTTTGATGTAACTACTGCTGGTTCAAACAAGAAATTGTAACTATCAGAGCTTGATGAGCTGAGACTGTAAGCTTATACAAATGCAAGAATTTACAAAGAGAGATCCAAGACATTCTTTGACAAGAAACTAATGAGAAAGGACTTCAATGTTGGTACCAAGGTTTGACTTTTCAACTCCAAATTAAAATTCTTTCCAAGGAAGTTCAAATCCAAATGGGATGGACCTTATATTGTTATCCATGCCTCCCCATCTAGTGCTGTGGAGATCTTGGATCCCATTTATGAGAAAATCATGAAAGTGAATGGTCAAAGGCTAAAAATTTGTGTAAAAAAATTCTGTGGAGCCTCCTCAGACCATTCACCTACATGAACCTCGCACTAATTAGTGATCCACAGCTCCGTACACTGTGTACCATACTTTGTAAATTTGTGTGTTGTTTTGTTTAAAAATCTATCATGTGTTGTTTGTGTTGTGTGTTGATATGTGTCACAACCCCAGATTTTTGGGAACCGTGCACATTATGCACCATACACATGTATGTGTGATTCATAAGGAAACCAAGACTAACATGTATACACTACATGTGTATGTGGGAAACACACTAGTATTCCCTAACGTATATGTATATAAGTGAAAGAGAGAGGAGAGAAGAGCCCCATACGTAACTTAATTCTAGCCTAAATAGAGAGAAAGAAAAGAAGAGGTTAGTTAAGAAGGGCTAGGGTTTGGTTGGGACTTAAATCAGTGGAAGATCTGGAGAAAAGGTTGGATGCAGAACCTTGGAGATCTTTTCGTCTAGTAGAGTTTTAAATCGTGGATTGAACTTGCGCAGACCTATCGTTGGAGGTATGTTAAATGCATGATAAATGCTTTGGCGTGTTTTAAATAATGGATAGAATATTGGTTGAATGATTTTTAATGATATTAAGGGTTGAATGAAGGGAGAAATAGTGTTCTCAAACAGATCAAGGAGTAAAAATCATCGCTCCTCGCTCGAGCGGTCTAAAGGGCTCGCTCGAGCGAGGACAAATTACAAAAACATAGCTCTGGGCTCGCTCGAGCGGTTCCCAAAATAAAGGGGAAGCTCGCTCGAGCGAGGTCTCAAGTAAAGCTTTAGGCGGCTCGTTTTAACCGCTCGAGCAATCTCGATTTAACTGCTCGAGCGAGGTCAAGTGACCGCTCGAGCGAGGATTTGTGCTCGCTCGCGCGAGGCACCACTCAGTTCTTGAAATTATTGGTGCAGAAATATGGAGGCTATGCGCTCCAATGATTCTAGTAACCTTTCTAAGCATATTCTAAATACATGAAATGTAGGTTTGACGTAGGATCGTGAAGTATATACCTCTATGAGAAAGTGTGCATTGAAATTTCGTTGAGGTAGGGAATATTCTTGAAACATGTACTTTATTTTGTCAACTCATATATGTAGTGTATTTAAATTAAAAAGTTGAGTATTGTATGATCTTTCAAAAAGGGGTGTGTGCGTAAGCTTCAAGGTGAAATCATGAAGTCCCCAGGGGACGTAATATTGTAATGTGGGCATCTAAATGATGTATTAAATCAGTAGTATCCCAGGGATACAGATGAAACCAAACTGTGAAACTAAAGCATAATGATAAGGCCTAATGTACTAAAAATTAGCACAAGTCACGGTGAATAACTATATGTAAAGCACATCGATATTTTTGTTATTTGAAGTTTGATTATAATACCCCACCGATGTGGCGGGATACTTACAACTGACATGGCAAGATATCCGTGACCGGTACAGCGGCTAATCCGTATGCTTATAGCACATCCCAGGGATGTAGATTTGATAATAGACCCCGCCACCTATGAGAAAGGGGCCTGGGCAATATTCCTAGGGAATACATATAACAATTGTCTAGTAGACGACGATGGTGGGTATTCCATCGGGGCTCGATGCTATATTGCTCGGGGATTATTTAAGTTAAAGGTTTAAGTGATTAGGCCGAATTCATAACTAAACTAATAAGATGAGAACAAACAACACTAGGAAAGGAAATCAGTTGTATCCATTTTAGTTATTCCAGTTATATCAATTGTTTTGTTTAAAAGTGATATCTAGTAAATTGTGCTTTCAAAACTGCTAAGATATATGTAAGATTTAATCTATATGTTCACTTTGTTTCCCTATTGAGCTAGGATGTAGCTCACCCCTTAAACTATACGTCGCAGGTTCAGGACTAGCGGCAGCAAGGACTTCTGGAGACTGTGATCCGGGGAATTCAGAATACGTACCCACTGAGGAGTCAGAGCCTCCTCCTGAGGAATTCTTCTAGGAGACCCATTGCGTACTTTGAGAGTGAGTTGAGAGTATTAGGTATGGCTTGTTATATCAAGCCTCTTTATTAAATGTAAATAAATACCGTATGCTTTTGATAAAACAATTGGGATGAACAATTATCCAATGGTTTGGGTAAGTTCTTATGCCCATGAATTGGCATGGGACAAGGACTGCCTTTTGGGACTATAACTATTTTTATATATAAGAACTCGTTTAGAGTAGCTGCCTGCGCCCAAATTTAAATTTTTGGCTTGTATATACCAATGTATCGTAAAGGTTTCATGGGCACGGCCTTGAGGGTCGTGCTGATGGCACGAATTTCGGGGTGTCGAAATTCGGGTTGTCACAATATGCATGTTTTGTTTTGTCTTATTGTTGTTGATAAGGTGCATATTTTGTCATATGAATTTAATGTGCATGGACCTGATATTGATGTGCATGTTCTGTTGCTGTTGTGTGGTATGTTCATGAATCTATTATAATTGAAATTCATTTGCATTCTGACTTTTTACTCTGTGAATATGTTGATAATGGGCATTGAGATTATCATGGTGAATTAGATGAATGGTGAAGAAATGTGGTGTTAATACATGAGGGCATAGTGCATGCCAATGTACATGCACAGGCCAGTGTGCAAGCACTGAAAGAGAGTGAATTATGTCTTGTCGCGAGGCTCAATGGCCTCCATTTTACACTCACGAGCCATTTTTAGGCTTTCTCGCGGGGCTCTGTAATGAACAGTGTTGCCTTGCGAGAGCCTCGAGAGTGAATTGCATGAAGAAAGCCAAAGATTGAACCTCGCGAGGCTATTTCTTCTCTGTGACATTGAGCTACGCGATAATTGAAAGTCATGTATATTGTTCCTTACGAGTGCCTCGCGAGCTAAATTCTGAAGCCTGCATTATTAATTGCCTCACGAGGCCCTTGATGCTCGGATTGCACGTTCCTCGCGAGTGCCTCGTGAGCTAAATTCTGAAGCCTGCATTATTAATTGCCTCACGAGGCCCTTGATGCTCTGATTGCATGTTCCTCGCGAGTTTGAAAGCTCAGCTACCCGAAAGATGCAAATGTCCTCTCGTGCACTCAGACCCCAGTCAGCTCTGTTAGTGACCCCGCGAGACTCCTGAATACCTTGAAAATCACTTCTCGTGAGATTGCATTTTTAGTGCGCGAGAAGATGTTGCCCCACGAGTTCTTGGTGAGGACCGCGCAAGGCACGGGGTCACACTCTTATACCCTGCGAATTTCTTTCCTTTTCTCCATTCTCTCTCTTTGCCCTAGCATCCATTGCACACTTTCGATTTCCCTTCTCCATCCCTTCTTCTCTCTTGCATAAACCACTACAACTTGGCCACTTTGCTCTTAGTATTGTGTTCCACAACATCCCCCGATTATTTTGCACTCGGTTTAAGGAGATTTAGTACATTGGGCAACATTTGAAGTGAAACCCTAGCATTTTGGGTGGTAAGTGTTCTCGACGTTTGATTTATCTACTATAGTAGTGATTAAGTATAGAGAATTTGTTGGGCAAAACATTTCTTAGAGTGTGAACTCCCCATCTGTGTGTTTAAAGACTAAATTTTTGAGAGTTGGTGTAGCTATGGCCACGAGTTTGAAATTTATTGACACCTTGGCTTCCATGCTAAACCCTTCCCCTACTGGGAGTCCTGTGGCCACACGGAAATCTGTGAGCATTGCAGAGGCCTCCACTGTGGAGACCTCTGAGGTACCTACACAAGCTATTGATCCCTAAGTGGAACAACCTAAAAAAAGGGCTGCCCCTGTGAAGAAGGCCAAATCTGTGGCCACTGATGCCCTTGCTCTAAAGAAGAAATCTGCCCCTAAGAAGAGGGCTAGAGCCCACCCACCTGCTAAGAGCCCTGAGAAACCCAAGAAGAAATAAAAGAAGGGCAAGGAAGTGACTCCTGAGGTTGTCCCTGTGGTTGCCCAAGAGGATGAATCTGATGATGAGTCACTCAAAATTCCCTCTGAGTTTATGGTTGCAATCAAGCTTGAAGCTGAGACAGCCTTTGACAAGGCATTCTTTGAGGAGGAGCCAGAGACTGCAGCTTTAATTGAGTACCTCACCAAAGCCTCACTACTCTCCCTTCTCAGGCCCCCACTATAGCTAGTCTTTCCTAGACTAGCGAAGGCTTAATTGGATAAGTGGGTATGACCTCACGTGAGCCATCCCCTTTGTTTTTCTTGCCTTGTATTGAGTGAGAGTTTAGAAATAGAGAAAGGGAAAGGGTTGTGAAGGAGAAGAGAGGATTCGCCAAATTCGTGTGCTCTGAAGCTTTAAGCCTTCGTGAAATTGAGCGAACATGTTTGATGGAGAAGTAGCCGTCGATTGCGACGATTGAGGAATTTGTAGAGTGTAGATTTTGGCCGAATGGATTTTGAAACCCATTGCATATAAGAGGGGAAATCACTATGTTGCTCGATTGGTTTCACTCGCTTAGAAAGTAAGAAATCAACTTCCAAAGAGGTTAATTTTGTAGAATTAGATGCCTTGAAAGTTGTGTGAAAAGTATGGGTGTGAATGGAGAAGAAATCGCGAGAAGATCGAGTTTGAAAAACTCAGATCTGAAGAGTTTTTGAAACTCACTCGCGCATGCAAGGAGCCTTCTGAAGTGCTCAATCGTGCCTCGCACGAATGAGAAAAGAGGCTCCAGTGAGCCTCTGATGCTTCACTCGCGCGAGCTGATAGGTGTCATTGGATTCGCTCGCGTGACCTTGCTTCTCACGTGCGCAAGATGCCTTCAGAAAGGCCCATGTGAGCCTCATGCGCCCGAGGCAACTGAGGAAAAAGAGGCTTCAGTAAGCTTATGTTCCCTCATGAGCCCGAGATATTTGGGTGCCATTGGACTCGCACGCCCAACCCTGTATCTCACGCGTGCGAGATTCAGAGTTAGGCTTATTTTAAGCCTTTTTGTGTAAATTTTTTAAAAATATAGGTTGTTAGGCTTTCTTAAGCACTTCTAAGGAATCTTAGGTGAATTGGGATGTATGTTAAAGCGTGACTTATCGCGAGGAGTCTTGAGGTAGCTTGATTTGTGTGAAGCATGATTGAGGTAGGGGAAACATCCTAAAACATTTATAGTAATACTAAATACATGGAAATTGTGATGTGATAAATAAGAATGTGAATTGTGTAATTGAAGCTTTGTACACGGATTAAATCATGCAATTTAAATGTGAAAATGATAAGTATGTGTGTGTGATAAGTCCGTGTGTGTGTGATAAGTATGTGTGAGCAAGACATATTGTGAAACTTCAAATCTAGTAATAAGTAAATCACTTTATACTGTCCTAAACTATAAGTTAAAATCAGCACTTCGATTTAAGGTTCATATGAAACGAATCTCAAATTGTGCTCCGGTGCGATGAGATATCCGTTCATTTTCTCACCAGCTGACGATAAAATTTCGTGTTCGACACAAGCATCCCTCACAACGCAGAGGCTTATGCAATATGTGAAAATTGTTCATTGAACGACAATGGTTGGGATTTCTATCGGTGTATATGTGGTTCCCAATGCTATATATTCTTGGGATTATATTTAAGTTATTTGTTTAAGTACGATAAGATGTGAAACAAGAATGTGAAACAAAAATGTGAAAAAATCTAATTTATAAAAAAGAATTTAGAAATCAAATAATGCTTACGAAACTGTGTTAAATTTTCGCTTTACTTCGATCCATGCATCTTAGAATATGAGTTATTTGAAACATGTAAATTATGCAACTCAGTCATAGAAATCCATGCTTTTAATATGATGTAATTGCTTTTGATGTGCTCCTATTGAGCTTATACTGTTAGCTCTCCCTTTGACTATATGTCACAGGTGCTAATTTAGAGAAGGAATTGGATCCAAAAAGCGATCCAGAATATATTCCTGAAGAGGAGATTGAGCCCCTGCCTGAGGAGTTTTTCCCTAGATAGGGATTGTGTCAGAATTGAATGTTATTTTGTGCTTAGGGCTTGGTACGTCAACCATTTTAAATTAGAAATGTGAATCATGTAATTATTTTTGGATATTATTTTGTGAACCATTGTTTAGGTGATAGTTGTCCATCACCGGTGGTTCGTTTCGGTTCTTTGTCCATGTATCTTGGCATGGAATTAGAGCCGTTATTTTGATCTATTTTAAAGATAGAATGGAACTTTATTTTACTAATTATGATGACTCTATCTACTTAATTAGATATATTGGCTTTGTGTTATGCTTGTGTGGATGTATCAAGTGTACGGTAACTCGTGGATCACCTTAACGGTGATTCGACGTCATGGATTTCGAGTTAGTGAAATCCAGGCTGTTAGAGTTTGTTTGATTGCATGCATTGGTACAAGCATACACATTTTGGAACATCAAACCTTGCTTTTGCTGTTTGTTGCACCATTGACCAAATGTATAGTATAGGAATATCACTACTCATATTAAAAAGCAGTTATGAAGGCAACCGTTTGTAAAGCGAGAAAAACTACACATTTCGCAAGGCGTCGGGGCTCAACTTTTGAAATTTTAAGACTCTGCCAACTCTCTTCTCCTCATTTACACCGTCTAGGTTACAAAACCCTCCATCCCAATAAAAAAATTCATAGCTCTTAAAACCCTAAAATCCTAGTGTTGGTGCGCGCTTTTTCTGGGTTCCTCTCGATTCCTGTTGAATAAGGGGCTTCCAATTCTGTCCTGTTGGACTCTAGCGATGTGGTGTATGTGATAAAGTGCAGATAAATAACAATAGGAGGAATTTCCTAGGATGATTCCTAGTTGATTTGTGATCGCCAGCTGCAGATATTTATCGACGCTGCAATACGTCAATGATCACGTGTTTAAGCCGGTGTGGGTTACTTCTATACTGAAACGTCCGCCTGCGAACGTCAGCAGCAGTGTCCTCTTGTAATTAGATAGTTTCAGCTTTCTTTTTAGTTTCTCCTATTGTGGTTATGGTCGATTTAGATTCTCTTTTTTGTTATTAATTATGATTAGGTAAGCTTATTATGATGGGTTATTTTAGTGTCCTGACGCTATCAGAAATCCAATCATTTTCAGTTTCTCGATATCATTAGGAGTCCAATTAATATCAAAGTCCTGGTACTACTAAGAGTCCAATCAGTTCCAGTCTCCTACTGGTACTAGGAGTGCATGTGTATCAGTTCCAATAATATTTCAATTAAATAAAGAGTCCAATTATATCGTAATTCTAGATAAAGTAGGTACGCTAATTTTATTGCAATTCTAGATAAGCAGATGTATCAATTATATGGCAATCACAACTAAAGCACTTAAGGTAATCTTACTAGCATTCTAATTTGAAGAAAACAAAGACTAATTTTTTTACTGCGACTCTGATTGAAGAAATAAATCAATTTACTAAAATAGAAATAAATGATTGAGGCAACAAAATTAACTCTTTTTTTTAGAATCGTAATCTACGGATCAATTATGGTAAAAATCTAACTAATAATAAATGAATTAACTTTCCTAAATTTTGGTGGAGATAATGAATTGACTGAACTAGAAGACTGAATTGAATCAAGGTAAATAATGGTATGAAGGCCTATTTGATGCAATTAGCCAATTATATTGAAATAGAAAGAGACTACCTATAATTAACTAGTTAACCCTAAATAATCTAAAAAAAATGGGGGTTGGGCTCGCTATGCTAAGGAGGATTGGCCTCGTTCCTGAGTACCCTCCGTAAGCTCCCGTGGGTAAATCGGATGGTTGAGATAAAAGATAGGTCGATAGTTAAATAATAAAAGGGGGATTTTTAGAATTGACTTCGAAATAATAATAAGAAATTAGATTGAGAAACTAAAGTTATGAACTGAAATTTATATTTTTTTGGATTTTTGTCGGTATGAAAATATAGAATTAAATTATAGATTAAAAATTTAGGACTAAATTCGGGTCTGAAATCAGAAAAATCAGGCCGTATGATTAAGGACTGGTTCTGAACTCTGAGAGTCTAAACCAGAAATTAATGATAGGACTGTAAATTAAGATTTTAAAGTAGAATTAGAGCATAAGGTTGGTATATCGGACCGCTAGATTAAGGACCGGTTCTAGAAACAGAGAACTAGAACCGGATATAGAGAATTTCGGTCCGAAGAGGGTGCTACGGTCTAAAAATTAGATATAGAATTGATTAATTAAACTGAGGGGAAATCCTAAGTCTAAACTAAAATAAAATTCTTACCTAGGGTCGGGGCCGTGGAGAGGAATCATCGAAGATTCGGGGGTTTGAATCTCGAAATCATGACTAATTTGCTCTATGGACTTGTCCTCGGAGTTCTCTGGTTTCGAAGTTCCAAAAAAAATCCGTTCACTCTCTCAAAATTGCCAGCCTCTCTCTCTCTTCGAGAAAAAGGGCTTTTATAGGTTTTCCTTCAATTACGCACCTATTTTTGGGCGTTTAATTGAATTACGCGCCAGTTTTCTGGCGCTTAATCGCTTTGAGTCGGTCACTGACTCAGTGAGCGATCGGCTGAATTACTCAGCGAGTTTCCTAGTCCTAACAAAATTAGGACTAATTACGTGCTTATTGGGACGTGCATAATCCGATCAAGCGTGTTACCTGAAGTGCTTAATCGAGGAAACATAAGGGTCAAGGGTAGGAGACTAGGTCGGGCGTAGGCCAATTGCGCGTTGGTGGTGTAGCACTCAATCCGATCGCACATTCAGTTCCAAGTGCCTAATCAAGTCTCGAAATAGTCTGTGAAAGGAAGTTTGGTCTGAAAGGGGACTGATCGCATGCTTGTGGTTCTGTGCGTGATCGAATTACGTGTAGGCTTTTAGGCGCTTAATTCAGGCTTGTCCGGGTATGGTCTCAAGAATGGAATGCAGGACTATTATTTCACTCTGCGTCCCGACTATATACTATTACTTAGTATATAGTCTCCCTACATTGGGATCTGAGCCACAAAGCTATTGTTTTAGCTTGTGTTCAGTCATGTACTGTTGCATGGTCCCATCTCAAGGGTTAAAAAGGTCAAAGGCTGACCAAACGAATTTGTGTACTCCGAGAGGGCGAAATGAGGGTGTCTACAGATGCCCCTCTTCGGCGTGCTCTTACGAAGTAAGAACGCGTCGAAGAAGTAGACACCCCTCATTCGAAGTGCCTTCCCATTTCTTGGGAATTCATAAATGTGAATTGGTGATGTTGACATGACAAGCTTAGCTTTCTTATCTATCAGCACAAGCTAAAATAGAGCATTTGAAGGGCAAATGGTAGCTATCGAAGGGCATATACCGGGTTTGTGGGTGCATGGCGCATCCCATCACATGGCACGAGCTAACAGAGGGATTTTACGTAATCAAGGTACGGGGCATCAATCAAATGTCTAAAATAAGGTCTAGGGACCGATAATAAAGAGATGAAACAGTATGTAGTGTTGAAAGCTTTTGCAAGTCATGTCAGATTGGGTGCGTCATTGCTCACACCAATGCGCATCGGGCGTTATGTTTCTAATAGGCATTTGTAAGTTCTTAGATTGAGTATACTCATTGTTTGGCTTCCCAGGGGAATGGTTGATTTGGGCTCGTAATTGAGGTAAATTTTGTGAAGTGTGCTCAGTTGAATTCTGTGCAGTGGTGTATGCGCTTGATTCATCTAGAGTCATTTTTTTGCATCTAAACAAGTGATCCTGCGCAATGGCGTATGCGCTTGATTGCGAGTTCAGAGGGCTTTGGGATTTAAAGGTCAAGACTAAGTATAGTTGGTTGTGGTATTTAAAGAAAGGTGAGTCGGGTCTATGTATCTTGTTCATTTTGTTCTTTTTCTTTCTTTTTTTTTATTTTTTGCTTTGCAAGTAAGAGAAAAAAGATTTTCGAAATAAAAGATTTTAGAATGAGTAAGGGGTTTTGAAATTTTGAGAATGTTAATTTAAGATCAATTCGATTGGTAAACGATGAAACGTGGCTTCAAGATGTCATTGGCAGATCCACGATGCAGATTTGTGAACCCGACCGTTCATGTGGTTGTCAAGACGACACTTGGCATGCCAGATACTCTATCTAATCTTCTCGACGAATACTGATGATTATCTCTTATGGGAGGACTACAGTAATTCGCGAGTTGAGAGAGATGGGTTTTGAAAACATTTTGACTTAATCATAGATACTTATAATTTAGAAGAAATATTGAGTAATTGAAAAAGGGGTAGTACTTACCTGGGGATGATACTTGCCTGAATTGTGTGGTGAGACCTTGAGAATATTGTAGTGGTGGTACTTTGGCAGTATTGTAGCGTCACGACGGGACTTGGTGGCTATCATTGTAATGCAATGTTCCTGGTGCAATGTCGTAGTAGGGCACCCCGAGGATTTCTTTTTTCTTTTCACTTGTTGCTTAAGCGGTGGTTGGCGGTTGTCGGCGTGATGTCGCGATGGGGCTTTGGTGATTGTAGTGGTGCCACAATGGGACCTGAGAGGTATTGCTGGGATGTTCTCGTTGTAGCTTGGCAGTAGTGAAATGCGATGGGACATGAGAGTAGTCCCACGTCTTCCTGCCTTTTTATTGCAGTGGTGTCTAGTAGGTTTGTGGTGAGCATTTAAAGAGGAGGCTCTTTGTTTCAGTGATGGGACCTGCTCGTGCTTTCTCCCTTTCTTATTTTAGTGAGACCGGTGTTGTGAATGATTTTTTTTGGGTAGTCGTGTCTGCGATGGGAAGTGAGCTAAGCGTTACGCTAGGTAGGGTGTTCATGTGACAAGTGTGTCTAGTTTCTTTCTTTGGCAGATCTTGGGTTCTTGTGAGATTATGTTGTAGTTGTGTTGTGATTGACTTAGTTTTTTTGTTGTTTGGTGTATTTGCGTTTTCAAGAGATTTGTTTTTGGCTTTTCGCGATGGGCCATGAGGGCATGGCTACAATTTTGCGATGGGACGACAGCGAGTGACGGTCCCTTTTTCACTCTTAATGGCTCATTAGGCTATGTGATGCGGCAAAGGGGACTCTCGCTCGAGGAAGGGTAAATTTCAAGAAAAATTGGGAATTAAGCACCTGATATCAGCTGTTGAAACTAATCACGTGCCCGATTCCAGGCATGCGATTCAGGGTCTAAAGGAAGTATTTACTCTTGTGTAGGTTAACGTCTGATTGGATTACGTTCTCTAATACTTGCACGCGATTGAAGTGTCACCCGGTCAGTGTACGGGTGATCTTTCAAATTGCGTGATAAAAGTGTATCATTTAATCGGATTGTGTGGCTGGTGGATAACGTGAAATCAGAAGGTCGCGCTATCTGTGTGGGCGACAGTCTTATTGAGCGCCTGGTTAGAAGCACGGGTTTTCGATTGAGCGTGATGTTCCTAGTGCATGATCAGATTAAGCACATGTTTTTAGGTGCACAATTAAGACTGTACTCTATATAAGCAAAGGAGTCTTCATTTGCTTTTCATTCTCGGGTTTAGTCTCGAGTCTTGACTTTTCTGAGTGTTCTAGCATTTTGAGATTCATGTTTCAGCGATATTGAGTGGTCTAACCGTCAGATTGGGATGAGGTTTCTTCCTATATTCATTATTTCACATGATCTTCATGCTAGTGTGATGTCCGGGGACAGTATTATTCTGAGAATGGGTAGTGTTGGGAATGAGAGCGTCGGTCTGCACACCGTTCCTTTCTAGGGAGCAGTGAAGGCAGTGTTGATGGGGCGGCGACGGAGGAAGTGAAGATGGTGGGGAGAGGAGGTGCTGTAAATGGAGGGATGTATTACCCAACCAATCCTTCCGTCTCTTCTGTCGGTGGCTCGTTTAAGTTCTCCAAGTCTGGTGGCAACATTTCTAAAGCCTCCGATTGGACGTTCTGCTCCTCGTTTTGGCTCATCGTAATTTTGGTTTTTGTTTTGAGTTGTATGTTAGATTTTAGGTTTTTGTTTTGGGTTGTATGTTAGATTTTAGGTTTTCGTTTAGGGTTGTAATTCGGGAGGTATGCCTCTGGTGAAACTTGTAAAACTTTAAATTATAAATAAAGGGGCATTTTTTTTATTGTATATTTTCACTGTCCCGTTGGTTGGCTTAAATTTTTATTGATTAATTAACTGAACTTACTTGCTTTATCGTAGTTTTAAGATCTGAATTAGCTTATAATTTTTAAGTTTGTTATGAGAATGACTCAAGGTTTATTCATTCGTCCTATTATGTCCTACTTAGTAGGTTCACTTGATTTTATCAGGCTTGTTGGGGGCATTTTTTTTTTTTTTAACAAGTTAGATTTTGTCCTGTTTGAGTTTTTTTTTGTTTGAGATCTTGGTCATATTGAATGTAGTTTATTTTGTCTGAGGTATTTTATTTTGTTCAAGGTGTAATCTAAGATGATACTTGTTAGAATGTGTGAGTTTTTCATGGGTTCTAGATGGTGGTTGGTTGTTTCAATCCTATTGGTCTATCTAGACTTGGAGAGTTTGTGCTTTTAGAGGGGCAAGTGTTGTGTAATTATTGGTTCATCTTGGTTGTCATAAATTGTGGTCTTTTTAAAGGGGGATGTGTATGATTTTGGATTCAATCAGCTTGGTAGGGGGTTCAAATGTGTGGCACTTATTCATTGGTGAAACATGGTTTATAAATGTGTGAATTTAAGACTTTGGGTTTATTGTTTATTTTGGACTTTCATTTTAAGCTTATAGGTTAAAAAGTTTTTGGGGGATATCTTGTATTTATAAGTTTGAGCATTTTTTATTTATTAATGTCTTTTATTCCTTTCTGTTTCGTATCCCGGGTATTGAACCCGATGAACTCTGCTTATTAAGTGGATGATGAGAATGGACGGGATTGGGAATTCAGAGTGATGCTAGGGTTGGTGCTATCAATCCAACTCGAAGTGTCACCCCATCGGGGGAAGAGATGGAAGAGAAAAAGGTGGTAGAGGGGAAACCCAAGGATAAGGCAAGGTCAGAGTTCTCGTCACCGATGCCTATTTTTTCTCGATAGGCTCTGCGAATTTAGTGTTAGTTGCTCCTCATTTTTTAATGTGTCCAAGGGGAGCTTCCAACAATGGATCCCGCAGATCCTGGGTGGCTTTCTATGAGCCACTCTTATTTTCTTATCAGTTCGGGGCAAGGGGAAGAGGCTATCACGATTAGAATTCGCTCAGGGTGCTTTCCTTCTCCGAACTTCTCTGAGATTTCTAGTTTCCCAAATAAATTTGGATTCGGGCATTGCCTGAACGTGCTGATTTCAGCGTTCTTATTTTAACTGTATATTCAAAGGGTATGCCCTCAGTGTGTGTTGTAATTGTTTTATTGATCTATAAAATGGTTGTGTTCTTTATATCTTTTATCTTATTTTGGTTCGACTTTCTCGGTATCATGTTTGACTCATGTGATGTTTATTTATTTAGGTTTAGTTTAATTTAGATTTATTAAACTTAGGGAGCACCAGGGGTAGTTTCTCCTTTGTTTTGTTTTTTTTGTTTTTTTTTTTTTAGCTTTAGCTTAAGGGATATAGAGGCGATGGGGAACATTTTTTTATTGTATATATCTTTTGTTAGAATGTATGGGAGATGGGGGGCTACCTTTTCTTTTTGGTGTAATTGATAAATGTGAAGGAGAGGGCATTTTTGTCATTCGATCTTAGTTTTGGGGTGCTCTCTTTTCCTTTCGGGGCGCATGTTTCTTTAAGTTAGAAGTGTTTTGGTGGTTTTACCAAGAGCGTAATTCGGGTTGATAGTAAATGTCAGGAATGTCCTAATTTTGGGTTTTGGCTTGTTGTCTTGGGTGCGAAAAATTTTATTTCTGGACAAATTATGCGCTTATCCTCAGGCGTTTAATCTAATTACACGCCAAAATTTGAGCGCGCATTTCGGAAGGGTGAAGAGTTATTACGCGCTAGTTCATAGGCGTTTAATTCATTTAAGTGTTTGAACCTATGCGCAGGATGAACACGACCACTGGCATTCTCGCGCCGACGTGTGGGCGTTTAAGGTGATTACTCTCTCTCAGTAACGCATGTGATCAACCGATCAGATAGATGTGAGCGGGCGTCAAAACCATTTGCGCGCTCATCAGTGGGTGTTTGATTAGAATTAAGCATTTTGTGAGTGGCGCGTGATCCGATTGAGCGCTTTATTTCAAGCGCGCAATTCGAGAGACTTCTATAAATAGCTCAAAACTTCTCATTTTCGTCGCACAATCCATTTTAGTCTTTGATTTTCTTGTTTCCTTGTTTTTGTATGCTCGTTTTTTGTATTTTCGTGATATCCTGTGATCCGATCGTCTGTTTAGATGCCGTTTCTTCCATTTTCTTCAATTTTTCAAGCTCTTCGTATCAGATGGAGAGTGAGGGTGTTGGTAGGCCGGGGCTCACTATTTCTGAGTTAGAGGGGATGTTGATGAGCAATGGAGGGAGTCCCCGAGGATGAACAAATGGTGGGGGTGAGGAGGAGGAGGCGTGAGTTGAGGTGAGCGAGGGTGAGGAGTAGCAGTGGAGCCTCGAGATCATAAGCACTATCCACTGGAGGATTTCTTTACCAAAGGCCGGGTAGGTCCCCGTAAGCAAGAGTTCTTCCATTTTCCTAGGCATTCAAGCCATGACATAGGCTCGTTAGGATCTGTAAACCCTTCTAATTTACGTCAAACCTGCATTGATTATGAGTCATGCTTACTTGTGTATTATGATGACACGTTCTATTTAGTTGTTCTTATCATATTTTGTGTGTTCGTTGTAAGTTGTTTTTATGTGGTTTGGGCATATTTCATTTGCTTTGAGCTCTAAATTTGTTTATCTTTCGTCATAGGTATGGGTTAGTCTTACTGTCATTG
Organism: Chloranthus sessilifolius; assembly: GCA_021018995.1. Taxonomy (NCBI): domain Eukaryota; kingdom Viridiplantae; phylum Streptophyta; class Magnoliopsida; order Chloranthales; family Chloranthaceae; genus Chloranthus; species Chloranthus sessilifolius. The sequence continues at coordinate 79,329,917 of CM037592.1, read as the reverse complement.
TTTATGTTTTCGTTCGATAGGAGCCCCCGCAACTGGCTATCAGCACGGTATGGACCGAGTCTCATACTTGGTACCGTGCCTTATCGGAGTTTTAGCGGGAGCGATTGGTGTCTTTCGGGTTTGGGACAATTTTAGAGTTAGAGCCTTTTTAGGTCTATCGGAGCTTGATTGCGGCGATTATAGAGAGGTGGAGTGAGAGGCATCAGGCACTTCTCTTTCCAGTCGGTATGATGTTGCCGACCCCTGAGGACTGGGTCCGCATTACTGGTCTTCATTTTGAGGATGAGCCGATCACGGGGCGGATGACAGGGAGTTATCTAGAGGTATATGAGGAGATCCTGGGTGTGCCTTATAGGTTAAGTGGATCGGGGCCAGGTGTTGTTCGGATCACTTGGTTTTTCGATACATTCGCAAGTGGGTTCACCCCTTCGAGGCGTCATTCGGAGGCAGCAGCGCTTTATGAGGCACGTTGTGCGAGAGTGATGGGCCGGGAGCCCGTGACCGAGCCAAGATTGGCCGCGGATAGGGTGCTCTAAGAATTCTTGATGCATTTCTTGGGCGCGGTACTTTTCTTGGGAGCCTGTGACCGAGCCAAGATTGGTCGCGGATAGGGTGCCCTAAGCGTTCTTGATGCATTTCTGGGATGTGTCACCGGGTTATTTTTGATGATTTTGGGGGATTTAGACCAAGTCCCGACCTATGCGTGGGGTGCGACTACATTGGCGCATCTCTACGAGCAGTTTTACCGTCGGGGTCAGAGGATAGCATCAATCGGAGGTTTCCTCCCATTTCTCCAAGTGAGTTTTAGTTAAATTGGTATCGTGGTGACTTGTTTTTAACTTTTGGTTATAGTGACGATCTTAATGTTTGTTGCGTGTGGTCATTGTTGTTATGTTATCATTTTCAGTTTTGGACATACGATCATTTCGCTTTTCTGTGCCCGGAGGTCCCGTCAGAGATTTTGTTCACGTTCCCGTGAATGCGCATGTGGAGGGAGGCATTGAGGGGTTGGAGTCAAGGGCTACGAGTTCTTCAGCTGGGAAATCTCGTCATACCTCTCACAGTCGCGATAGGAGCGATAGTCGTGAGGATTTCGTCGTTCGGGGGAGTCATGCGAGGCTTCCTCCTCATTCTCAGTCAAGGCGGTCGGTCAGTCAGGCTAGTGAGGGGGGTTCGATGGTGGGTCCTCACCATTTAGAGGTTCCGAGGACTATGGATGTCGGGATTATATTTTCAGACGATCAATCTACGGACCTCCGGGCTGATGATATCGGCGATAGCGGCGCTCGTCCTCCTCAGCAGCAACGTAGGGATTAGGGGTGTATGTGTGTTTATTTATATTCGTTGTATGTGCATTGTATATAGGGGGAGTGTCCCCAGTGACAAATGTGAAGAAAAAAGAAAGGACTATTTTTTGGTATATGTCTATATATATAGGGATTTTTGGTTCAGATGTACCTGATTTGCTTCTCCTCCTCTAATTACCTTTTGGTGTTTTCTTTTTTGCTTTCGGTCCCGTCAACCGTCACTAGGAATTGGATGCTTTCTGAGCTAGCCTGGTGCTAGTTTTGAAGGTCGCTTTGCATCTGCATATGTAAAGGTAATGCTATCAGTAGTTTTGTTCCCCCCTTGCTAGTTGTCAAGGGAGAAAAATATCTCAGACCGGGGTCTGGTGATAGAAAGGTGGATTAAATTTTTTTCTTTTTCTCTTTTTTTTTACTTTCTCTCCTTTTTTTTCTCTTTTTTCTTTTCTTTTTTTTTGAAATAATAAATAGTGCAACAGGAAAAGCAAATGATAATAAAAATAATGACAATAAATTTTTTTTTTTAAATGCCCTAGCGTAGAAGCGTGGTTGAGCTTGCAGTACGGTATTTTGATAGTGCTCTCTGAGCGGTATCTTCATCATTCTTCACCTTTTTTGTGGTCGGGTCAGCGTTTCTGATATAATTTTCCTTCTTCAAAAAAAAATGCCCCAGCGTATGGATGCAATGGAGCTTTCTTGGGCCTTAGATAAGCATTTTTGGTCTATAAATAGTCATGGGTATTAGGTGAATTAGTCTTATAGAAAAGTGCATCGGTACTATCTCCGAACCGGGGGGAGGTCCTTCCATTAATAGCGTACGGGGGTCTATCTTAGGGTATTGATCATCCTATTCTGTGGTTATTCGGGAAAAGCATAGTAAGTATAATGGGTGATTGCATCAATCGTCATTCAGTGATTTTCAGTTTCATTCCTAGGAATATCCTGTGAAGTCTCAGATTCATCGTCCAAAATAAAACTAGAAGAGGGAGAGGTAAGGCTTAGTGATATGGGGAATAGTTTGTAACTAACACCTTTTCAAAAGGGGTAAGTAGCAATCTTCTCCTTTGAGGGGTATGGAATGCCATGATCGAGCTCTTCGTCATATTTCGATACCATCAAAATCTCACATTCTATGGCTAGCAAGGGTTTATCCTCCTCCCACCACCTTACGACGACATCTAATAGTATGAGAATATCAAGGATGCCCTCGCAGCTTGCTTATACACTTCCAGTAAAATTACCAGAGATGTCCTCACGGCCTGCCTATTCTTCCTTGAGTTCATTGACTTGTTCATTCGTCGTAATTCTCTCGCTCGATATATATATATTTTTAATATATATATTTCTTTTGAAAGCATTCTGCTGTCACAAGAATGATGAGTTTTGATTGAACCTAATATCTTCATTTTTTTTGCTCTAACGTCTCCTCCAATGGCGGGGATAGGGAATGAGAATCGGGTGTTTCTTACGTTTCTAAAAAATGTTTTAGGTAGGTCACTAATCCTTCAATCAAATCGCCCGAGTGTAAATGGTGGGCGACAAGTCAGAAATTTTAAGGATATTTTGAGGATTGAAGACATACAACCAATGGATGGGTCGTGATGACTACGGAGATGATAAGTATAAGTATTTTAACCATGGGATGTGATGATCATAAGACTAAGGATGGTATTTTTTAAGGTACATGGCATTCCAGGGGCTAGGGAGCTCTTATCGTCTTGGTTTGCCAATTTGTATGCGTTTCAAGGGTATGTAGCTATTATAATGTAAGGGCCTTCCCAGTTCGGTTTTAGTTTTCCATTTGGATGGGTGTGTTTGGAAGGCATAATTTTCTTTAAGACCAGCTCGCCAATGTTAAAGGTTCGTTCAAGGACTTTCTTATCATAGGCCCTGGCCATTCTCCTCTGATATACCTCAGCGTGATCAGTTGCCCTTAGGCGTGTTTCATCGAGTCGCTATAATAGAGTAAGTAAAATAATTCTCCTCTCGTCTAAGGATAGCTCATCATCGAGTCAGATGCATAAAGATGGTACTTGTATCTCATATGGTAGGACTGCCTCCATCCCATAGGTGAGGAGGTAAGGAGTTTGGCCAGTGGCTATACGAATAGAGGTCCTCTAGGCTCAAAGTGCTTCTGGTAATCGTTCGGGCCAGTCGGTTCTATTGCTTGTTTCCACAATTCGTTTCAGGATTCGAATCAGCGTCTTGTTCGTAGCTTCTGCTTGTCCATTGCCTTGAGGGTAGAACAACGATGAGTGGCACAAATCAATGTCGTTTTTCTTGCATAACTTCTTCGTCTTTTCTGCAATGAACTGTTGTCCGTTGTCGGTGATGAACATTCTGGGGACTCCAAACCAGGTAATGATATTTCGAGCTATAAACCTCATGAGCATCGAAGCAGTGATTTTGACATAAGACTGGGCCTCTGCCCATTTGGTGTAGTATTCGGTCGCTGTAAGTATGAACTCATGCTTATGAGTATTCCTAACGGTGTCTATAAACGATCCAATAATGTCGAAGGCCCACATCGAAAACCGCCACAGCGAGGTCATAGTGTTTAGAGCAACTGATGGAGCTTTGATAAGTGCGGCATGCTCTTGACATTGTTTGCAGGATTGAACGTAGAGATGACAGTCTCTAATCATCGTCGGCCAGAAGTAGCCTTGTTGTGTAACTTGATCGGCGAGTCTTTGTCTACCGGAGTGGGTACCACAGGCGCTGGCGTGTGCTTCTCGGATGATGTATTGTCCTTCAGCAATCGTGACACATCGCAACAGTACTCCTTTGGTGAAGACTTCTTTATATAATGTTTCGCCGAGTATACAGAATCAGGCGCACCCATTTCTTATAGTCTTTCGTTTGATCTTCATGGCATATGGGGGAACGTGTTGATGTTTCAAGAAATTCTAGATGTCAAAATTCCATGGTTGTCCATTGTCGGTTGGTGATTTCTCGAATCTGAACATAGCGACTTCGGTTTTTATTTCAGCGTGATTTTCTGGAGTGATTATTTCTTTTGATTCCATGCTGGCAGGGAGAATTGGTAGTTCCTTTGTAACGGTCCATGCTACTTTGTGGGCGGGTACTGTTAATCTTTCAATGAAGAAGGTCTTGGTATTTTGGCCTATAGGTATCTAGATTACAGAGGCTAGTGTGGCTAAGGAATCTGCTAACTCGTTTTCTAATCTAAGGATATGTGTGAAAGAGATCTTTTCAAATTTCTTTACTAAATATTGAGCAATATTTAGGTATGTCATTAATCTCCTTTCCTTAGTTTTCCATTCTCCTATGACTTGTGAAATTACTAGTTTAGAATCACCGATGGTTTTTAACTGTTTAACATCTAAGTATAACATTGTCTGCAATCCAGCTATAAAAGCTTCATATTCTGCAACATTATTGGTAATAGGGAAGTCTAGTTGGAAAGCCTTGGGTATCACCACTCCTTTCGGGCTTAAAAGGACTATCCCGATACCCTTCCCTTTGTGATTTAGAGCACCGTCGAAATAGAAAGTCCATGAGGTTTTATCGAGCTCTTCGTCATGAATTGTGAGTAAGTCTTCATCGGGAAAGTCTGCGTGTATGGGTTCATCATTCGGGAGTGGAAGATCTGCGAGGTAATCTGCAATGGTTTGCCCCTTGATCGAATTCTGGGTAACGTAAGTGATATCGAACTCTTGTAATAGCATATGCCAGCGGGCGACCTTCCCTGATGTGGCAGGCTTTTCGAATATGTACTTTAGAGGATCCATTCGGGCTAGCACTAGTATCTTATGTGCTCCGAAGTAATGTCGTAATTTAGTTGAAGCCCATACATCTCCATAGGGGTGTACTTTCGTTCGTATTCAACCATCGTTCTACTAAGGTAGTAAATGGCCTTCTCTCTCTTTCCATCTTCTTCATATTGTCCTAAGATTACTCCCATCGCTTTATCGTTTGCCGAAAGGTATAGGATTAGGGGTCTTCCGGGAATTGGTGGCGATAGTATTGATGGGTTAAGAAGGTATTATTTAATGTTATCAAAAGCTTACTGGCATTGGTCATCCCATCTATACTTGGTCCCTCCTTTAAGTAGTTTGTAGAAAGGATTGCATCGGTTTGAATGTTGAGAGATAAATCTCCTGATGAATTGCAATCTTCCTATCAAACCTCGTAATTCCTTGATATTGCTGGGAGTTGACATCTCTAAAATGGCTCTCACTTTCACAGGGTCGACTTCAATCCCTCGGTTGCTAACTATAAAACCAAGTAATTTTTTGGAGGCAACTCCCAAAACACATTTCTTAGGATTCATTTTTAGTTGATATTTCTTAGCTCTCTGTAGCACTAGCCGAAGGGCTTCAGCATGTCCTACTCGCGTTTGAGACTTCACTAATATGTCATCGACATAAACTTCTACACACTTATGCATCATGTCGTAAAAAATAGCCATCATGGAGCGTTGATATGTGGCTCCTGCATTCTTGAGCCCAAAAGGCATGACGACGTAGTAATAAGTTCCCCATGGTGTGGTGAAGGAAGTCTTCTCTTAGTCAGACTCTGCTAACTTGATCTGATTATATCCAGAGAAACCGTCCATGAAGGATAGCATCTCATGTCTAGCGGTGTTGTCAACAAGAGTGTCAATATGTGGGAGTGGGAAGTCATCTTTTGGGCATGCCTGATTAAGGTTTCGAAAGTTAATGCAAACCCATACCCTGTCGTCTTTCTTAGCGACAGGTACTATGTTGGCGACCCACTTGGAGTAGAGGACAACTCAAATGAACTTAGCTTTGTGTAACTTATCAACTTCCTCTTTGACTTGAAGGGTTGTTTGGGGGTGCATCCTACAGAGTTTCTGCTTAACAGGTTTCGCATCGAGTTCTAAGACAAGACGATGTTCTACTAGACTTGGATCTAAACTAGGCATGTCTTCGTAGGACCATGCGAAAGAGTCGAGATGTTCCTGGAGGACTTGTATAATCTATTGATGTTCTCTAAGATTAAGCGTCGCACTAATCAATAGTTTCTTAGGCTTCACGTCAGTGCTAAAATTGATTTCCTCCGTGGATTCGGCAACAGCCTGGGTCTGTTCGTCAAAATGTTTAATAACCAGCCGAAAGTCCTAAGTCTCATCAGGGCCTGATGTTCCTCTTTCATCCTCGATGAGCTCATATACTGCAAAATTACTAGGCTGGGGATTTAATTTTGCGTAAGGCAACTCTTCACCGGCATAATTTATGACCGAAAGATCTTTGGTAAAGTGAAGGTCAAGGCTATTGATTCTTCTCTCGAAGTCATGGAGTATCTCTTCCGGTATGATGACTGGCTTATTTCTTAACCTGAAGGCTTTGCGTCCTTACACGTGAGACGGGTCAAGAGTTAGAGGAGGGAAGTTCCCTCATTGACTACAGACTTGAGTCGGGATAAAGAGTTCCCTTTCTTTTTTAAGGTTTTCTGATTTTTTTGGGTTTTATATTTCTAGCTTTTTAGGGTTTTCTATATTTTCTATTCTTTTAATTTTTGATAATAAATATGGTACAGGATCGGTGACCTCAAAAGGCACCAGGAGAGCTGCTTCCTCTAATTGAGGGAGCGACACGGCTGCTGGAGCCGTTCGGGCGATCCTTCGGGGAACACGGACTTGTTGCAAATTTGACATTTTTTTTTTTTTGGAGTCCTCAATCAATAGGATCTTTTGAATAAGTACTATTGATGACAAGGGTATCATAGTTCGAGTTTTCTCTACTAGGTTGATTATCTCTTTCCCAAAGAAGCTCGAGAGATAATAATCGATTGAACTATCGTCATTGAAGTTATGAGATGATTGTCCTTCCCGCAATGGGGAATCTCCTAAATGGTCCCCAGGGGGAGGGAGCTCTTTCTCTTGATCTTCATGATATGTTGGGATGAGCGCACATGCTCGGCAATGGGGCTGGTAATGGTAAGAAATGCAGGGAGATTCCCAAGGACATTCTCATCCTCCCAAGTTAGAGTCGATGATATTATCCAATTTGCTCCCTTTATTTGATAAACCGTGAAGTTCTATGTTGGCTTGATCTGCCAAATTGAGTGCAAGGAGGTCTATCTAGTAGTCCTCGTCATCACTTGATGGAGGACACCACTCTTCCTCGAGCGATTGTCAAAATATTTAGAGTTATGGTGCATCTGGAGATGAAGGAGCATCTAGTTCAAACTCCTCTTCGAACTCATGGATGCCTCCTGAGTTGAACAACTGGCCATCGGGTTCTCTCTCTTCTGGCACCAATAGCGAGGTTGGTGGATTTCTGGTCGTGCTTATGGTTGTAGGGTCGGATCCGTCCACTTTGGTCGTTGAGGGATGTGTGATCTTGCTAGTAAATTGCTCTAGTATGTGAGTACATGCTTCGCACCGAGGTTGATATGAGTGAAAGATACAAGGCGAGTCCCACGGGCATTCCCATCCTCCAAGGCCGAGGCAAAGGCTGATGCTATATGAATTAATATTTTCTTGCAAGGTGTCATCCCCTTCCCATGGTGAATGTGAGTGTTCTTCATCGTCTCGTAAGGCCGCTATGTGAAAATCTTCGTCATCTGTAGATTCTCAATCCTATAATTGTGGTTCGATTTCTGGAGGGTCCTTCTTTCTTCCTTCTATGGGATTTTCAGTGTCAAACAAAGGTTTGACTCCTTCGAGGGGTTCATCGACGTCATCATCCAGGTTCATCAAATCGTTGAATGCTTTGGATATTAGTTCAATTTCTGTCTCCTGGGGTTTGGTGAAGGATACTTGATTCTGCTTTGGCACATCTGCTTTCTCAGTAGTTCCATAGACGAGTGGTCATAAAGAGACTATTTCGGTGAGGTAGGGAATAAATCGGTTGATTGGCTGTTTGATTGGTAACCTAATCCTATGTGCTTGCATATTTTAGTCGGGAATATAGGTCTCACACGACCTTATTTATTCTTGTCGAGCCCGGTGTAGGGGACGTATCCGAGTTGGTACATAAGATCCCACCCTTTCATCGCGGTTGGGTTGATGTTGTATAATTTAGCGAGGTCTGGGCCAACCTCCCTCCTCATCAGCACTTGTTGTCGCTCTGGGTGAAAACCAGGAAGGGCAGGTGAGCAGACTCCTGCGATAGCTGCTTCATCAAGGATTCACGTCTTTTAGATGTGGCCTGTGTTTAGTACGGATTTATGGGTTGTCAGAATGCTTGTCGCGTAATCGGTATCCATCTCTTGAAGAGGTGCATCTGCGTATATACGGACGATGGAGTCCTCATACGAAAATTTAATGCATTGATGGTATGTGGATGCGACAACCTTTATTAATTCTAACCATTTTCTGCCTAAAATGAGATTATATGTACTAGCGGAGTCAGCAATATGAAACGTAACACCTTTTGTCACGAATCCAAGGTGGACCTGAAGTTTAATAGTTCCTTTTACGAAACGACGTGAGCCATCGTAGGCTATGAGCGACAAGGCCGAGGGCCTAACATCTTGTTTTTTGTATTCAAGTATTTTCAATGTGGTGAGAGGGCAAATATTGAGTCTCATGCCCATATCGACTAGTGCATGAGATACAGAAAACCCTTTGATTATAACTGTAAGATATATGGGGGCAGCGCTCCCGCGAAGTGACTCCTAAGGCATGTCTGTGTCCATGAATATGAGGGCGGGAGGTTGTGCCATGACATAGGTAATTTGATGAAGCTCATCCAGGGTCATGTCTTCGTCCACTTGAGTGTCCTCGAGTGTCCTTATTAACAGTCAGTGATGATCAGGTGACTTTTTTATGAGTTTTAGTATAGATAACTGAGCTGGAATCTTTTGGAGATGTCGTAACATATCATATTCTTGCCATGGCTCGAGTGTTATTTCTTTGCCTGGCCGATGGGCCCTAGGTGGTGGGATGACTTGCGGTGGGCGTGGCAAGTCAACTTCCCTTTCTCTCGTGTTCCCCTCGGGTAGTTGTGCATGCATGAAATCTTTATTCCGTGGGAAAGGGGGAGGTGGATAGTTGGTTCCTGACTTAAGAATAGGGTAGGCCGGTTGCTGGTCAAACCTAGCATGATTCGACGTCGGTGCATTTGTGAAGCGAGTGAAGTTAGGAGTCGGAGTGCGTGTCTGTATGGCACTACTCCAAGGTGGGAGGTATTGCGTGTGATCCTCTTCCTCTAAGAAAGTGGAGACCAATGTCTCGCATGGATTTAGGTATTATTTTCATTCACTTTGCTCTTCATCTGACAGATACTCAATTTCGGCTTCACTCTCTTGGTTGGGAGTCATGTGGGTAATACTATCTACTCGTGCGACAGTCGGAATGGCGGTTTGAAGAGCATAGTCTCCATACTCAGATCCAGAGTCGGGTGAAGGGAGTGGTAAGACTGGTGATTCAGGATTTGGCGGGGTCAATGGCTCTAGTGGAGAATGATGGAGGAATGGGCTCCTGGCCCTGAAGGAATGGACTCATATTTGAGTAAACTTTGGATATGGAGGCGGGCTCGGTAGCGTGATTCGTGTGATCGAGGCAGGGGGATGTAAGGAGGGAGGAATTCTCATAAGGGTAGTAACAGTGTCGGAGGGTAGGATACAAGTGATTAATGTTGAAGGTCGAAAATGGGCTTGACTGGGGAGATCTACAGTAGTGACCTGGGCCGGTGTCCCGTGGTTGTGGTTGGGCATGGGGTTATTTATGATCCCTAAATTCTATTGGGGTTGATTGTTATAAGGGTTAGGGTTCCTAAGCACTTCCTAATCAATTTAATTCTGGTCGTTCATGTCATAGATTACGTCCCTGAGAACCCAACAGTCCTCTAGGTTGTGTCCCGCGTACCGATGGAAAGAATAGTATTTACCATAGTCTAGATTTGCAGGCTATAGCCTGGGCTTTTCTTGTGAGAATCGTTAGAGATTTTGGGCGTTAAGGAGGTGAAAGATGTTGGAAATAGTATCGGGTAAAGGGGGATAGTGTTCCTGCTTTGGCTGGTAGGGTCCCCTAGCTGGGTTAAAGTTCTAAGGTGGAGGTACATTGTTATAATTCGGCACATGGGCAGGTCGATTATGTGCTGCGTTTTGGGCCTGATAAGCGTTAGGGTATTGGTTTTTATTTTGATATTGACCTTGGTTTTGGTTTTAGCCTTGGTTCTAGTTTGCATACCTTTGTTGATTAGTGCCCTGATTTTGACTAGCGTATCGTTGTTGGGTTTGGTTCTGCCCGAAGTTGCATGGTGGGAAGTTCTCGTTATTCAAATTTTGCCCTTGATTGACAACCGTATTAACTTGTTCGGTTCCTGAGGCTTTCTTATGATTTTTCGATTTCAACTCGTTAGAAGAGCCCACCTTTGACGTGACTATGGATAATGCAAGGTCTCCGTCCTTGATGTGTTGCATTAGTCAGGATGCCCGAGAGTGAAGTGCAGTGAAGTCAGGGCAATCGCTGATGACTAGGGCGCTCCTTAGTGGTTCCTTAATATTGTCAATGATGGTATCAATTGAATCTTTCTCTTTCATTGAAGTACCAGTTCTAGCAGCAAGCTTTCGTCATCTAGTGAAGAAGTCGGTGAATTCTTCATTTGGTCCTTGCTTGGCCACCATCAGGTCGCTGAGGCTAACCGTCTCTTGAATCAAGCGTTTGTATTGGCCTAGAAATCAACTGACTAGATCATCAAAAGTTTCTATCTTATAAAGTGGGAGTTTCGCGAACCAGTCTAGGGCTTCTCCTTCTAATGAACATTGAAAGTAGTGAATGAGAAGTCCTTGATTATCGCGTATAGGTCGGCAATCATTACAAAAGCGGGCCAAGTGATGGTTCGGATTTCCGGTACTATTATACTTAGTAAAATTTGGCGGTTTAAATCTTATGGGTAGCTCAAATTCAATGTCTCAACAGAATTTATCGAATCCGAACGAGCGACCTGGGCATATCCTCTTATCCATGTATTCATCGAGCATTTTTGGGAGGTCTTCGATCTTTATGGTGTTGTCTTTGGGAGTGACACGTGAGATACCCTTGTCTGGCAAACTGTCATTAAAGAACGTATGAGTATGTTGCCTCAATGGCGTAGCGCGGACTGACACCGTGCTTAAGGTAGAAGGTGGTCTCTCTTGTCGTTCCTACTCTCCTGAGAATTGTCGTGACTTAATAGTGTCATACGTCGCGCCTAATCTTTTGAGTAACTCCTCATAGTCCTCATCTCCTCTTTGTATCCTTTGAACGCTAAGCTCTACGATTTGTTGAGTAGTAAGATTTTGCCCGATGCGGCTCTCTCTTCTGTTACGACTACTACCGGCGGGTGGAGTAGAGAAGGGATTCTCTTGTTCTCCAGCCATATTAACCTCTGGCTGTCGTGGGCTAAAATTATAAAGCAGTTCTTCATATGAGGGATTGTCATGATAGGCCCACAATGGTGGGTCTCCTAAGCCTACTCTTCGTACGCCCGACATCTTGAGTCTTTGGCGAAGACTCATATAAAAAGAATCTAAACGACACGACGGGAAAGAAAATAGGGAAGTAAAATAAAGATAACTATCTAAAGAAAAAGAAGGGGTTTACAAAAGTGTCCCATCGCGATCGCCAGTCTATTGGTGCGCACTTTTTCTAGGTTCCTCTCGGTTCCTGTTGAATAAGTGGCTTTCAATTCTGTCTTGTTGGATCTAGCGATGCGGTGTATGTGATAAGGTGGGGATAAATAACAATAGGAGGAATTTCTTAGGATGATTCCTAGTTGATTTACGATCGCCAGCTGTTGATATTTATCGACGCTGCAACACGTCAATGATCACACATTTAAGCGGGTGTGGGTTACTTTTATACTGAATCGTCCGCCTGCGAACGTCAACTGCAGTGTCCTCTTTTAATTAGATAGTTTCAACTTTCTTTTTAGTTTCCCTTATTGCAGTTATGGTCGATTTAAATTCTTTTTTTTTGCTGTTAATTATGATTAGGTGAGCTTATTATGATGAGTTATTTTAGTGTCCTGATGCTATCAGGAATCCAATCATTTTCAGTTTCTCGATATCATTAGGAGTCCAATTAATATCAAAGTCCTTATACTACTAAGAGTCTAATCAGTTCCAGTCTCCTACTGGTACTAGGAGTGCATGTGTATCAGTTCTAATAATATTCCAATTAAATAAGGGTCCAATTATATCGTAATTCTAGATAAAGCAGGTACGCTAATTTTATTGTAATTCTAGATAAGCAGATGTATCAATTGTATGGAAATCACAACTAAAGCATTTAAGGTAATCTTACTAGCATTCTAATTTGAAGAAAATAAAGACTAATTTTTTTACTGCGACTCTGATTAAAGCAATAGATCAATTTACTAAAATAGAAATAAATGATTGAGGCAACAAAATTAACTCTTTTTTTTAGAATCGTAATCTACGGATCAATTATGGTAAAAATCTAACTAATAATAAATGAATTAACTTTCCTAAATTTTGGTGGAGATAATGAATTGACTGAACTAGAAGACTAAATTGAATCAAGGTAAATAATGGTATGAAGGCCTATTTGATGCAATTAGCCAATTATATTGAAATAGAAAGAGACTACCTATAATTAACTAGTTAACCCTAAACAATCTAAAAAAAAATGGGGGTTGGGCCCGCTATACTAAGGAGGATTGGCCTCGTTCCCGAGTACCCTCTGTAAGCTCCCGTGGGCAAATCGGATGGCTGAGATAAAGGATAGGTTGATAGTTAAATAATAAAAAGGGAATTTTTAAAATTGACTTCGAAATTATAATAAGAAATTAGATTAACAAACTAAAGTTATGAACTGAAATTTATATTTTTTTGGATTTTTGACGGTATGAAAATATAGATTAAAAATTATAGGACTGAATTCAGGTCCGAAATTAGAAAAATTAGGCCGTATGATTAAAGATTGGTTCTGAACTCTGAGAGTCAAAACAAAAAATTAATGATAGGACTGTAAATTATGATTTTAGAGTAGAATTAGAGCATAAGGTCGGTATATCAGATCGCTAGATTAAGGACCGGTTCTATAAACAGAGAACTAGAACTGGATATAAAGAATTTCGGTCTGAAGAGGGTGTTATGGTCTAAAAATTAGAAATAAAATTGATCAATTAAACTGAGGGAAAATCCTAAGTCTAAAACAAAATTAAATTCTTACCTAGGGTCGGGGCCATGGAGAGGAATCATCGAAGATTCGAGGGTTTGAATCTCGAAATCATGACTAATTTGCTCTATGGGCTTGTCCTCAGAGTTCTCTGGTTTCGAAGTCCCAAAAGAAATCCGCTCTCTCTCTCAAAATTGCCAGCCTCTCTCTCTCTCTTCGAGAAAAAGGGCTTTTATAGGTTTTCCTTTAATTATGCGCCTGTTTCCGGGCGTTTAATTGAATTGCGCGTCAGTTTTCTGGCGCTTAATTGCTTTGAGTCAGTCACCGACTCAATGAGCGACCGACTGAATTACTCAGCGGGTTTCCTAGTCCTAACGAAATTAGGACTAATTACGCGCTTGTTAGGACGTGCGTAATCCGATTAAGAGTGTTACTTGAAGCGCTTAATCGAGGAAATATAGGGGTCAACGGTAGGAGACTAGGTCGGGCGTAGGCCAATTGCACGCTAGTGGTGTAGCGCTCAATCCGATCGCGCGTCCGGTTCCAGGCGCGTAATCAAGTCTCGAAACAGTCTGTGAAAGGAAGTTTGGTCTGAAAGGGGACTGATCGCGCACTTGTGATTCTGCGCGTGATCGAATTACACGCAGGTTTTTAGGTGCTTAATTCAGGATTGTCTGGGTATGGTCTCAAGAATGGAATGCAGGACTATTGTTTCAGTCTGCATTACGACTATATACTATTGCTTAGTATATAGCCTCCCTACGTTGGGATCTGAGCCACAAAGCTATTGTTTCAACTTATGTTCAGCCATGTACTGTTGCATGGTCCCATGTCGAGGGTTAAAAAGGTCAAGGGCTGATCAAACGAATTCATGTACTTTGAGAGGGAGAAATGAGGGTGTCTACACCTAGGATTCCTAATAGCTTTTAAAAGCTCTTAAAACCCTCAAATTAATAGCTCTTAAAACCCTAAAATTCATAGCTCTTAAAACCCTAAAACCCAGTTGTTGGAGGTGACCACTCAAACTACTGTGCAGATCCCCCAAATCTATTGTTGAAGTGTCATTCAAGTGCAGATCGCCCAGTTCTAGGTGAATGATTCTTTGATTGTCACTTATTTTTTTCTTCGAAACCCATGTCTAAGAATATTTTGAGTGTTTAATTTCCTAATGAATATTTTTTGAATTTGTGTTTCTTGTAAAAAATTCATGAAAATTAGGGCAATTTGTATTTCTTGTTAAAAATTCATGATAATTTGTGTTTATGTTTAAAAATTCATGGCAATTTGTATTTCTTGTTAAAAATTCATGACAATTTGTGTTTATGTTTAAAATTTCATGAAAATTTGTATGTCTTCTTAAAAATTCATGACGTTAATATTTAGGATAATGACTCCTAACCAATGTTTAAACACAAATTGGTATTTAAATGATCTACAATCGTTAAAAGAGAATTTCTGATCTCACACCATTGAAGTGTGATTTATTATTTTGTCCACAAGTGGACGTGAACCGTCCGATTGGCGATTTTGAATATCAGTCACAAAACTAAACACAACGGCTGTGTTTGAGTGCTTAGATCAGATGGTAAATATCTCAAAAAATCTGATTGGATGGTTAAAACATTGTCTTTGAGTGGTCACCAATTTGTCTAAGAAACTCTACATGGACACTCCCATCATGTATGGATTAATCTTATAAAAACCTTTGCATATAGCTTACAATTTAATTGATACATAAGTTAGGCTATTACAAGCCCGTGGAAAACAAACAACGCGAAACGTGTTTCAAGCCGCTACGCGTTTCACCATATGTGCTATCAAGCAATAGGCTAATGTGCGTAATACCATTACAGGTGAAGCACGTATTAGACTCGAAATACGTTTCGCTTATATGTACAATCAAACACGTCCTAAAGAACCATTAATATATAATCCAGTGAACCATTGATACTTGTGAGAGTGTGGGAGACTGTTACATGAAAATATATGTAACAACCTGGGTTTTTTATTTTATTTTAATGGTGTTAGATGTGTTTTGTATCGTGCACGGTGCTAGTGCTCCACACCGGAACACATTCTCTTTTCAAAAAAATTATAATTTTTCCTACATCAAAATTAGACTCATTGCAAAGTTCTCGTCGATATGATTCCAACGATATATAATTTGGCAATTTCTGACAAGAATATAAAAAGTTACGCTCATTTAAAGTGATGAAACAAGTTAAAGGGTATAACTGTAATTTCGGAAGAGAAACACCAATTGCTTTTGTGCTTACACAAAGCGCTGAAACAAAACCTTTTCTCAAACTATTCAAGTCATGTATAAATTCTTCTTATGTGAAAAAACTTCTATTTTATTAAATCTTTTACATAGTCTTAATTAAAGTTAACCTAAAACTTGCTACCATTATAAATAAAACTTTAAAAGCTCTCTACTCTTTATAATTAAAAATTATTCTCTCCTACGACTTAAACGAACCGACGCCTTGGACATCGACTTTTTCAACCTGAACTGCCGTAGATTTACCGTTTACGCTTTAATAGGTGGGTACTCATCAATCCATTTTGTTCTTCTTAGATCCCGTAGCATAAGATGTGTTTGATCGCGTATCGACGGGTTTAAAATTTTTATTTAAACCCTAATATCTCATAAATTAATAGATCTGCATGCTTAATATTATATTTTTCCTTGAAAGTTGCATAATTTATAAATCAGTTTATATTTTATTTTTCTTTTCAAACAATCCATTTATTTGGCTATTAATATTTTATCTCTCTATTAGGCACAAAATTCTCAATTATATTCTTATTTTATTTAAAACTAAATAATGCCATAAAATCTTGTAAATATGATATATTTATATAATTAATAATATACCCTTTTGTTAAAACTGCAATTCTATATTCTTGTTAGTAATTCTATGCTCTTCTATTAAATCTGATATATCTGTATAGTTAGTAAATTACTCTTCTATTAAAACTATAATTTTATATTCTCGTTTATGCATAACTAATTAAACCCTAATATTTGTAAATTTGATAGATTGACTTATTTGAAATACCCTATTGATATTATTTATTTGTAAATCTATATAGTTAGAAATTTACTCTTTTATTGAAACTGTAATTTTATATTCATATTTATCTAAAACTAATTAAACACTAAAATTTAAACCATATTCTTGTTTATCTAACCCCACTAATGACATATTGAATATGAGGAAGAAAATAAGCAAAACTAATTAAATACTAAAACTAAACTATGTTCTTATTTTATTTAAAAGAATAATAGATTGCACCATCTTAAAATTTCGAGTCTGAACTCGAGGCTACGAACTCAAATTCGTGGCCACGAATCAGAGCATGTGACCATCGATGTACTGATTTCAGTATTTTAGCCATAACTTTTTACTCTGATCTCGGATTGACGAGATTCTTATAACATTGAAAAGTAGACAGTGAGCTTTACCACTTTGTGTAAAATAGCTATTACACGAATTTGATGTTTTAGAGGTCAAAATAAAGCAGCAAGTCGAATTTAATTTTGAATGATCTAAGATTGCACGAATTTAGTATTATTTTCTAATTTTTATGACTAAAATTTTGGTATATATCATATCTTACTTAAGGTATTTCGATTGATGGTCATGATAAATCACAACTTAGTAATTATAAATACCCTTTAATTTAATTATCAAATTATAATAATATATATATATATATATATTAATTTTATCGCTTCAACGCGACCACTTTGATAACAGGAAGTATTAGAAATTTGATACCTCGTGAAAATCGAACTCTGACTTTCACGTTATTGAAATCACATTAATAACTATCTTATCTTATAAGTGTATTGGTGTTATATAAATATATATACGTATAAACATAATGAAATCTGAATATAAATTTATGATATACGTACGATAGTGTTATGCTTCTATCTTTATTATGATATATGAGTTATGGACATGTTAGGTCATATATACGCGAGTGTATGAGATTATGCCTATACTTGGGCGTAGTGATTCACCGAGATGGTATCGAAGTAAGAAATATATCGTATTCACATGCTTTATAACTCATAGTAGTATGAGACATTATGGCGAGTCGAGTGAGTGCAAATTCAATGTAACCTTATATACGATGGCATATGCGATGACCTTATCATCCCGAGTTTTAACATGATAGGATAGGATATGAATTAAGATATGAAGTTTAACCCTTAGGGCTTAGCTATGGTGAAAATTTTCTTTTACGATTACGTGAATATTTTCTTTGGAAAGTGTGATTTAGGAAAGTTACCCCACTATGACTCGTCTTAAGATTAAGTTGTAAGAGTAGTATGAGTATGAGATAAGATAAATTATGAGTACGATACTAAGATACCGCTGTGTAGACCAACAAAAGATTAAGAACTTAAGTCTGTACGTGTCGTTCCTTACGTAGGCACCGTAAAGGCAACAACGCTTAGAGCTAAGATGGGTCTCTGAGAGACAATATGAGTATAATCATGAGTGTGAGTAGGAGTATGAGTAGGTTGTAAGTATATGTGATCATATATGCCTCCCCATTGTATTGAATGGAGGAGTATGAGTATAATACATGGGCATTATGATATGGTGGTATGATACTATAGTGACCCTCATATGGTAGCTCGAGTTGCGACTCTGACACAAGTCGTTTAAGATTTATGAGTATGTTAGTTACGTTCATGCGATATACAGACGTATGTGTTAGAATAATAAGATATGTTATAAGATATGGTGAGGTATGTTAGGATATGAGTATATAAATCACGGTCTTGCATTTATGTTATGATATGAGCTATTCGATATGTACATGATTTTGTCTTTGTCTTTCTGATTCTATTGATATACTATGTTTATCACTTACGTAATGCACCCATAATGCACTTGAGTAAAATGGGGTTAATTGCTGGTGTATCCTCTGAATTTACGTGACTGAGTAAACTCATCCCACGAAAATCTAAACAGCTGCAGGTGATTACGTAAGTGGATTAGACACCGGCTATTTAGATCTTATTAACGTTGACTTCGTTGACCTCGTGGACGCTGAGTATCAGGAACCTTGAGAGGGCGACGCCGCAGTGTATCGGGAGGACTTTGATGCTGATTTTGATCCGAGCACCGATTATTGACATTTTAGACTCGATACTGAGTTTTTTTTATATTATTATTATTGACTCAATGCTTTCTTTTATCGTATTTGTCTCCGACTTTTATTTCTTTTTTATTAGTAGTTTATCTGGATTTTATAGACATATTCAGTATTTATTATTGCTTTATATTTTATCTTTATGTGTTGGCTTTCATGGATTTTGTGGAGCCAGATTTGCGCGAGAGCTTTGATTAGGTATATATTCGCTTAGCGTATTTGGAATGCGTGCGGGTCAGAATTCTAGGCCCTCGGGATAGGATAAAATTTCGGATAGTGACAATATATCTTTCAGCGTGAGCATAGCACATGCCACCCACTAATAAAAATACATATGAAGAAGGGAAAAATATATATGAAGAAGGGATTATGTATATGAGTGCAGTGTTTTGAAACCTGTGTTACACCACATCCAAGGCCTCTAAAGTTGTTTTTAAATTAAAAAAAAAAAAAAATCTATTTTTGAACGTTTTTTGCCCTTCAAATTACATGTTAAACTGCTCAGCCACATGTGGTGCATTGAACTTAAAATCCTACAATGGAAAAAACACCATTTTTATTTTCATTTGTGCAGCGAAGCTAATCAATGTTGGGCATAGTTGCGTGGCACTCGATCCTTGGATTGGGTGGCTCCGCAGATACATACACAATTTCAAACGCCCAGCTATCAGTAGCGATTATTATTTTTGCCACATCATTAAGTCACTCATCCATATGACACTTGATTATGCAATTGGGTTCTATGTGGCAGCCAACGAGCCACCACAGCAAACCTTTCTATACGTTTTTGAAAAATTTATAATTAGCAGACCTCAAATAGCAAATCAACAACGAACTGTTCATGTGAGGCGACGTAAGTGAATGGGTCGACCTGTATAGCGCCATGTAAACGTTCCATGGAATGGTCTACCCAGCAGTCCGCCATATGTTAGTGTACCGGGCCAAATTCCAAACTGCTCGGACAGGCTTAGACAGTTCGACCGGACCGGCTCACCGGCCCTCTTTGCCACTTGGACGTACGGTCCATTTCTTAAACGAACCCGAGTGAAAGGCTAGGGTTTGACAAATTGCGAAAGCTATCTTCCCTCGCAACACTCTATATTCTATATATAAATTAGGGTTTAGGGGGGAAACCAATGAATCCCCAAATTCAAAACCCTAAGGATCACCATCTCCCTCCAATCCTCATGTCACTCAGTTCCAACATCAATCTACATTTCATATAATCTTCAATCGCTATGATTTCTTCATCTTCTTCTTTCTTCATTTTGATTCTTCATACTAAACAACCATTAAAATTAAAATCCGATTAGCTTTCTTTCTTTCTAGGTTTTCACTATTTTGATTCGTTTCCTATCTGTTCTTATCTGTTGGTTCTTCAATTCCTTAAAAAAAAAAAGCAAAAAAATGAGCTCCACATTGCAGAAAGCTTCGAAATCTGGAAGGCAATCACTCTTTTTTCGCGATCTAGCTTCACCTGTTACTCCCCACAGAGGAAAATTTGCGACCCCTGGCCAAGCGGCCGCAGTTTCTGCTCTATGGAGAGAGAATTTCGGGGGAGTGGATCCTCCCCCGCCACCGGTCTTCACCTTGGAAGACCGCAAGGATTTCTCCCCGGAATCTGGCTTAGGCGATTACCCTATGTCGCCAGAAATTAGGTCAGAGAAGAGGACTCCGGGTTTCGATTCTATCTCTCCTTTGAAAACTAGACCTGAGTTGGCAAGTACTTCTTATGCTGCGGCCACACCGGGGAAGCCGGAAAAGCAACATAGCCCTGGGAGTTCGATGTGGTGGTCCCCGGGGAGAGGCGGCGGTGGCTCCAGGGATCATGATGAGATGGGGAAGGGTTCGCCTGTGGATGGCGTGGTTCAGCCGGGAGCTTTAGTTATACTTCCGCCACCTATGGAGGTGGCGAGGCCGGATTTGCAGAGGATCTCCTTACCGGCCGGTGATCTCATCAAGGAGGAGTGGGTTACTGTTTATGGGTATGGGTTATAACTATTTCATATTAATCTGTTTTAAGTACATTATTATTTATGCTAGTTTTTTATTTCATAATGGTGATCAATATCTTTTTGCATTAATTTGATTGGGAAATTTAGTTCTTAGCAATTTAGTATTTTATATGATAAAATTAATTATTACATTGTTCATCAATATCTGTACATGCTATTGTTACATGTTATGGTGTAGATTAGTATGGCTCGAGCTTGCTAATAGCTTGAATTTTTTTAATTGTCGCTAAAAGAATATAACAAGGTATCAAACTCAGTATCGGTATCTATATCGGGTATCGGTCCATCTGGGACCGATACAGTATCACCGATACCGTATTGGCCAATATTATTATTATTTTTTTATAACAAACAAAAAAATTGAAAAAAAAGCATTTATATAAGTCAGTATCGGCCAGTACTGACCTGTATTGGTCCGGTACAGATACTATACCGATACCACCCTGATACCTGTATCGGGGTGGTATCGGTATCGGTTCTCAACGACACTGATACATATCACCAATACTTATCGTCATCGGCCGAGTTTTTGTACCGTTGAATATAACATAATTCTGAGTTCTTGATGTTACTATAAATAAAAGCCCATCTAGATATGCAAACCATAATATCGGCTATTATCAATTGAACTTGATTACCCAAGTGATTTCTTTTTCATCTTTTACGAATCTATTTTTAATTTTCGAGCTAACTTAACTGATGATTTGAAGTTGTATACCAGCCTTGAAGCTACTAGAATCCTCCATGTTCAAACCACGGGGCTCTTATTCTATAAGGTTATATTTCATCTGAGATTTCAGTAGTAACTTAATTCTTCTTGGATTCACCATGCAATCATCTTTTTCATATCCCCAGAAGAAAGAAAATCCTAAACTCCAAAGTTATTGTAAAGAAGAATTTTACAATCCTTTTACAATCCCTCTCCACCTTTGATTACTTGAAAAATAGTTTACTCGTTTGTTACCTGGCTTGTAATTTTCCGAACTTGTTTATTTTCTCAAATAAATTACGAGAGCAATATTGCTTATTTTTGGATACTTTTCTGCAGGTAGTTTCTAGTGCACTGGCTTTTATTTTATTAATTAATCCATCACCCATTCAGGGATGGTCAGAGGGGCTGCGAATCTCAAAACATTTTTTCCTTGCAGCCAAAGCCCCTAGTGTGATTTTTTATATTACTAGAGGCTAGAGCTATAGTTGACTGATCTGGGCATGAGGTGCCCTTTTTTGGGAGAACTTGTAGATTATCAAGCTTTTAGGGGGATTTGAACCTTCGGCTCTGTGCACCCTATTATCAACCGTTGTTTTTTCTAGTTTTACGGGTGATATGAAAGATTGCTGATCGAATGGTTCACATCTGTTTATAGGTGCAATTCTTTTGTAGAGACATCTTCCAATCGTGGACTGCTGCTTGGAATCTTATATTGATCACAGATATGCTCCACTTGGCATGCAATAGAACATACTTTAATTTTTAAGATCAAAAGCAAACTTAAATGGTGTAAGATATTTTAAACAATGTTTTAGAGTTACATGTTCAAACACGTTCTTCCTTTTCATTTTGTGTTCCACTGCTAAACCTCGTTTAAGGAGCTTTCTTGTTTTGAAAGCCCCTCTATGTATCTTGACTGTGCTTTTAAAGAGAAGTTTTACTTTAGAAGCCCCTCTCTAAATGATCTCTTTCTCACACACACATAAGTTGAGCTTCATACCGCCATAGGCATTGATGATCAATTTCTTTAATGTTTTCAAAATGTGAAGGCCCTTAACTTCTCATGTAATGAAAAAACCTTTCCCATCATTCATGTATGAAATGAGAAGGTATTAGGTAATCACCTCGTTGCCAACCAACTAGGAAAATATCGTTCACACACCATTATTCCCTTTCATTGCTGGCGCCCGCTGCCACTTCTCATTTAAGGAGAAATTTTGTTTTAAAAATACCTCTCTGTATCTCGAGTGTGCTTTTAAAGAGGGGTTTTACTTTTAAAAAAGGGTTAGTCCACAATGAGTGTCCATCCATCATGTGCATTAAAGCAGTCCACACATTTGTGTGACTGCATGATGTGCACGGATTTCCATGCATTGGAAGTCCGTGTATGTCATGCAATCACACATGTGTTGACTACCACGTCCACCCATGCTAGGTGGACACTCATTGTAGACTAACTCTTTAAAAAACTCCTCTTTAAATGCTTTCTTTCTCTCTCTCTCTCTCACAAGTAAAGCTTCGTATTGCCACAAGCATTTAATGACCAATAGGTTAATGTTGAAAAATGCTTTAATGTTTTCAAAATGCCCTTTGTTTCTCATTAAATCAGAAAACCTTTTCAACATCATTCATATATTGAATGAATTAGTATTAGGAACCCGACCCATTCTCAACTGACTTAGAGGATTGATTGCTTTTTTGGACTCACAGCACACGGTTTCATCAGGTGTGTCTTGTGATTTGAATACCATGATCCAAAGTTCTATGATTAATGGCTATCATGTAAATTTATCATGTGGTTCAAAGAAACCAACACCTTCAATTGAACAACTTAAACTATTTTGTAGATTCACATGATAGATGTTGATTTTAGAAGTGTTTGATCACTTTGAATCACATGATGGAGATGTTTTCTGTCCCGATCTTTTAGATCATAGATCTTTAGATCATTGTTTTCAAATCACTCGACAACGGCATAGTTGATGAAATCACATGCCACACGTCCAAAAAAATGGCCGGTTTTCCAAGTCTATTGGAGAACAGGGTAGGTACCTATCCAGGAATAATGGGTTATGTCCGTAATTTAGACATCACAATGGTTATCTTACACCATTAAAGTACACTTTTTTTAGGAATAATGGCTCCTAACTAACATTTAAATGCCAAAATGGTGTTTAAATGATCTTATACCATTAAAGTTGGGACTTCTAATCTCACACCATTGAAGTGTGATCATCAATATGCCATGTGGTGAAAATGTGATCAAACTAGATTGTCCAATGGGCAATCTATCATTGGAACATCTCTAAGCCCAAAGAACAATGCCTATAAGTGGATGTGAATCTTCCAATTGATGAACTTTAATATCATCCATTGAAACTGAAATCAATAATTAATATTAAAGTCCACAGATCAAATGGTTGAAATCTCCCCAAAACACCATTTCAATCTAGTCTGTGACTTTGATGGTACAGATCACCCAAACCTTAAACCATTGATGGTGTAAAATCATTTGAACACCAAAATGGTGTTCAAATGACCGTCACGGGAGTGGGGTTTTTTAAAATTTTTTTTATTTTTTAACAACAAAGTACACTTTATTGTTATGTCAGGTGGTTCACATTTATGATCAATCTAAATATTCTATGGGTTGGAACCCACATTTAAACACCAAAATGGTGATGTTATGCTAGTAAAATACACCTTTTATCTTACAACATTAAAGTACACTCTACTGTTATGCCATGGGGCTAAAATATTATAATATTAAAATGTTATATAAAAAGAAATGTAATTTTTAACAGTTGCAATAGATTTTCATAATAAAAATAATTATTAGATCAAATTGAGGAAAATAACATTTATTAAAATTGCTCTTTTTGAACAAGAAATTCAAATACTTCAGTAAAACCCCCAAACATTTAAACCATATTGAAACTTTTAAAAGGGTTTTCTGTAGTAGGTGATTCCAAAACCATCATTGCTATTTGTCCTACTAACCTAATACCGACTCTTCCTTATACACCATGAACTCAATATTATCTTTATGGTGCTTCCCAATGTATCTTTCCATTAACTGCATAAAAGCTTGCTGAGTTCGACCCCCTATAATATATTGCTAATTACCAATTAAAAAAATTAAAATATAGCAATTGTACAATTTTCTACCTGTGCATCGCATGAGTTCTTTGCTAGTACTAAATTTTGCCTATTCTAAATATTCAATCTTCTTTGGGATTAGAAACTAATACACCCTAATAATTTATACTAACCTTACATACTACCAAAATAAAGAAAACTACTACATCCTACGATCATGTGTATGTCCCATACCCAGAGATATCCTTAACTACTCCATTATCTCTTTCTATTTATTCTCTATGCGTCTCCTCACATGTTGTATCTTTCCCTTGTCTCTTTCTACAACAACAAGAGGGCTTCGTATAGCCTTTACATTAATTAGCAAAGGAAACCTAACCTATCACAAACTTCTATTTGAATAAAACCTATCCTAAATAACATTCTAATACATCCGACTATGTTGCAGTAGCCACACAATGAAACAAACTTCCGAAACTTAAATCAAATCCTAATCTAAGGGAGGTTAATAAATTTAGCCTATTCTAAATATCCCCCTCTTTTAGAAATTGGATTAGAAATTAATATCACCTACTAACTTGTATTGCTCTACATAGTCCTAAAATAAAGAAAACTATTACTTCCTACACTCATGTGTGTCCCATAGCGAAACAAATCTTAATATTCTCCTCTTTTTATTTCTATTTTTCTCCATGCTTCTCCTCACATACCATATCTTTTCATCGTCTGTTTCTTTCTTCTTACTTGTCGTTCTTTTTCATCATCATCTTCTTCGTCTTGTCACTTTCATGACAACTTCAAGAAGGAACAACCTCAAGTCAAATAGAGCACTCTAAAATTTAAATTGCTACAATTTAATTGGGGGTAAAGGTAGCCTGGTACCATGGATCTAAAGTTCCACATCGTGTAAGGACTCGTCCTATTGTTGGGACAGAAGTAATGCCTCCCCCTTAAATGTAAGATGCGTTTGGGTGGGAACGACCCGTGCCAAAAACAAAACCTTGAAGGGAAAGGGCTGCTGGTGGGACCTGGGAAGGCTGGTGGAAGTAAGTGGAGCCATCCAAAGAGCACACCATCTTGATATGTGAAGTCGGGGCGTTACAGAATGGTATCAGAGCCAAGGACGACTCTCTTACAAGATGGGGAGATTGTAAAGTCCCACATCGTGTAAGGACTCGTCCTATCCTTGGGACATAAATAACGCCTCCCCCTCACATGTAAGGCGCGTTTTGGGCCCATAAAAAAAAAACCTTCAAGGGAAACGGTTGCTGGTGGGACCAAGTGGAGCCACCCAAAGAGGACAACATCTTGATATGTGAAGTCGAGGCATTACAATGGACAAGGTAGCTTACCTGGTCCCACATTGTTTGTAGGCATGTAGCACCCAATCCCATGATCGGATGCCATGGATAAGAGCGGCTTGTTGATCACAATTTTTTTGTGAAAAAAATTCAAATAAAAAAATATAAGACCACGCGGTCAAAAGGGTCAATTGCACGTAAAATGAACGATAAAATTACATTTGGTTTTACCATTCATTTCTCACCACGGTTGACGCCATTGACTATGGAGTGTTATATTTTTATATTTTAATTTTTTTTCCATAAAATAATTATTATCATCGAGCCACTCTTATCCATGACACTTGATCATGAGATTGGGTGCCACGTGGCTGCAAATTAGTGCGGGACCAAGCAAGTTAGTTACCTGGTCCATGGTACCAAGCTACCTTTATCCTTCAATTGCATGGAAACAACTTCTATGGTTTTAGTTTGTCAAAATTTTTTATCGGCAATAAAATTTCAAAATATCATGATATATCAGTGTAAATGTGTAGAAACCAATATGAATGATCTTCATTATGACGAATGGGAGGCCTATAGTCATTTGGTCATGTCATGGATTTTCAGATCTATAAAGTAGCTTGTGACTGTTGGACTCTTATTTCAACATTCTGCAAAAGAAGTATTAGATATGGTGAATGAATATTTTAGAAGGTAACACTACTTGTGTATAACAATTTCTTGGTGATTATCATCTCTCTTATAGGAATATGTAAAAACCCAGCCATTGTAAGACTAGCTCATTTTGTCATGTCTTTGTTCTACTAATTTAAAAACCCCTCGACTTTAAATTTTTTCTCCATCATTCTAATTTATCATTTATTGTATAACAATTTCTTAGTGATTATTATCTCTCTGATAGGAATATGTAAACAACCTAGCCATTATAAGGCCAACCCATTTTGTCATGTCTTTGTTCTACTAATTTTAAAACCCCTTGACTTTAAAGTTTTTCTCTATCATTCTAGTTTATAATTTATTTCTTTCCTTGCTTGGGCAATTAATACTTCATCATTTGCAAATAATATGCACCAAGGGATCTCTACTTGTATGTTTATGGTCAACGCATCCATGACTAGAACAAACATGTGGGCTCAAGGCTGATCCTTGATGCAACCCAACTCCAACAGGGAGCTCACTCGTCATTCATACACTAGTTACCATCCTCTCATACATGTTTTGGATAATCTTAATGTATTAGTTCGGGATGCGTTTCTTCCTCAGTGTACACCAGATTATCTGTCTCAACTCTCGACACTCTTTATCATAAGCTTTGTCTAAATCAATAAAGACACATGTAGGTTTTTTTTCCTTTTCTCTCTGAACTTCCCCATAAGTTACCGTAATATGAAATAGCTTCCGCCGTTGCTCTTCCCAACATAAATAAAAAATGGTTCTCTGATACATTTGATTCTTGCCTTAGTCATTGTTCTGCCATTCTCTCCCATAGTTTATATTCTGCCTCAGTTTAATGCCTCGATAGTTTGCACATTTTTAGATGTCTTCTTTCTTCTGATAGAAAGGGACCATAATGCTCTTCATCCAATCCTCAAGACATTTTTTTAGTTTTTAGTTTTTAGTATCTTATTGAATAAGTTAGTTACTAATTCAGTTTTTAGTATCTTATTGAGTAAGTTAAAATTTTCTTGTATTAGAATTTTCTATGTTTGACTGTCAATTTATTGATTGGCCAATAGAAGCCATAACTTTTCCTATATTGGTTGTAAGAGTGGTGGTGACTTTTAGATGTTTTTTGTTGATGTATTTACCCAATCGACCTTTTTTGTTTAAAAGAATGCCAAGTTTATACTATTTTAAAAATATTTACCAGAAAGGGCATATACCCTTGTACTTCTAAAAAAAGTGTTAAAAAGAGGCACCTCTCCTTCTAGTAAATAACCAGAATACCCTTTATAAAAGATTTGGTAGGTATCAATCATTGACTATAGATACTCATCTGCCGATCTTTCAACTGTACACCAGTGCCATTTACCAAAGGTTACTTTACTGCCTTGTGCTTTTACCAAAAGGTTATTGGAGGTTTTTTGTCTTCTCCAAAACTCCAATGTCCAGCTCCAGGTTCTGTCACCAGACTCTTTAGCAAACCTGGTCTCTCTCTCTAAACAACATCGGTCTCATCTGAAGTTTTTCGTTGCAAACGCCTCGCCATCAGAATCACCATCTCACTTTCTTCTGTGGCTGAGATCCATTTCACAAACATCAACGCCTCTTCTCCATTTACAGTGAAAACTCAAAACCCAGTCAAAAACTGAAAACTTATTTCAGTGACAAACTCTAAAACCATCTCAGCAAATGGAGTGGTTGTTCCTTGATCTTGCCATTGAAATCATAGTTAGTTTGCTAGTTCACTCGATTTGAATTTGGGTTCGCAATTCGCTAGTATCAAGCGAACCCAATTTGCTAGGGGTAGGATGAGTTCTAAAACGATTTATAAATTTTATAGTATAAATTTATTTTTTTAATAAATGAAATATAAGGCACTGTGGCGAGGTTATAGCGAAGAGTCTCGCTACACCATGGTGTGGCCATAGCGAAGCCATGACGAGACTATTTATTATTTTAATTTATTATTTTATCTATTAATTTGTAGTATTCATTTTTTATTTTTTATCTTTTATTTATTTTTATTTTTGTATGGAAAGAAAAAAATTCAACTACTGAAGCATCATATTTTAATCCTAATATTGAGGATTTCATGTTCTAGGCATAAACAAATATCAATAAATATAAATCAAATATGAAACATTAACAAATTTGCCTAAGTATAAATAAATATATATGAAATATCAACAAATATAGAATATTAAAAAATAAAAAATATTAAGTACACATATGGTAGTGTCGCTTAGGTTTCATGAGGTTTTAAATAGAGAGAGAGAGAGAGAGAGAGAGAGAGTCAATGATTTTGTAACTTATAAGTTGGGGTTTTGTAACTTATATATTATAAAAATGTTATAACTTATAAATATTATACGTTATTATCCAAAAAAATAAATAGTGTGCATAGCGACATCATAATGCTATTCCACCATGGCGACACTATGGCGTCATTATTTAACCATCATGATTATTTGGTTATATATGGCGTTTCCCATCGTTATTCACTATGGCGAGGCTATAACGTGGCCTTGACAATCATGAGCTATAAAACCTAAAAACCATAAAATCGTAAATTTAAATCCCTTCTTGATGCTTTAAAAATTATAAACAAAATAGTTAACATTAATTCGATAATTTGCTCGTCATGCCGAACTGGGTTCGTTTTACCCAATTTGCAATTCGCTAGGTGAATGAGCGAATTAAGTAACATATATTGAAATCAAGGTTGCAAGAAATGTCTTTTAAGTAGAAAAAATACTTGCAAATCAATTTGCTTTTTTGCGTTTAGCCCAGCTTCATACTCTTGAGAGGAAATCTGTACCCCAGTGAGTCTAAATCCTAGGTATATTAGCTTACCCTCTGCAGTAAAAGTTTTTTAGAGATTTCGTTAGCAACGTAGTTAAGGCGGTGTAGCGAGGAGGCTCTCTACGCCATGACCACGCCATGGCAGACTATTTATTAATTTAAAAAAATTTAAAATTTATTATATTTACTAATTAATAGTATTTTTTATTTTTTACTTTATATTTTTTATACAGGAAGAAAAAACAAAAAAAACATAGGAAGAGAAAAAATTCAACTATTGAAGCATCATACTGCAATTCTAATATTGAGGATTTCATGTTCTAGACATAAACAAATATCAATAAATATAAATTAAATATGGAACGCCAACAAATCTGTAACATGATAAGTATAAATAAATAAATATGAAATATAAACAAATATAGAATATTAAAAAATATTTAAATATTAAATACATATATCATTGTGTCGCCAATGCTAAGGTTCCGTCAACTGGTAACATGCTGAGATTTCTTTATGAGAGAGACGTGGGAACTTACTAAATGCAATGCTAGGGCTGAGATTATAATTAAAGTTAATTCAAGCAATTAATAAATAACAATTTCTCATAACAAATTATCACGAAAAATTCTAGAAATTCAATTAGATGCTTTAATTCCGGCCCAAAATAGCGTTACTTTCATGTACGTTCCCTATCGCGGATCTAGAAGACTAGAGTTTTTATGAACGGCTAGATCTCCGATAGTTTTAGGGCGTTGAACGAACTCGCAGGCGGGTTCTCTCGATACCAAACGAAAATTAAAGTCTAATAAAGTTAATGATGAACAAAAGGTTGATTTTGGGTTTTTATGAGATCAATAGGCTATGTCTGAGATTTAATGGATAAATAAATAATTAGGGTTACGCTACTTACGCAAATCGTAGATCTAAAGAAGATAGAGATGAAAGAAAAGTTAGCCTCGCACCAAACCGCAAGCGGGAATCGAAGAATCGCTCTCCGTTTGAGAGAATCACACCCTCACGAAAATTTAGAACTCTCAATTTTGCATCAGCAATTTTCATTAACCAAAAACTAATAATAAAGTTGTTTACAAGCCTTTAAATAGGCTAACCAATGCATAAAACTAGAAATCCTAGTGTAACTCTAATTCCTAGTTCAAATAAAAGAAATATCCTAATTCTTCTAAAACAATAAAATAAAGTCGTAAAACAATAAAATAAAGTCTTAAAACAATAAAGAAACTAATTATATTTCTAATAAAAGAAACAAATCTTATTTTCTAAAATAAAATAATAAAAGAGAGACTAATCTTAAATTCAATTAGGATTCTTGAACTTCGTCACTTTTTGTGCAGCTTCCGAAAACTGACCATAACTTCTTCAATACTTTTCGGAATTGCACGTTTTTTGGCTTGTTAGAAAGCTACTTCGATAAGTTTTCAAATATGATTAATTTTGCATCAATCCGACGTTATTTGACACTTCAAAATACGTCAAACATAAAAGTGACGGGATTGAAAGTTGAAGACCCTAATAAATTTTGGATTTTCTTCTTTCTGATCAAACGGTTCTTTAACGGGCCTTTCTTAAAAACCCATTCGCAGGTCCACTTTCTCTTTTGACGTCTCCTCTTTATCCGACCACGATTCAAACAGGCGGATCTAAATTTCGCATTAATCCCCTTTACTTTGAAAAAGTTCGACCTCGAACTTTGGTTGGCATGGATATTCGCGATCACAGACAATATATAGGGAACCTCAATCGAAAGCGGCTTGAATTGGACGTCCCCATCAACTCTCCCTGGGTTAGAAGGATGCATTCCCGATGAATACTGATTGTGATGGAGCTCCAAGAGATTGGGGTCAATCTGCTGAAACTCTTGTGTAATCCACGTATTCTCTGAATCACTCTTGTTCTTCCACTTGACCAAATACTTCTGAAGTTCCCCTTGGTTGGTGGACACAATCTGATTGTCCAGCACATCTTCGATGATCTCACGAGTTTGCTAAGTAGGTGGGGGTAGCAATGTGGCTAGGGGAATTATTGGTTCATCAGATGTAGAAGGCTCAAATGGGTTGGCAGGGATGGTTGAAGGGCCATGGAATGGAACGAGGTCCTCCACATTGAAAGTTGTGCTAATCCCCAAATCTGGCAGAAGATCTAAGATGTTAGCATTAGAACTGGGACGCTTTAAGATCTGATAGGGTTTAGCACCGCGAGCTTGTAACTTCTTTGCAACTCTTTGTGAGAATTGCTCGAGCCTATTCCGAATCATCACAAAATCATCCTCTTGAAATTCTTTGAACCGTCTATGAGAATCTACAGAAAAACTTATTTTTTTCATTGTTCGCATTACTTCTTTTCTTAATCTCAACATGTAACTCATGAATGCAATATGCAAAAGTGGATGCAGACTTCGATGACCTTTGATGAATGGACATTGGGAGAAAATCTAAGTGTGTTATAGCTTACCCTTCCACTGGATGAGGTATGCTTGATGTTTCTCAGATTGCATTCTCCTTGCAGTCTAAGTGTTGTCAATTTTCGGTTTACCCTTCCCCTTAAGAAGATACTCTCGATCTGCTTGATGTGTCTTTACCTTCGTAACAAAATATGAATCTGCCAAAACTTTTCTATCTAATCTTCACATATTGTTCAGGCAGGTATTTGGAAATCATTGAGTAGATAGAATTGGGCTCAGGTGGGTGGGCATCAAGGAATGGGTTTGAAGGTTTTGTTGTTGGGCCTAAAAAAGGTGTACGTGCATCTACAAACTCTATAGGCTCATGTGTAAGTGACACTATTGACACTAACGACTCTTGTGTAATCGACTCAACTGATACTAACGACTCATGTATGAATAACGCAAAGGACACTAATGGTTCATGTACACTCGACTCGATTAACTCGTATGTACTCGCTTCAACCAAAGCCAAAGACTCTGGGGTACTCGATTCAATTGACCCTAATGGTTCTTGTGTATCCAGTTCGTTGGACTCACGTGTACTCAATTCAATTGACCCTAATGGTTCTTGTGTACCCAGTTTGATGGACTCACACATACTCGATTCAAGGGGCACTAACAAGTTGTGTGTAACCAACTATAAGGATACCAATGACTCATAGGCAAGTGACTTGATTGGTTCACGTGTGGGTGACTCAACATCACTACTCACAAGGGAAATAGAAGTCTCTTTAACACAAATTAGACTTTCTTCAGCTTCTTCTATCTCCTCTTCACTCAACACGGTACTAGGGTTGTACACTCTTTTAGTCAATAAATTCGGAGTGGGAAATTTTTTGGGGCATTGGTATGCAAAGTGTTCAAATCCTTGACACTTAAGGCAATTAGGACGCCTATCTGTCTTGGTTTTCAAATTTCGTAGAAGGTGACGGTGTGTTAAAGGGACATACTTTTCGATAAGTTTCTCTTGTGGAGATATGTTTATTCCGAAGAGATTCAGTATGACGTTCTACGCGAGTTCAAAATTTTTTGGCATTACCCTCCAACTTTGTTTCTGCTAGCCTAATTTTGTACTCATTTGGTACGCCACCAATCAAAATATTCCTCTACATTAGACAACCACTTTACGAAGGTTTTGGGGTTTAACCATTCCTCAAAACTTGAAATCTCATTCCGAATGGATTTGAGAAACTTCTCGGCAGGGTCGTACTCGGGTTCACGATGATGAGGGTATCCCCTAACTCTAGTCTCATCACGATTTTTTGGACTTTGCCAAGAATTTTGAGTGTAGTGGTTTCCTTGTTCGGCTAGTATCCTTTCATGACGGGTAAGGAATTCACAGTGACGTGTAAGTGACTCA
The DNA here is from genome assembly GCA_021018995.1 of Chloranthus sessilifolius. NCBI lineage: Eukaryota > Viridiplantae > Streptophyta > Magnoliopsida > Chloranthales > Chloranthaceae > Chloranthus > Chloranthus sessilifolius. The sequence continues at coordinate 79,296,958 of CM037592.1, read as the reverse complement.
TACATGATGCTTGATATAAACACAACTTACACATAATATTAGAAAAGACAAACACTATGAACCAACAATGGATGAAGAATGTTGTCAAACACTACACGTGCACACTAATGAAATAAAATGCAGTAAGATTGAAATGATATGCAATTATGAAACTAAGTGATGCAAGACAAAAGTTGGACAAAAAGTTAGGCAAAAAATCAGACAAAAGCTAGACGAAAATTTTCAGACGAAAAATCTAGACAAAAAACATATGAAAAAAACCCAAATTGAAAAAGAGACAAAAATCAGACGACAAAAAAACCCAGACATAAGTCAGACAAAAAAATCAGACGAAAAAAGCCAGACAAAAACTAGGCATAAGCTAGACAGACCCTAGACAAATCTGAAATGATGCAATTCTAAATTAATAACAAAATAAACTTTAAAGCCTATATGAACACTAAAACCCTAAAACTAAACTGATGCTCTGATACCAATTTGATGCGGGAACTTACTAAATCCAATGCTAGGGCTGAGATCATGATTAAAATTAATTCAAGCAATTAATAAATAACAATTTCTCATAACAAATTATTATGAAAAATTCTAGAAATCTAATTAGATTGTTTAATTTCGGCCCAAAATAGTGTTACTTTCGTTTATGTTCCCTATTGCGGATCTAGAAGATTAGGGTTCTTATAAACGACTTGATCTCCGATAGTTTTAGGGCGTCGAACGAACTCGCAGGCGGGTTCTCTCGATACCAAACGAAAATAAAAGGCTAATAAAGTTCATGATGAACAAAAGGTTGATTTTGAATTTTTATGAGATCAATAGGCTAGGTTTGAGATTTAATGGATAAATAAATAATTAGGGTTACGCTACTTACGCAAACCGTAGATCTAAAGAAGATAGAGATGGAAGAAAAGTAGGCCTCGCACCAAACCGCAAGCGGGAATCGAAGAATCGCTCTCCGTTTGAGCGAATCATACCCTCACAAAAGTTTATTTTGCATTAGCAATTTTCATTAATAAAAAACTAATGATAAAGTTGTTTACAAGCCTTTAAATAGGCTAACCAATGCATAAAACTAGAAATCATAGTGTAACTCTAATTCCTAGTTCAAATAAAACAAATATCCAAATTCTTCTAAAACAATGAAATAAAGTCTTAAAACAATAAGGAAACTAATCATATTTCTAATAAAAGAAATAAATCATATTTTCTAAAATAAAATAATTAAAGAGAGACTAATCTTAATTCAATTAGGATTCTTGAAATTTGTCACTTTCCGTGCAGTTTCCGAAAACTGACCGTAACTTTTTCAATTCTTTTCGGAATTGCACGTTTTTTGGCTCGTTGGAAAACTAATTCGATGAGCTTTCAAATATGACCAATTTCGCATCAATCCGACTTTATTTGACACTTCAAAATAGTTTAAACATAAAAGTGATGGGTTTGAAAGTTGAAGACCCTAATAAATTTTGGATTTTCTTCGTTCTGAGCAAACGGGTTTTTAACGGACCTTTCTTAAAAACTCATTCGCGGTCCACTTTCTCTTTTGACGTTTCTTCTTTATCCGACCATGATTCAAATAGGTGGATCTAAAGTTCGCATAAGAGAGTCGAGGATTTTGTAACTTTTAAGTTAAGACTTTTGTAGCTTGTAATTTAACTTTTGTAGCTTATATATTATAAAAATGTTATAACTAAGTATTATAAGGTATAATAATGTTATCCTTATAACTTATCTATCTTATAAGCATTATACGTTATTATCCAATAAAATCAAATATCGTGCATAGCGACACCATAGTACTATTCTGCCATAGTAACGTTATGACATTGCTATTTTCCCATCATGGCTATTGGGTTGTATATGGTATTTCCCATCGCCATTTGCCATGATGAGGCCATAGCGAGGTTATAGCGTCGCCTTGACGACCATGTTCGTAGGTTATATATAATATACCCTATAATGTTAATACTTTTAAAACAATATATAATAATAATATTTTTCTGTGATGTTACCCGATTTGGTCAAAACCCTTTTTTATTTAATGATATCTGCAAGTGCATGATTTGATTATTTGAGATACTGTGGCCATGACACTGCTCTGATTAACTATATTCTCGACCAGCAGGGTGCTTTTTTTCATATATTAAAATCTAATTTCATCCATCTTTTTCTTTCCGCAGATTTTCCCCGGGTGATACGAACTTCGTGTTGCGAGAATTTGAGAAATTTGGTGTTATATTGAAACATGTCCCAGGTCCGAGAGATGCTAACTGGATGCATATTCTTTATCAGGTTATCTTTTTTCCCTTAATTTTAATCTCATTTTTCTGTAAGGGCCATTTATATCCTTTTATCATGATGCTTCATGTATCATAATTATAGTTTATTGTTTTCCCTTAGCTCATATGGTTATACCTTTCTATATGGTGAGCCCAATGTTTTTTCTGCTGTTCTTTTTGAACTTTTGTTTCGGTCAATGGTGTGGCATGTTCCCTGCTGCACTATAAACTTTCTGGAATAATAAAATCAATTGAAAATAGTGAATGGAAGTTATGCAAAAATTATTAAATAAACATCAACTATTCAGATATTTTCAAATAACAGTTTGATTATATTCAGAAAATTCAAAATAACAATTTAGGCAACTCAGATAGCAAGCAGTAGCTCCCTGTGCGACTTCATAAAAAGCAATCAGAGATAAGATCGAAGAGGATGACCACTCTCTCTCGATGTCTACGGACACAATACAAAACAAAAATTGAAGAAACTCATTAGAGCCTATAAGACTTTTTTTTTTGCAATATTTTCGTTCGGGTCCAATCAGTTGCATCCCATGTGGGGTTCAACCCATTTTAGAACCCTCGGATACAAAGGAATCTTGACTTCCACGGCTTCTTCTTCCATAGGTTAACCTAAAGTACTTTCCATGTCAAAATGCTTTCCATCCGAAGGTTCTAGACTGGTTGAATACTGTACACAATTTGCGTAGAAATAAATTCATTCACAAATTGATTGCATTGAGGGTTTATTAATTTGGTGGACTTTACATTTCCTAGTATCGCACTCGATGTCCCGTTAATTACATCAAATAAATGAATTCCTCTGATTAAAAGCTACAACATTTACAGCGAACAAATTTGAAAGTAATTACAACGCTAGACTCAGTCTGAATCAACATCATCATTATCATCATCTTCGTCTTCGTCATGGATATTGAGTTCTTCTTAATCTCCAAATCCTTCGAAATCTTGCGAAGCGAATAATTAACATGTTCCGTCCATCTACGATTTGCTTGATATGGAATACAAGAAGGTAGATGCACGGTTCTTCATATCAATGTTGTCAAATCGCTTAAGCCTTTCGCTTAAGAGAATCGCTTAAGCCATGACATACTTAAAAAAAAAAATAAAAAAAAAATAACAATAAGTATTCAAGTCTCTAGAAGGAAAAATAGATATTCTTGCATTTAAAAAAGTTTTACATACTAATATTCAAAATTAAAACTTTAGTTTTGATACTGAGTACCAGCAATGTACTCTACACATTCATTTCTAACCCATTGTGGTACATCTCCTCCATCATCATCACTAGCATTGTTGTCGTCATCGGAATCATCTCATTCTACATACTCTTCTTCCTTTGTTTCGTCTTCATCCGATCTCACTAGTATGAAATCTATATCATCTGACTGGCCATATTTCCGACCCGGATCATTCGATTTAGGTCTTAGAGGATCAGGGGTTGAATATGTAGACATAATTAATTGGTCGATGGCGATAGAAAGTAGGAACTAGGAAAAGAAAATTAGAGATTAAAATTTTTTGAAACAAAAATAATAAAACTCAAACCTCTCAAAAGGCTTGCTTGCTTGATCCGGATCACTTGATTGATAGAAGACTAGAACTGTAAGCTTACTTCACTCTTGAATCCTGATCCTTGATATTTCCCTTTGAGGCTATGTAACACACTAACACTAATATTACTAAGTTTACAACAAGTTAATTCACTAAAAAAAAGGATTAGAAAGCATAAAATAAAATAAAAACTAAATAGGAAAGATGGGAGGAGATTGAGAGTAAAGAATGGAGATTAGAGAGGAAGTTTAAGCCAAAATAATTGTGAGGAGTAGAGGACCCAACCCACCCTTTTATAGAGGCAATGGGACTTCAAAAAGCAAAAAAATAATATTTAAGTGTTTGGAGCATTATGCCATCGCATAAGTCATAAAACATGGCTTATGCCATCACATGCTTTTATATGCCATGGCATAATGTCAAAATCGCATAAGCCAGGATGACTTATGCGATTTTATGACTTAAGATGGCATAAGCGATCGCTTAGTCTATTAAGCGATCGCTTATGACAACAGTGCTTCATATAGATATCCATCTGCTCTTGGTGGATGACCGTGAAAGAGTATGGACATGTTTTCAGGCCACATGATTTCCTGCATGGGTCTTAATATCCTGGTGTGATACCGAGTCTTGTATGTTAGATTGAACATAGAACCCATGACTTTCCCTTGAGGGTTGATCATTGAGATCACAACATTTTCATCATTAAAAGGTTTTAACCTTAGTCAATTGTACTCGAATTGAACCTGTACTCGAATATCCCATATCAGCCATCAGGCTCTTAGTTTTATTTCAAAATGACTGGCCATTATTTGGACTTTAGATCCCATCATTTGAGTGGTTTGGGCTTTGGCCCAATGTGGCATGTTAAGGTTCTTTGTGTATTTTAACGTGTTGACGATTGCGACGAGACATCGTATTTGGTGGACCTTCGAAACCATGCGTCACTGGAGCGAACCCTACCATGTTTTAAAAGGAATTTCCTATCTTGAGGTTAAGGTCTGAATCCTTAGTTTAAGGAACGACGGTTCGAACTGCGAGGGAAACTCTAATAACTAGAGGATTGCTCGTGATCACGCAGGATGATGTCTCTCTCGTAGTTGCACTATCGCATTTGAACCCTTTGGGAAAAGGGCCTAAGTTTTGAAGTGGTTCCGTCATCTAGGTTGGATACATAATCGCCTATAGGGAAATTATTTCCTAGCCCAAGGTTAAGGTCCAACCCCTTAAGTTAAGAGATCGATGACCCAAACCATGAGAGAAACTCCCCCTTAAGATCTCGTAGAGTCATGGTCCTCCCGTGAGAGGATTAATTCTATTGTCGAGTTACGCCCACTTTTGTAAGAGAGAAAAAAGCTAAAGACTTAGGCCCATTCTCTTACGAGGACGGTTTGGGACACGCATATAAAGGTTTAGGCATGGATGTCAATACCTGAATTGGTCGTTCCAATTCGTGATTGCAACCCAAAATATACAAGGGCTTAGATCCATATTTGTAATTGCAACTCGAATATATAAGGGTTTAGGTATGGGTTTCATGATCCACACAACCTAAATGCAACCGGAATACATAAAGGATTAGGCATGGGTGTCATGACCCACATCGCCTGTAGGGAAATTATTTCCTAGCCCAGGGTTAAGGTCCGAACCCTTAAGTTAAGAGAACATGGCCCGAACCATGAGAGAAACTCCTCCTTAAGATCACGTAGAGTCATGGCCCTCCCGTAAGAGGATTAATTATATTGTCGAGTTACGCCCACTCTCGTAAGAGGGATAAAAGCGAAAGACTTAGGCCCATTCTCTTATGAGGACGGTTTGGGACACACATATAAGGGTTTAGGTATTGGTGTCAAGACCTGAATTGGTCGTTCCAATTCGTGATTGCAACCCAAAATATACAAGGGCTTAGATTCATATTTGTAATTGTAGCCTGAATATATAAGGGTTTAGGTATGGGTTTTATGATCCACATAGCCTAAATGCAACTGGAATACATAAAAGATTAGGCATGGGTGTCATGACCGATATAACCTAATGGCAACCCAAACTATTTAACTTAGATATGGACCTTCGGACCACATAATCTAAGTGCAACCCAAGTATAAAAAAGGGCCTTAGGCATGGACGAAGGCCCACATCACCTAAGTGTGACACGATTTTTAGACTTATACATCAGTGTTGAGACCCCCATAATCTAAGTGTCACGCAAGAGACACCTTAAAAGATATCTGGAGAATCTTTGCACGCAGGAGAAAATGACAGAGCTTTTGCATAAGGACTTTGGATAATTTTTAGATTTGTAAAAATGAGGAGGGGCCCTCTATTTATAGAGTTACCGCGGTAGTTACTGGAAGTTACCATCCGACGGTCCACGAGTCTCACGATGAGATCTATGGTAAAAAGGAGGCTGCATATATGTCTCAAGTGTCATGCTGATCAGTGAGAATTATCACGTACGCAGCCTCCAAACCAATGAGGTTTGAGAGACGTGGGTATGACCTGCGCAAAAATGAAAGATGTCTGCATACATTGCATTAATTTTACAAAGGGAGGTTTCCATAACATATTTTGAGACCAAGAAGACTGCAAATAAGTAGATTCCTTCCCTCTCTTTCTAGGTGGACCCACACAAGGGTGATCTGCGTGGGTCTGCCTTAGAGATAGAAAGAGAAAAAGGAGAAAGAAGGGAGGGAATGGGAGATGAAAGAAACCCACGCAAGGAAAGAAGGGAAGGAATGAGAGATGAAGGAGACCCACACAGGGGTCCCCTTGCGTGGGTCTCAACGAGAGAGGAGAGAAATTAGGAGAGAGACCCACAAATGGATGACATGCATGGGTCTAGAGAGAGAAAGAGAGGAAGGGAAAGAGAAGAAAGAGAGAGACCGATGCAGGGTCCACCTTGTGTAGGTCTAGAGAGAAGAGAATGAGAGGGAAGAGAGAAAAAGGTGGGAGAGAGTGAGACCTACACAGGGTCCATCCTGCGCGGGTTTAGAGAGGGAAAAGGAGGAAGAGAGAGAAAGGGGATGGCTATGCAGGGGTCAACCTGCGTGGGCCTTAGATGGTAGAGAGAGAAGGAAAGAGAAGTCAAAGGGGACCCACGCAGGGGTCAACCTGCGTGCGTCTTACTTTATGTAGAAGTTCCCTTTAATTATAAATAAGGGCACACTTCTCTTTATTTTTTAATCTTTAGCAATTTTCTCAAGTTTTTGGAATTAGAAGACCTCAGAATTTTGAACTAGAAGAAGTTCCCGGGTTTCCGAATCCTAAAAATTCTTGTCAACAAATACCATATCCCGTTAAACCTGGACATTCATCCTCTTGATGAAGGTTTTATTTTCTTTTAAATAATATAAATTTGCACTGGATACATGTTCATTTATTTCTGTACACCCTTATTTCTGTACTGAATTCAGATGAATTTGCAACGACATCAGTCATATTAACATTTCTTTCCTCTAATCCTACTCAGAACCAATGTGATGCCCAAAAAGCTCTAAGGCAGAACGGTATGCAAATAAACGGGGTTCTGATTGTTGGAGTGAAGCCATTGGATCCAAGTCAACGCCAATATCTGAACGAGAAGCTTAACAACAAAATGCAGGGGTTCATGATTTTGCCACCTCAACAGTCCAGTGGTAGCCCAATGTCGAGACCTTCTCCACGTCCATATTATCTACGGCAGGCCAACACCGATGTTAGTCGGAGTTCGGTTGGAGCCATCGCTTCACCTGCAAAATCTATGGTTTCTAAAGTCATGGATTTAATGTTTGGCATCTGAGAGTTTGTTTTGCCATGAGTGTTGGAATAAACCCTTTTTGTCTTCTTCTAATTTCCTTTTAGCTTCCTGCTACGCTTTTTGGACTGGCAAAATCTCAATTGCCTGTAGAAATGGCAGGTAAATGTTCTTGGTATCTTCTTACATAAATTTATGTTCTCTACCATATGATAATTCTAATATATGTGCCTGTTGTTGTTTGCATATTAAAATATTGCTGGAGTTAAATATATGTTATGTGCAAATTTATCTGAAAAACTAATCTCTAGTTGAGGCTTTAGCCTTATAGGGGTCATCATTAATAAAGGACAGTTTTTTGCAGAATTATGAGATTTCTGTTGCGATTCATTCAACATCTTGGGTTATTCTTATTTTGGCATTTCACATTTCTAGAATTTTAGCACCAATTCAGAGAAGATCTTCAGTTATCACTCTAGATAAACCGAATAAGGAATGCGTGGTTACATATCTATTACATGTTTTCTCTACTGTTTGTTGTTTTAAATTTGAAAGGATCTATCGTAATCACAAGTCAGCATTATATAGTTCAAGAAATGTCCATAAAAATCATTTGGATTCAGTAAAAAAAATTGGGTTATTGGGAGCTGACCTTAGGCCTAAGATAAAGCCCGCACTGTCCTGAAATTGATTTCCTTGGCTTTACTCCCCTCTTTGTACCTTTGAACTCTTCCTCTTCACATGCGTAGGATGCTCATGTGAATCAATTTTTTCTTTCTTTTGATATTTCTTCTTGTGGTAATGATTTTTTTCCCAGACATCAGCAGATATGAACGGTTTAATATGGATATGGGAGTTCTTATTAAAATTCAAATGCCACACATCATTACTTCTCTCCTTCCGCTTTTATTTCTTTTTGATGTGCTGACTTCCCCTTCAGATGTCGCGCAGATTTCTCTTATTTTTAGCTTGCCATTTTTTCTGGATAGGTAAGCTGGGCTAGAACCTGCAACCTTGAGGTTGTAATATTGTCAACCTTCCATTGTGCTGCAGGGCTCAAGCTCTCCCTCCCTTTGGCACTTTTGCATATGTATTTATATTTATATTTATGTAACCTTCATGTGTGTCATTGATGAATTTGAAGGGAATGTCTCAAATAAGAGTAGTGCAGGTTGGATCAGATGGAGGTAGCATCATGAGACCTAAGAGTTCCACATGTCTTGCAGGGACCTTTTTAATAAGAAGATGATGAGACTTAAGAGGAGATAGTAAGATAAAGTATATGTTGCCAAGATGCGATATATTGAGATGTAAGTGCGGAGTAATGATAAAGGATAAAATTTGGAATGACATTACTTTCTCACACAAAGTTGGATCTTGAACACAATTTAAGAAGAAAGACTTGGGTATTTTGGGCACAGGAGCCATGTGAAACACCAAGTTGTCTATCGCATGATTCAACTCAAAAATTTTTGGTACAAAAGATTGGTACTGTCTATCGGATGATTCAACTCAGTCAAAAGTCATCTTTCGATTCAACAGTTGACTAAGTTTAATTATATTATAGTCACCGAGCTTAGTATATATTGATCGACTTGATCACTGCGGTCCACCGTGCCTACTGAGCCGTGAATGCTCTGTAAGTCCACATGAGCCTCAAGCCATAAGGTCCAAATAGCACATGATTCGCACACTGAGCATCAGTGAAGTGGTTAGTCATTCGCTCAACCCCAATGAGCCCTAGCACACACAACGTATGAAATGTTTACTTGATATAAGAATCCTGCACATAGGGCTTTCCGGGCCAGGTTTGGCCTGCATGTGGTTCTTGAGACTTGTGGACTTAAAAGAGCATGGAAATATGCATGTCCTAGCCGGTGATTGCGTTGATCCTTGTATATAAGCTCTAAATATAAATATTGGGTCGGTTGGCTCATGCTCAAGTATATGTGCCCGACCCTGTAAAAATTCTTGGTCACTATGGTCAGGTATTGGGTCGATCCGACCCTTGATAGCCCTATCGAGACAGAAGTAATGACTCACTCACCACTGCTGGTGTTTGGGTCAGCCATTTTTTTTGTATATCACAACATGAGTGTTTTACGGGCTCGGGCTGGGTGCACCATCGGTTCAAGTCGGGTCATATAAGGTGCACCATTGGGTCGTGAGCTGGTTGGGCTAGGTCTTAAATGGGCTGAATATAGTTGGGTCTCATGAAACTAACCCATTAATCCGGTTGACGGGCCGTTTATTAATCAGGCATACTTATCTTAGCCACAGCCCTGGCTCATCATGAGCTGGGCTGGGCTGGTGGCCGGCCCGATAATATCTATATAATTGGTGTAAATCCAGGCGATTATAATCTGGTCTCTTATAACTTGCTCATATTTTTCCTGATCACAAATAGGGCCAGGTCAGCTCAGCCCCTTTCTTAATTAGCTGCCTACCTTTAGCCCATAGTCGGCTCATGGCAGGCCAGGCTGTATCGGGCTCAAGCCCAAGCCGTTGAGAAATACGATATCTACCATATGATTAAGGTAAAAGACCAAAATTTGAATGACTATTATCTGATAACAGTGTTACTGCCACACACATTTTTGTTACTGCAACACCACCTACACAGGAAATACAGTGACTACTTTGAATTAGATTATGGAGATCGATTATGGTACCCATCTTCCACATAATAGATCTTGAGATCTTGGGCCAACCATCAGATGGTCACATGTTGATTTCATATGGCACACCTCTCAAAAACATGAACATGAATCATTTTAATGGTATGTTATGATCGTCTACATTTTGGGTTGTGCAACGTGAAATCAATATGTGACTATCTGATGGTAGGCTTATAATCTCAATATCTACCGTGTGGAAGATTGGGACCAAAAATGATATCGATCATTCGATTCAAAGCGGTGTTTGTCCTTCGTTTAATCTGATTGTCCAAAGTTGTTTAGCCCTTTAGTAATTTAGGGTGGAATTTAATCTAATGATGGTGGTGACCAGGTCGGTCACCTAATATCAATTATAAAACTTGGATGTAACGCATCTCTCATGTTCGTCCCCCATTTCTAAGATGGGGAAAACCTTTAATTGACAGCATGTCACGGAATTGATCGCACACAGAGCACTGGTGCATTGCTTAGATTATATTTAAAAAAAATAAAAATTGTATCCATCTCTACAACGTATTTTTTTAGCTTTGAAATTAGTCAAACTTTGACAAAGGTCTTAAAAAGGAAAATTTGAAATCTTTTTTTGGATAATTGATCTAAGCCACCGCCTATGTTTCCCATCGCACCCAAACAGTGTTTTGAATGCCACATTGATCATCACGACATCTTGGAGGACGAAATCGGCTCCCTGATATGTATATATATATATACTAGTTAAATCTTCGCATGTCCAACACTTAAGTTTGAGATTATAATAATTAATGAAGTAAGTGAATTAAATTTGTCTCCTATATGCTGATTATAAAATTTATATTTATGACCTATAGAAATAAGAAGCAAATTATGTGATGATCAATCGGTAAAATATGCGACAGTTGACTAAACTTCCATATAACAGTTGTCAGATAACGATAAAGTGTTTTTAGGGAGCTCAAATCATAGTGACCAAGTTGGGGTTGGGGAATAAATCGACTTGGGAAAGATTGGAAAGAATTCCTCAAAATTCAAGAAAATGGAAAAAAGAGTTTGATTTTGGCTCCCAATCGGTTGATGAGAGAGTTCAGAAATATAACAATATAGAGCGACCTGAAAATGTAGAGGAATTACCTTAGAGCTTATGATGTATTTGGAGTTTATTGAAGCAGTTAAATGGTTAAAAGTCTTTAGTTATAGACAAGAGGTCTAAGGATCATAATCGCTTTACACAGAATTAATGCCCATATATTACAAATAAGAAAGTTACGGAGAACCCTAAATCATTATTACGAGAATTCTTCTTAAAAATCCTAGCCGTCACTCCATCTTCTTCTCTGGCCACCATTTTCTAAAAACATCCAAATCTCTTTTAAATCTCTTGTGTATTCTTCTATAAAGAACACCGTGACGTTTTTCTGCTATCAGATCGTGGTAAAAGAAGACGGTGTAATCGTGGACGGACCATCGTGTGGATATCAATCTCTATCGCCCTGATCACCGGCGATCTGTCAATCACGCTTTAAGAGGTGGGTACCCATCCATCCATTTCATTTTTCTCATATTTCGTCGTATAGGGTACGATCGATCACGTACCGACGGATTAAATAAATCAAACTCATATATATTTTATATAAAAATAATTATTAAAAGCATATAAATAAATAAAAATGAGTAAATCGGTCATTCTTATTCAGTTCCTCATGATATGCATTTTTTTTTGTGTTGCGTGAAGTGCAGGAGGGATCGATTTGCCCACAGAACATTGCTTTTACTATAATATTAAAACACTTAAAGGACCGGTGCTATGAAGCTATTTAACTTACCTCTTATATTACATTATAATATATTATGGGAAAAAGTGATGTCAGATACATTATTATAATTTATATAAAATAAAGGTACTTACTACTTACTATTTTTATTACTATTTTACTATTATTATATTTATATATTACTATTACTACCATACCTTTATATATTATAAAATCAACTTTGAAAAAGTGAGTCTATGTATAAAAGCAGTGTAATAGCAACTCTCTTTTATAATTACTCCTGCCAAGGAAAATATCCGGCGGTAGAGAGAGAAGCGGCCCTAAGGAGACTGGCCAGCTCTACCATGCTATTGAGTTCACACTCTTTATTAGAGACTTACGGACTGTACACTATAACTTAAATCGGGTATTTTGATTTGGTATGAAGTTATTGAATATTTTGGCTGTACATTGAACTCGATAAGCCCACGTTGCGTGACACGTGTTTATACTCAGTAGCTTATATACTAGTTATGAGGAGAAATTTGGAAAGACGCTAATTTTATAAGGATAATTTGGGTACTCTAATCTGGTCAATTATTTGAGTAGTTTGACCACACACTAACTTTCCAAAAATAAGGGTATTTCTTTTGTTGTGACAGAAACTCGAGGTACTTTCATAATATCTTTTGGCTTTATAGTGCTTCACATCTTACAGTGTCCCCTGTCAGAATTCAGTTAGTTTCTTTTTATCGATGAATTGACTTCTAAATACCGACCGATTGATTTTGAGCATAATCAAACTATTGTGTTCTTTAAATCACTTTAATTTCGATCGATTGATTTATAAAATCGACCGATCGATTTTAAAATTGATCGATCGATTCTCGTCCGACCAGACGACCTTATTTATAATTCCACTTTGCACGATCAAAATTTAGTGCACATTAATCACTTGCACTTTTCGATCGATGGTCGTGATTCAGTAACCTTTAAAATAATAATATTTTTAATTAAGCATTTAATAATAATAAATATTTATCTATATCACTCTTATCGCTTCAACGCGACCACTTCGATAACACGAAATGCTAGAATTTCGATACCTCAAAAAAAAAAAAAAAAAAATCGAACTCTGACATTCAAGTTATCGAAAACACACAATTACTCACATACTCTATATTTATTGGTGTGTTATGTAAATAAATATATGTATAAATATAACAATAATCTAAATGAAAATTCTTTTGTACATGTGATTATTTTGTACCTCTACTTTGATCATGATATGAGTTAAGGTCATGTTAGGTCAGATGACGCGAGAGTATATGAGATCATGCTTATGCTTGGGAGTGATAATTCACTGAGATGGTATCGAAGCGGGGAATATATTATATTCACATGCCTTATAACTCATAGTGGTATAGGATACCATGACGAGTAGGGTGAGTGCGAATTCAGTGTAACCTCATAGATGGTGATATATACGGTGACCCAATCTCTCCGAGTTCGAATATGATAGAATAAGATATGAGTCGGTAGGCTAAGGTGTGAGTCAGTATGATATGATATGAGTCAGTATGATAAGATATGTTATGATAATAAGACATCACTGTGTAGGCCAGCAAAAGATTAAAAATTTAAGTCTCTGTACATGCCGTTTCTTGTGTAGCCATCGTAAGGGCAACAAGGTCTTTCAGTCAAGACTAATGTCTCTGGGAGACATGATGAGTTATAATTTGCCGGCCACCCCTGTGACTGGATAGAGTGTATGATATGATATAATATTGAGGGTGTTATGATATGGTAGTATGATATTATGGTGACCCTCATATGGTAGCTCGAGCAACAACTCTGGCACAGGTCGTTTAAGATTTTATAAGTATGTTAGTTACGCTCATATAATGTACAGACATGTGTATGAGAATAATAAGATATGGTATGTTATGAGGTATGGTATGATATGAGATATGATAAGGTATATTAGGATGAGTGTCTAGATTATGGTCTTGCATAATGATTAGGATATGAGCTTACGATATGCACTTGATTTTATTATTATGTTATGATTCTTTTGATATACTATGTTATCACTCACTTGTTGCACCCACAATGCACTCAAGTAGAATGAGGTGGATTGGTGGTGTATTTACTGAGGTTACATGATTGAGTAAACTCATCCTATGATAATTTAATAATTGCAGGTGACTATAGCGACAGAGTAGACGTTGGCTTACCTGACCCGATTGGTGCTGATATCATTGATCCCGTAAACTTTGAGTACCAGGAGCCTTTTAAGGGTGACGCTATCATATATCAGGAGGACTTTGGTGCTGACATTGACCCGCGTGCCGATTATTGATATTCTCGGTACTGAGTTAATTGTCATCAGTATTATTGACTCTACATTTTCTTTTATTGGATTTGTCTCCGATCTTCATTATTATTATTTGTGTATTTATGGGGTTCATCGCATTTATTATCTATTTATGACTGTTGTTATATTCCCCTTTATGTGTTGGCTTTCATGGATTTCGTGAATCCATTATTGCGCGAGAACTCTAATTAGGTGTATGTCCGCTTAGCATATTCGGGATATGTGCGGGTCATAACTTGAAATTCTAGGCCATCAGAATGGGGTAGAATTTCGGGTCGTGACAAGTTAAGTAAGAGAAAATGTCTGTAGCACTTAGAAGTGATATACAATATGGTAAATACATAATTCAAATTAGTAGGATCAGAGAGATCAATTTATGTATATGAATGCGCTTTCTCGACATCATTTCCCTAAATATTAACTTTGATGGTGAAAATGAATTTCTTGCCAATACATCGTGACATGCATTTGAGAAAGTCGGAGATGTTGGAATCCTCTTGGAGGAAAAGTATAGATTTCAGAAATAATGAAATGAATACTGTAAATATGTCAAGAGGAGTGGACATGAAACTTACTTGCAATGCTTGGAGGTCCACCATGGTAAACCCTAACACTTTTTCAAGTTCTTTGTCAAATGTACCAATCCAAATTGTACCACTACCATCACCAATCTTAGCTCACATCCTATACCTACGATCATGAAGATGGATATGTGAAAAAATATATGAGGTGAAATGGGAGGTAGTATTATGAGAAGGAATAAAAGATTATACCTGAAAGCAGTCTCTTCTTATAGAGGTCTACATTTCTCACATATGCATTTATTATTTCTTCTTTAAGTTGTTGATTGCATTTCTTATATGCTACATACCAAGGGTTGGAAGTATTGTTGATCTCATCAATCCACGCATTAATCTTGTATCCATGACCTTGTAAGAAGAAGAGAGAAGAAGAAAATAATTGGAAGGACATTCTATTTTAAAAGGAATGTCTGAACCGACATGAAAATAAAAGCGTACCTGTACTTCTGATGGATTAATTGACAAAATATCTTATATTTGTTGGTTTTCATGTAATTTAATTATTGCATGTTGACGGCAGTTTTTGGGAAGAGTACAAAGAAAGTCCTTGTGCCCAAGGATCCTATAGTATGAGACAATTTCAATCGAATGCGTGAACATAATGGAAGTAAAGGAGAAAATATTTTATTTTTATTATATGTATAATACTATTCCCTCAGGTTGTTTGCTTCCTTGATATTTGTATCCACTTCTATTATTGTATTTATAATTGTGAATAGTGAGAGTTTCCCTGTAGCGATCACATGTTAAGGGTGAGAACTTTATAAATGAGTTGAATCTGAGAGAAGAAGAAAACAAGTTTTAAGGGAAGTAACTATTGAACTCTTGTGCTGTTATAGGTGTTGAAGTCATATCTCAGGTGCTGTCTTGTTATTGGTAAGAAAATAGTGGTAAATAAAAATAAATCAAAATGAAGAAATGGAGATTGGTTAAAACAGCAAGTTTGAAAACACAGCCTGCAAGATATAAGACTATTGTAACAAGTTTTGAGTAAGTAAAAGTTTGTCCCACAGAGAAATTGATCAAGAACCCAAAATGGGTTGTGTTAGTAGGCCTCAAGGTCATGTTACAGATCTGACAATCCTAGAGAAAGGGAGTTGGGTGTCACAACTATACTTAATTAATATTAACAGAAGAGAAATAAAATGTAGTCATATCCTAAAGAAAGGGTTATGAAGAAGGTGGTGATAGTGTGTGTTAAAATAAAGATAAAAATGATGGAAAGTGGGTAATTAAGCTAAGGTTCTTTCAGTTTTGTAACTCAGACTTAGGGTTGTCTCTGCAGCAGTCCCTCAGATGGCTACAAGCAAATCTGCAAGGAAGATGCATCTAACTCAACTCTTATGGTTTAACCTAATCTCTTAATGCTATAACCTGTCCACTTCAATGGTCACAGGCTATCCAATGGAGAGGATCAAACCACATGAATTAAATCAGAAAACCAATTTGATCCAATGGACTAGACTGATCTTAACAATATAACCTGTCCACTTAAATGGTCACAGATTATCCAATAGATGTCCTCCACCCAATGGCTCAAATTAGATCATGAAAATCATTACAGACACCATGTATGCTAGGCTACAAGCTTAGGCACCCATAGGAGCAAATAGTTCTTGAAGAACCAATGGAAACCACAACAGTTCAAAAGCTATTTGGAAACTTAAATGCAACTGATCATTGCTACTAGAGGCTTACAATGACTCAGCTCACAAGCCTGCAATCTTTACAGAGAAATCATATCTAATATCTGATGTTGGTCAAGTAAAACAGAGGGAAGCTTGTTCCTCCAACAACCTCTCAAAAGGCTACAAGCTCAAGTGCAGAGGAAAAAAATTCCTCTCAGATCTGTGGCTTGGAATCACCCTAGGGCTATAACCTGTCCACTTGAATGGTCAGAGGCAATCCACAAAGGTTATCCACACCACAGAGGACTAAGATGGAACATGAAAATTGCTGCTACCACCATGGTCCTAGGGCTACAAGCTCAAGCTTCTATGGGTATTTCAAATCAACTCAAATCCTAAATGCATGGCATAGATTGAACAAAACTATAGGAAAATAAAAAAATAATAGATTGAATAAATATTTAAAATAGACATTTATTAATTAAACCAATACTTACAATGAGATGTCCTCAAGGCAATAGCCTTGTGCATAACAGCTCATCAATAACTCCCAATGTTCACCAGACCCATTACAAAAACTGATAAAAATAAGCCTAATTGATTACAACGAACATAGCCAGCAAGTGTTAGGCTAAGGAAGAAGAAAAGAAAATGGAAAAAGAAGTGATCAAATCCTAACCCTAATCTGCTCGAGCTCACAGCTGACTGAGGTTGAAGGAGAGATAATTTTCTAAGTTAAAAATATAACTTATATACTTAGTCATTGATGCCTTGGTCGAAAGAAGATTAAACCCTAGTTTTCTAGCAAACGTGACTTGGTTACAACCCTTGGATGCCTTGGGATGTGTGCCTCAAGATCAAGGCCTCGAGATGTGTGCCATGGACCCAGGAAATTCCCAAAGAGGTTCCTGAGTAGAGAGTGAGAAGTGGAGAGCTCGAGCTTCGTGGGGCTGACCTTGGCTCATTAATTCATTCGCGCGATTTGCAGAGTACTCGCGAGGTAGCATTTGGCTTGGAAAGCTCCTTGCTCACGCAGAAGACTTTAGCTTGTCGCGCAGTTGCTTTGGCTTGAAATGCACTCGCGAGGATGAATTGCACTGATTTGGCTTTGCTCGCACAACAGAGCTTCAGGTTTCTCTTGCCGCGAGGGTCTTGTGAAGTAGAATTTGAATCTCACTTGGCTTCATGTCAATTGAATAACACAGCTCGCTAGGTAGAGGGTATTGCTTTTAAGTGCATGAGAGTTGCGCGAGCGAATTTCTAGAGCTCTCTCTCTCTCCTCTTAAGCCACGCGAGAACTTCGTGAGCTCGCTTGCGTTCTTTATGCAAATTGGCCTCGCGAGATTGTGCGCGCGACTGATATGTAAGACTTGATCCCCGTGAGAACTTCGTGAGTTGGATTTCTGAAGATTTAGCGTGCGACTATTGCATGAGTTCTTGGAGTGTTGAGAACAAATCAAGTGCGTGACTACTCAGTGAAGCAGTTCTCTGAGGTTAATCCTTCACTGAGCTGCGTGAGTTCTCCGCGAGTTCACTTGTGCTGCATGTATCAGCTGCGTGAGGAAGCTTTACTGTGAATTTAGACACGCGAGGCAGCACTCCTGACTGTGCGAAATAACAACTCTGCTCCTCTGCTACAATGCATATGCTACTGTTGCAGCCTTCTCCACTCACATCCCACTTCTTTCATCTGCTAGACTTCCTTGCTCCATCATGACATACAAAATAGTTACCATGGTGTGTACCACTATGGTGTTCCATCAGTCTTTGGTTCAGCAGTCATCCTTGAATGCTCTCTCTTTTTGGCATCAAAAGTATAAACTTTGTAGTAAGCTGCACAAATTATTACTAACTACAAAATAAGCTAAACAAAGAGTTATTAGTTAGCTTCAAGGTGTAGTAAAGGCTAGGTTAAGAGGTGAAAAGTGGTACTTTTCAGTGAATAACACACTCCCAAACTTAATCTTTGCTAGTCCTCGAGCAAAGCAATATTTAAGTAACTACTCTAAGAATATAAATGCCACTTTCGTGGGGAGCATGAATGCATTTAGCTTATGCATCAAGCCTTTTAAACCCCTAGGTGATCCCTAGTGGAGGAGTGAAGTCTCCTGGGGGTTTTCAGTGAAGGTACCACAAACTTCTCAATGACACAATTAACAAAAGTGCAACATTTATCAAATCAACTTTCAATAAACAGAGCATCAGTCCACCTTTGATTCTTTTCAAAATGTGAGGAATTTAAACAAATGAAATGCACAGACCATTTAACATGAAAAACTCTTACATGTATGCACATCCTTTCTAATCAGCTTACACAAAGAAAAACAACAAATGAATGTCAGTACTGAGCTCTCTATCAATTCAAAAATTAAGTTTAGACAATGTCCAATACATTTAATGTCAAACCCAATGCTTATCAGGGAAGTCTCTCACAAATAACTTTGAGGGTTTTAATTTTTGCACAAGCTCAAGAGCAGTTACAGTCCCCAAATAGGTCTGCAAGCATGAGCATAGGCAAGGTTTCTAAATTCTGGCACCATTAACTATTTCTCACCATAAGTTGGACAACTCCTTATCTCCACATAACAACTTATTCAATTTAGGATCACAAGGTCTTATGACCGGGTTGTAATGTGGTATATGGGTGTAGGTTACAAAAAATGGAAGGGTGAAAAGGATACAAAATTGAGAAATCAACAGGTGAAGGAGGTGATTCATGACTTCACCTTCCTTTGCTTTCAACATATTTCATCTTCTTTGATATTTTTCAGACTTGAAGTAGCCAGCTTCTCCTCTTATTTTTACTTTTTTCAATGAAATTCCCTCTTGACTCCTCTCTATTCCTTTTTATTATATATATATTTTTTCTTTTGGATACATTTTTCTTTTCTTTTTGTTTTATTTTTATGAAATGCCACCCTCTTCTTCCCAGCTGCTACACTGTTGTCCTTCTCTTTTACCTATTCACCAAATGTTGTGTTTCTTCCCTATTCACCAAATGTTGACCCTAGCTTATCCATCTTCAACTCCTTCTCTTTAACCTTCTTAATTCTCAGAGTGGGGGTATGTTTGAATCAGGTCCACAGGTTTAGGTGTAAATACTCTGATGTATTTTAAAGAAAACTGGAAATTAAGGCTTAAAAGATATATGCATAAAGGCAGTTTACTGGGTTTGGTATCTTTAAGCTCAAACTATCCAAGAGAAGACCTTGATCCTTTCCTAAATGTCATGGGTACTGTTAGCTGTTTTAACTTGGAGATGCCTAACTTCTAGGGAGGAAATAGACTTAGCAAGTCTTTAGAGCAAAAAGAATTGCCTAAGATACTCCTCAAAGAGAATTTTTTTTTTTAATAGGCCAAAATCTCACTAGGTATGGTCTTCTATTGAACTCATAGGCATGTCCTTACCTTTTTCTCTCTTTAATGGTTCACTAAGTGTTGACACAAATGAGTTTTATTGGTGTTCACCTCATGGAAATATTAAATTTTAAAAGTTTTTAATGCTTAAAGTTATGCAGAATTTTAGCATTCCTCATTTTCAAAGTTGCATAGGTGACTCAACTCTATTTCTTTCTTTCTCACTTGATTCTGCTGTACTTAGGTTAACTCCATCATTGGCATACCTTACCACACCTCCAAAGCTATGAGGAATAATGTCCTCACTGATTCAAGTATAAAGGGCATGTGCAATAGGGTATATTTATAAAATTAAGACAACAAATAAGGTAAGTAAAAGTAACAAACCATACTCACACAAATAAGTAAAATAAACAAACACACAACAGAAATAAAGTACCAAACAAACTCATACAAAAGCTAACAAAAAGGATTTTCATTAATAAGCAATAATAATGTACAATGTTACTGAAAAGAACTAAAAAAAGATTATACAAAAATAGCCTAACTAACTACATGTACAAAATCTAATCATCTGATTTTCAGCTGCATCAGCCTTGTCTTGGACACCTTTGCCTTTTGCTTTCTTGAGAGCAGCAATAGTGGACTGAGATCTCTTTGAAATAGTCCTCCTTTGCTTGGTGCTGCCCCTCTTCTTGGGAGGGGGCTCAGGCTTTGATGTAGGCTCCTTAATGCCGATTCTAGGCATAATTTTTCTTGGCTCTTTGGGTTTAGGGGTAGTTGGCAGGGGAGGGGCAGCAACAGTGAAGAGTTTGATAGCTGTTTCTGCTAACTCTCTGTCACCAATATCAGATAAGGTCTACTGCAGCAGTCCTAGCATAATCATTGGCCCTCTCCTCCATCAATCTCAGGGCCACCTATAGATTCTTGATTACATCCTCCATCCCATCAGCTCTATTCTTCTCTTCATTGTATTTTAATAGTGTTTCTCTCCAACCATGTTTGAGTCTCTTTTCCTCCATCTTATAAGTGAGTTCTAAAAATTTGATTTGATCTAGGAGGGGCTGCCTAATTATGGTTTTGAGGTCTGCCATGCCTCTAATTACATCCCTCATGATGTATGCATTTTCCTTCATTGCTCTTAGGAGGGTGGAGTATGGAGGCTTGCGGTTGAAAGAGGTAGGTCGTATGTGCTGCTCAGCAGTGGAAGAAGGGCTAGCTAGTAATGATGAAGGGATGGATGATGGCATGGGTAGGGTAGAGGTAGAGGGTATTGCATGGTGGACTTCAAGTTCAGGTCCTGTGAGGTCTATTACCTCAGGGTCAGTTTGGATTGGAATTGAGGAGGTGAGGAATAGGTTTTCCACATATGTGGCAGCATTAGATGTTGCTACTGCAGGTGGGGTTGCAGGTTGGGGTTCAGGTTCAGGTTCAAGGTTAGTTGGGGTTGAGGCATTGGTAAATGTTATTGTAGGGGTTTTTGGAATAGGCTCTATGTGTGTAGAGCAACATGTGTTGCTGCTAAGGTTAAGCGTTAGGGAGATGGGGTTGATGTAGGTGGTGGGATAAATGGCTGTTGGGAAGATTGGGTTAAGGTTGATAAGGTTGATTGGATGGCTTGTAAATTGGTTTGAATGGAGGCCTAGTTTGGGTGGAGTGCATGACTTGAAGGTTGGCCTCAATGGATGTTTGGGATTGAGTATTAGCCATCACTTAGGTTTGAAGGGAGAAGAGGAGGTTAAGGATTTGGGGTAGGGGATCAGCTATGGTAGGGGCTGAGGGTTCGGTGGTTAGAATTGATTAAAATGGTGAAGTGGGTGCATGATGGAAGTTGGTTGGCTATGGTGAAGTAGGGGTAGGGGTAAAGTGATGGGGCTGTGGGGAATCTAGGAGAGGGGTGAACTCATAGTTGATCTCTCCTATGATAGAGTTCATCATTACTGAGTACCCCTGTGATGAGAAGGGGTCTTGGTCATGGGATGGGGGATAAGGAATGGATTGGCCCAAAGTTATAGTGTGTGTAGAGGTTCCAATGGGCTGAGGTGAGGAAATAGGGGAGCTGTGTGGGTTGTTAGGAATTTGAGGCTCAGGTTCAGCATAGTGGAATGGAGATGGAGGTGATGGTATATCAGTGGTGGTTGGGGCTCTTGAATTTGAATGGACTGAGGTAGGGGGTAGGGGCTGGTAAGGTAATGGGCTGGGGAGGTTGAGTGGGGGCTTTGGTGGTCTGTGAGTTTTTCTTTTTGGTGTATGTGACTTTAACAGGTGGGCTGGGGTGTGCAGGGAAAATGAGTAGAATTGGTTCAGGGATGGTTGATGTAGGTGATATAGTGGTGGTTGTGGGAATGGGTAAAATTGGCTGAGGTATAGCTGATGTAACTATGGAGGGCTGCGGGGTTGGGATGGTGGTAGGAACTGGCATAGGAATGAAGGTGATTATGGAGGTTATGGGTGATGAAGTAATGGATGGATGCTGAGGTAATGAGGTTGCTGTTGCTGAGATACTGGGTGTATGGATTGTTGGTACAATGGCTGGCAAGGGCATGGAGGTGGTTGGCATAGTGGAAGTAGTTGCTTGAAAAAGAGTAGTTGAGCTGGCAACAGAGGCAGCAGCAGCTACCTCTTAAATTGTGGGGGCTGGTTGAGCTTGTAGCTCCTTCTTCTTCTTCTCAATCAAGTTACCACTAATCCCCCATTGCTTCTTGCCACACTTGCTGAGGGCCAAACTGAGAGTTTCCTCATTCATGTTGAAGTGGTAGCCTCCCAGCTGCAGCAGGGCTGTAATGAGCCTGCAGTAGGGCAAAGAATGAGGTTTCTGCTTCCTCCTCACTTTTTTATGTATATCCTTCATTCCTTCAAAGATGAGCTTTGCAGCATCTATGTAGTGGTTGCAATAGAAGGAGTAGAGGGCATCAGCAATGGGGAACCTCCTCTCCTGTTGGTACCCAGAGCAATAGATGTTCTTTCTCAGCACTCCATCCATAAATCTCAGACTAGGGTGAAAGTCTCTCTTCTTTATTGATGCCCTAGAGGCTATGATCCCTCCAGTGAGCTCCTTGGCAATTTTTGATATTGTGACTGTCAAAGGAGGACCCAAGCCACAGTCTGGGCTGTATTTGGCTGGAATATCAAGAATCTCAGCAATGGCTTCTTGGTTAAACAACATCTCAAAATTATCTATCAATACCACCATTGTAGGGTTCCCATCATCTCCAGTCTTCACCCTTATATTCTGGTAAAATAGTTACACTAGTCTAGGGAAGACTAGTTGCAGTGGGGGACCTGAGAAGGGGGAGTAGTGAGGTTTTGGTTAGGAATTCAATTGAAGCAGCTGTCCCTGACTCTTCCTCAAAGAAGGCCTTGTCAAAGGCTATCTCAGCTTCAAGCTTAATTGCAGCCACAAACTCAGAGGGAATTCTGAGTGACTCATCATCAGATTCATCCTCTTGGGCAACCTCAGGGACCTCCGTACCCTTCTTTCATTTTTTCTTTGGTTTCTCAGGGCTTTTAGTAGGTGGGTGGGCTTTGGACTTCTTCTTAGGGGCAGATTTCTTCTTTAGAGCAGAGGATCAGAGGCCACAGATTTAGCCTTCTTCACAGGGGCAACCTTTTTCTTAATTAATTCTACTTAGGGCTCAACAGATGGTGCAGGTACCTCAGAGGACTCCACAATGGAGGCCTCTGCAATCCTCATAGATTTCCTAGTGGCCATAGGGCTGCCAGTAGGTGAAGGGTTTAGCATGGTAGCCAAGGTATCAATAAAGTTAGAACCCATGGCCATGGCTACTCCAATTCTTAAAATTAGGGCTTTAGATTAAAAGTTGGGTAGTTCACACTTCAATGGAGGTAATGCCCATAAATTCTTCTCTACTCAACACTGAAATAGCTTACAAATTCAAACCACAGGGGAGAGTGAGACAACTTACCAAACAAGAGCTAGGGTTCCACTTCAAACGTTGCACAGTGGATCCAATCACCCCAACCCTAGTGCAAAATAACCAGAAGGTATTGTGGAACATAATTGTAGGAGAAAAGTGGCTGAGTTGGAGTGGTTTAGGTTGTAAAGGAGAAAGAGGGGAGAAGGGAATTGAAAGTGTGCAATGGAAGCTAGGGCAAAGAGAGAAATGAGAAAAATGAAGAAAATCATAGGGTTTAAGTGTGTGACCCCATGCCTCGCGCGGTTCTCGCGAGGTAACATCTTCTCGTGCACTAAAAATGCAATCTCGCGAGCAATGGTTTTTCAAGGTTCTCAGGGGTCTCGCGAGGTCAATCACGGAGCTGACTGGGTCTGAACGCGCGAGAGGGCATTTGCATCTTTCACGCAGTTGATCTTTTAAACTCGCGAGAAACATAAAAGCAGTGAATCACGAGGTAAGTGCTTCAGAAATTTGCTTGCGAGGCTCTCGCTACAAAATGTGTGATTTTCAATTTTCGTGCAGCTCAATGTCGCGGAGTAGAAATGGCTTCGCGAGGTTCATTTGCCCTGCGAAGTAACTATTTCCATATCAGAGCCCCGTGAGAAAGCCCACAAATAGCTCGTGAGTGTGAAATTTAGTCTAGTGAGCCTCACGCCAAAGCAAAATTCATTCTTTCTCAGTGCTTGCACACTGACATGCACTATGCCCTTATGTATTAACACCACATTTCTTCATTATTCATCTAATTCACCATGATAAGCACAATTCCCATTACCACATATTCACAAAGTAAAAACTCAGAATGCAAATGATTTTTAAGTATAGCAGATACATGAACATTTACATGATAGCAGGTCCATGCATATTTTAATTTCAGCAAGAAGCAAGTTCATGAAATTCAGATGAAAACCATTCATATCAACAACAACAATAGCACACTCAAAACACAACAAAGCAAAACATGCAAAAGCAAAACATGCAAATCAATCACAACACAAAAAAAACATGACATATTTTTAAACAAAATAACACACAAATTCACAAAGTATGGTACACAGTGTACATAGCTGTGGATCTCTAATCAGTGGGAGGTTCATGCAGGTGAATGGTTTGAGGAGGCTTCACTGAATTTGCAACATAAATTTGTAGCCTTTGACTATTCACTTTCATGATCTTCCCAGACATGGGATCCAAGATCCCCACATCACTAGATGGGGAGGCTTGGATGACAGTGTAAGGTCCATCCCATATGGATTTTAACTTTCCTGAAAAGAATTTTAATTTGGAGTTGAAAAGTCAAACCTTGGTACCAACATTGAAGTCCTTCCTCATGAGTTTCTTATCAAAAAATATCTTGGATCTCTCCTTATAAATTTTGGCATTTGTATAGGCTTCCAGTCTCATCTCATCAAGTTCTAAAAGTTGTAATTTCCTGTGAGAACCAGCAACAGTTAGATCAAAATTTAGTATTTTAATAGCCCAATAGGCTCTGTGCTCTAACTCCACTTGTAGGTGACAGGCCTTGCCATAGACCAGCCTAAAAGGAGACATACCGATAGGGGTCTTAAAGGTAGTCCTATAAGCCCACAGAGCATCACTCAGTTTCTGTGCCCAATCCTTCCTATCCGCCCTCACAATCTTCTCCAAGATGTGCTTGATCTCCCTATTAGAAATTTCAACTTGCCCATTGGTCTGTGGGTGGTAGGGAGTTGCAATCCTATGTGTAACAGTGACTCCCCCCATCACGAATGATAGCTCTGGGGATACCAAATCTGGAGAAAATATTATCTTTCAAAAATTTGAGGACAACTGTGTGGTCATTTGTCCTTGTGGCAGTAGCTTCAACCCATTTGGACACACAGTTCACTACCACAAGTATAAAATTGAAACCCATAGAAGGAGGAAAAGGGCCCATAAAATCAATCCCCCAGATGTCAAACAGTTCTATCACAAGGATGGGCTGCAATGGCATTGAATCTTTCTTGGAAATATCTCCCAACCTTTGACATCTTTCACAAGCTTTGTAATATATGTGTGCATCTTTGAATAAAGAGGGCCAATAAAACCCACATTGCAATACTTTTGTAGTTGTCTTTTTGCCACTAAAGTGACCTCCACAGGCCCGCTCATGGCACATAGAAAGAACGCTATGGAACTCACTTTCAAGCACACATCTCCTAACAATCTGATCTGCACAAGGCTTATAAAGGTATGGATCCTCTCACAGAAAATGTTTGACCTGAGAGAAAAATAGGTCTTTGTCCATCTTGGGCGAGTGAGGAGGGATCCTACCAACAACAAGAAAATTCACAAAGTGTGCAAACCATGACACACTAGACAGCATAGCAAATAGCTGCTCATCAGGGAACAATTCATTGACAAGTACTGTTGCACATTCCTCCAACATAATTCTAGAGAGGTGGTCAGCCACCACATTCTCAACTCCTTTCTTATCCTTAATCTCAAGATCAAACACTAGTAGTAGGAGGATCCATCTGATTAGCCTTGGTTTGGCATCCTTCTTAGCTAATAGGTATTTCAGGGCTGAGTGATTAGTAAAAATAATAATTTTAAACCTAAGCAAGCAGGGTCTAAACTTGTCCACAACAAACACTACAGCTAGAAGCTCCTTCTCAGTAGTGGTGTAATTGAGTTGAGCCTCAACTAGCGTTTTGCTTGCATAATAAATAATTGTATGCAGCTTATTTTTTCTCTGTCCTAGGACAACACCTATGGCCAAGTTTGATGCATCACACATCAGTTCAAAGGGGAGTGAGTAATCTGGGGGCCTGGATTATAGGAGTAGTGATAAGGCACTTTTTAAGACCTCAAAGGTCTCAAGGCACTCAGCAAATAATTCAAATGGCACATTCTGACACAACAGGTGGCATAATGGCTTTGAAATTCTGCTGAAGTCCTTAATGAACCTCTTGTAAAATCTAGCATGTCCTAAGAAGGATCTGATTTGCTTGATAGTCCTGGGTGGGGGAAGGTGTGAGATCAGATCCACTTTAGCCTTGTCAACCTCTATTCCTCTGTGGGAGACCACATGGCCTAACACAATTCCTTGTGTTACCATAAAGTGACTCTTTTTCCAGCTTAAGATCAAATTGGTCTCTTCACATCTTTGTAAAATCAGGTCAAGGTGACTCAAGCATTGGCTAAAGCTGTCCCCATAAATCGAAAATTATCCATAAAGATTTTCAGGAACTTGTCAATCATATCAGAGAAAATGACATACATGCACCTCTGAAATGTGGCTGGGGCATTGCATAGTCCAAAAGACATCCTCCTATAAGCAAAAGTGCGAAAGGGACATGTGAAAGTAGTTTTTTCTTGATCTTGAGGATACACAGGGATTTGGTTATACCCTGAGTATCCATCAAGAAAGCAGTAAAATGCCTTCCCAACTAACTTATCTAAAATTTTGTCAATGAAAGGGAGAGGGAGGTGGTCTTTCTTGGTCTTGGAGTTGAGTTTTCTGTAATCAATGTACACTCTCCAGCCAGTGGTCTCTCTGACTGACATCAACTCCCTATAATCAGAAGTAATAACTATTATGCCTAACTTTTTGGGTACCACCTGAATAGGTGACACCCACTATGAATCTGAAATGGGGTAAATCACCCCTGCATCCGACAGTTTTACTATCTCTTTCAAGACCACCTCTTGCATGTGAGGAATAAGCTTCCTCTCCATCTCCCTAGAGGGTTTTGTACCATCTTCTAAGTGAATTTTGTACAAGCAAACTGAGGTATCAATTCCCCCTAGATCAATAATTGCCTACTCCATTGCCTTTGTGTGCTTCTTGAGAACACTTAATAATTCCTCCTCCTGCTCACTAGTGAGAGAGGACGAGATAATCCCTGAAAGTTTTTTGTCTTACCCCAAGAAGGTATACTTTAATGTGTCTGGGGAGCTGCGTAAGCTTCAGATCAGGGGGGGTTTCAATGGAAGGCAGCAAATGTGTCTTGGTGGTTTGAGGAAGGGGCAACAATGTAGGTTTTCAGCTAGACTGCTGCACTAGGCCCACATAAGAATCTATTTTGGTGCTGTCTTCTGTCATGAGAACTGGGGCCTCCTTCTCAACCATACTTCAAATATTTTCCAGGTTTTCAGCAACATTATCCCAATCCAACAGATTAGATAATTCTTCTTCCACAAGGCCATCTAGTACATCTATTGCACAATAGTCCTCAATGTCTATATGAGGCTGCCTAGCAGCATTATACACATTTAATTGGGCCTTTATGTTCCCAAAGGTCACCTCCATCACCCCTAACCTGCATTGAATGCAAGCATTGGCAGTGGCCAAGAATGGCTTGCCAAGGATGACAGAAATTGGGGTTTTACTTTTGCAAGGGTCCATGCCCAAAACTAGGAAATCAGTAGGATAGTAGAACTTGTACACCCCTACCAAAACATCCTCTACTACACCCACAAGTCTCCTCTCAGACCTATCAGCCACTCGGAGCACAATTGATGTGAATTTTAGCTCTCCCAAATCCAGCTCCTCATACACAGAATATAGGAGCAGGTTCACACTGGCCCCTAAGTCCAAGAGGTCTCTAGCAATGGTGTGGTTTCCAATTATGCAGGGGATAGTAGGTACCCCTGGGTCCTGTAATTTCTCAGGTGTGATTATGAACAGAACTAATTTAACATGTTCAACAGTAAACACCTTTTTGGACAGCTGCACCCTTACTTTTCTTTTTTGTGTGCATAGGTCCTTCAATAATTTGGCATAGGCAGGGACCTATTCTATAGCATCTAGCAAGGGCAAATTAATCTTGACCTGCTTGAAGGTCTCCATCATTTCCTCCATCTGAGAATTTCTCTTATCAAAAGGAGATGAGCCAGCAAGTGCATAAGGAAATGGCAGCTGTGGGACTGCTGGTGCCACAACTATATGCCTAACAACATCATGGTCAAATTTTTATTTTTTTCTCTTTTCTTCATTTATTGTTTGCTGTTGGGGCTCAACATCAGCCCCTTTATTTTGCCCTTGCTGCTCTACAGCAAGGGATGAATTCATTGGTTCATCAACACTCACATTTCTTTCATTTTCACTCTTCATGACCTCCTCATTTGTCCTGGCCACTAAATTGTCAACCACCTTGCCACTCCTTAGGGTAATGATTGCATTAGCCTCCTCATGGGTAGAGGAGCCTTCTCAAATTATATATAGTCCTTTAGGATTGGCCAAGGATTGACTAGGCAACTTGCCCTCCTCTCTCTTATTCAAGGCATTACAAATTTGACCCACCTGATCCTCTATTTTTTTAATGCTTTGCCTATGAGAGTTCACAGTTTGCACCAAGTTTCCTAGATTTTGTATTGATGCTATCATTTGCTCTTCAAAGGAAGAGAACTTGGGCTGTTATGGGGGCAATACCAACTGATTAGGCTGTGGGGCAGGCAACAAAAAATTCTGCCTTGGTGCATATCCTTGGTTGAATTGGTGCTGAGGTTTGTATGGGGCTGTCAACTACTGCTGTTTGGGCTGTTGGTATGTGTCTTCTCTCCACCTCAGATTTGGATAGTTTCTCGATGTGTACCCAGTAGGTTGCTGCCCATATGCTTGAGCAGCATTGGCATGCTCCATAACTAAATCAGGGAACTGGTTGGCTGATGGACATTCTTGAAGTGAATATGGGGGAGATTGGCATATCAGACATGCCTCTTCCACTTGTGCAGTCATCCTAAGCTGCATCACATTCATTAATTTATCAAACTTTAAACTCAAATTATTATTAAGTGGTGAAAAATGCCACTTTTCACCCTATAACCTGACCATTGATAGACCTGTGAGCACACTAATAAGCTCTTGTCAAGTGCATTTTGTAGACAACAATAAAAGAAGGTACTAATGCAGAAAACCACTCAAGAATGCCTAAAAAGGAGCTATCTCTCAGCACAGGACAAACCTAGAAACATCACACCAGAGGTTAGCACATAACTAGACCCTTGGAGCGTGTGGCTACAACAGGGCAAGGCAAAGGAAGTGAAAATAGGCTGAGAATGTCCTATCGATTGGTCACCTGAAGACATCGATAGGAGCTGAAAGCAAAGAAAGAAGGAATTCGTGCAGTTGAAGAGGCCTTCGATAGCATCTGAAGGTAGAAGAAGGATGAATTCGTGTGAATTAAGGAGTTCGATAGGATCTCAGAACCTATTGAGTAGCTGAAAGGAAAGAAGAAACCATCCTATCGAAAACCTGCTTGAAGAGTCAAAGGAACCTATCGAATGGTTTGTTGAACCTATTGAGATGAGAATGCTGGAACAGAAGCTATCGAAGGGTGATTGAGCCTTTCGATAAGACTGAAAGCAAACCTATAGAAATGGCGGAATGAAGAGCAGAACCTGTCAAAATGGTTTTTCCAACCTGTCAAAGAGCTTTTCTAACCTGTCGAATACTCTAAACCAAGGACTGAGAGGGCTAGAACTCCAAGCGAAGATTCATCCTATCGAAACCTATCGAACGGATCTGAGAACCTAGAGAAAGGACCAAAATGCTTGATTCCAACCTGTCAAAAGCTTCTAGAACCTGTCAAAATCATGTGCAAAACTTCTCAAAAATTCAGCTGAGCCCACGCTGTACTTCAGTGACCCGCTGCACGCAATCCGAAGCACTTGGTGACCGACACGATGGTTCCAGAAGATGCCCTAGAAAGCCCTAACCGACCCACGTGCTTTAACAGAACTCTAACAAACTTTGACGACCTTCTATAAGGGATTTTTGGTAGAAAAAATAGAGGAGAAAGCTATATATAGAGATCCCTAATTGCCATTGGGGGGGATCGAGATCTAAGCCAAAATTATGGAGATTAGCGCCTGTAGAGCAATTCTATTTCCCTCCTTTAGCCCAACCATGGTTGGCTAAGTCCCTTGGAGTAGCAAGGAGCGAAGTTAGATCTGTAATTGGGTGAGGTTAAGAGTGCTATTGTAGGTTCCTAGCTGCACAGACTACCAATCTGAGAGTATTTCCATTGTAAAGTGACATTGTTTGGAATGATAATGCTATTTTTAATGCTTTAATTAGATTTAAATTTCCTTTGGTTCCATTTGGTGATTGATCGGATTTGTGTAGAGGAGTTGTAGATCAGCTCACCCACTTAACTGGTAAACCTCTTGGATGCCATCTGATCTCCCTGGATCTGATGCTCCTGTGAATCCTTGAGTCTGTGACCTAGGAATTGTAGCATCTGCAGTGGTTTTAATTATTCTAGTTGAGACTCTGGCCTTGTAGGAGATCCCTAGGATGGTCTGTGACCATTAAAGTGGAAAGATCATAACCTTAAGATAAATCTAAGCTTAGGCCTCAATTGGATTCATCTGCTGCAATCCATGGATTCGATAAAGTCTATAGGATGGTCTGTGACCATTAAAGTGGACAGATCATAGCCTTAAGACCAGGTGGATCCTGTGATTTGGAGTGGAATTTATACCCTGCAGCTGTGCTTATAGCCAGCGAGGGAATGGTATACTCTGAACCTTTGTAGCATGATTAATTGAATCTGATTTCAGTGAAAACCAACGTCCAAGCTACTCTTCTCCATTTTCTGTGTTTTTACTCTCTTCCCCTGCAAGATCAAAGCTCATAAACTCGATCCAAGATAGCTTATATTTAAATTGTAGCTTAGTTTAAGTGACGACCCATTCCAAACCTCTCCCCTATCTTTTAACTAAATTAGTAATAGCTAGGGTGCTAGATCTGACACAGATCTGGAGATTTTTCATATTTCTAAATATCCTCCCTATGGACATTCCCTTACTCACCATTCTTTTAAAGCTTGCTATAACAGATCCTGAATACTTGCAGGTCTATATGAGTGTGTCTGCCTAGTTTTATTATTGATTTTAGACCCTCATTTGAGGGTAGGCAAACACACTAATAATTATCCACCTTCCTTTCTAATTCACTCTACACCTTAAC
This sequence comes from Chloranthus sessilifolius, assembly GCA_021018995.1. Lineage (NCBI taxonomy): Eukaryota > Viridiplantae > Streptophyta > Magnoliopsida > Chloranthales > Chloranthaceae > Chloranthus > Chloranthus sessilifolius. The sequence continues at coordinate 79,265,173 of CM037592.1, read as the reverse complement.
CTCATACATTCCACCTCTAGGGGTGGATTCTTTCACCAACTTAGCTGGGGTCTGGCTGTCATTGCGAGACAGTGACTCCTGCTACATAGAATTCTTACCAATAATATCAAACAACTCTCATGCCTCATCAGTTGTCTTGTGGAGGTAACTACCCCCACATGAGACATCCACCATGTCCCTACTCTTGGGATTAATTCCTTGGTAAAAAACTTGTACAAGTTTCCACTGTAGAATTTGGTGGTGAGGGCATTATTTTAACATTTCTTGAAACCTTTCTCATGCCTCATAAAAATTTTCAGTTGAGGATTGAGTAAATGACAATATGTTTGTCCTCATCTGACTAGTTTTATTCATGGGAAAGAATTTAGCCAAAAATTGGCTTTAGAGGTCACTCCATGTCTGGATGCTATTGGCTGAGAGATTAGAGAGCTTGGTGTTGGCTTTGTCCTTTAGGGAAAAAGGAAAAAGTCTAAGTTTGGTGGCTTCAGGTCCTAAGGCAGCTATGTTAAATGTGGTGCAAAGTGCCAAGAATTGATCAATGTGTTTGTAAGGATCTTCCTTACTGAGCCCATAAAAAGATGGCAGCATGTTAATGGTGGAGGACTTGATTTTATAATTTCCCTTAACTGAAGGAAATTGTATGCAAAAGGAAGACGTGTAATTCCCAGGTGCATTATATTCCTTCAGAGTTCTTTGCCTCTCAGCCATTACAGCTGGTTCAGTTTTAACAGTAGGGGCTGGCGTGGTATTTCTCGGTCTAAGGACCCTTTCAACCTCAGGATTTAGAGGTTCCAACTTAGGGTTAAGGGACCTTCTACGAAGCATACACACACAGAATTAGCAGGTAAAGAAAATACTCATAGCACAAAAAAAAATTGCAAACAAAATTTACAACTAAACAGATCTACAACTAAACTATTGACAGGGAATTCAACATAAATGGACTTAGTTTTAGGGCAAAAGAAGTGCAAACAGAGCTAGCTAAACTCTAGTTGCAGCTCTAGCTTTTTCCTACTGCTGCTGTCCAATTCTGCAAAATTTTTATAAAAATCAGTAGTACTTTTTATTTTATTTAAGGCACAACTACAAAGAATTTTTTAGACTAAAATATAATACAACTCAAGTCTACTAAAAAGATCAATATCTCCGGCAGTAGCGCTAAAAACTTATTGAAGTCATATCCTAGGTGCTGTCTTATTATTGGTGAGAAAACAGCGGTGAATACAAATAAATCAAAAGTGAAGAAATAGAGATTGGTTAAAACAATAAGTCTGAAATACACAGCCTACAAGATATAGGGCTATTGTATAGGTAAGAGTTTATCCCATAGAGAAATTGATCTAGAACCCAAAATGGGTTGTGTTAGTAGGCCTCCAGGTCTGGCTATAGATCTGACAATCCTAGAGAAAGGGATTTGAGTGTCACAACTACACTAAATTAACATTAAAAGAAGGAAAATAAAGTGCAGTCCTATCCTAAAGAAAGGGTTATGAAGAAGGTAGTGATGCTATGTGTTAAAATAAGGATAAAAATGATGGGAAGTAGGCAATTAAGCTAAGGTTCTTTCAATTTTATAACTCAGACTTAGGGCTATCTCTGCAGCAGTCTCTCAGATGGCTACAAGCAAATCTGCAAGAAAGATGTATCTAACTTAACTCTTATGGTTTGACCTAATCTCTTAAGGCTATAACCTGTCCACTTCAATGGTCACAGGCTATCCAATGGAGAGGATCAAACCACATGAATTAAATCAGAAAATCAATCTGATCCAATGGAATAGACTGATCTTAAGGCTATAACCTGTCCACTTAAATGGTCACAGATTATCCAGTAGATGTACTCCACCCAATGGCTCAAATCAGATCATGAAAATCATTACAGACACCATGTATGCCAGGCTACAAGCTCAGGCACCCATGGGAGCATATAGTTCTTGAAGAACCAGTGGAAACTACAACAGTTCAAAAGCTATTTAGAGACTTAAATGCAACTGATCATTGCTACTAGAGGCTTGCAATGACTTAGCTCACAAGCCTGCAATCTCTACAGAGAAATCAGATCTAACATCTGATGTTGGTCAAGTAAAACAGAGGGGAGCTTGTTCCTGCAACAACCTCTCACAAGACTACAAGCTCAAGTGCAGAGAAAAATAATATCTCTCAAATCTGTGGCTTGGAAACACCCTAGGGCTATAGTCTGTCCACTTGTCCACAGAGGTTATCCATACCACAGAGGACTGATATGGAACATAAAAATTACTGCTACCACCATGGTCCCAGGGCTACAAGCTCAAGCTTCCATGGGTATTTTAAATCAACTCAAATCCTAAATGCATGACATAGATTAAACAAAACTATGTGCAAATAGAAAAATAACAAATTGAATAAATATTTAAAATAGACATTCATTGATTAAACCAATACTTACAATGAGATGTCCTTAAGGCAGCAGCCTTGTGCATAACAGCTCATCAACAACTCCTAATGTTCACAAGACCTATTACAAAAATTGATAAAACTAAGCCTAATTGATTACAGAGAACATAGCCAGCAAGTGTTGGGCTAAGGAAGAAGAAAAAAAATAAAAAAAGAGGTGATCAAACTCTAACCCTAATCTGCTCGAGCTCACAGTTGACTGAGGTTGAAGGAGAAATAATTTTCTAAGTTAAAAATACAACTTATATACTCAGTCATTGATGCCTTGGCCGAAAGATGATTAAACCCTAGTTTTCTAGCAAATGTGGCTTGGTTACAACCCTTGAATGCCTTGAAATGTGTGCATCAAGATCAGGGCCTCGGGATGTGTGCCATGGACCTGGGGAAATCTCCAAAAGGTCCCTGAGTAGAGAGTGAGAAGTGGAGAGCCCGAGCTTCGTGGGGCTGTCCTTCGCTCATTAATTCATTCTCGTAGTTTGCAGCGTGCTTGCGAGGTAGCATTTGTCTTGGAAACTCCTTGCTCACACAGAAGACTAGCTTATCGCACAGTTGCTTTGGCCTGAAATGCACTCGCGAGGAAGAATTGCACTAATTTGGCTTTGCTCGCGCAGCAGAGCTTCAGGTTCCTCCTGTCACGAGGGTCTCATGCAGTAGAATTTGAATCTTGCTTGGCTTCATGACAATTGAATAACATAGCTCGCTAGGTAGAGGGTATTGCTTTTAAGTGTGCGAGAGCTGCGTGTGCGAATTTTTGGAGCTCTCTCTCCTCTTAAGCCACCCGAGAACTTTGCAAGCTTGCTTGCGTTCTTTGTGCAAATTAGCCTAGCGAGATTGTGTGTGTGGCTGATATATAAGACTTGATCCCAACGAGAACTTCACGAGTTGGATTTTTGAAGATTTCGTGCGGGATTGTTGCGCGAGTTCTTGGAGTGTTGAGAACAAATCAAGTGCGCAACTACTCAGCGAAGCATTTCTTTGAGGTTAATCCTTCACTGAGCTGTGCGAGTTCTCCATGAGTTCACTTGTGCTGCATGTATCAGCTGCGCGAGGAAGCTTTGCTATGGATTTAGACACGCGAGGCAGCACTCCTGACTGTGCGAAATAACAACTCTGCTCCTCTGCTGTAATGCATATGTTGTTGTTGCAGCCTTCTCCACTCACATCCCACTTCTTTCATCTGCTAGACTTCCTTGGTCCATTATGACATGAAAAATAGTTACCATGGTGTGTATCACCATGGTGTTCCGTCAGTCTTTGCTTCAACAATCATCCTTGGCTTGGATGCTCTCTCTTTTTGGTACCAAAAGCATAAACTTTGTAGTAAGCTGCACAAATTATTACTAACTACAAAACAAGCTAAACAAAGATTTATTAATCAGCTTCAAGGTGTAGTAAAGGCTAGGTTAAGAGGTGAAAAGTGGTACTTTTCAATGAATAACAATTGGCGTTGCTAAAATAATAGGATAGAAGTGAAGTCCCTTTTTTATCTCTTCTGCATCTGTAATTGCTAAATTCCTCCACAGGGTGAGGCAAAACGATTCCATTGACCTGCAAATATTTTTTATTATTGGTAGTGCAGCAATAAAACATAATTCACATAAAATATAGAAATGTAACAATATCTAGTAGGAGATAATTACATATTTAGGTAAACTAGAAGTTATAAATAAGTAATGAAAAACATGAGATTATTGATATACCTATAAGAGCATGAGAACTGATGTAAACTTTTACATCCGCTAAAGGCACTATAACATAGAATGTAGGGTGCATTATTGCATTCTCACTAGTGGCCTCAATGATAGTGGAAAATCTATCCAAACCTATTTTCAAATCTGTTTGGCCAAATAGGAAACGTGGATTTAATTTCCTCACTGTGCCATTTGATATGTAGTAAACACTATTTTTCTTTAAGATCGAGTCAAAGACATGTATATTTTCATTAAAAATTGGTCCTTTTATTTGCATGTCTTGGATGAGTTGATATATTAGTGTACATAATTATGATGGAGTAAGAGATGACTCTTTTTTCCTCTTATACCTCATCATCAATTAACTTGATTGTCATAAGTGATCATGTATTATAGATATATACATTACCTTTTTTCAACCATCGATACCTAACCTTCCAGTCTCTTTGACCCACTTTTAAGGATCCAAAAGATTGACAATCTGGAGTAGTTATAGATTTTCCTTTCTCCATATTTTTGTAATAAGTGTAAAGAACAAGTTGTTAGAGAATATGAAAGTATAAGTTATTAGCAAATGAAGGAGGCAATTTGTGAAGGAAATCGTAAAAAGTATATATGAATACATGAGTAAAGTAGAATCTCATCCTATTGATCTGCAGAGTCCAGTACTTCTCAGAAAATAATATTTTTGGAGTACATAGGGAAGCTATTTGTGTAAGTAGTTGATTTGATAAGTAGTTTTGTATCTTCTTTTGAAACACCTCTAGATAATGCTATATAGTTGTCCATGTGAGAACACCGATTCTGGTAAGTATATTCCAACTTGTATAATTGTTTTCCATTGAGCTTTATTAATAGTCATTGCATAAGAGAGGCGAGTTGGAAATTGCTTACATTTAAATTGGAAAAGGTAGCCCTCGTTTTTCGCAGGATATAAAGGTATGCTTGGTATTAATACCTCAATTCCGTTGTGTTGCCCTGACAGAATTGATCTGGTTCCATTACATAGTCCATTTCTTGGATCAAGGTTTCGCACTAGGATAACGGGACAATTCTTTTTTAGGATTAGTTTATGAGGAGGTAAATCATTTAGAAATTCTTGCAGGACATATCCATCTTCTGTATCAACGACACTGTCGAAACTGTAATAAATGATTTCTTCATCGATGATTTTTGAAATAATAAAATGGTTCAACTCATCGACATATTCATTTTTTGTACTAAGAATAGCCCGATCTGCTAGATACTCTACATTCTCTACTTCTTTTTATAAATAAGGAAAAATGATGTCTATTAAACGACTAATACTTTCTTCATTGTTAATATATGGTATCAACATGTGTGTGGGGATCCTAATTAAATCATCAATTAGGACTTACTCAACACCATCACCAATTCGAAGCAATTATTCACTGAAATGAAGATCCCCCTAGCTCGCATATTATGTGTTAGTTTAATTTTTTTTACTGTAACCCAAAGGTATGAATTAACAAGACTTGCATCTGTAGTTTTTGCACTAGTTGCTCGTGGAACTACATGTAGAACTTGTCAAAAATCTCCTCCTAAAATAACAAATTTTCCACCAAAAACTATAGAAGTTTCCATAATATCTTGGAATGGACGATCACGTGCTTCGAACGCATATCCTTTTGACATTGGTACTTCATCTCATATAATTATTGTTGCTCTTCGAAGAAGTTCGACAACGAGACTTTGCTTACTAATTCTACACAAACTTGAAGGGTTAATGTCAATAGGTATTTTAAACCTTGAGTGAGCAGTATGACCATCGGCAAGTATGGAAGCAATGACCCTAGATGTTGCTGTAGCGATAGTAATATCTCCATTAATTGAACTTTTGCATGCAAGGCTCTATAGAGATTTGTCTTCCTTGTGCCACCTGGTCCATCTATAAAGAAGAAATCACTCTTACGTTCACTCACACAACTCATTATTGTATTCAAAGCATATAATTGAGCTGGAATAAGTTGTGTGATAATGTCCATATCTTCTATAGGCGTAGTTATTGACATTTCTTCTAGCACTTATTGTAACTGGTTTCCTTTGGCAGTTTCAAAAGAGTTAACATGTGGGAGGTTATAATCCATTAAGGACGTACCCATACTTTTTAAGATATCACCTATGACATTTAAGATGAATGCATCATGAAGTGAAGAGTTAGTTTCAGGAATATTTTCCAAATCTTCTCCCATTTTTTATGCCATTGTGTCCCAGAGTTCTTACATTTCCCGGTTCATAATATACTAATATTGTAGCAAATAATCTTCGAATAGATGATGGAATTGCTGATATATCAGATTCTTGTAAGAAGTTTAGGACATCAGTGCCATCCTCTAAGAGACCATATAGGTGTGCTGCCTCGCAAAATGATGTAGTCAGTTCTCCATTTACAGTTAGTAAATCTGTAAATGAAGTTGGTCCATGTACATGATTAAGTAGGATACGTAGGCAATATTGTTCACCTTTTTATGGATTAGCTACAACTATATGACCAACAAATCTCAAGGGCTTTCGTTTGCTCCAAAGGCGTCCTATTGAATTCCAGGCATAGTGTTATGGAAATTCTCGGTATAGATACTTTCTTGCATCAAGATCAAATGCATTTGTGGAGAAGAACTTTGTAAGAGTAGGACATTTATTGTAATCATTAAGGATTACGCGACTAAAATTTTGATTTTTCCAATATGTCACAAGTTGTTGGTTTAGCAAATGCAATTGCAAATTTTGGACAAAAGGAAATGTTTCACTCATAGGGAAGCTATAAATTCTTGAAGTCACTTATGGAGGAGAAACCCATCTTGCATTTTGGAATAACTGTATTTCATCTATGATTTGCTCACTTGAACCTTTTTGTAGAAACATTGAGATATGATCGTGAAAGGTATATTTATAAAGATATTTGACAGCTTTGATCGTTGAACAAATTTTGACATTAATATGACAATTGTAACGAATCAGGAGGTATGCATTATAAGGTGTAGCCAAAAAATTATCTAGAAGATGTCCACTAACCTCCACCCGACAACCATCGTTTATTCTTCTGTATAAGAGATATTCACACTTAATTTGTATAGTTGTATCACAAAATGAGTGAGGGCAGTGAAATCGACAATGCCCACTAATCATGCAGGGAGAAGAAAGCCTTAAATTGTCGCAAGGACCATACATCATGTGCCTCACAACATGCTGGAATAGCGAGGGATCTTCAACTTCATCTAGAATATCAACAGATATTATTTTATCATAACCAGTTAGGTTTTGTAGCTTATCCTCTGTTTGTAGTACCAGGAGAAAGTGTGCATATGGGAGCCCTCTTTTATGAAATTCTATAACATGAACATGTGTCACCACACGACCAAAAATACAATGATTGAGTAATTGCCTTTTCAAATCCTCAAAATTTTCCCTAAAAATTTGAGCTGTAATATCTGGTCGATTATGTGCTTCTTCTCCAGGTCCTAGCAGGTTCTTTATTTCTGACCACTCTGGATTGCATGTCATTGTGAGGAAGATATGGTTTCCCATATCTTTGAACTAAAGCCATTGCATCCAAATATCTACGTCTCATATCTCTAGGTCTTCCAACAAAAGAAGCTGAAAGGAAAATTCTTTTCCCAACTTTTTTCCCAACTTTACAACCTCGGTGTTCTCCAACAGCAATACTATCAACAATTCTTTGGTATAGGTCCGCACGTATAGAAGATTGGTTACTGTAGTAATAACTCAATCGAGTTATTTCAATTTTTACATACATATAAATGACATATTGTTCAAATAGATGACCACTATTCATCACATTCCATCATATATGATTTCTTATTTGAAACATGTATGCATAATACTGGCGGCATAAGACTCCTTTACCTTATCTCCATTTATATCACATGGGAAAGTAAATATGGGCAGCCCTAAACTTTGTTATCCTATATATTAATTTCATAGAAAGGGATGAATGCATATTATATATTTTCTATAACATAGCTTCTCAATTTAAGGTGTGTACCTTCTTCGTTATGGAGAAGTTCTTGGAAGGTAAAATCATCTCTACGATAAATCCAGATGCACTCTCAGTGGTTGATGGAATTTCAAATGTGGTCTTCTTTGATATTCCTCGATGCCACCCAGTTTCACCAAATGGGAAAACCATAGGATATTGTAATGGATTGTAACAATCGTAGTTGGAATGAAGTCTGTAACATTCACTTGAGCGTCCTATTGGTTTCTTTTAGATTGATGTTGCTTTTATTATTGGAAATATGAGGTAAGAATATGGTGGCAAAAATAAATCAAAAGGGTGGAGTAAAATGTATGAAAACAATAATATAAAAAACACATAGTCCTGCAAGATCCAGGGCCTGTTGTAGCAAGTTTTGATAAGAAAGGATTGTCCCACAGGGAATTTTGATCTAAAACAATAAGGGTTGTATAGTAGACCTCCACATCTGGCTACAGATCTGGCAATCCTAAAGAAAGGGAGTTTGGGATGTCACTATCTACACTACTTTAAAAATAGAAAATAAAACTAAAGAAAGGGGAAAAGAAGGATGATGATGGAGTGAGAAAATAAAGTAAAAATGATGAGAAATAGACAGCTAAGGTTAAATTAGCAATGCAATTTAGTGTTAGAACATGATCTACAACAATCCTTCAGATGGCTACAAGCACATCTGCTAGGTAGAAGAATCTAACCTAACCAAAAGGTAAGGACTAATCATAGGATTATATGCTATCCACTACAATGGTCACAGCATATCCCAGGGATTTCATCCAATCAATGGATTAAATCAGAATATGAACACCATTGCAGACACTATGTTTGCAAGGCTACAAGCTCATGCATTCATAGGAGCACACAATCCTGAAAACTCAAGTGGAAACTATAAGAAATCTCAGGCTGAATGAGGACTTAGATTCAGCTGGCCCTTGCTACAGAAAGGCCTGAAATGACCCAGCTCATAAGTCTGCAATCTCTACAAAACTCATATCTAAACACTGAGTATGGTGATGCAAAACAAAGGAGAGTTTGGCTCTGCAACAATCTCTCACTTGGCTACAAGCTCAAGTGCTGAGAAGAAGAATCTATCTCAACCTTATGATTCAGACCAGCCCTAGGGTTATACCCTGCCAACTTGAATGGCTACAGGCTATCCCAGAGGTTATCCTAATCATAGATGAAGGAGATAGAACATGAATATTACTATTGTCACCATGGTTGCAGGGCTACAAGTTCATGCAACCATGGGATCATCAAATCCATACACATCTATGTGAAAAATACAGAGAAAATATAGATCTAATGGAGCTTTAAATATGGTATTTTATTGATTAAAATGAACTTACAATGAGTGCCCACAAGATAGCAGTCTATGCAAAGAATCCCCAAAATAGCTCTCTATGTATTCACAAAATTGATTATAATGTAAAATAAACTTAGCTTCTACAAAGAACTTAGTCCAACATTGCTGCTATACTAAGGCAAGAAGAGAAAGAAAAGAAAAGAAGAAGGGAAACTAAACCTTAACCCTAATTCTAAGCATAAACTATGATCCAACTATTCTCGGATCTCACTCAAAACAAAATATAGCTCAATATATATACAACCCTTGGTAGCAGCTATGTGCAATAGCCAATCAAAAATTAGAAGAGAAATGTCCTCATTTTAGCTACTGTCGTGGCCCATTTGTGGCCAAGTGTTGCCTGAGGAGGTAAGAAACAACTTGGCACCTTGGGATGTGTGCCCTAACTGCTATAGAATCTCAAGAATACCCCTGTGTATGGATTGAGAAGTAGGGAGCCCGTGCCTCGCGAGGTTGGCTTTACTTGATTTGCTTCTCGCGTGGCTAGAGTTGTTGCTGAAGAAGAGCTCGTGAAGTTCACTTTACTGTGAATAGCACAGTTCGCGCAGATGAAGTTCTAGGTAGCCCAGGTTGCGAGGATCTCGTTAGGCTGAATTGGGCTCACGAGGATGGATTTTGAGCTTCGCACGGATGATTGCCAGGATGACATGCGCTTCTCGCGTGATTGGTTCCATCTTTGAAGTGCACGAGGTCTGCGCGAGCATTGCACGAAGCAAACCTTTTGAAGCTGATTTGCGCGAGAATTGTGTGCAGTACAAATTTGAAACCTTTCCCTCAGTGAACTATGCGAGATCTGTGTTAGCTATTTAAATGCTGCAGGCTTGAGGTTCATGAAATCTGCGAGAGAGGATTTTTTGAGTAAAATGAACTGCGTGAGGGTTCCTCTATGCTTGTTTGCTATTGTGCAGATCCTGCTATAGCAGTCTCCTTTGCTTAGGGCAAGCTTCCTTTCATCTGTTGGACTTCTAGGGTCCACTTAGGCAATTCAAATGATCACTATGGTGTGTACCACCATGGTGTACTTTATGGTTGTCAAACAGCTCCAAGATTTGGCTTTTAATCCTCTCTTCTTGGCCTCCAAAGTGTGGACTGTTGCACTAAGCTGCAGTTTTATTCTTAACTATAAAACATGCTCAAAAGATAATTATTAGATGGCTCCAAGGTATAGTATAATGGCATTTTTCAGTGACTAACACACCCCCATACCTAATCTTTGCTAGCCCTCGAGCAAAGGAAAAATTAAAATAGTTATTCAAAATAATAAATGTCACTTTCGTAGGGAGCATGGATGCATTTAGCATATGCATCAAGCCTTTTAAACCCCTAGGTGATCCCTAGTGGAGGAGTGAAGTCTCTTGAGGGTTTTTAGTGAAGGTACCCACAAACTTCACCATTTAAACAGTTAAGTAGAGTGCAGTCTATGATAAAACATAATTCAATGAATAAAGCTTCATTCCACACCCATTCTTTAAAAATCAGAGGGAATTACAGTAGTAACGCAGCTAATTAAAACTCAAAATCAACATGTCTTTGCATCACCACCAATCAGTTTACATTAGGAATACAATGTGTACAAACTAGTACTAAGCTTGCCTTAAATAAAAAAATCATGTTTAGAAGGCACCCCAATGAATTTAAATTTTAGACCCAATTCTCACCAGGGCTATCTCTCAATAATGAGGCTCCAAGGGTGTTCACATTCTCCTTGGCTCAAGATCAGTCACAGACCCCAAATGGGTTTGCAAGCACAAGCATAGGCACTACATCTAAGTTCCTGACATCTCCAAATATTTTTACCATAGATTAGACATCTCCTCCTCTCCACATGACAACTCACTTCACTTTGGATCAACAAGGTATTTTTAATGGGTTGTAATGTGGCTTATGATTGAGGTTTAAAAAGAATAAAAGGGGTATGAGGGATTCAAAATTGAGAAATCAGCAAGGGGAGGAGGTGGTTCATGACTTCACCTTCTTCATTTCAGCACAACTTCACCTTCATTTGTGTTTTTCAGAGTCAAAGTGGCCAACTTCTTCTCTTCTTTTTAATTTTCAGATGAGGTACTTCTTTGACTTCTCTTTTCTTTTTCGCTCTTTTTTATTTTTATATATTTTTATGATTTTTATGATGAATTGCCACACATAGACAACTGATACACTGCTTGTCTGCACTTTACTTTTCTTCTCCTTCTACCAAATGTTTAACTCCTCTCAACTGTCTTCAACTTCTTCTCCTTTACCTTCTGAAATCTCAGAGTGAGGGTAAGGTTGAATCAGGTCATGGGGTTTAGGTTTAAGTACTCTAGTGTTTGTTGAAGAAAAATAGATTTAAGGCTCAAAGAGTGTATGCAAAGGGGCAGTTGAATGGGTAGGAATTTTAGGCTCAATCTATTTAAATGAAGGCCTTAGATCATCTCCTTAGTGCCATGAGTGCTGTTAATCAGTTTCAATTTGGAGGTGCCTGACTTCTAGTGACCAAATGTTGAGTAAAGCATTCCTTAGAGCATAAAAATTACCAAAGACACTCTTCAAAAGAACTTTCTTAGGCTCAAGTCTCACTGGGTATGGTCTTCAAATTAACCCATGGGGTGTATTTCTACCTTTTTATCTCCTCTCTAGTTCACTAAGTACCAATTGAATTTTTTTTTCCTGATGTTAGCTTCATGGTAGTGCTAATTTTTCAAAGATTATCAGTTTTAAATGTTTGCAACATTTTAAAATTCTTCTCTCTACATGATTAGGTAAGAATTGGCTTTATTCATCTCAATTTAACCAACACTGTTGCACTAAAATTAACTATTTTTCTGGTCTACCTACCTTGCCATACCCCGAAACCTAAGTTAAACAGTGTCCTCACATTTTCAGAAATAATAACATGTAGGAGCAGTAGGGTAATAAAGACATGAAAAAAATTAAAAGAAAGTACAGACATTGCAAATTGGCTCACAAAAAGAAAATTGCATTAATAAGAATTGTATACAAATTAATAAAGAAAACAAAATTTACAGATTTGACAAAAGCACAAAAATGAAACTATAAAAATCTACCTAGAACATAAAATAAATATAGACTAAATACAACTATCTACACCACAACCTAAAGCTAATCCGAATCTGAACTTAATTCGAAGGGGGAGGGTCCATTCATATTTTTCCTCATATTTTCCATTCTCTTTCTTCACTGTGGTGGCTGTTGCAGCACCAACCTTGGATCTTTTGGTAGCTAGTTTCTTAGGCTTAGTGCTGGAGGGCTCCTTGAATGATATGTCCTTGGGCACAATAGGGTTCAGGACAGAATGTGGAGTAGTGTAGCCACCAATTTTTTCAACTGGATTGACTTAATCTTATACACTTTGTACAGGTCCAGGGAATTCAATACCATCTGCCAATGTCTCTTTGGATCTTTTTCATTGTCTTTCTTGATCTAGGCAATCTTACCTTCATATGGTTGCTTCACCATGGGTGTGACAGACTCCAGTAGCAGCTCAACATCTCTCCTGACATAGGGGTAAGCCATGACTTTAGTGAGGGTGTAGAACTGGGGAATGGGAATGGAACCATAAGGGACTATGAACCAGTTGTTAGGGTCATCCATTGGGTGAGGGATGATGTCCAACTCAGAGCTTATGGGTGGAGGTGATGGTAGGTTAGAGGTAAGGTCAAGTGGCAGCTCCTCCTCAAGTGGCTCAGGTTGGGTGGAGGGTGAGGTAATGGTTAAGGTGAATGTAGGTGAAGTGGGTAGCTGCTCTTCATCAAAGTCAGTATGGGTAGAGGGAGATGTAAAGGTAGGAAAAATAAGTGGCACCTCCTCCTAAAAATCTGTCTGTGTGGAGGTGGAGGTATAGGTAGGTGGGATAGGGACCAGCTCCTCAGAATAAGGGTCTGTTTGGGTGGTATCAGGGGCTGTTATCACTAGAGGTGAGGGCTGGGTACAGGTATAGGTATAGATGTAGGTGGCTGTGGTTGGTTTAAGTCTGAAGAGTGGTTTGAATGGATTGGAGGTAGGTGTGCATGGTGGTCTGATTTTGGGTATTGGCCAGGATTTGGGTTTGTAATGATATAAGAAGGGAAAGTATCTGGGCTAGGGGATCTGGAATGGTTGGGATTATAGGTGTGGTTGTTAGGATTGGTTGGAAAGGGGAAGTGGGGGCATGGTTAAATTGGGTAGGCTGTGGGGAGTCAGGGAGGGGTGAATACTCATGTCTGATGTCCTCCACAATGGAGTCCATCATTGCTGAGAATCCCTCAGATGTGAATGGGTCTTGGTCATGGGTGGGGGAAAAAGTAATGGAATGGGTAGGGGAGGTAATGGGATCAAATGTGTCAGTGATTTCCCAGGTGGTGGGTGGTTGAGTGGTGGTGGTTTGTTTAATGTCAGTGGCCATGGGCTCACTATCATCCATTATGGAAGGGGAAGGTGGGTTTGGAAATAGGCTAGGTATGTGAGTTGGCTCAAGGTTTGGTATGGGCTGGGTTAATGGAATAGGTTCAGAGCATGGTATAGGTGCTGGTAAGGTAATGGGTATGGTAGGTTCCATGGGTGCTTTGGTTGGTTTATGGGTTTTCTTCTTATATTTTCTTTGGATAGCTGGGGTGGGCAGGTTAAATGGAAAGGTGGGTAGAGCAGGAGCTGGAATTGGAATAGGGATGAGGATTGTGGAAGGTGTTTGGAATGGCATGGTATGCATGGGGTAGGGATGGTGGGTGGATCTGAGCTGGTGGTTGCTGATGTAGCTGCTGCAGCTGTGGCAGTAGCTTCAGGGAGGGTCTCAACTTCCTTCTTCTTCTTCTTCTTCTTCATCATGGACATGTTGATGGTCCATAGTCTCTTCCCAAACTCAACTGGGGGTAATTTCTCAGTTGGTTCCCTCATTTTCCATTGGTATCCACCTTGCCTTAGTAGGGCTGTGATCAGCCTGCAGTAAGGGAGTCCATTGGGCTTCTGATTTTTCTGCACCTTCAGGTGGATATCCATTATACCCTCAAAAATCAACTAGGCTGCATCAAAGCAATGCCCCTGAGGGAAGCTACAGATGGCATCAGCAATGGATGCCCTTCTCTCCTGCTAGGGCCCCGTCAGAAAGATGTTCTTTCTAAGAATATGGTCCATAAACAACAGGCTGGGCTCAAAATCTCTCCTCCTGATTGAGTCTCCTGATGCCTTGTTCCCTCTTGTCAGCTTCTTCTCAGCAATATCAGTGATGGAGGCAGTTAGTGGTGCTCCCAAGCTGCAGTTTGGATCATAAGCAGCTGGAATGCCTACAGCAAGAGCTATCACAGAGGTGCCTACAAGCATCTTAAAGTTATCTATGAGGACCAATAGCACAAGGAGTCCCTCATCAGACTTCTTTACCTTGATGTTCTAGTAAAATAATTGAACTAGCCTAGGGTACACCAGTTCATTTAGAGGTTGCAACAGGGGCACCAAGGAGGCCTTGGTCAAGTAGTCAATGGCTGCAGTAACCAAGGGTTCCTTTTAAAAAAATGCCTTGTCAAAGGCAATCTTAGGCTCCAATTTGATGGGAGCCAAAAAATCACTGAGAGTGGTTAAGGGGTCAATCTCTGAGACAACCTCTTCCCCCTTCTTCTGCTTCTTTGACTTTTTAGGACTCTTTGTGATAGTCATGACCCTCTTTTTAGGGATCTTAGCAGTGGGTGTTGGGGCATCAGTGGCCTCCATAGTAGAGGATGTAGCAATCCTCATAGATTTTCTGGTGGGAGCGGGAGGGTCTGTTTGTAGAGGGTTCAATAGTGATTGTAGGTTATCAAAGAAGAGGGAGCTGGAGGCCATTGGTTAAAACTTAGGTTTCTGGTTTCTACCCCTTCAAATCACAAACCCTAGGTTGCCTATAGTCCAAATAAGGTTTCACAATAGTTTTTTCCCAACAAATTAACTCTTTCGTAGACTCAACAGACCAAAACAAATAGAGCAAAAAAAAATTTAGAAGCTTACCCCAAATAGCTAGGGTTTTGAAATCTCAGATATGCTGTAGATTAATTCAAATTGCACCAAGTGCAAAAGATTCGGTTCGTTAAGCTTAGCATAGTTCCCAGAGGAAGGTGTGAGTGATGGAGGAAAATGATTAGTGAAGAGGAGGAGGAAAAATGTGGTTAGGAGTGGAGCTCAGAAATTAGGGCAGAAATGGGAGTACAGAGCCTGTCGCGAGGTTTTAAGATGCTGAAACCCGAGTTTCGCGAGGCTCTCGCAAGGATAAACAAATGGCATTGATCCTTGCGAGCTCACACAGACGTGGAATGAGACTTGCGCAGTTCACTTTGAACTGCGCAACTAGCTATTTTGGTGAAAATGAGGGCCTCGCGAGGCTCTCGCTAGGCTCTGCTTCAGGCCATTCTGCTCGCAAAGTTCTTGTGCAGCTCATTTGTTACATAGCAGAGCCTGTCAAGGTTATTTCTGTCACAACTCTATTTCTCTACATCAATTTCAAAACATGCTCCCTTCATGATTCATGACTCATGCACACTTTTTCATGCTTTATTTGCACAGATTACTCACAACACAGATCACTCATTCTCACAAGCAAGCTCATAATGAAGCATAGAAACCAAGTTGCACAATTCACCTAATACCCAATTCACAGATGTAGATTATACAATCCTCACTAAATGAAGACTCATATACTTAGATATAGATTCCCTAGGCACTATAATGCTCACATAAAATTCAACAACACAAAAAAATACAAAAATAGTAAATGACAGAATTTCAACATCAAACAAAAATAGTTAAGTTACACAGTATACAAGGCTGGGGATTACTGATCATTGGGAGGTTCTTGAAGGTACATGGTTGCAGGGGTCTCCATAGAAAACTTCACACATAGCTTGAGTCTCTGATCATTCACTTTTATAATCCTCCCAGAGGTGGGGTCCATAATCTCCACAGCCCCAGATGGGAATGCATGGATGACAGTGAAAGGTCCATCTCATCTAGTTCTCAGCTTACCAAGAAAGAACTTAAGCTTGGAGTTGAAAAGCCATACCTTAGATCCATTAGAATTTTTTTTCTCCTGAGGAGGTTCTTGTCAAAGAATGCTTTGGCTTTCTCTTTATAAATCCTTGCATTGGAATAAGCATCCAACCTTAGCTCTTCCAGCTTAGACAACTGCAATCTCCTATTTGCACCAACAACAGTTAGATCCAAGTTCAAGGTTTTAATGTCCCAAAAGGCCTTGTGTTCTAACTCTACTGGAGAGTGGCATACTTTGCTATAGACTAATTTGAATGGGGACATTCCAATTTGGGTCTTATAGGCTGTCCTATAGGCCCACAATGCATCATTAAGCTTCACAACCCAATCCTTCCTATCAGTCCTAACTGTCTTCTCCAAGATATACTTAATTTCTCTATTAGAAATCTCCACTTGTCCACTGGTCTGTGGGTGATATGGGGTAGCAATCTTATGAGTAACAACATACTTCTTGAGCAAGCTCTTAAAGTGTCTGTTACAGAAGTGACTGCCCCCCCATCATTGATGATGGCTCTAGGGGTGCCAAATCTGGAGAAAATATTTTTCTTGATAAATTTGAGGACAACTTTGTGATCATTTTTCCTTGTGGTAGCTGCTTCCACCCATTTGAAAATATAGTCCACAACCACAAGGATAAAATTGTAACCTATTGAAGGAGGAAAGGGACCCATGAAATCTATCTCCCATATGTCAAACAACTCCACAATAAGGATGGTTTGCGGTGGCATTGAATCTCTCTTTGAAATGCCACCTATCCTTTGACATCTTAAACATGCTTTACAGAGTGCATGAGCATCCTTAAACAAGGAAGGCCAATAAAACCCACACTGTAGCACCTTTACTGCTATCTTTTTTCTACGAAAGTGACCCCCACAGGCATATTCATGGCACATAGTGAGAATACTGTGGACGTCACTATCAGGGACACATCTCCTAATGACCTGGTCTACACAATATTTAAACAAGCATGGATCCTCCTAGAAAAAGTGTTTGACTTGTGAGAAGAACAAGTCCTTGGCCATCTTGGACCAGTGGGAAGGGATCCTACCTCTAACAAAGTAGTTGACTATGTTGGCAAACCAGGGAACAACAGACTAGATGGAAAATAATTGCTCATCAGGGAAAGAATCTCTTAATGGTGTAGTAGCACACTCTTCAACTAAAATCCTGGACAGGTGATCAGGCACCACATTTTCTACTCCTTTTTTGTCTTTAATTTCAAGATCAAACTCCTACAGTAGGAGGATCTATCTAATCAATCTTAGCTTTGCATCTTTCTTAGCTAGCAGGTACTTGAGGGCAGAGTGATCAGTGAGGACTATAATTTTAGACCCAAGTAGATAGGATCTAAATTTTTCCATAACAAACACTACCGCTAGAAGCTCCTTCTCAGTTTTTGTATAATTCAATTGAGCTTCTGTTAGTGATTTGCTGGCATAATAGACC
This sequence comes from Chloranthus sessilifolius, assembly GCA_021018995.1. Classification (NCBI taxonomy): domain Eukaryota; kingdom Viridiplantae; phylum Streptophyta; class Magnoliopsida; order Chloranthales; family Chloranthaceae; genus Chloranthus; species Chloranthus sessilifolius. The sequence continues at coordinate 79,247,236 of CM037592.1, read as the reverse complement.
ACAATAGGCAGTTTATCTTTCCTCTGATCCAAAACAGCACCCACAGCCAGGTCTGATGCATTACACATTAATTTAAAAGGTAGGGAGTAGTAAGGGGCTTGGATTACAAGGGCAGCGTTTAAGCATTTCTTCAATATCTCAAAAGCATCAAGACATTCTGCATCAAAATTAAATGGCACATCCTGACACAACAGATGGCACAGAGGTTTTGAAATTTTACTGAAGTCTTTAATGAGCCTTCTGTAAAATCCTGCATGTCCTAAGAAAGACCTGATTTGTTTGACTATTTTTGGTGGGGGCAAGTGTGAAATTAAGTCAGCCTTTGCTCTATCAACCTCAATGCCTCTAGGGGAGACCACATGGCCAAGCACAATGCCTTGGTTGACCATGAAATGACTTTTCTCCCAACTCAAGATCAGGTTGGTCTCTTCACATCTTTGAAGAACCAGGCTGAAGTGATGCAAGCATTGATTGAAACTGTCTCCAAACATAGAGAAATCATCCATAAAAATCTCTAAAAACTTATCAATCATGTCTGAAAAAATTACATACATGCATCTTTGGAAGGTGGCAGGAGCATTACATAGTTCAAAAGGCATTCTCCTATAAGCAAAAGTGCCAAAGGGATATGTGAATGTGGTCTTCTCCTGGTCTTGAGGGAATACAGGGATCTGGTTATAACCAAAATATCCATCAGGGAAGCAATTAAATGCTCTTCCAGCCAGCCTATCCAAAATCTGATCAATAAAAGGGTAGGGGGAAACGGTCTTTTCTCATCTTGGAGTTTAGTTTTCGATAGTCAATGCACACTCTCCAACCAGTGGTCTCCCTGGTTGCTACTGACTCCCCAGATTCAGTAGTAACAACTATGATGCCAGACTTTTTGGAGATCACCTAGATAAGTGAGACCCACTTAGAGTCTGAAATGGGGTATATGACCCCTGCATCCAATAGTTTTACAATCTCTTTTAGGACCACCTCCTGCATATGAGGGTTCAACTTCCTCTGCATTTCCCTTGAGGGCTTGGAACCCTCTTCCAAATGTATCTTATGCATACACACAGATGGGTAAATTCCCCCCAAATCTGTAATGGTCCAGCCAATTACTTTCTTATGTTTCCTAAGGACTTAAAGCAACTCCTCTTCCCGCTCTATAGAGAGAGAGGATGAGATGATGACTGGCAGATTCTTCTCCTATCCTAAGTAGGCATATTTTAATGTCTCTGTAAGCTGTTTAAGCTCCAAATCAGGTTGACATTCTATTGAAGGCAACAAAGGTGCCTTGGAGGGAAAGGTAGGGGCAACAACTTGGGTCTCCAAGTGGAGTGTTGCATTAGGCGCATAGAAGTCTCAACAGTAATGAAATTTGGGGCCTCCTCCTCATGAACCTCAGTCCACACATTCTCAAACTCCTTAGCAATTTTATCCCAATCCAACAGATTGGATAAATTTTCCTCTACCAAATCCTCTAGCACATCCACTGCAAAGCAGTCCTCATTGTCCAGTTGAGGTTACTTTGCAGTATTGTACATATTTAATTTGACATTCATGTTCCCAAATGGCCAGAAATGGCAGTGGCCAGAAATGGCTTGCCCAAAATGACAGGTATTGGGGTGCTACTTTTGGAAGGTTTCATGTCCAATACCAAAAAATCAGTAGGGTAGAAAAACTTATCCACCCCCACCAACACATCTTCAACAATTCCCATAGGTCTTCTCTAAGACCTGCCAGCCAGCTGGAGCACAATAGGAGTTGGTTTTAGCTCTCCCAAACCTAGCTATTTATATACTAAATATGGCAGCGGTTTGGGAGAGCCCTGCCTATGGTGTGGTCCCCAATAATACAGGGGATGGTAGGAACCCCTGGGTCTTACAATTTTGTAGGTGTGGCTATTGAAAACACTGATTTAACTATTTCTGCTATAAAGACCTTCTTGGACAAATGGATCCTTGCCTTCCTCTTTTGTGTACACAGGTCTTTTAGGAATTTGGCATAGGCTGGGACCTGTTTGATAGCATCAAGTAGAGGTAAATTGATCTTAACTTGCTTGAAGGTCTCCAGCATTTCCTTCATTCTGGCATTCTCCTTATCAAAAAGAGAGGGGCCTTTTAGAGCATGAGGAAATGGCAGTTGTGGTGCTGCTGGTACCTCAGTTGCATGCCTAGCCATCTCATCATCAATTTTTTGTTTTTTTCTTGGCTCATTTTTTTCTTTTTGTTGGGGCTCATCAGCAGCCTTATTATTATACTCTTACTGCACAGCAGCAGGGGATGAGTTCACTTTCTCTTCTACACTCTTCTCTTTCTCCATACTCTCCATGCCCACCTGGTTATCCACCACTCTGCCACTCCTTAGAGTTGTGATTGCTTTAACCTCCTCATGGGTCGATGTGCCTTCACCAATCATGTAATGACCCTTTGGATTATTCATGGTCAGGCTAGGTAGCCTGCCCTCCTCTCTTTTAGTTAAAGCATTGGAGATTTGACTAAGCTGGTCTTCAATTTTCTTTATGCTTTGATTGTGAGAGTTCACAATTTGGAACAAAGAGCCCAAAATTTACAATGATGACAAAACTTGTTCTTCAAAAGATGAGGCTCTAGGCTGTGGTGGGGGCAAAGCCAATTGGTGTGGCTGTGGGGTTGACTGCTTGAAAGGTTGTCTAGGCGCATAGCCCTGGTGATTCTGTGGCTATGGTCTGTATTGTAACGCAGGCTGCTGCTCCTGAGGTTGTGGATAATTGTCTTGCCTCCACCTCAAATTGGGATAGTTTCTCCATTGATACCCAGCAGGCTGCTGCCCATATGATTGGAAAATATTAGCATGCTCCATGTCCAATTCAGGGAATTGACTTACTGATGGACATTCTTCAAGTGAGTGTGTGGGGGACTGGCATATGAAGCATGCCTCCTCCACTCGTGCAACCAGCCTAGGTTGCATCACACCCATTAACTTATCAAATTTTAGGTTCATACTGTCCACCTTCCTTTCCAAGTCATTGGACACATTGACCTCATACATCCTTCCTCTAGAGGTGGATTCTTTTACCATTTTAGCTGGAATCTCAATGTCATTTCGGGACAGAGACTCTTGCTGCATGGAATTCTCACTGATGACATCAAAAAGTTCCCAAGCCTCATCAGCTATTTTATGAAGGTAAGTGCCCCACATGAGGCATCCACCATATCCCTATTCTTGGGATCAATTCCTTGGTAGAAGCTCTGGATAAGCTGCCATTGAGGAATTTGATGGTGTGGACATTGCTTCAACAACTCTTTAGACCTTTCCCATGCTCCATGGAAATCTTCAATTGAGAAAAAGAAAGTATGCTCTTCCCCAACTGGCTGGTTTTAGACATAGGGAAAAATTTAGCCAAAACTTGGCATTGGAGATCATTCTAGGATTGTATACTGCCTGCTGGGCATGGAGAGCCAAGTTCTGGCTTTATCCTTTAGGGAAAAAGGAAAACGCCTCAGTTTGGTGGCTTCCTCTCCCAAGCCAGCAAAATTAAATATGGTGCATAAAGTAAGGAACTCATCTATGTGCTTATTTGGGTCTTCTTTACTTAGCCCATGGAATGATGGCAACATTTGGATGGTTGATGATCGAATTTCATAATTGCCTTCTACTGCAGGAAATTGAATGCAGAAGGGAAGTGAATACACCCCTAGTGCATGGTAATCCTTCAGTATTCTTTGTTGCTCACCCATCACAGCTGGCTCAATATTAACAGCAGGGTCTTGTGTGGTGTCCATAAATCTAAGGACTCTCTCTACCTCAGGATTTAAAAGTTCTATTGGAGCTCTAAAGACCTTCTACCAAGCATACACACACACAAAAAAAAGTAAGGAAAGACACTATAGCACACTAAAAAAATTATAAACAAAAATTACTGCTAAAATTCTATTGCTGAATTTAAGGCATTAACAGTAAAGAAATAAAAAATAAGGGAGAGGGGGGTGCAAAGTACGGCAAACAAGCTCAAGTTGCAGCTTCCAACTCCACTTTTTGTTGTTGTTCCAGATCTATAAGAATCCAAAATAAATTTAGTAGCACTTTTATTCAAACACAGATACTATAATAACTGAGTTTATAAACGCTAAAAATAAAAACTCAGGTCTACTAATTAGATCAAGCTTTCCCGGCAATGGTGCCAAAAACTTGTTGGTTTCTTTTAGATTGATGCTGCTTTTATTATTAGAAATGTGAGGTAAGAATATGGTGGCAAAAATAAACCAAAAGGGTGGAGTAAAATGGACGAAAATAGTAATCTAAAAAACACACAGTCCTGGAAGATCCAGGGCCTGTTGTAGCAAGTTTTTATAAGAAAGGGTTGTCCCACAGGGAATTCTAATCAAGAACCACAAGGGTTGTATAGTAGACCTCCAGATCAGGCTACAGATATGACAATCCTAAAGAATGGGAGTTTAGGGTGCCACTATCTACACTACTTTAAAAACAGAAGATAAAACTAAAGAAAGGGGGAAAGAAGGATGATGATGGAGTGAGAAAATAAAATAAAAATGAAGGGAAATAGACAGCTAAGGTTAAATCAGCAATGCAACTCAGTGTTAGAACAAGATCTGCAATAGTCCTTCAGATGGCTACAAGCACATCTGCTAGGTAGAAGAATCTAACCTAACCAAAAGGTAAGGACTAATCATAGGGTTATATGCTGTCCACTACAATGGTCACAGCATATCCCAGGGATTTCATCCAATCAATGGATTAAATCAGAACATGAACACCATTGCAGACACTATGTTTGCAAGGCTACGAGCTCATGCATTCATAGGAGCGCACAATCCTGAAAACTCGAGTGGAAATTATAAGAAATCTCAGGCTGAATGAGCACTTAGATTCAGCTAGTCATTGCTACAGAAAGGCCTGAAATGACCCAGCTCATAAGTCTGCAATCTCTGCAAAACTCAGATCTAAACACTGAGTATGGTGATGCAAAACAAAGGAGAGTTTAGCTCTGCAACAATCTCTCACTTGGCTACAAGCTCAAGTGCTGAGAAGAAGAATCTATCTCGACCTTATGATTCAGACCAGCCCTAGGGTTATACCTTGCCCACTTGAATGGCCATAGGTTATCCCAGAGGTTATCCTAATCACAGATGAAGGAGATAGAACATGAATTTTACTATTGTCACCATGGTTGCAGGGCTACAAGTTCATGCAACCATGGGATCATCAAATCCATACACATCTATGTGAAAAATACCGAGAAAATACAGATCCAATGGATCTTTAAGCATGGGATTTCATTGATTAAAAGGAACTTACAATGAGTGCCCACAAGACAACAGTCTATGTAAAGAATCCCAAAAACAGCTCTCTATGTATTCATAAAACCGATTACAACGTAAAAATAAACTCAGCTTCTACAAAGAACTTACCCCAACATTGATGCTGTGCTAAGGTAAGAAGAAAAAGAAAAGAAAAGAAGAAGGGAAACTAAACCCTAACCCTAATTCTAAATATAAACTATGATCCAACTATTCTCGGATCTCCCTCAAAATAGAATATAGCTCAATAAATATACAACCCTTTGTAGCAGCTATGTGCAATAGCCAATCAGAAATTAGAAGAGAAATGTCCTCATTTTAACTACTATCATGGCTCATTTGTGGCCATGTATTGTCTCAGGAAGTGGGAAACAACTTGGCACCTCGGGATGTGTGCCCTAACTGTTATAGAATCCTAAGAATACCCCTGTCTATGGACTGAGAAGTAGGGAGCTTGTGCCTTGCGAGGTTGTCTTTACTTGATTTGCTTCTCGCGTGGCTGGAGTTGTTGCTGAAGAAGAGCTCGCGAAATTCACTTTACTGTGAATAGCACAGTTCACGCAGATGAGGTTTCAGGTAGCCCAGGTCGTGAGGATCTCATTAGGCTGGATTGCGGCTCGTGAGGATGGATTTTGAGCTTTGCGTGGATGATTTTCAGGATGACATGCGCTTCTCGCATGGCTGGTTTCGTCTTTGAAGTGCGCGAGGTTTGCACGAAGCAAATCTTCTGAAGCTGAACTGCGCGAGAACTACATGCAGTGCAAATTTGAAACCTTTCCCTTAATGAACTACACAAGTTCTACACGAGCTATTTAAATGTTGCAGGCTTGAGCTTCGCGAAATCTGCGCGAGAGGATTTTCTGAGCAAAATGAACTGCGCGAGGGTTCCTCTATGCTTGTTTGCTATTGTGCAGATCCTGTTGCAACAGTCTCCTCTGCTTGGGGCAGGCTTCCTTTCATCTGTTGGACTTCTAGGGCCTACTTAGGCAATCCAAATGATCATTATGGTGTGTACCACCATGGTGTACTTTATGGTCTTCAAACAGCTCTAAGATTTGGCTTTTAATCCTCTCTTCTTGGCTTCCAAAGTGTGGACTATTGCACTAAGCTGTAGTTTTATTTTTAACTACAAAAATGCTCAAAATACAATTATTAGATGGCTCCAAGGTGTAGTAAAGTCTAGGTTAGGAGGTAAAAATTGACATTTTCCAGTGACTAACACGTCCATGGGCTACAATATCTCTTTTATATCGCCCAGTTTCATTATATCCCTCAGTTATAACAACGACTAGTTGAGATGCTGTAGGTGCGTTATATACTCGTTGGTCGAGCTGACAATTCTATCTAATAATAATGGAGTAATGGTTGATAGGACGCTAGTTGCATAGGCTTCTCAAGAATGATGTGTAAGGATTTCGATGAAGAATAGAAATCAATTTTTCAATTTTTTCTTGGCGCAACCCAGGGAAATACTGAATTCTATTATCAACTTCATGCTTAGTGTCATAAAAATATAGTTTTTTTTTTATACGACATAAAAATATAGTTGTAAGTACACTGCGACATCATTTGTGGTTATTAATGATGAAAGGGAATGATAAATTTTACCATGAACTCTGACTGTATATATACCCGTAGAAGAATTGACAAGCTGGTGATCAAGGTTCACCCCCATCGATGTGAAAGCGAAGACACTTTTATAAGCACAAATATATTTGTTAAACTCCTTTGAATCCTCAATTTGAGACATGTATAAAATATATAAAGCAGTTGGGATGTGATTAATATGTAACAATCTCTCCATTTGAGGAACATAATGTTGGAGGTTCACTCCTAAGATGCTTCGCATGACAATAAATACAATCAACAACTAATTGAACTTCATGTTCCTTCCTTGATAATCTTTTGCTTCGACCTTTCACATGTTTTGTTATGTTTATATCATTATTCTTTTTGTTTTTTTAAAAAGTAAAACTTGATGTACCTGAAGAGAATGAGTAAGAAGGAGTAAGTAGGTTTTATTCTTTCATGTTAACTGCAAAGGATGAGAGAAGCAGACGCATTTTGAAAGAGACTATGTTTATGTAATTTTAACAATCGATGGTAGTACGTGCTTGGGAAGTTAGGACAAGCTATTTATCCAAGGTTTCTATTATCATCTTCTACTCCCTGCCTGATTATTTCTATTCTAGAAGAAGCAACCATAACTTCTGGTTGTTCTAAGTTGGAGTTCCTGCTACTACAACCCAGAAATTGATTTTTTCTTCCATATATTGCTTAACGCTTTGATAGTAGACGTTCCTTTTCATCAATGTCCATTGTTGCATAGCGTTCACGAGCTCTGTTACGTTTCCTTTCTTTTTGTGTAGATGTCAGTCTTGACTTGTGTTCTTTTTGGAAATTATTATCTATGAGCAATATTCCTTCAAACTACACAGATGGTCAGTTATAATTATTGCTTATTTCTAGAAGAGGAATATATGTACATAGGTAAATATCAAGGTGTATACAATGGAGGGTAACCGACCATCCCCGGATGAGATACGTTTTGGAATATTTATTAGTCCAAATAAATTCGGTAATTAAATATTGGTGAAAGATTTCAGTATAGACATAGTAGATTATTACATGATTTACTAAACAGTAAATACGAACCAAATGTAATCTAAATTGAAAATAATAGGAATGAATAATATAAAATATAAGTGTAAGATAAATATTATTCACATTGAGAGAATTCGGTCATTATCACAAGACAAATATGGGAAAAGAAAGGGAAAATCAGCAAGTAACTAAGATAGTAACTAAGAAGCGGGTTAGTCAGATTCAAAGTCTTCTCAAGGTGCGTGAACCATTTTTTCATGTCACGTGATGAAGTGCATTTTAATTTTTTTTTCTCTTTATGATAGTAAAAGTTGAACATTCTCGGTATCAGTTAAACTCCTAGCTCAAAGGGTTTGCAATTAGTTTGTTTACTGAGTGGTTGTAATCGACATGGGGTCAAACTCGGTATCAGTATCGGTATCGGTCCGTGGAGGATCGATACGAATCAGCCGATATTGAGTTGTATCGGTACCTTTTTTCAAATTTTTTTTTTTTAAGAAAATAACTTCCTAAGATCTGACATTTAAGTAGGAGAAGGGACGAACATTAGTCACCAATAATGAAACGGAAGTAGAAAGTAAAGAGTAGCAGAGAAGTCATAACTTGCGCAATATTTGTATTGACACTTTCGGGGGCACGGAACAGAACACCATTTGTTTGATGGATAACCAGACCTTCAAAAAAAGGGTAAACAAGAGTGTTAGATATAGAGAAAATCTTGGGAAAGGCCAAAGAATATTAATCCAAGTTAAATGCAATTATCAATAGTAAATGATGTACTTTGTCATCCATATACGACCCTAAATACTTTGAGTCATACTTTTACTACTTAGGAGGGCCAACAAAATATTGGCAAAAGTGAGCGGGAGTGAGCTCAAATCCATATTTGCACAATGGAGTGGCTCAGTTTTATTTAGTGGTTTGAAGGATTCAATTTTATTCTCTATTTTATTTCGAAGTGGGCTTGGAATTTCGTTCATGCCCATAAATTATTCATGTTTTTGGTTTAACTAATATGATGGTTATGACAATTGACATTTATGACATTGAATTAATCTATATGATGGAGATACCATTGGCCAATCCAGTAGACCAATATAATGCATGCCCAAATGTTATGACCCAAGTTTTTGCAACCCATCTAACGGTAGTAGACGGGGTGGAGCACCGAGTCCAATATGGGTACTAAACAACCTTAACTTTCTCAAAAGAAAAGAGAAAGAATTTTAAATTTAGAAATTGGTGTTGCTAGCACCGATTTCCCTTCTTGCCTCTTTCTCTCTCTACTTAGCAAGTAGACTCCATTTAGGATTCTAATTTGTGACAAGATCTTCTTGCCATTTCAAATTCTCTTTCTCTCTCTAGTCACTTTCTCACTCTAAATGGAAAGACCCAACTACCTAGGATTCAACAGAATGTGTCATGCGGCACACTCAATCTTCAAACATGTTATATATTTGTGCGTGGTGTTATATATGGATGCCATGATAGATTTATATTGGCACCCATCCCAAGCTACTCAAATCCCAACCGTCCATTAGAGTCCAAACTAGGGACTTAGAGGGTAATTGGAAAGAACCCAACCCAATGCACATCTTTATCTCTCTATACTCACTTCCTCTCTAATGCTCACTCTTTCTAAACAGTCACAATACCCAAATAAATCCCATACAACCCCTATGATTTCTCAAATCCAAAATGGCAATGAAAATCATTTCTTTTTATACTTATATGATACATATATGGAGTGAGTATCATGTCTCAAGTGTGGGCCGTTTAATACACTAGCCAACACTCTTGTTCCAGCATTCCCTCAAACACCTCCATGTAGCCCATCTTCTTGGATCAAAATTAGGAAAGGATGAAGAATAAGAAGGTCCAACAAGGACTCTATTGTAAGAAACTCCAAATTTCTCACGAGGCAACACTTGTCTCTATTTCTATCTCAGCCATCGAGTGTCAAACGTGACAACCACCAAACCATATATAAATCGCTCTGCACCCGACCTTCCACCCTTCTTTCTTGATTGATACACGACAAAGGATTCTCATGCAATTGCAGCTTTACACAATTAAGAAAGAAAGAGAGTCAAGAAGGACTCTCCATTTAGCAACTAATTTTGATATCAATATTCCTAATCCTTCTCCCAAGAGAGTCGTCTCCTTATATTGCCAAACTTAAGATTTTATGAAAGAACAAGACTCCTTGGAATCTACACGCCAGCCATGGCGAGCAGCCACGCCGATTAATACCCCATATCTCTCTTCTCTCTCCATTCTCACGTGAAAAACAAAGCTATGCCTTTATTTCTCAGGTCTCGTAGATTAACCAAGCTACTATTTCTTATCTTCCTTCTTGTTGTTGGACTCAGTCTTTTACTACGTGAACGTGTGTTCGAGAACCGATGTCGAAGGGAAAACCAAGGAAAAAGAACCAATCCAAAGAGAAGAAAAAGATCAGATTATAGAGCATGGTGATGAATCTGAACCATCTGATAGCTCTGATTTTGAAGAGTATACAGATAATTACTACATAGATGAGTATGATGGTGTAGAACCTGTAGAAGATGATGTTGATGAAGATTATGATACAGAGATTGCAGATGATGGTGATTTAGAACTTAAGAAATTTACAGAGCAAAGAGGTTCTACTCCAATCGGTCATTTATTGTTCTTTTTGCTTGATCTGATATCTCACATCCAATTGAGTATCATGTCGATCCACAGTCAAAATCACATCGTTGGACGCCACCACCATCCCTTGGACACTTGATTACCACATGATCATGTGCCATAGCAGCAACACCCATAATTGCAAACATAATCAAAGGCGACGACTAGTCGAGAAGATCGTAAGATCTTTACCGAACCGATGCGTAGGCCCAAGTTTCTTGATTCAGATCAACACAATTTCATGTGCACGCTCCAACAAGTGGGTGCCCTTCTATCCATCCAAATCTACACTTTTACACTGTTTGTGATGATTATATGAAAGCTGTAATTTTTCATTCTTAGGTTTTGTGTGGATTCACAAAATGGTTATGGTCAAAGGGTTGACCCTATGGTTGAACTCATCGGCCGAGAACTATAGTATACTATATCCTTTCACGTGACACACAAGTGTGCTAGAAAAATAGATCCTGAGGACTATAAATCGGGCACAAAGAAAGCCCATGTCAAGGGTGGGCTGCTGCCCCGTTCTGTGTTTGACTGTGCACTCGATGTGGAGGTCTTCGTTTGACTGTTTCAATCCCGAGGATCCAATTAGTTTCTGACCTCGGTCAAACCGTGGACTCCCCATAAAATCATATGATTTATACATCTAACGGTTCACATTGATCCACATGTCCTTATTTTTATAAATTTTAGTATCCAAAAATATGCGAATATATTTATTTACACTTCAAATATTTCATTCGTTTATTTATGTAAATCTGGGTCCAGTTTGACCCATTAAATTAAGAGAATAACAAACCTATGGGCCGGAACCCATAGATCGAAATAAAGATCATTTGAACATCTGATAAATAGAGGGTCAGATTTCAATCAAGACTGATACACCTCGGTCTTTGCACCACCTAAGGTGGTGCACATAACCATAAAAATTTCTGCACTTTATACCTATGGCACCTTAGTCTAGGTCTGGTTTGACCCTTTTAGACCTAAAGTTTTAGGTCGAGCTGGGATAGGAGACACCGAGAAGGATCCCCCATAAATTTTGAATCTCTTCCCATTTGACGGATAGTTTTATCTGAAAACAAATCCAGCTCGAATTAGGCGGCTGTACAAGTTTCTCAAAAATAATGAAGGGCTTTATACCCTTAGATAACCAATGTCAAGGGGTCTGTTTGACTCCCAATCATCACAAAGGACCATGGGTCTGGTGGGCCATCTAGTCTATGGACCCTTAATGGACTTGTATATCCAATGTAACCAAACGCGCATTTTGAGAAATCGCGGACCAATCTTCAAGGATGGCCCAACCCACCTCCTAAGTCTTAATGGACTCATCAGAGGTATTATCTATCTATGCTATGAAGCATATGGTATGTCGATGATTATACAATGTGATGATCTTGATCATGAATGAGTGATCGTTCAGTTAATGGTCTTAATGATCAAACCAATAGTGACAATCATAGGGTATCTAAACATCCACTACACTGATGACATCGGTAGGATTAAATTATTCTAAACTCAATCACGTTCACCTTAAAATACCTGTATCGAATATTTGATGGTTTATAAGTGATTGAATCATACCGAGATTAAACCTTATCGGAATCATGTAAATGATCAGTCCGTTTTTATCAGATCGACAAGATATATCTGATGAGATCAATGTAACATCACTTGAGTTACGTAATTTAGAACTCATGTACCTTCATCATAGGTCACCTCCTTCTCTCTCTTAAAGATGAGTGAGACATCCTTTGTTACTCTTAGACCACTCTGTAACCCTATAATGTCTTAGAGTTCAATGCAATATCTTAGAGTTAAAGTGTAACGCACCCTTGTAATAATACCGATTTGATATCAATATTTCTAATATCTCCTTATGGTTGAATTGTGTGTTTGAATCATAGTTCAAAATATTACGAGTAATATTACCTCCCTTATGGTCAGTAATTTTCTTATTATAGGCTTCATTTTTCATTATGTGACATTCATCACTTAGAAATATGTTAGGGCATATATATGATAGGTTAAAAAGGAATAAGATATGACACATGACTTTTAAGCCTTCATCATGGTGGGGTTCCTTTCACTGTCACGCGAAACTTGGAATGTAGGAATCCATATATGGATGCAACACCTCTATGGGAGTATGGGCTACCACACGAAGTATATCTAGGGTACTATGAAACCCATTCCTTGGGTAGCGTAGTTTAGTGAAGATTATTGCACCATGGCTCACTTTATTTAAGTGGCATGAAAATGATACGATAAGAAAGTATAAGTAAGAATAAGATAACATAAGATACGCTGTGAAGGTCAGCTAAATATGAAATTAAGTTCTACATGTGTCATACCTTACATGCCACCGTAAGGGTACAACGTTTACAGCCAAGACGGGCCTTAAGGACAATATGATATGACAGTGTCCCGGCATAAGGGGACACTGATTTTTATGCACGCAACCTCATCGGGCTAGATGTTGATTTACGATATGATATGGAGGTTAGGTGGTTATTGATCAGTCACATAATGTCATTTTATAACCCTTAACTTAGTAATGCGAGGACTTAGTTTGCTACTAATAAGATGTTGATGTGTAGATATTAAAGAAAAATAGTAAAAGAGAGCTAAAATATTAATATTCATCAAAATGAACTAAAAAAGTAATAAAAAGATAATTGAGCGTAAGAAGATGATTCGCCACCTACTAAAAGCGCAGAAATCATATTTTACGATTGAGCGCTAATACTCAAGCCAAAGAAGAGAAAAATGAGAAATCGTAATTTACGATTCTTCAAAAAATAATTCTTCAGAAAGCGACAAAAGAGTAAAAGGCGAAACAGAAAAAAGTGTAGACACCCAAATTTGGTCCAAGACTTGATCGAAACATACTTCGAGAGAGGCGCACCCTCGAGCTTCCGATAGCTTCTCCCATACCCTTAGGAACCTTCCCATACCCTTAGGAATCTTCTCAAACCCCTAGAAACTTGCCCAAAATCCTTAGGAATCTTTCCAAACCCTTAGGAACTTGCCCATACCCTCAGGAATTACCCCCGACCTCTTCGGACCCATAGTTACCCTCCCGGGCAATGGTTAGAGAGAGATGAACCAGGGTTGGTAGGGACTTCTACTGAGGTTAAATCTTATATCATTAAAAAGTAAAAGTTCTCAGCTTTCTAATAAGCCAAGAATCACTTCAATCCGAGTTGTACGTCAAAAGTTACGGGGATCCGAGCAATGCCCAGGAATCGCACTTGGCTAGGGCATATATGGCGCATCTAATACACATGCCAAGCATAGGTGGGACCCACCTCGGGCTCTAAACTTTTAGACACTGTATCTATGCTTGGCGTGTGTAATACTTGCGCGAGGCTTAGCTACAGTAACTGTTGGTTTTTGCTCGAAATCTACTTTTAGGGTTTAACTTGTTGACCATCTCAATGTTTAGGATGGGTTTCATTAGGACTGTTACACCCCTGATTATCCTATTTACAACCCTTTAGTCATTAGAAATCTCACCCTATCATCCACCATTGAAGCCCATTGCCCACATTTCCAAGCTCTCAAAATCCTAGGAAACCTTAGATTAAGAGATTACCTAATTGCTAACCCTAATTAGCACCTAAGCACCCTCCTAACCTCCTTATTTCCTATAAATAGAGGGGAACCCCTCCCTTTACAAAGGTTTGAAAATTTTCTAAAAGAGAGAAAAGAGTAAGAGATCTATCCCTCCCTTGTGTGCACCAAATATCCATACAAATTTCAGAATTCTAAATCATCTTAGAAACCCAATCCTTCTTCAGAAACCCTTGAGTTTAGGAGAACACTACCCCCTAGCCTTCTTCCTCTACCCCTTAGCTACCAAGCCTTAGAGTTAGAACTCTTCATTCAACCATCCAGGCCATCGGAAGCTCACTAAAGCACCCTCACACGAAGGACCACAGTGGTGCTACAAGGGTCCGAGAGCTCCGGCTCTCCCCTCTACTCCTCTACTACTCTACCTTCTTAGCTTTTGCCCTATCCTTGAATTTGTGCCGTTACGTCGCCAAAATCTCGATAGTGACAGAGGGGCATAAATAGGATCATAGTGCCTTCGGGCAAGAGGAAGTGCTCTTTTTAATTTTAATTTTTCTTTTATCTTGGGTCATAAGTAGAGACCGCTTTAGAGCAGGTTGATCGGGTGCCTAACACCTTCCCGATCGATAACTGAAGCCCCTACCTAAGAGCCTTTGGCGTAGACCGGTGAATTAGAGTTACATTTTTGGCACTTCGGTGCTTATAAAATTGATTTAGGTTACCCGGGACACCAAAAGCTCCAGGTGGCGACTCTATATCTTTTCATGAGTGTGCATCGTCACGACAGGATCTTCGAAAATCTCATGGTTGAACAGATGGCGACTTTGCTGGACAGTAGCTAGTAGAGCTTCCCCTTGAAACTTGGCCTTTTTCTTTATTTTTACTAAAATTTACTTATTTTTCTCTTATTTTTCATTCACCCCTACGATTCTGTCAATTTTCTTACCCCTAATTTTCCGTCATTTTACGTTCCTTAGCCGATCGGCGGGCCTACTTGCGCATTATCTTTATAATTCTTCTATTTTTCATCATTTACGTGCCTTAGCCGATTGGCGGGCCTACTTGCGCATTGTCTTTATGATTTCTTTACTTTTCATCATTTACGTACCTTATTCGATTGGCGGGCCTACTTGCGTATTACTTTACGTTTGATCATATCTAATCAGTGGACACCGGCCAGTAGAGGAGGCACGTGACCTTCACCCCCCCGTTTTTGGATTTTAAAGAAAACTCCCATAAAATCTGAAATTAAAATTGAACCAAGAGGGGACTCAATTTATTTTTTCCGGTAGTATATTTTCATGGGTTGGGAATTTTAGGCAAAGATATAAACGTCCCGGTTCTCGGTACGACGACAGCCCCTAGTGGTGATGATTCGGAAAAGAACCACCCCACCTAGTATCTGAGAAGGTGCTTGCGCTGGAGGTATATCGGGTGGGTAACCTATCCAGTTACAAAGCCTAAAATGCTTGGGGGAGAGCATTAGTAGTCCCGAATCGGCCTTGTATCCCAAGGTGCGGTGAGGAGAGACCTGGTGCAACTAAGAAATTAGTTCCCGGAAGCATTGCTTCCAGAAAGCCAAAAAAAAGAGACCAATTTCGGGTTGCTGTTCTACTGTAAAAAATATTTGACCCCACTGTTTGTGCCTAGGGCTTGTAAAATATGCCCCAAGCCACCTTTCCCCAGGTTTGCGTTGGCACATGTAATACACGCGCCAAGCTTAGAAGGACCCATATTTTCTTTGGCGCATGTAATACACGCGTCAAGCTTAGTCTAACCAAATTTGGCCTGGCGCATGTCATAGACACGCCAAGCTTGACTTGAGCAGTGCAGCCCGATTTCGAGGCCTTTTTCACATCCCCGAGTTCCCTGCTTAGTGGTTTAGCACCTTTGATAGGTCCCGCACTCTCCAACACCCAATACACTCCCGCTAGTCAAAAGAGGGTAACTTCTTATCGACTCGCTCCAGGGGATTGTTAAGTACTAAAAAATGCCAGTTTTCACCCCTTAACCTGACCTTTGATGGACCTGTGAGCACACTAATAAACACATGTTGAGTCTGTTTTGTAGATAGCAATAAAAGACAGGAATAGTGCAGAAAACCACTCAAAAATGCTGCACAAAGAAGTCCATCTCTCAGCACAATGCAGACCCAGCAATGGCACATAAGAGGGCTGGACACCATTGGCCACTTGGGGCATGTGGCAACAACAGGGTAGAGTTAAGGATGTGAAAGCAGGCAGAAAACATCCTATCGAGAGGTTATCTGAAGGCTTCGATAGGAGCTGAGGGCTAAAAATGGAGGAATTCGTGCAGATGGAAAGGTTTCGATTGGATCTGAAGATAGAGAAAGGAAGAATTCGTGAGGATTGAGAAGTTCAATAGGATCCAAGAACCTATCGAGCAGCTGAAAGAAAGGAAGAAATCATCCTATCAAAAGCCTGCCTGAGGTGTAAAGGGAACCTATTGGATGGTTGCCTGGACCTATCGAGATGGAGAAGTTAGAGCTCAGATCTATCAGAAGGTACTTGAACATTTCGACAGGAGTGAGAGCAATCCTATCAAAATACTGGCATGCAGAGCTAAACCTGTCGAATGCTCCAGACAAAGGGGCAGAGAACGCTGAAGCTTCAAGAGAAGGCTCATCCTATCGGAACCTATTGAAGAGATCTGAGAACCTAGCAAAAGGACCAAAAAGCTCCATTTGAACATGTCAGAAGCTTCCCCAACCTGTCAAAATTGTGTGAAGAACTTCTCACAAAATAGGCTGTTCACACGCTACAACTTGGTGACCTGTTGCACGCAACTCGAGGCACTTTGGTGACCGGCATGACGATCCTAAAGATGCCCTAGGAAACCCTAACCAACCCCACATGCTCTAACAAAACTCTAAAGAACTCTGAGGACCTTCTAGAAGGGAATATTAGCGGGAGAAATGAGAGGGAAAAGCTATATAATGAGATCCCCAATTAGAATTGGGGGATCAAAATCTAGAGATTAGGGCTTGCAACAAAATTCTGTTTTCCCTCCTTTAGCTCAACGATGGTTGGCTAACTCCCTCGGAGCAGCAAGGGGTGAGGTCTGATCTGTAATTGGGTAAGGTTGAGAGTGTTATTTGTGGGTCAATTGCTGCACAGACTACATATCTGAGAGCATTTCATTGTAGAGTGAGTTTTATGCAATGTAAATGTTGATTTTAATATTTTAATTAGATCTATAGTTCCCTTGGTTTCATTTGGTGCTCAATCGAATTTATGTAGAGGCGCTTGCTGATCAGCTCACCTACTTAACTGGTAGACCTCTTGGAGACCATTTGATCTCCCTAGATTTGATATCCTTGTAATTGGCTGTGTCTATGACTTGGTAATTACAGTATTTGTAGTGGTTTTGATGCTCTAATTGAAACCGTTGAGTTGGAGGAAATCTATAGGATGGTCTGTGACCATTGAAGTGGATAGACCATAGCCTTAAGATAAGTTCAATCTCTGATTTCACTTGGATTCTTCTACCTTAAAACTTTGGGTTGGATGAAGTCTATAGGATGGTCTGTGACCATTGAAGTGGATAGATCATAGCCTTAAGATCAGTCAAATCCCTTGGTTTATAGTAGATTCTTCTACTCTGCAGCTGTGCTTGTAGCCAGCTGAGGGATTAGTGTGCTTTGAATCTCCTGTAACACGATCAACTCAACCCAATTGCAGTAAGTCCAAACTCTAAGCTGTTATTCTCCATTTTCTATTTTTAATCCCTTCCAATTATGAGATCTGAACTCTGGACTCGATCCTAGTTAATTTTGCATTTTATTTGTAGTTTAGTTTAAGTGACAACCCTTTAAAACCTCTCCCCTTTCTTTTACTAACGTAGTATTAGGTAGGGTGCCAGATCTCTTTCAGATATGGAGATTTACCATATTTAGAACCCACCTCCCTGTGAATATTCCCTTACTTACTCTTTTAAAACTTGCTACAATAGGCCCTGAATACTTGCAGGTGTGTGTGTGTGATCTGCCTTGAATTGAGTGAATTTAAACCTCTTTTTGAATGCAAGGCAGTTTACCAACAAATTTTTGGCGCCGTTGCCGGGGAGGTGTGCTTTTAAAATGGTAGATCTTTGGTTTAGTTTAGATAATGGATCTGTGATAGTTTGTTTGATTTTTCACTAACTGTGTTTGTAAGTCTTGTTGTTTTCTAGTTGTTTTTGTCATTTCATCAGATCTGGAGCTGCTGCTAAGGAAGAACATTGTGCTAGAGGCTGCTCTTGAGTTTGCTTCCCTCTACCCCTATTAATTTGTCAGATCTATTGATTTTGTTTTAGATTCATTGCTCATTTATTTTTGTTCCGGATTATTATGTTTGAAGATTTGCTCTGCAGTAAGATTGTGAGTGGTGCATGTTTGGAAGGAGAACTATGAACCATCAGATTGTTTCATTAAATTCAGAGGTTGAAAGAATTCTCAGATTTAGACAAATTTCACCCACATCTGTTGCAGCTGAATCTGCAGAAATGGGTGAGCAACAACAGCCTAGAACTCTAAAGGAATTTAATGCACCAGGGGTTTACAATTCCCCCTTCTGCATTCAATTCCTTGCTGCTCAAGGAAATTATGAAATTAAGTCTTCCATAATCTAGATGCTACCCTCATTCCATGGCCTAACCAAAGAGGATCCATACAAGCACATTGATAAATTCTTAGGACTATGCACCACTTTCAATATCACAGGTTTGGGGGAGGAGGCAACCAGGATGAGACTCTTTCCTTTTTCATTGAAGGATAGAGCCAGGGCCTGGTTATCCATGCTTTCCCCCAACAATATTCAGTCCTGGAGTAATCTTCAATGTCAATTTTTGTCCAAAATTTTCCCCATGTCCAAGACAAGCCAGTTGAGGAAGGGCATTATCTCATTTGCTCAAGATCCAACTGAGGATTTTCACCAATCTTGGGAGAGATTCAAAGAACTCCTGAAGAAATGTCCCCATCATCAAATCCCCGAATGGCAACTTGTCCAAAGTTTCTATCAAGGGATTGACTCCAAAATCAGGGATATGGTTGATGCCTCTTGTGGTGGTACTTACCTCCACAAAACTGCTGAGGAGGCTTGGGAGTTGTTTGATATCATTAGTGAGAACTCCATGTAAAGGGAGACTTTGTCTAGGAATTTAGATCCCCCTAGAATGGTGAAGGAGAATACTACCAGAGGGAAGATGTATGAGGTAAATGTGCATAGTGATTTGGAGAAGAAAGTGGACAGTTTGACATTGAGATTTGATAAGCTCATGGGAACAATGCAGTCACCCATGGCTGCTAGAGTGGAGGAGGCATGTGCTATATGCCAGTCCCCCACTCACTCCCTTGAGGAATGCCCCTCATTTGTCCAATTTCCAGATTCTGTTCTAGAGCATGTGACTGCCACCCAGTCCTATGGGCATCAGTCTGCTGCTGGGTACCAATGGAGAAACCACCCCAACTTGAGGTGGAGATAAGATGCCTACTCAAACCAGTAGCAGTAGCCACAGCAGCCCATGCCCTATAAAAATGCTCAACCCTACCACCAAAGTTATGTTCCCAAGCCTCATTACCAGCAGCCCATGACCCAGCCTGTGGGCCAGCCTGTGCAGCAACCTGCACCCCCTCCAGCTGTGAGATCACTTTCTTTCGAGGAACAAGTTCTGGCCTCATTGCAAAATTTAAGTCCCTTATCTCAAACTGTGCACTCTCACAGCTAAAGCATTAAAAAGATAGAAGACCATCTTGGTTAGCTGTCTAATGCTTTGACTAAGAGAGAGGAAGGGAGGCTACCTAGCCAACCATTGGATAACCCAAGGAGACAGTTTGTAGTGGGTGAAGTTTCCTCCACCTATGAGGAAGCTAAATCTATTACTACATTGAGGAGTGGAAGGCTGGTGGATAATCAAGTGGGCTGTGAGCTTGTCAGAGATTTGGAAAAAAAGAAGTGGTTTTCAAAAAGACACAATAAGAGCCAGTAATGGTGGACAACTAGGAACAACCCAATTTGAATAAGAAAGAGAATGAGGATGCTTAAGAAAATAAAAAATTTAAAAAGAAAGATGACCAGTTGGCTAAGGCTGCAAATGAGGGAGTAGTCCCACATTTGTCATTTCCCAAGGCATTGCAAGCACCTTTCCCTTTCGACAAAGGGCAAGGTAAAATAGAGGAAATGATGGAAACTTGTAAGCAAGTGAAGATCAACTTGCCTTTACTTGATGCAATCAAGCAAATTCCAGCCTATGCCAAGTTTCTAAAGGAGCTATACACCCATAAAAGACAGTCTAGGATACATTTATCCAAGAAGGTCTTTTCAGCAGAAAAGGTAAAGCAAATTCTGTCTATTGCAATCCCCACAAAACATCAAGACCCTGGAGTCCCCACTATCCCTTGCATCATTGGGGATCATAAAATTGAGAAAGCCTTATTGGATTTGGGAGCCTGTGTGAATTTACTGCCATATACAGTATATGAGAAGCTGGGCTTAGGAGAGTTGAAGCCCACACATGTGGTCTTGCAACTGGCTGACAGATCTGAAAGGAAGCCTGTGGGGGTCATTGAAGATGTCCTGGTGGGAGTTAACAAGTTCTTTTACCCTGCTGACTTTTTGGTGCTAGACATGGAGCCAAGTAGATGTGTTTCTTTCATACCAATGATTTTAGGTAGGCCCTTTTTGGCCACGGCTAATGCCTGCATTCAATGCAGGTCAGCAGTCATGGAAGTCTCCTTTGGCAACATGAAAGTAAAGCTGAATGTGTTCAACATAGCCCATCAACCCCCTCTAGACAAGGCCTGCTTTTCCATTGATATACTAGAAGAGGTTGTGCCTAAAAACCCACATCAGCTGCTGCAGGGCAATGGTTGGTCTACAAAGGCAAAGCAGCACTCAGGGGATGGACATCTACTGCAGAAAAGATCCATAAAAGGTGACAAGTTTGATGAGCCGGAGGAGACTGTTGACCTTCTAGATCCTCCATGTTAGCCCCTGAGTTCAGTATGTATCATTTGTACCATATTTTGCTTTTATTTTAGGTGTTTACTTTGTGTTTTGATTAATGTTCTTTTGCAATAAAAATGCCATGATAAATACTAAGCCATCATTTCAATATTGCCAGCTGTCCTGAGATAATGGGAGCTTGTCTACAAGGGAAACAAATCGTAGGGCAGCACAACAACAAAGCCTGCTGAGTGCTGAGACTGAGAGTTCACCCTTCGTTAGGTCACATGGTGATTTTGACAGGATATTTGATGGTTTCGATAGGCACTGAGGCTTTTCGACAGGTGAAACCAACTTCTCGATAGGTTAAAAAGGGGCAAAACGAAGATTTCGATAGGTTCTGGATACCTATCGGGAACCTATCGAAAAGATGAATCATGTACCATTTAAACCTATCGGAAGGATGGTTCCACCTATCGGGATCCTATTGAGTCATCCCTTTTGAAAACTTTGTCTGCTAAGCTTTCGATAGGACACATTAACCTATCGAAACCGTCCATTTCATCCTATCGAAATCATATTTCACCCTTTATATATCTGACTATAGGTCATTTCCGCCCCAATCGATACCTTCTACAAAACCCTAGCTCTCTTCCTCATCTTTCGCCTCCCTCCTCCACTAAATCCTCACAGAACCTTTAGTTATTCAGTCTGCCATTTTATAAGTACATTGAGCTTGCGTAGAGGAGCATTTTGCACCTGATTTGGGAGAAATTGGAGCTGTGCATTGCGATATCTGTAAAACCC
Source organism: Chloranthus sessilifolius (assembly GCA_021018995.1). NCBI lineage: Eukaryota > Viridiplantae > Streptophyta > Magnoliopsida > Chloranthales > Chloranthaceae > Chloranthus > Chloranthus sessilifolius. Next base: position 79,225,341 of record CM037592.1, on the reverse strand, counting down.
TAGGAGTTTTGGGGAAAGTTGCCTTCCCACCGCCAATCTGTTGTTGTTCTAAGTATTAACCTCTGAATTTTATTACAAGTTGGTGAGTGAGCAATCCTTGAGAGTAAAATGGCCGAGCCTGAGGAAACCCTAGCAAACCTACTCCGGAGACCAGCCACTTCTACCCCCAAATCCTCCAAGAAATCGAAGCCAGCTATCAAACCACCTGTGAAGAGGAAGCTCTCTGAGGAGACGCCTAAGAAGGCTCCTAAGGCCAAGAAAGCAAAAGCTGTTGAAATTCAGGAGCCTGAGGTAGAAACACCCTTAGAGAGGGCTGCTCCAACTGTGGAAGCCCCTTTGCCCACCCTTGACAGACCACCTACAGTAGAGCTTCCAGCTGTGTTAACCACCCCCAATGAGTTTGTGGATAATTTGAGTTTTGTCCTTGAGACAGACTTTGATCTGGCATACTTTGCCAACATTGGGGAGTGCTAGGGGACACTAGAATATTTAAAGAAGGAAGCTTTGCTACCCCTACTTATGCCCTTGAAGGAGAATGTGTACCCTAGGCTGGTTAAATTGTGGTACCAGAATTTGAAAAAGAAGGTGGTGCCTGGGAAAGACGCTGTACTGGAGATTTTGATTGATGATTGGCAAATCACAATAAATAGTGAGGATATTGGGATGGCTTTGGGAGTTCCACACAAATTTGACTCCAATAGATCTGAGGGAGCACCCAAATGGGTTACATTCAAAGAAATGGCTAAGGAGCTCACTAATGGAATTGTGGGATCTGGTGAATCCTTGATGAGAAGAGATCTCCAACCCAGTCTTAGATTCATTGATACCATTTTGAGGAAAAATGCTTATGTCACTGGGCACCTGCAGGAGAGAAGGCCCCCAATTGTAGATGCCTTGTACTACTGTTCACAAGGGCAATTTTTGAGTGTACCTCAATTGATTTTTGAGACAATGGTGGACATCAATCACAAAGTGCTGAAAAGACAGGCATTTGCTAAAAGAGGAGGACTGCCTTTTAGCAGGCTCATTACATGCTTACTCAAGACTGGGAAGTATGTGGTCAAGAGGAATGAGCCAATGGAGAAGCTGACCACAAATGTGTATGGGAAACGGGAATGGTCCACCAGCCTCACCTTAATTAAGAAGAGTAAGTCAGCTGGAATGGAGAAGGCTGAGGAGGTGGCCACTACCATGGCAGCAAATCTTCCTACTGCGATACCACCATCCATCCCTTTACCTACCCTACCTCTCCCATTACCCACGCCTCCACCCACGTTGCTTTTTCCCTTTGTATCTGTCCCTCTTCCAATAGACCTCTTTCCACCCACCTCTGGACCTGTTTTACTCTCACCCACCACTCATGTCTTCCAACCTGAATTCCTTGCACCTCCTACATTCTCAGAGCCCACCCTTACCATGTATTCTCCACCCATTTTCCAACCCATTTCTGATTGCTCCCCTCCTCAACCCCTTCTGCATACACAGAGTGTGGCCCAGTTCACCACCACTGGGTTCACTGCCCTCATGACTTCAATTATGGAGGATGTTGCTCATGAGTACACCCCACTTCCCGACTCTTCACACTCCACTCCCCCTCATTTTAACTATGCACCCTCTTCTCCTTTCCATCCCATCCAAACACCTGTTCCCTCTACCCCCACCATGCCTGACACTTTCACCTAAATTCTCTCCCTCTTACAGTCCATTCAAACTCAATTGATAATCAATATTGACAACCAAGCCCTCATGAGCTCCTGCCTTCAATCCATTCAGTCCACACTCAGTCCACCCTCTCTAGCTCCCCAACCCTCTCACACTTCCCCACTCTTCCCGGTTCTTTCACCTCTCCATTTATCTCCTCCGTCTTCCCCCATTGCTTCACCTTCCACAACAACTACCCAGTCTGTGGAGGTAGTAGCTCCACCTTTTCCCATACCTCCTTCCTCACCATCCTTTACTCCTTCCTCCCCAGCAGTAGTAGCTACTGCAGCTGCTGCGTCACCCATCACCCATTCTCCCACTCTTGTCCCTCCTGTATTTAAAGAGGCCTCCACCAAAACAGAGCTTTGTCAAGATTTGGTTTCCTCCACCCCCTCCTCTTCTTCCACTCCACCACCTTCCTTGCCCATTATCCCCAGGTCCCACATCTACATTTCCCCTTACCTCACCCTGCTGTATGCAATGAGGGACAACCCCTTCATCCGTAGAGATGTCCTGAGTGGTATGGCAGCCCTCCGCATTTCCCTGGAAGTCTCTTATGAGGAAAGGATTACTCTCCTAGAGTTGGCGCAGAGGATCCAGTTGCGTGATATTTCTGAAGGATGGAAGGAAATCCTCACTCGTTATCAGTCGACCAAACTCATTGCTGAGGCTCAGACTCGTATTGCGAGTTTGAAAGGAAGAATGCTGACAATCTTCAGAAACAATTATCCAATGCCAGGGACGTCATTAAGGCCACTCAGGAACTCGCTGAGACCACTCAACTCTATGCTGCGAAAAAAATTGACATGCTGGAGAGAAGGATTGCCTTGATGACTTCTCAACCTTATCAACCACCTCCTCTTACTTCAGCCCCTTCGGACAATCCTACCTCCACCCAACCTTGTCCACCTTCTTCCACTCAGCCTACTCCTCCACAACCTGTAGATGTCCCCCCTCAACCTACTCCTACCCCACCTGTAGCTATTCCCCCTCCTCCATCCTAAGCTCCTCCTCCTGTACAACCTACCCCTCCAAAACCTAAGAGGACTTATACAAAGAGGAAGGTCACTGCAACGAGAAATGCATCCCCCTTCGTCAAGAAATAGGGAAGTCACCGCTACCACCGAGGAGGTAGCCCCCACCAGGTCCCCACATGACACCTCCTCCACTCTACTCTCCAAGGAAGAAAGAAGACAGACTACTGGTGCCCTTGGACTCAATCCTACTGCCCTCTTCCCATCTAATTCTGATTAAGATGATTGGTCCATTCCTCTTGCTGCCTCTACAAAGAAAAGTACGAAATCTGCTACCTAGTCTGAGGAGGCCCACAAGCAGTCCACCAAGAAGTCCCAACCACAAAGTAGAACTCCTTTATCAAAGGACGGTTTGAAAAACCTGCAAGATTTATATGATTGGCTTGATGATACGTGTAAATAAATGTAGTTTAGTTTTTCTATTTTGCCCTTTGTACAAATTTTTTACTGATTAAATAGTCATTTCTTTTTGCGTTTTCCCTTTCTATGTACTACCATGCTCCCCACAGTGAGGACACTGTTTAGTTTAGGTTTTGGGGTGTGGCAGGTGTGCCAATGAAATGAGTTAATGCTAGTGCAGCTATGTTGAAAAAAAAAAGGTGATTTCCCACCTTATTTTTTGGAAAAGAGGAAATTAAAAACTTTTTAAAATTGAAATAAGCTGTAGTTTAATAGTCTTCATGAAACAAATGTCAACAATTTTTGAAAATTTTTTGATGTGTAGTAAACCTGAAATGAGAAAAGACTGTGAGGATGCCTATTAAGACCTGAAAAGTACCACTTTTCACCTCTTAACTTAATCTCTGTTAGACCCTTAATCATTTAATAAATGTGTTTTAAGTCTATTCTGTAGGTAATAAGCAGCAGCTGTAAATAACCCCCCAACCATGCCAAGGAGATCATTGTTGACCCAGAAGCCCCTCATAAATGTGAAGGTAGAACCCAGACAGAGAGTTTGCTACAACATAGGCATAGCAAATTAGAAACAAACCAAGAAGAATGGCTCGCGCAGATGTTGTAGGGGTTCAATTGAACCAGAGATAATGCCTTCGCGCAGTTGTCGTGGGCTTTTGAAGACAGCACACAAACTAGTCGCGCAATCTTCGCACCGTTCTTGCGTAGTTTGGTGCCAAAAAGAATTGAAAAGCAGACTTTGCAAGGTCCTTGCGAGGCTCTGTCTTAAGCGCTCACACAGTCTCACGTAGCTCAAGAAAGGAGTCTTCAATCGTCGTGCGATTCACTAAAGAGAGAGAGAGCTCCAGGCACTCCCGCGTGCAGTTGTCGCACAGTAGCCGCGGGACACACACTTTCAAGGAACTGCTCGCGCGATCTAGAAGCCTATGTACATTGTTCTCTTTGCGAGGATTGCCGCGGGATTCACAAGGAACCCCGCGACTTTCTCACGCCAGTCCTCGCGCCATTCAAATCCAAAGTACCAACCCCGTGACTGCAAGAGCTTCAAGGCAAAGCAACCCCGTGACGCCAATTCTACCACGCGGTAAGATCTACAAATCCTTTCTACTCAGCGAGGATCGAGTTCTAAACTTCTCTCCACTTCTGCAAGGGCAATCTGGGAATCTCCAGTAATTAGGGCACGCACTCAAATGCTCCAATCTCCATGCACATGCCCCGAGGCATCCAAGGGACAAGAATGGGCCGTAGTTGCATTAATGAAATTAGGGTTTTTCTAACCCTAATTGATAGAGAACCAACTGCTATATAAGCCTAAGCCTAGCTCAGGTTTAACAACTGTAGAATTACAGTAGGCTAAGGTTAGGGTTTAGGAGTTTTTCTTTTCTTTTTCTTTCTCTCCATAGTCCAACACTTGCTGGCTATGCCTTTTGTATGATTAGATGGTATAGTTTTTAATGGAGTTTTACAATAAGATTTATTGCATGTATGGGATAATGTTTTTGTTGTGAGTCGTTCTGTACAAGGCTGCTACCTTGAGATCCCCAATTGCTAAGTTGTAACGTAAGCAATGGAGGATTATTTTTAAGGTTTCATTTAGATCTAAGTGACCTGTGTGTCCAGGTTAGGCACATTGCAGGCCTTCCCCCACCACAGGATCCACTAAATCTTAATTCCCATGGGAGCTTGAGCTGGTAGCCTTGTGAACATGGTGGCGGCAGCAATATTCTTGTTCTGTCTTAGACCTTTGTGAGGAGGATAGCCTCTGTGGATAGTCTGTGACCATTTAAGTAGACAGGTTATAGCCCTAGGGTGAAGCCAATCCACAGATCTAAGACAGATTCTTCTTCTCTTCACTTGTGCTTGTAGCCTTGTGAGAGATTATGCAGAGACAGACTCCCCTATATTTGTATAGATCCGCCATCAGATTGCAGATCTGATTTGGCTGTAGAGATTGTAGGCTTGTGACTAGATCACTACAGTCTTACTAAAGTAGTGAATAACCATGCTTGAAAGCTAGTACTCAAACTCGTGCTGGTCCTGTGTGTCCAGGCTTGTGCACTTTGTAGGCCTAGCCCCACACACAGAACTTTAGAGGATGAGGTTCCTATAGATTCTTGAGCTTGTAGCCTGGATGAAGTAGTGCCTACAATGGTAAGCTTGTTTTGACCCATCTCTGGATTGTGGTTCCCCTATTGGATAGTCTGTGACCATTTAAGTGGACAAGTTATAGCCATAAGGGATTGGATCATGGCACAGGAGTGAGTTGGATTCTTTCTCCTCTTTGGTGATAATGTAGCCATTGGATAGGATTTCTATAGCAACAGATCTGAGTCTGAGTTACAAGACCCATTAGTTCTATACCTAATAACATACTTCTCACCCTTTTATATTTATTTTCTCACTCCACCATTCTTCTTAACCCTTTCTGTAATCTAGACATTAAGTTGCCTTAGGATTTAGATTATAGTGACCTTAAATCCCCTTCCATTTAGGATTGCCAAATCTGTAATCAGATCTAGAGAGCCTACTAACGATAGCTCCCTTGGAGCTTTAGATCAACTTCCTTGTGGGACAAACTCTTACTTACCAAAACTTGCTACAACAGGCCCTGTATCTTACAGGACTGTGCATATTTTAGGCTTGCTGCTCTGTAATCCTCACTCTACCTTTCATTCATTTTCATTCACCCCATTCTTATCACTGTCTTCAATAAAGTCAATAGAAAGCACTTAAAATATACCAACAATGCCCCCTAGAAAATTTGATGGAAGGCCATACCCAATGAGATTTGGGCCTGAAATTTTTTATTTTTTTTTCAAGAGTGTCTTGGCAATTTTTTCTGCTCTAAGGACTCATTGTACCCATTTTTGCTCACTAGAAGTTAGGCAAATCCAAGTTAAAACAACTTGACGGCATTCATGACATTGAGGACATGAAGTAAGGCCATCCCTTGGACTGTTTGAGCTTAAAATGTCCCACCTTTGAATTGCCCTTGATACACACCATTTGAGCCATAAAAATCCCAGTTTTCTTTGATGAAAATCAGAAAATTTGAACCCAAAACCTTTTGACTTGTTTCAGTTCACCCTCAATCTGAGAAATCAGAAAAAATGAGAAGTGAGATTAGAGGAGCAAGGTTGATGATTGGTTGAAAAAGAAGGAAGCACATTTGGTGGTATTGTGGCATTCCTGCCCAAAAAAAGAGAAATGGAGAAAAATACAAAAAAAAGAGAGAAAAACATACAAAAAAAAAGAAAAAAAAAATCAAACAAAAAGAATGAGAAAGAGAAGTCATTCCATTTGATATTTTGAAAAAAAAGATTAGAAACTAATAACTTCAAATCTGAAAAATTCATGAAGCAGATGAAATTGTGCTGAGATGAAGAAGGCTGAGTTGCAAATCACCTCCTTAACTTTACTGATTTCTCAATTTGAATCCTTTTTATCCTTTTATTCTTTTGTAAATTTCACCCATAAGCCACATTACAACCTAATAAAAAGACCTTACTGATCTGAAATGGATTGAGCTGTCATGTGGGGATGAGGATTTGTTTGATCTATGGTGTAAAGAATTAGAAAATTTCAGAAATTAAAGAAATGCCTATGCTCATGCTTGCAGTCCTATTTGAGGGCTGTAATTGCTGTTGAGCTGTGTGAAATGATGCACCCTTCTATTTTTATTATGAGTGAACAACCCTGGTGAGACTTGGGTCTGAAATCCAATTTGATGGGGGTAATATCAAAACAGAATTCTTAAGTGAATGGTGAGCTCTACATAAATTTTTAGGAGAAGGGCCTTGACATGAACTGATTGATGATGAAGGAATTACAGTAGAATTTCATGTTTTGAACTGGTGATTTTTATGCTGAAAATCTTTTAAAATTGAAGGTACATGGTGTGGAACTTATTTTATTTACTTAAACTCTATTTTAGCATGCTGCATAACTATTAACTGATTTTATTGGAGAAGTTTGTGGGTACCTTCACTGAAAACCCTCAGGAGACTTCACTCCTCCACTAGGGATCACCTAGGGGTTTAAAAGACTTGATGTATATGCTAAATGCATCCGTGATCCCTACGAAAGTGGCATTTTAATTTTCTTTATTTTTCCTTTGCTCAGGGACTAGCAAAGCTTAGGTTTGGGGGTATGTTAAGTAGTGAAAAATGCCAGTTTTCACCCCTTAACCTGACCTTTGATGGACCTGTGAGCACACTAATAAACACCTGTTGAGTCTGTTTTGTAGATAGCAATGAAAGACAGGAATAGTACAGAAAACCACTCAAAAATGCTGCACAAAGAAGTCCATCTCTCAGCACAGTGCAGACCCAGCAATGGCACATAAGAGGGCTGCACACCATTGGCCACTTGGGGCGTGTGGCAACAGCAGGACAGAGTTAAGGAAGTGAAAGCAGGTAGAAAACATCCTATCGAGAGGTTATCTGAAAGCTTCGATAGGAGCTGAGGGCTAAAAATGGAGGAATTCGTACAGATGGAAAGGTTTCGATTGGATCTGAAGATAGAGAAAAGAAGAATTCGTGAGGATTGAGAAGTTCGATAGGATCCAAGAACCTATCGAGCAGCTGAAAGAAAGGAAGAAATCATCCTATCAAAAGCCTGCCTGAGGTGTAAAGGGAACCTATTGGATGGTTGCTTAGACCTATTGAGATGGAGAAGCTAGAGCTCAGATCTATCGGAAGGTACTTGAACATTTCGACAGGAGTGAGAGCAATCCTATCAAAATACTGGCATGCAGAGCTGAACCAATCGAATGCTCTAGACAAAGGGGCAGAGAACTTTGAAGCTTCAAGAGAAGGCTCATCCTATCGAAACCTATCAAAGAGATCTGAGACTCTAATAAAAGGACCAAAATGCTCCATTTGAACCTGTCGGAAGCTTCCCCAACCTGTCGAAATCGTGTGAAGAACTTCTCACAAAATAGGCTGTTCACACGCTGCAACTTGGTGACCTGTTGCACGCAACTCGAGGTACTTTGGTGACCGGCATGACGATCCTAAAGATGCCCTAGGAAACCCTAACCAACCCCACCTACTCTGACAGAACTCTATAGAACTCTGAGGACCTTCTAGAAAGGAATATTGGTGGGAGAAACGAGAGGGAAAAGCTATATAATGAGATCCCCAATTGGAATTGGGGGATAGAAATCTGGAGATTAGGGCTTGCAACAAAATTCTGTTTTCCCTCCTTTAGCTCAATGATGGTTGGCTAACTCCCTTGGAGCAGCAAGGGGTGAGGTTTGATCTGTAATTGGGTAAGGTTGAGAGTGTTATTTGTGGGTCAATTGTTGCACAGACTACATATCTGAGAGAATTTCATTGTAGAGTGAGTTTTATGCAATGTAAATGTTGATTTTATTGTTTTAATTAGATCTATAGTTCCCTTGGTTTCATTTGGTGCTCAATCGGATTTATGTAGAGGAGCTTGCTGATTAGCTCCCCCACTTAACTGGTAGACCTCTTGGATACCATTTGATTTCCCTAGATCTGATATCCATGTAATTGCCTGTGTTTGTGACCTGGTAATTACAACATTTGTAGTGGTTTTGATGCTCTGATTTAAACCGTTGAGTTAGAGGAAATCTATAGGATGGTCTGTGATCATTGAAGTGGATAGACCATAGCCTTAAGATCAGTTCAATCTCTGGTTTCACTTGGATTCTTCTACCTTAAAACTTTGGGTTGGATGAAGTCTATAGGATGGTCTATGACCATTGAAGTGGATAGATCATAGCCTTAAGATCAGTCCAATCCCTTGGTTTATAGTAGATTCTTCTACTCTGCAATTGTGCTTATACCCAGCTGAGGATTGGTGTGCTTTGAATCCCCTATAACACGATCAGCTCAACCCAATTGCAGTAAGTCCAAACTCCAAGCTGTTCTTCTCCATTTTCTGTTTTTAATCCCTTCTAATTGTGAGATCTGAACTCTGGACTCAATCCTAGTTAATTCTGCATTTTATTTGTAGTTTAGTTTAAGTGACAACCCTTTAAAATCTCTCCCCTTTCTTTTACTAACCTAGTATTAGGTAGGGTGCCAGATCTCTTTCAGATATGGAGATTTAGCATATTTAGAGCCCACCTCCCTGTGGATATTCCCTTACTCTTTTAAAACTTGCTACAACAGGCCTTGAATACTTGCAGGTCTGTGTGTGTGATCTGCCTTGAATTGAGTGAATTTAAACCCCTTTTTGAATGCAAGATAGTTTACCAACAGGGATCGGGTTATTTACATTGATTCCCGTGCATTCAATAGATCAAAGAGTTCCCCTTTGATTCTTTCGAAGCGCGTCGGGGTCACGCCGCAGGATTTATTTAGGGTACAAACACCACCTGAAATGGGATTCAAGGGCCACAGAATCCTTCATCATAAAAATCTACTTACAAAATCTTCAAAAAAATTATATAAACAAAAAAAAAACTGAAAAAGGAAAAAAACCATTGTGGTGCCGGCACAACGACATCGCCTTATCCTCCATCGTAAGGAGAAAGCTTTACGAGCCCCATCTGAGGCCCCGTACCCCACCCGCCACCAAGCCATGTCGTGGGCAGTGGATCCAGCATACGCCGATCCCGACTCATCCCCACCACGTTCTCCAACTCATTCCCATGCAGAAGAGATGTTCACATCTATCCCCCTCACCCAACCTCCCTTTACCACCACCGGCCCCTTCGGTGCCCCTATCTTCCTGTCCACCACCTCTCAAAACACCAAAAATCCGACACCCCATTCGCCCTCATTTTCTCAAAACATGCCCATTTCCCCCCCATGTCCATGCCAAATCAATCACAATTTCCACTCACGTCCATTCAAAACCCGACCCAATTCCCTACCTTTACCACCATACCCCATCCCTCATCTTCCCAACATATAACCGATCCACCCGCCTTCACCCATACCACACCCAGTTTTTTCGATCCACCACATACCCCCCTATCTACCCAGGTCATGCCGAATTTTACCGAGGCCATGCCTAGTTCTTCCCACACATCCACTTCACCCATACCCCACATTCCCTCAAATGAACCATTTCTATCCACCCCCTCTCCAATGGCCATGATGTATGAGATGGTCCGAGCTTACACTAATTGGAAAGCCTCCCAAAATATCCCCCCTCATTCTAACCACACATCTTCCAACCCATTATACACTCCCAAGTGTCCATGCTTCATTATCTCAAACCCACCAAGGCCCAATGGCACAAACCCCCATCATCCACACCCTTCAAGGCCTAATGGGCCAGACCCACCAAGGCCATATGGGCTCGACCCATCAAGGCCTAATGGGCCAGACCTACCAGTGTCCAATGGGCCAGACCTACCAGGGCCCAATGGCCCAAACCCAATAAAGTCCAATGGGCCAAATTTCCCAAGGCCTTATGGCCCAAACCCCTTAAAGTTCCTTATCCAATACCCAAGCCCAGCAAGGTCCAAACCTTGGGTCCACATACCCATACCCTCCGCAATTCCCTTAATATCTCCCTCACACACAAACCTCCCACCTGACCTAAGGCAGGAGCCTGACACCTATCCTCCATCAACCCCAATTCACCCATGTCCTTGCACCCCAAAGCCGTCTCCAAGCTTTCCCCTAAACACAGTGGCCCCATCAGGGATTAACCCAAAATCCAAACTCCACTCATCCTATCACTCCACAGAACTTCCCTCACCTCCAATGGTTCCACCCGACACCTATCCAGCCCAGCTAGCACCAACAAGAAAATCTCATCCTCACTTCACCATATGTAGACCCACAATATGAGGAAGATGAGATCAAGAATAGCGGGGCTTACGCTGGGGCATTTCCCAGCATCAATCCTCCACCCATAATCACCAACCCCCTGGTAGCATAAACTGAATCAAGGTCGATCATTGAAAAAATAGCCCCATTGTCTAAAGAGTTTGAGCAGTTGAAAGAATAATTGGACAAAATCCAGAAGCAGCTGTTGAAGATGGGTGGAGTCGAAATCCATGCCACGGATTTCTCAGACTTATCTTTATTTGTGGAAGTTCCCTTGCCCCCAAAATTCAAAATGCCGGTCTTTGATAACTATAATGGCACGGGCAACCCCATTGCATACCATAAGTCCTATTGTGGGGACATGTTCCAATATGGGGGGACGAGCGCCTGCTTCTAAAAGTCTTTCAGAAAAGTCTGACTGGCCCAACCTTGAGGTGCTTCACGTCCCTAGAACCATCCATGATAAAAACATGGAAAGATCTGACGCATTTATTCCAAGAGCAGTATGTCTACAATATAGACATTGAACCTCGCAAGTTAGATCTGGCCCAATTAAAGCAGAACTCTAACGAGACCTTCAGCAATTTCCTTGGGCGTTGGAGAGCACTGACAGCTCAGGTAAGAAATAGAATGCCTGACGATGAGCAGATTAAGATGATCTTAAAAACATCTTGCCAGTCATCTCAGACTTTCTCGTTTACCAATAGCAGTCCAGCTTTACTGATTTGGTAAGGAATGCCAATCATTGCGAGGACGCTATCAGAGAAGGGTGTTTAAGCAAGAATATATCTAGTGGGGCTAGCAGGGTCAAGAGATTCTCTGAGCAGAGGAATGATAGAAGAACTGGGACAGATGTGCAGAATGTCACATATGCCAGGCCCAACACCAGTATAATCCCATTCCAATTTAAAACCGCACAGCTAGTTCCAGTCAGAAGCAAGCCGATAAAGAGAACCGGGAATGAACAGGGGGCACAAATGACCCCGAAACAGAGAAAGGCCCGCTTTGACTGAGTGTTCATACCTTTGGGGCAATCACTGAATGTTTTCTTATCCTTATTAATAGAAAAAGGGTTGGTCACAACACTCCAACCACGAACTCCACCAAATCCCATCCCAAGGAACTATGACCCCAACACCCATTGCAACTTCCACCATGGGTCGGGTCACCCTACTGATCGCTGCTTCCCATTAAAGCACGCAATACATGATTTGATTAAGGCCTGGAAAATCATTCCCCTGCACCTCCCCAAGCTAACCAGCATGCAAACATACACTAGGTGCCACTGCCACCACATCCACCTGGTGGAACGGACCCAAGACCCACTATTGGCATGGTAGCAGAGGATGATGAAGACTTTGACCCATTGGATTACATCTGCGACCAGGAAAATTTTGTGGCACCACTGTAAAGAGACTGGGTAGATAGAAGTATTGGGGCAATTGAACCTCTGAACTTGGCAGATTATTTTCCCAACCTCGCGCCACTAACCGAACCCTTAGATCTTAGGGCATACTTCCCAGCGCCAACTCCTGTTAACTACGTCCAAATCAACTCCTATCAACCATACACTACATCCTCCACCAGTTACCCCATGGCTGGTTATCTCTCCCATCCCCCTCCATCACCTATCAGTCATCAATGGCCCACCCTTGTCACATCACTCCCAATTCAATCATCCACAATCCTTGTCAACCCCATTTGGCCCATCTTCTCCACCCTTCCTAAAGTTAACCACGTGATCTCCACCCATCCCAATCCATCAACACCGATATCTCTAGCACCCCCTGTTACTCTGTTTCAGATCATAGGACCAACGTACAATCCTCATCAGGTCCCACTCAGTTATGATCAAACGAATATTAATATCGACAGCAGCAGGGAAGGGGCAGTTGATTTTATCATCAGGTCAGGAAATATCTCTAAATAGCCAGACGCACCGGTGCTAGCGCCAACCTGACCAGAGGGAAAGAAGGATACCACTACAGTAAACCTGTTTGAAAAAATGAGTCGAGAACACATACTTGAAACTCAGTTAAGGAGAATACTGGCCCATATCACGATCTGGGATCTATTAATGACATCCCCGCTCAATTTCCAAGCTATAATGGGAGTGTTAAAAAATACACATGTGTCTCTTCAAGTAAGCCCAGATGAGGTTGGGTAGATAATTGGGCAGGTGATGGCTCCCAATGCCATCTCTTTTTCGGATACAAATTTATCGAAGGAGGGAAATAATCATGCTAAATCCCTCAACATCACCGTAGAGGCCAAAAATATGGTAATCCCACTGGTGTTGATTGATAATGGGTCCGCTCTGAATGTGTGCCCTCTAAGAACTACCACCAAAATAGGCATGGACCCTTGTATGTTGAGACCAATAAAAACTAGTGCTAGAGGGTTTGATAATATAAGAAGGGAAATAATTGGGGAAGTTGATCTTGAGCTCATGATCGGGCCAATGACCTTTTCCATACCTTTTCAGGTGATGGATATCAAATCTTCTTTCAACCTATTATTAGAACGCCCCTGGTTACATGAGGTTGGGTCGATACCTTCGACACTACACCAGAAGCTTAAATTTGTGTCTGGGCAGAAGATCATCACCATCATAGGTGAAGGGCATGATGAAAAGGAAAAAGCTACCCACAGTATTGAGAACCCCAAAGTGCTGGATGTGCCACACACGACCGAGGATACATACCTCCACAACTTTGAATACGAGGTATCGACGGTGGTCCCCCATAAAGCATCACTCTGAAAATCAGAGGCGGAATGGGAGCAGCTGTGGCCATGCTCCAAAAGTGGGGCTATCGAAAAGGAAGGGGATTGGGACCCCAATTACAAGGCAGGAAAGAGTCAGTCAAGGCCAAAGGCGGACAACAGGTAAGATTTGGGATAGGCTACAAGTCCAGAGAAAAGGAGGTCCGAGAGGCCAAAGAGAAAGCCTGAGCCACAACAGCTGCTAGAGCTCGGGGGATCAATTTAGAAGAGGAGTCCCGTCTTAGGCCTCACATCCGGAATACCTTTGTGAGCACGAGGATCGTAAAGATCGATCAGAATGGGGTCAACACAATTAACCGCACACAAATCCACAGCCCTTGTCCACCCCACCAATCCCCGAATTTTCCCTCCTAACCTGGAAATAGACTTAGCCGCTCTGTCCCTCTTTGAGGAAGAGTCTTCCATACCCGCACAATCTCCTCCTGTGGTAAACCACCACAGGACCTTGCTGACGTTTGAGGATAGAGTCCTAGACAAACCCATGATCAACATGATGGAGGTTGACTCCGAAGAATCACATTAGCCAACCCCCTCCATTCAAACAGGTAAAGGAGCGACAGCATAGGTACGAAAATGGGCGTCTATGCCCCAAGCTCTGAAAGCGGTGAGTGGCCTGAAATACGACACCCGTTTCCTAAAAAAAAATAACCTATAAAAGTGAGATAAGAATTTGGCAGGCAACACAATATATATATGGGGACTCACTTTGCCAAGAGCCCTTTTCGAAGAAAATAAAAATCCTAAAAACATAAAAAAATACAAAATCCAAAAATACTGTCTTTCAAAATTTTGAATAAAGTCAAAGAAAATGATGCCTTAATCGAAATCCCTGTCCCACATGAAATCAACCCCTTTCCTGTAGAAATAAAAAAGAGGCAGGAGTCACGAATTTGGATGAGAAATTCCTACTGAGGAGCTCCCCATTGAACTCCTTGAGCAGTTTGCCTACTTTGAGCATGGTCCTACCCCTATCGTTTAAGAAACAAAGGACGTCAATCTAGGGACTGAGGAGGTTCCTAGAATCACTAAGATCGGAACATCGCTATCTCCCGAGGAAAGAAGAAGCATGATCAATTTTCTTCGGTCATATCAAGACATCTTCGTATGGTCATACAAGGACATGCCTGGTTTGGACACCAATTTAGTCGAGCATGAGTTGCCACTCTACCCTGATATTAGGCCAGTCAAGCAGATATTGAGGCGACTCTGACTCGAGTGGATGTTGAAAGTAAAAGACAAGGTCATCAAGCAATATGATGCGGGGTTTCTCATGGTCACCAAATACCGACAGTGGTTAGTCAATATCGTCCCAGTACCAAAGAAGGATGGGAAGGTTCACATGTGCATTGACTTTCGAAACCTGAATAAGGCGAACCCAAAGGATGACTTCCCATTATCGCACATCGACATCTTGGTCGATAACACTGCTAAGCACGGGATGCTCTCCTTCATGGATGGATTCTTCGAATACAATCAGATCAGGATGGCAGAGGCAGATCGAGAGAAGATAACATTTATCACCCCCTAGGAAACTTTCTGCTATCGAGTCATGCCATTCGGGTTGAAAAAATGCTGGTGTAATATACCAAGAGTGATGACATCACTCTTCCATGACATGATGCACCGAGAAATTGAGGTGTACATCGACAACATGATCGCCAAGTCACCAAAGTAAAGTGACCATTTGATAAACCTCTAAAAGTTGTTTGAGAGGCTAAGAAAATATAGGTTTTGTCTGAATCCTCAGAAATGCGCATCGACACCATGTCAGGAAAGTTGCTACGATTCATCATCAGCAGGAG
The DNA here is from genome assembly GCA_021018995.1 of Chloranthus sessilifolius. Lineage (NCBI taxonomy): Eukaryota > Viridiplantae > Streptophyta > Magnoliopsida > Chloranthales > Chloranthaceae > Chloranthus > Chloranthus sessilifolius. The sequence continues at coordinate 79,209,849 of CM037592.1, read as the reverse complement.
AGGTATCGAGGTTGACCCGATCAAGGTAAAGGCCATCACAGAAATGCCACCACTGTCTACCGAAAAAGAGGTCAGAGGTTTCTTGGGCAGATATAATACATCAGTTAGTTTATTGCATAGCTCACTCCTATCTGCACGCCGATCTTCAAGCTGCTAAGGAAAGATTCTCCCATTGAATGGAACGACGACTGTCAAGCAGCATTCGATAAAATCAAGGGATACCTTCTCAACCCTCCAGTATTAGTACTACCCAAGCTAGGGAGACCACTCTTAATGTATATCTCCATGATGAAAGTTTCGATGGGATGTGTCCTAGGGCAGCATGACGAGATAGGAAGAAGAGAGCAGACCATCTACTACCTGAGTAAGAAATTCAATGACTACGAGACGTGCTATTCTCATATGGAGAAAGCATGCCTAGCTCTCGTTTAGGCTACACAGAGGCTCCATCACTACTTACTATCCCAAGCCATTCTACTCCTAGCACGCATGGATCCATTAAAGTACCTGTTCGAAAAGCCGGCCCTCACTGGGTGGATTGCGTGCTGACAGCTTCTCTTATCAGAATTTAACATCACCTATGTCACTCAGAAGTCAATCAAGGGGTAGGCGCACGCTGATCATCTTGTCGATAATCCCTTATCTGATTATGAATCTTTAAGGACCGAATTCCCATACGAGGACATCTTGTTGATGACAGAGGATGATATAGTAGAGATGGAGGAGTCCTGGGTGATGCACTTTGATGGAGCGACAAATGTCAAAGGTCAAGGAGTTGGCGCTATCCTAATCTCGCCAAAGGGATCCCACGTTCCAGTTTCCATCAAACTCAACTTTCCCTGCACTAATAACATGGCTGAATATGAAGCATGCGTAGCTGGCTTACAAGCAGCTCTAGACTTGAACATAACTCACCTCAGGGTGTTTGGTGACTCATAGTTGATCATATGCCAAACAAATGGAGATTAGAAGACGAAGGATGAGAAGTTGATCCCATACCATGAACACCTTGAAGCTCTGATATCATGCTTCAATGATGTTACTTTCTCCTACGTCTCGCGAGTGGGAAATCGGTTCATCGATGCCCTGGCCACGTTGGCATCAATGGTGGAAATTCCCTATGCTGTCGAGATGAAGCCAATCATGATTGAACAAAGGAGCGAGCTGAGCTTCTGCCTCTAGATTGAGGAACCCCCAAGGTTAGATGATGAGCCACCGTGGTTCTCAGATATCAAGAATTTGCTCGAGACTTCGGCATTCCCTGAGGGGGCATCCAAAAAGGATAGGCGGACCATTCAATGTTTAGCGGCAAACTATGCCATCTGTGGTGAGTGTCTCTACAAACGGTCATATAATAATATCCTACTCCGATGCCTAACTGAAAGCGAGGCAGCGAACATCAAGAAAGAGATTCACGAGGGAGTATGCGGGGGCCTACGTCAATGGGCACATGCTTGCCAAAAAGATCCTACGGCAAGGGTAGTTCTAGACCACTATGAAAACTGACTATTGCAAGCACGTTCAGAGGTGCTACAGATGCCAAGAACACTCCAGTATGATCCACGCTCCTGCTATTGATCTACATAGCATGACCACTCCATGGCCATTTACCACTTGGGGCCTCGACGTCGTCGGAAAAGTAAATTCGAAAGTATCAAACAGACATCAATTTATCTTGGTTGCCATCGAATACTTCACCAAATGGGTAGAGGCAGCATCCTACACGAGCATCATGGCCCAGCATGTTGAGAAAGTCATTAAAAGCAATATTATTTGCCGATTTGGCGTACCCAAGGATATCATCACAGACAATGGCATGAACTTTGCGAACAAGCACATCAGGGACTTCTGTGAGCAGTACAAGATCAAACATCATCGCTCATCACCATATCGGCCACAAATCAATGGGGCCGTGGAGGCTGCTAACAAAACGCTCATCCGCATCCTTGAGAAGATGGCCGCCACCTATTGAGATTGGAGCAAAATATTATCATTCGCTTTATGGGCCTACAGAACATTGATCTGCACTGCTACAGGGGCAACACCATTCTCCCTTGTATATAGAACTAAGGTCATCCTGCCAGTAGAGGTTGAAGTGCCCTCGCTTCGTATACTCCTTGAGTTAGGCCTACCCGAGGCAGAAAGGGAGAGATCCCGCTTTGAGTAGTTGAACCTGCTGGACGAGAAAAGGCTCCTCGCCTTGTGTCATACCCAAGTGTACCAGGGGTGAATTGCACGCGCTTACAAAAAATATGTTCATGGTCGAGATCTGAATGTAGGAGACACCGTACTCAAAAAAATCTTCCCATCCCTCCACGCCGGTCCGAGAGTAAAATTCAAGCCCAACTGGGAAGGACCTTACGTCATTCGAGAGGTGCTGTCGGGATATGCTATCCGCCTCGTCACCATGGATGGAGATCACTTTCCTGAGCCCATCAACGTTGGATACGTCCGATGATTCTACTCCTAGTCTCCGCAGCATGGTAAGTATTGATAAAAATGGATACGTGATTGCTTAAGGATACTTTAAAAAGAGGCCATCATTTCAAAGCCTAGTAGCTAAAAAGCGTCCTTGAATACTTATACCCATTGCTACACCAGTTGAGCCGTTAGCCTTTCTTTCATCAACCCTTCCCAAAAAAAAGTGTGTATATACGAAACCAAAAAAAAATATGAAAAAAAGTTACCATTAAAATCCTAAAAAGAGGATGTCTAAAAAAAAGAAGCGAAAAGAATAAAAAATATATATATATAGAAAAGAAAAAGTGGGGCATGTACAATAAAAACCCCCAAGGAAAAAGTGTATTCTGGCAGCTGGAAACCAATCAAGGAAACCTTTTTGAAAACTCAGAATACCTTCAAAATTCCTAACCTATCCCATGGCCACGATACATTCTAAGAAAAAGCCCTCTTTAAGGCCTACGAGCAGTCACGATATCCGTTGAGCATGAGCCAAGCTGAGAGAGAACAAAAGAATTTCATCCAGCCGGCTATGACGGAATCAACATCCATGTCGTGGCCTTTTATAAGATAAAAGAAAAAAATATATATATACAAGCTCAAAGAAAAAAAGATGTTGTGAAAACCTAAAAGGGCGCTATGGATAAAAATAGCGAGCTTGTGCGAACCAGGTGAAAACTTGAAAAGGCGCCTGGGATAAATATACAAACCCATGGACGTAGTGAAAACCCGAGAGGGCGCTACTAGTAAAAAGAGGGAAACAATGGGCATGACGGAAACCCACCTTGGGCATTGTGAGTAAGAAAGTTGAAAAGAGGAAATGAAAAAATAATAAGATCTCCTCGGTTCCCCTCCCGCATTACTCAATTCTCGACGAGGCCGCTCATGTTAGTTCAAATCCAGATCTCGATCAAGAATGTCTTCGTAACTACACCATCAACGTATGACCCAGGGTAAGGAGAAAAAGGTCGATTCGATCCAAAGGAACAAATGTTTCGACCTTAGTAAAAATTGCTGAACTTCACTCAGGACCAACCATGAAAGGGGGTTTGACCATGCTCAAAAGGGGACCCATCATCTCCCTGATAATTAAGGCATCAAACCAAAAATAAAAATAAAATAAAAAAGAGAGGGCAAGGAGACCATTTTTGTCAAAGACAACAGATTTCCCTTCCCCATTTTTCACACTCACACTGTGTGCACCACCACAAGGCAAGGAGCCCCTTTTTGCAAAAGATAAGAGACTTTCTTTTCTGTGCCCATGTTCCATCTCAAAAGAGGTCCGCCAATCAAAGAAAGGAGAAATAACACTGTTTTGTAAGATAATAAATTTCTCTTTCTCATATAGAAACCTGTATATAGTTGACACCACATCCCAAAAAAAAATATGTGAGATGTCTAGCTTCTTTTTTTCTTCCCAAAAGTGTAAAAATAATAAAAACATAAGGAAAATATGTAAACCAAAAATATGTATCTAATTAGGGGTTTCTTACGCCTCTTTCTATAGTTTTGATCTATGTAAAAAGTATGTGCAGGAGGGAATCAACGACCCAGCTCGTGCTTTAAGGCATGGATCTTTGCATGTAAAGCATCCTCCCGTACATCCCGCTCCATCATCCAGCGGCCATGAAGACTCCTATACCGCTTTCGGGAAGCATCAGTAGCACCAAGAGCGTCACTCAATGACCCTTCCAAACGAAGGACCTTACGCTCAGCTACATCGGCTCTGGTTTCTGCCACCTCTGCTCTAACCTTCTATTTCTCTAAATTCTCATACAAGATTTGCTTCTCATCCATCAATAGCTCAATATGGATCCAAAGCATCGACTCTTTCCATGGCCAAGGCCCCGCTGTATCACTGCTCTCTGCTTGATCCAAGTGACCAATAGGAGGCTTCTCAGATAGTAGCCAAGCCTTGTACTCTGAGGAGGATAAAACTGAATCCCCTTATTCTAGATCGCACATAAGCGTCGACTAACGCATCTCCCAGAGAGCAGTTATCCTATCCATGTCCCCAGAGGATCCCTGAGAAAAGATCAAATCACATAGAGGAGGTTTTGCCACACAGGGAACCTGCTGAGAACAACCAAACTGCGCAGCACCCGAAATGGGAAATAGTAGGTGCTGCCGGTCAAACAGAGGAGAGTGATGCCCTCGTAATATCTGGAACGGATCACCGGGAAGGTCTAGCCCAATCAAGGAAGCCTCCACACCAACTTGGCTTCAGCCAGCCAAAGCTTCAAACCCTGCATGTCTCCCTGTGGAAGCATATGGCATCTACCCAGAAAGCAGAGGGCTGCCTCACTGCGGGCAATATAAAAATGAGGAGCGGGTCCCAAAACGGCAAGGTTCTCCCCTAGCCAAACCTGAAGCAGAAGCGGGCATCTCCTAAGGCACACCACCTTGCTTAAGGCAAAAGTGTTGAGGCAATGATAAAACTTCATCAGGATCAAATGCATCACAGAGCGGCCTCTCTCTAATTCGGTCAAGAAATCGCAGAGTGAAAGCGAGAAACTTTCTCCCCTAGTGAAGAAAAGAACCTTAGAGATGAGACCAAGAGCAAAAGCCTTCACATTATAAACATTTCTAACTGGCAATTTTCGCAGGCTCTCGTCACCAAAAAGTTCCCTCAGGAATTTCACCGAATACCTGGTGGGCCCTCCAATGAGACTTTTTCCATAATCAGATTTCTTCGAACCTAAAGTCCTATGGACAGCTTTGGCGTAACCCGGCTTCAGCATCACTCTCGCAAGACCTCTATGCAGCTTCAAACCCGACAAGCTAGAGAGTTCTTCAAGTGTGGGAGACAACTCACGGTTCCCCAAATGAAAGACATGGGTATCCACTTCCCAAAAGGAGGCCGTCGCATGAAGAAGGTCCCATAGTGGAGGAATGTCAAGAAAAGACGAGAGGCGGGCCAACCCAAGCTCATTTAAACTCACAAGCTCACTCTTGTTCAAACTCTCTAACCACTTCTTTAGGAAACTAGGCCTCACGCCCAAAGAGAGAAGTATAGCAGTCCCGGGCTCCCCATGAGAGGCGGGGTTGGAAAATGGGTCCATTGACATACAAAGATGTTTCCAAGGATACAAATTCAATGTAGGACGATGGACCCACCCTTGAGGAAGCAAGGAGAAAAGCATAAAAAAAAAGTGCCAAGCCTAAGTTGAGAGAGAAGGAAAAGAGTGCATTCTAGGGCTTAAAAGGCCCCACTTTCCTCAAGAAGCACTTGGCACATGTATTACACACGCCAGACCCTTTTTTCCCAGATTTTGCTTGACGCATGTATTACACGCGCCAAGCCTTATTTTCCCAGGATATGCCTGGCGCATGTAATACATGCGCCAGGCCACTTATTTGCTGGTGCATGTAATACATGCCAGCCACTTCGAGTTGCTGGCGCATGTAACACATGCACCATTCTCCCGCACAAGAAAAAATGGGTTGGGGAGGGAGCTTACGCTGATCCCCTGGAAAGCTTGCCTGCATTTACTACCTTTCACTTAAAAACTACATTAAATCACATACGGAGGTGAGTTTTGTTGGTCACATCTAACTTATATAAATATTCATGTAGGAAAGATCCACATAGGCATGGAAATGAGGGCCAAGTGTTATCAGAGTATGTGGCCCCAGAGGCCATTCTTTCTGAAAAAAAATTAAGCCCATCCTGCGAGCAGTTTGACACACTACAGCAAGCAAAAGGGAGATTGAATATGCAAAGGACACTAACATTCATCTGGAAAAGTTGAAAAAAACCATCCGAAAATAATAACAATGTCACATCATCCGTTACATATTTCGAAAATCCAAAAATACAATGTGTCCCAGAAAGTTTCAAAGTTCGAAAATCCAAAAACAGAGCCTAATCCTTATTGGCACCCTTGGACTTCTTACGCTTGCGCGAAGAGCTCTGATATTTCCTGACATCTCCCACTCGGACCCATGCCTAAGAAAGTTGGCTAAGCAGGGAGTACGACTCCTTTTCACGAGCACGCTGAAAGTCATATCCAAAGCCATCAATCAAGATCAGTTGAAAGATAAAAATAGCAAGGTAATGATTGGAACCAGTCAGTATGATACTCACCACTTCCACATCCTGAAGACCGACTATATTGCGGTAATAATTTGCCTGATTCACCGTCGACTCATATTCCTACACAAAAAGGAATGAGACATCAGCTGCAGGAGTCATAGGCGCAAGCACATGCATTTTCCTGAAAAATAAGCATGCAGAAAGAGAAAACTTGCTTACCCCAAGAACCAATTCAGGAGGGGGGATTCGGATCACTTCAGCGGATATGTGGGCTTGCTCCTCTACGACCATATATAAACCCGAAAGGAAGGCATCATCAAGGCACCTAAAAGTCCCCTGGACCTCTATAGTCAAACTACCAGAGGCACTAGTACCAGAGGTGCCTGAGGGACCTGCTCCCGTAGCCTCAACAGTACCTGCCGCCACCTCATCATCATCATCATCAGAGTCACCTCCCTGGTCTAACTATGAAAAGGAGTAGAGCTTCAGTCAGTAGAAGTCAAAACTGAATTAGAACCACTAAAAATTTACCTAAGGAAAAGGAAAACCACCTGAGATCACGGACCACTGAAGGCCAAGAAATTAGTACCAGGTATGAAACATGAAAGAATGGACCGGTAGGGCAGGGACTCATACCATAGCTGGTATCCCCTGGGCATAAGAGATCATTGATGGGGACCCCATGATGAAGAAACCAAGCAGAGATCTCCTCAACAGTACCCCTAGGATCCATAACATCTGCAGGAGGAGCCTGCGGCACTACAAAGTGGTATCGATACTGGTGGATGACTCTCTCTCCTAGGTAATATGCCCTGGCCCAGGCCCCATAGAAGAAAATGGCGCGATGATCGACGAAGAAGTGAGATGGACCCACAACAGCTTGATCTCAAAAAGGAGAACCAATGTAGGGATCATGGATAACCTGCCCAAATAGAAAAGTGTCCCATCAGCCAAGCAGGTAGCATAAAAAGAAATGTTGAGAAGGAAAAGAGAGAAATAGCCATACCTGCTCCGGGATCAGCAGGGCGAACTGGGACCTCAGGCCCATCTCCAAATGCTTCATACCAACATCCCTGCGGTGGTGCGTGTTCCAGTTGCTCATGAGTGGATATGTGTATACGTCAGAATGCAGGAGGGGGCAGCCAGGCTGGAAGTGCAGATAGTCCCAAATCTGAAAAGAATAGTATATAGAAAGGATGTGTCAGAAACAGGATGGATGATTAATCAGTAAACCAAGGGAGGTAAAAAAAGCCAGGGGTTACCTCTACAGCAGGCCAAAAGCCAACAATAGACTTGGCATTCCCTACTGAGACCCAACCTAGCTAGACATTAGCAGGGCGTATCCGCCCCCGCCCCAATCATATCAGTGCACATCATCCCAATTTACCATAAGACTGAGCAAAGACAATGAGACCTGCCCACCACTGGCATTCAAAAAAAGAGTCTTTCCTAGCAAGAAAAGGAGCGAGATGCGATCCAACATCACTGCACGCTCGGGCTCAATGAAGATATCTGTATTTGGCTGGCCCAAATCCACTAGTTCATTCTCCTCAAACAGATCAGATAGCCAGGACATTTCGGAGCTATGCAGATTTGTGGAGGTGGGATAATCCCCGATTAGTTGAACCACCTCATCTCGACTGGGTACGTGAAGGTTAGTCACCTACCCCCCATCCGAATCCCCGTAATCATAGACCAATTGACGGGGGTAAGAGTCATCTCCGCCATGGCCATGTGAAATGTCAGTCTCGGGATGAAAGCGCTCAATCAAGGCCCTCAGATAGGCCGCATTGGCCTGCATGGCAGGGCACAAGAGGAAATCCCCGAAATCAGCTTGAGCAAGAAGGAACTTCATGACCAGAGGGAGGTAGATATAGAAGCATTGGAGGTCCAGCCAGCCTCCTCGGAAAGTGATGGAAGGCAAGTCCTGCATCCAAATAAAGAGGTATCAGATCCTGAAGATACTGCAAGCTTGTACAAAGAACAACAACAAAACTTTTTACCTTGTTGGCGATCCCAAAATTTGAGATATGAGTATATTACAGATGAAGGAGAGTAGTATGGGCGGCCCCGCCTTGCATTTCGAACCAGGTACCTAAAGAGCATTGCACCATAAAAATTTGCTCCCTTCGGGAACCATAGATCACTTCCGGCCCCTCCTCTTGTTCTTGCCCCTCCTCCTGCACGTGCTCCTCCTTGCTCGACATTCTGAGACGGATACAAGCAATAGAATCAAGATATATCAGTAGCAAGAAATCATTTGCTAAACAGGCTAACAGGGAGGTAAGTAGGCCCCTCTTCTTTTTCATCAATCTTAATCGTCATCATCATTTCCAAAAAAAAATCATCATCAAATCACCCACATTTTCGAAAAAAAAGAATAGAACAAAAAAAACCACCCATCATTTCCAAAATAAATTATCATCAAATCACCCACATTTTCAAAGAAAAATAAGAGAATAAAAAATAAATAAAAAAAACCACCCATCATCTTAGAAAAAAAAATCATCATCATTAAACCACCCACATTTTCAAAGAAAAAGAGAGAACAAAAAAAAAAAAAAAAAACACCCATTATCACCAACATTTTCAAAAAATCATCACCCACATTTTCAAAAAAATCACCTCACATTTCAAAAAAGTCACCCATATTCCAAAATTTAAAAAAAAGAAGAAAGAAAAAGAAGAATTTTTTTTTTAATGTGCCGAAACCTAGATCCAAGGGAAAAGAAAAAAAAGAAATGCCCTAATAAAAAAATAACTCAAGAAAAGGAAAAAAAAATAGGGCATCATTCAAGCCGATTTACATGAAATAAAATCAAACCAAGCCTTGATAACCATACTTGCAAGAGGAATCACTCATTCATCATTCAAAAAATTAAAAATCTTAACCACATTGCAAATTATTCAAGAAAAATCAAAAGAAAATGAGGTTAAACATCGATTACCTTCAAGAAAATGGGTCCTTCATCCGGCGTTGAGTGGGTGTTTAATCGGCACGAGCGAGCACCGACAATAAAGCGCCGATTCAAATCGATCCAAGGGAACCCTAGGAGAGACTTTCGTTTCAGTTTAGAGAAGGGGGGAGGAAGGAGATTTGAAAAAAACCCTTTTTGGCTCTGGCTTGAGCATTTTAAAAGGCCCCCTCAGCTTTGGCTTGGTGCACCTAATACACACACCAAGCATAATTTGGCCCCATTGTGGCCTGGCGCGTGCATTACACATGGCAGGCTATTCCTTGCCAGATTTGGCCTGGCGTGTATAATAGACACACCAGGCTACTCCTAGCCCATTTTGGCTTGGCTTGTGTGTTACACACACCGAGCCTGATTTTCCTCAGACCCGAGGAGGTGCACACACTCCCAAAATGGCACGTCAATCTCCATTTGATATGCTCGGGAGGCTGTTCCAGAATAAACGGTTCAGGGTTGATGAGCACGCTCAAAATCCCGAACATACAAAGAAATCCACATAAAAATACAAAAATTCACATGAAATAATAACAAAAAATTCACATAAAATACCAAAAATTTCACAAAAGAAATCCACATAAAAATACAAAAATTCACATGAAATAATAAACAAAAAATTCACATAAAATACCAAAGATTTCACAAAAGAAATCCACACAAAAATACAAAAATTCACATGAAATAATAACAAAAAATTCACATATAATACCAAAAATTTCACAAAGGAAAAATCCACATAAAATACCAAAAATTCACATTAAATAATAAAAAATAAACATGTATGCATCTTACAAAAAAGTGGCATGTACTCCTAAAAAGTGTTGCGACATTAATTCACTCCGCTCAGGTAGTCATGCTAAATCAATTTCGAGGCCGATGGGTTCTCCCCAAAGACCTCGAACCCATTTGACTAGCCACGGGTGCAGGGGCACTCGTGGCCAGTCAAATGAGGTAATCAATGCCTCACCTGATTGGACACAAACTGTGGACCTTTGCGTATTTGCTTCACGCTAATCTTTAAGTATGGGTCGATCACCCTCTCACTTACGGAGCTATTTTATTCAGAATGAAACTTGGCCATCAAACATCTTCAACCATCTCGAGAAGCAGATGTTTTTTCTAGTATATTGGGCTTTCGCAACTCGCTCCACCTCGATTTTGCCCAGTAATGTCGCTAAGCACTTGGGGACCGATAACCTTGAGAGACGTACATTTTTTCCCGACATACAAGGCTTCGTTTACTCACCATATTACCCACTTGATGTTTGAGGTTTATTTTTGAATACAGCGGACCCGTCAGGGATGCCTTGGGCCTCTTCGGATTCTCTAGTTTTTGGCATTTGATCATTAGTGATCGGATACCAAAGAGGGGCATCTGTAGACACCCAAATTTGGCCTAAGGCCTGATCGAAACATTCTTCGAGAGAGGCGCACCCCTGAGCTTTCGATAGCTTATCTCATACCCTTAGGAACCTTCCCATACCCTTAGGAATCTTCCCGAACCCCTAGGAACTTGCCCAATACTTAGGAATCTTCCGAAACCCTTAGGAATTTTCCCATACCCTTAGGAATTACCCCCGACCTCTCCGAACCCATGGTTAACCCTCTCGGGCAATGGTTAGAGAGAGATGAACTAGGGCTGACAGAGACCTCTACTAAGGCTAAAACTTATACCATTAAAAAGTAGAGGTTCTCAGCTTTCCAACAAGCTAAGAATCACCTTAATCCAAGTTATACGTCAAAAGTTACGGCGATCCGAGCAATGCCCAAGAACCGCACTTGGCTAGGGCATATATGGCGCATGTATTATATGTGCCAAGCCATTTTTGTCCAAAAATGGTTTGGCACATCTAATACACACGCCAAGCATAGGTGGGACCCACCTCGAGCTCTGAACTTTCAGACACTAGCTATGCTTGGCATGTGTAATACTTGCGCCAGGCTTAGCTACAGTAACTGTTGGTTTTTGCTCGAAATTCACTTTTAGGGTTTGACTTGTTGACCATCTCAATGTTTAGGATGAGTTTTATTAGGATTGTTGCATGCCTGATTACCCTATTTACATCCCTTTATTCATTTGAAACCTCACCCTATCATCCACCATTGAAACCCATTGCCCACATTTCCAAGCTCTTAAAATCCTAGGAAACCTTAGATTAAGAGATTATTTAATTGCTAACTCTAATTAGCACCTAAGCACCCTCCTAACGTCCCCATTTCCTATAAATAGAGGGGCACCCCTCCCTTTACAAATGCTTGAAAAATTTCCAAGAGAGAGAAAAGAGTAAGAGATCTATCCCTCCCTTGTGTGCACCAAATATCCATGCAAATTCTAGAATTCTAAAGCATCTTAAAAACCCAATCCTTCTTCAAAAACCCTTGAGTTTAGGAGAACACTACCCCCTAGCCTTCTTCCTCTACCCCTTAGCTACCAAACTTTAGAGTTAGAACTCTCCATTCAACCATCCAAGCCATCGGAAGCTCAGCCCTCACGCGAAGGACCACAGTGGTGCTACAAGGGCCCGAGAGCTCTGGCTCTCCCCTCTACTCTTCTACCTTCTTAGCTTTTGCTCTATCCTTGAATTTGTGCCGTTATGCCGCCGAAATCTCGATAGTGGCGGAGGCGCACAAATAGGATCATAGTGCCTTCGGGCAAGAGGAAGTGCACTTTTTTATTTTTATTTTCCTTTTATCTTTGTCCATAAGTAGAGACCACTTTAGAGTGGGTTGATCGGGTGCCTAACACCTTCCCGATCGATAACCGAAGCCCCTACCCAAGAGCTTTTGGCGTAGACCGGTGAATCAGAGTCACATTTTTGGCACTTCGGTGCTTATAAAATTGATTTAGATTTTTTGGGACACCAAAAGCTCCACGTGGTGACTCTATATCTTTTCACGAGTGCGTATTGTCGCGACGGGATCATCGAAAATCTTACGGTTGCACATAAAGCGATCATTCGTTATAGAGAATTGTCTAGTTTGAAAGTCATGGGAGTTGAAGAAAGAGAAAAACATGATTTACGATTTTCTAAAGAATAAGAACAATCATGATTTATGATTGTATGAATACTTGTTTTCCCTTTACTGCTACTGCTGATTACGTGGGTGAAGACTATCATCGCTATGAACAGAATTATAAGTCATGAATCTGAGAAGATTGATGAAGATAGACTCCTAAGATCTCTGGTATTGTTATCAAGGAAAAAAATCTGAAACACATCAACCGTTGAAAGCAAGGAGGAATAAAATTAGAATTACGTTATATAAGGAATCTTTTATTTTAGTAGTTTCTTTTATTAGAATTAGAACTCTGTAAACTGACTCCTTATGATCTATAAATAAGAGGGCTCGACATAGGAATAATCATCGAAGAATTTCACAGCAATAATTGACAATTGAGGTTTGTATTTTCTCCCGATCAAAGTAGTTTAGGATTTACAAAGTAACATTGTCCACAGTTCTTTGAGGTTTTGCCTGACAACCAAGGCTGAGGAAGCTGAAAGATAAATCCTTTGGATGGTTCTACTTTTGCTTTCTAGTTTATATTTTATTTTATTTTTAGTTTAAATTTATATGCTTTGTAAACATCTTCGAATCTTGATTTGAATTGACGACTCAGGTTAAAGTTTGCAGATTAGTGTAACGGTTTTACTTTTCCATCTTCAATTTTCTTGAATTTGATTGACGCCCAGATTTTAGGAGATTGTTGATTAGATTAAATTTGTGTTGAAAAATTTTAGTTTTTGATTGACGACCAAATTCTAGAAGGCTACAATATGGTATAACGGTATTTTAAATTTGTAAACATCCGATAGCTGAAGGTTGAGATTGACGACCTCAATCTGAAGGAGGATTAGGATTTATTGTTATGCAATTAGATTAAGACCTCATTCTTTTATTCATATTTCTCCAGTAGTTTAGGACTTAAAAGATAAAAATAGTTTTTAAAATAGGAATATAAAAATCTATAAGAAGATACTCACTTCTTCATGGGATCGATCCTATCATTACGCTATAATTTTTATTGTATGCTTGCAATAGGTTAAGGCTTGATTTAAATTTATATATATATATATATATATATATATATATATATATATATATACTATAAGCCGATCAATTGTCTACATGTGGACCTCGCATGGTAGGCTCGAGCAGCGGCCCTGACATAAGTCGTATATGTAAGATAAGATACAAAGTACGTTGTGTAGGCGTATGGAGTAATAATAAGACTTTCGATATGCCACGCATGTTAAGTTGACAAGACAAATAAGAAAAGTGATAAGCATTAGAAGCATCATATGCACTGAAATATGTTGTCCTTTCAGTTTTATAATTTTATAGTTATGAAATGTTTATGAAAGTATTTGTTATGTTTTCTTTTTATGAAATTATAAATGATTCACTTCCACTCACGAAATTGCACCCACGATCACCTGGATAGATTGTAGTGGATCGGTTGTGCAACCCACTGAGTTTACGTAACTAAGTAAACTCACTCCCCTCCCAAAAACTAACAGCTGCAGGTGAAGATATGGAATACACTGCCTAGTGGACTTGATACACTGGTAAATTATGCGGTTTATGAGGCTGACGTGGATGACCAGATAGACTATGTCAGGTATGTGTTAAATTATTAGGAAGACATTCCAGCAGTTGATCGTACCTTAATTTATGGGCAGTTTGTATAATGGACTCAAAATTTAATGTAAGTTTAGTGAAGGGATTTTAATGTGAGAAGAAATTTTGATTCACGAGTTTTGGGATCCTAGTTTTATGTAAGACCTAGTAAGATATGGATGTCCGCTTATCGCCTTAACAAGCGTGCGATGTCATAACACGGAATTTTAGGCCCTCGAGATCGGCTAGGATTTTGGGTCGTGAAACCAAAGGAGGCCATGTTGCAGCAATAATGGTTGCCATTGTTTGATCTTGAATTAACAGTGTAGACCGTTCTATTATTGGGATGATATTTTTCAATATAATATTATTCCCTCTTTTGGATTTGATATTTGGATTAGTAAGAATATATATATATATATATATATATATATATATATATATATATATATATATCACTACATGAAAAAGCCAAAAAAATCACTGCCTTAAATTGTGATTTTTTCAAAAAACTACTGTCCTAAACAGTTGTAAAAAAAGCAGTGGGTTTCTTTTACCACTATACAAGACAGTGGTTTATGAACTTCAACAATGACTACTCTTAACAGTCATAGAAAAAACCATTGCTTTTGGCAGTGGTTTTCTTACGCAAATTTTTTTTAAAAAATACTTAAAAAAAAAAAAAAAAATTACATCGACGATTTTTTATGCAATTTTTTTTAAATTAATATTTTTTTATGCTTTTTTTAATGCTTTTTTTTAATGCAATTTTTTAATGCTTTTTTTAATGCAATCTTTTATGCTTTTTTTAATTTAATACTTAATTTAATGCTTTTTTTTAGTGCTTTTAAAAAAATTATATAAAGAATAAACTATTGATCTCATATTTCAACACATCCATTCAACTCAAATGCAAATCATTCAATGTCATTAATAAAAAAAATAGATGTCCAATTCTTTTACTCAAACAAAAGGTTGCATCTCAACCTTTGATCCAACCTTTCAAATTAGCCAAACATTTTAAACTCTACATGCCCAATCCATTTATTCAAACAAAAAGAAGAAGAAAAAGAAAGAGAATTAACAATCCAAGGACCTCATGGCCCATTTTCAAAATAAAAGAAAAAAAAATTAAATTTGTTTCGCCTCTCCTGTCAAGTGTCCCCGACCCCTAGTGATCCGTTTGAGGTGAGCTTCAAATTGAAAAGATTCGCCTGAAATCCAAAGAACATCATAACGCTTTAATTAGTAGTAAACACTAATCATAAAGCTTTAATTAGTTGAGAAACAATAACATTACTGGAACTAGTGACGATGATATCATCAACATAATTCAAAGTAATCCTTTGTTGAGTAGCCTAGCCTTAAATTAGTTGATATCAGCAACATATAATCCAAGGACCCCTTGGCCCATATTTCTTTTGAACCTCAAGAAGCAAGGAGGGGATTTGATGGTTAGAATGAACCAATCAAATTGTCTACTTCTTTTCATTTAGTGGCTGATTCATCGGACGAAGTAGATTGAAGGGAATACACAGCTACATAACAGATCTAACTTTCAAGCATGTGCATTTTCTTCTAACAAATGACAAGTTCTTTATATATTTATACTCCTGGAGCTGTGTTAAGAAACCCATTTACTGAAACTTGCTACAGAACACAAAAAAAGAAACCATATAGATGAGTATAAATATTTACATACATACAAAGTTTCTGATCAAATTTGATATATGGGCCTCTCATTTTTCAGATGGAAGAGAAGGTGGATGTGAGTCTACCAAGACTGACCACAGGACATGCAAATCTTCATATGGGCACGACTTCACATCCTCATAGAGAATATATATACCTCTACCTGGGAAAAAAAAAAGGTTTATGAGATCATGCACTTAAAACTATGGTTTAAAAATTGGTCGAGTCACCAGAAATTTGATAGTCTAAGAGGTGGCCCAATCCAAATCCTTGAGCATAAGCAATGAACATTAGTCAGATTTGACAGTCTTGAAATTTTTATTTTTGTATCTTCATGAATCTTAAGCCATTGGCAAACAGATTAAGTAGTAGATTACAGTTTTAGTCCAAAATAATTCAACTTTGAAGTAATGGTGCAGAGTCAATCAGTCAAACTATAGATTCAAGGTTTAAGATTCATGAACAATCTGAAAGATGTATTTTAGCATCTTTAGAACATCTTGGCAATTGCTGAGTGCATAATTTTTCTACCAGAACTGTAAATAAGTAATGTGAATTTAATCCACAATCTCTACTTACACTAACTTCAGTATGTTGATCTGTTTCACTTGCTTGTTTAAGTTTAGCTGACGTATCTTTCACCAACTGCCCAATAGCCTTGTCTTGTGCCTGAAAAAAGGATGAATTCATTACAACAATCAAAAGCATGTCAAAGTTAAGGTTCATCATGACATAATCATTCTGGCAATACAATTGATTTGTTCAATTCAATACCATAGGGGGTGAAAATGGGCTGGCTCAGGCCTTAAATGGCCACAATTTCTTAGCGCGCTAATCTTGAATCAAGCCCGGTCCATTTGTTGACCTAGAAATCAAGGTCAGACTCAACTCATTTATGCTTAAATAGGTCAAACCTGACAGGATCGGGCAGGGGTGACTGGAAATGATTTAGCACCTAGACCCAAGTCCTGTCCATTCTTTGGCAAGCATAAATTTCCGGCCTAACTTATTAAAAAAAAAAATAATAATAAATAAAATAAAATCAGGGCTGACCTGTCCCAATGGGCCTAGAAGGCTGGAACCTACCCAATCTCCGGTCAGCACATTTTCACTCCTAGCGACAATGCAAGTACTATTCCTAACATTGCAATATGATTAAACGGAAGGAACAGATAGACAAATATTAAATAGAAGATGAAGGCATACAACTACAAAACATAAATCATTCACTAGTTAAAACATGTTTCTCTTAAAACAGTTTTGGACAGATTTTTTTTTCAAGCCTTCTTTTAATCCTACGATATGACCAAACAAGGCAAGGTGATGATATGTTCAGCTGTCTGACTGATTATATATTTTATTGGTTTTGGATCTGCTGGTATATGTTGGTATATATTAAAACATGTTTGTCAAAACAGTTTTGGATAATGGATAGAATTTTGGATCAAGGTTTCTGTTAATTCTAGGATGTGACCAAATGAGGCAAGGTGACTATATGTTAGTAAAAATATTTGAAACATTTTGTGGGACTGATCTTAGAAGGAACTGGAAGGAGAGAGATTGCTTCAACTGGTTTAGGAATAGGCTTGCCAATGTCCTCCTTTTGGCATACTTGAAATTAATCTTGATGATTGCCCAACCGGATACTAGTAATTATGTTAAAATCGAAGGACCAAAAGGAACCATGAGCAGTGTTGCCTAGACACTTGTGTCCTTAAATCAGCAATTTCAGCTTCAGCAATTTTCACTTATTGACTGTGAATTAACCCTCTTTAAATTGCTCTTTCAAAGAGACCCAAATTCTGCTCTTTCACTCTCCAAAACAGCTAAGAGCAGTTACAACCAAACACCCTCCCATACTAAAGTGTTCTACGCGACAGCAGACAGCTGCTCTTTGCCTCCAAAGAGCAGTCCCAAACACAGCCTCAAGTCTTTTAATGGACAGTTATGCTTTTAGAAAATCGTTGTAAAAATCACTAGTGTAAGGTTTAGGGGCGAGGGTATTAACTATATTTTTTATGTTTTTAATGACGCTTTGGGCACATTGACAATTTTTTTGATAGTGGAAGTGAGTGCCAAACTAATTTGATCACATAAGATCTATTAGCACTATAGTGTCTATTACAACCTCAAAGTAATAAAGGCTCAAATTTTCACAGACAACAAACTAATGCTCCCTTGAGAATAATCAGACACCCAGAAAATACCAAGCCTAAATAGCATTAACATCAGTTGACCAAAAACTTATAGAAAGGGGAAATTTAGCAAATTACATAATTTATAATATGCAACTTAAAAAAAAAATCATGATTTAATCATTTACCATTCATTGCAAGGTTTGCAATTGCACCCGCAACAACTCTATGTTTTGTTTCATCCTCTAAGCTTCTAAGAAGCATTAGCAATGAGGTAAGACCACCGGCTTCTACAATCTTCTCTTGATTTGCTTCTATAAATGACATGGCCAGTAAACATCATTCTTGACAAAAGATAAAGCAAAACCTGCGCAGTGACAACAACCATGTGGAATAAAAATATTACCGTCAAATGATATGCCCATGATCTCAAGATCAGCGGCATGAATGCTGGAATGAAAAACGACCTCTATAGTCCAATTCATAGTAGTCAACAGTATTCAGTTGTACTTAATGGAGGATATTTAGTACTTCTTGGGGGTTAGTAGCAGCTCCCCTGATTTAGTATGACTGAATAAGTTGCTTGATTGTGTTAAAATAATATCCTTATCCCTACATTCATAGGAAAGGAGAGGCTTCAATAAAGGAAGAACGATCAATAACTTAAAAATGGGAATTCTTTACAAGTGAGTTTGGGGAATACCCAAAAAAGATGAGAAGGGATATATGTATGTATAGCCAGCATTTGAAACTCTTAAGCTGGAGGTCGCGAACAAACCAATCAGTTTCCAATAACAAAATATTTTGGATATGCCGGAAAATGGTGCTCTACATGTAACTGCCAAATAAGTAACAAGAAACACCAAAATAGAAAAATAGAACATGAAACAAGAAAGTAAGATCACCTTTACCTGCCTGTGAAGGACTCTATTTCTGGCAAGTCCACTGGTAACAGGTGTGCATCTGAGAATAATCACCAAGGGCAACAACATCATTACCATGTCTCCTGATTAGAAATATGATACTAAAACTTGTGATGTAACTGATAATACATAGCAACACTTAAGGTATAAGATTTAGATTGTTGAAAGCGGAGCCGAGTTTTCCAGAAACTCTGATTTCAACAGTCACCAACAATTTTCAGAACCTTCAACTTATTCTCTAAGGTTCAGCATGGTTGAATTCCCCTGAATCAGCACCAGCCATAAAGGCATAGTGAACAAAAATAACAAAATAGGAAATTTATGGTCCCTACAACCCAGATGGTGCTCATTTTTTACCAGTCCAATTCTTTCAAGTGGTAGAACAGATACAATAAAATCTGAGCACTTCAATGTGGATCCTATATTAGATATGAGCAACGGTCCATCTAAAAGAGGTTAGATTGCATGGATGGAATTCACTAATCTCTCATATAATATATAGCCACTTTGACAACTTGGATTTATAAAAAATGTCGGCCACTTGCCCAAAAATTTAACGACACATTTCTTGTATCCCCTCCATGCAGACCAAAGAAACCTTCAGATCACAGGCCCCTCGATGATTCAAACAGGAGAAAGTTTTTAAATTAAAATTCAGAGGTTCCTTATAACAGATTACTGTGTATGGCTGATAGGTATTAGGTATCCGACCAGATTGCTGCTCTTGGTACTCAGGTCACTTTTTTCGATGCCTGTTGTGTGGAACAATCATAGTTATGCGTGATTTGACTGATTAACCATAATTTGGATTTTTTTCATGGCTTTATAGAACTGTCAAAGACTTGAAAAGTTCAATACAGCAAAAAATACTATGATATGTTTTCTTATTCTTCTTTTTCTTTGGGATTTTTCCTTTTGCTATTTAGAAAAAGTCAGGCAAAGAAAGTGGTTTGCTTATCAGCACCAACAGCTACAAATAGCAGCCCTAGTGGAGAAGTTGTTCCATCTGATCTTTGGGCATGGAGAAAGTATGGCCAAAAACCCATCAACGATTCCCCTTATCCAAGGTAAATTTCACAGCCATATGATCAATCTTGATAATACTTTTTCTATTAGCATTATCAATATATGAATATTGATAATACTATTAATAATTAAAAAGAAAAACTAACATTTTCTTCACATTCACCTTTCAATCTCTTCAGTAACCATCTTCATATCAATCCCATATATTGTAATTTACAATGATTAATCATTCAATTTGATTGAAAAAACTCATTCAAAATTAATTTTTTTCATTTATAGTCAAAAGATGATCTCCATGGTCTGATTCAAGTTCTAAATCTCTCCCCATCGAACTAGGATATGTCCCAATTTATTTAGTGTTTTGTACTTATTTCAAAACCCCATTAATAAGAATAAAGACAAGTTCAGATGGAACAGATGGAACAAATGACAAGAGTTAGAGAACTAACAATAAAAGGGTAAATTGAAGATGACTATATGGAGCAGATATAGACATGTCCCCAAATCTCAAGCTGATAAAATAGAAATCTGGACTCCCAGGCCCAGATATAACTCAGTATCACAAATATTTTTCAGAAGGGTTCATTTTGTGCATCATATCATTAAGGGTAATAAATTTACAATATGCACCAATCAGGAACAACAAAACCTGTCTTGAGCAGTCATCAAGAAAAAATCGTAGAAAGTCAACGGAAACACCAAATTTACTGTTTCCAAAGGGATAGGAAACTAGATCCATGTTTAATTTCATTCTAGGTGGTGGCTACTTTAGCTGACTTGTATATTGGATTTCTTTCCAGATTTCCTACAGCAAGCTTGTCAGATTTTGCAAAATTCATAATTCCCAATTTTCAGGCTCTACGTCCTTCAATATATATATGGTTGGAAAGCACTGAAGCCCTCTAACTTTTATTTTTATGACTGGCTGAAACTCATCAGGTAGAGAGCTATTTCCATTGCCATGGCCAAAGCATCAGTGTCATTCTGTCAAAAGGAATAGATCGACAGTACATTGGTCCCTCAATTTATTTTTGGGTCTACAAGTTAGTAAAAGCCTTCAAATTTTGATGGGGTTTAATTCACTACAAGATCCATCTCTGAGACTTTTGGTAAACTTCATATCTTATTTTAACATGCTCATTTGCTCCTCTCAACTCGGGTCTGAAATTAGGCCCTGTTTGGAAGCAAGTGTGCACATAAAATTGTAAGTTACTTATATATAAGCTCTTAGAGAATCATGATCAATCTCTTCATCTTATTAGATCTTAATCTAAACCATGTGACAAGCCAAATTACACATTGCATGACCCCTATACAGTTAATGGGAACCTCAAAAAACCAATCACAGCATCAACATTCACAATTTATATGATATGTACAAAATTTCTAAGGCATACTAATTAAATTAATCATTTGAGTTCAACCCATAAAATTATATATGAATATGCTAGATTTTTAAAGAACTATGGTTATCTAACTTAGAATCTTGAACCTTTTTCCTTTTTTCTTAGGAATTAAAGATGAAGTTCATTCCTTGATGAAATCCTAAAAGATAATTTAACCCGTTTTATTACAGAATTTTATAAACTATACCATTAGGACATCTTACCTAGAATACTAAGAGAAAGTATGGCTAGAACAAGGAAGTTGAAGTGGTTTACCTTGTCACTTTTTGAAGAGTTGGGCCTGAATTTTCCTTCTTCAAACCTCAATGAACTCTTACTAGCCTCTATTCTTCTAGTCAAAAATGGTATTTCACTGTAAGAGAGGAGATGGAAGACTATTTCCTACAATCTAAAAATGAAAACTAAAGAAGCTTAAACTTTACATACCTTCTCTTGTTCTAAGGCTATTCTTTCTCTATGATCTCGGATCTTGATCTTTTCTTGTCCACTTTGAAGTTATTACTTATCAGTGTCAAATTAAACATCAGCCCTCTATATAAGGCTCTACGCTTGGGCGCATATCCCCAGCCCTCTATATAAGGGTCCCAATTAAACATCAGCCCGTCTAAGCCTGGTCTGAACTCGGCCCAATTAAATCCATTGGGACCAGTTCATTCTTAATAGAGTTCTTTCAAACATTCAAATATCAAATGACATTTCACATATACTAAATAAAAAGATGAAACATACCCTACAACATGAAAAATCACATGGAATCCAACCACAATCAAACCATTCATCTATTAAAAACGAAAAAAGTAAGACCATTCGAGTAAAAAATAAATATTTAAGCATAAAAACTCTAAATATATATCGAGATCCACGGATCGACAAACGAAAACAGATAAATAGCAGACATAATGTGGAAAAAAATTCAATAAAAAGTAAAAAATCCCACAGATCCACGAAAAACCAAAAAAAAAAACACAGCATATCAGCAAAAAAATAAAATTAACTCTAATCTTCTCAGCCATGCTCTCATCTCTGCTACTTGCAATATGTCATTACACCAATTAACTCTAATCCCCAAAAATATCTCAAAAATCTAAGATAAATTGTAAGTAAATTAAAAGAATTTGTGCCTATCCAATTAGGCTTTCACAGGCAAAAGATTCTTCTCGAGAAGCTAATTGATTACGAGCATAGTTGAGATCAGTTGCCAATTAAACTAAGTTGCATCGGAGCATCGTTAACTAGTTAGCAAGAATTTGACTAATTCATAACTGGTGCTTGAATCGTTTCAACCAAAACTGGTCCGAAATAGTGATCCGAATCAGTATCGACCAATTAAGCTATAATGGATAGTTCGGATGGGAATTAAAGGAAGTTAAAATGTCCTATAAAATCCAAAAAAAGGGAAAATTGGAAACAAAAACCTAAAGTTTAATTTGAGGATATGATAGAGAAAATTGGAAAATTGGAAAATCAACGGATCAACCAATCCATCCCAAATCCCACTCAAAATCAACCAAAATGTAACAAAAACCGTATAACAAACCTAGATCTGCATTCACCTTCTAAAATCCCCTGCTCCACAAGATCAAAACCATATAACATACCTAGATCAGCATTCACCGGCTCCCGATCCATCTCAAATCCTCCGATCCATCTCGATCCACCATATAACAACTTTGAAATGGATTAAACTGATGAGCTGAACGGAAAGGATGGATGATTTTGAGAGAGACTCGTGCAAAATCTAGGGTTTGTAGAGAGATAAGGAGAGGAAGAGGAGAGAGGTTGGGCTTCAGAGAGAAAGAAAATAATTTTCTAAGAGAGACGATAGTTTGTAATAGAAATAGAAAGAGAGAAAAGTTTAGAAGTAGGGTTCCCGCTAGATTTGCACGTGACTTGAGGAAGGAGTTGCACGTGATGATGGTTAAGGATTTAAACCACTGTCTTAATATAATAAACAAGTGGTTTTGACAGTGGATAATTATACTACTATTTGGGCAGTGGTTCTTTTTTATATTGCAAAAGTTATTTTTTTGGCTTTTTGACGTAGTGTATATATATTCTTGTAATAGTATATGTTATTTTTGTTGAACGGTAGATGATCTTTGTACAAGGTGAAAAAACCATCAATTTTCAAATCAATTGGTGAAGAGAGCATATTGTCTTGAACTCTTTATGAGATAGATAATATGATAGCTGGGGAGTAGAGAGCATTTCCCAGAACTTGTCAATTTTTTAACAAGGTGAGTAAAGAGCCCACCCGTGAAGAAGGGAAAAAAGGTTAGTAAACAACATATTTGTAGTCCAATTCCTGAATGAATATTAAGTTAATTAGTTTTATCTTTACCACCTCATGAATCATGGAACGTTAGATTAAGTAGCACAATTACATGTAATTTGAAAGTTGGATAGAGACGATTCAATTACATATTTTTCGATAACCATCCAGTCTGTGTTTCGATCATGTGGAATCGGAGAGTGAGGCTGCCAGAGGGTGTGAGTATGGTAATTTAGGAGTAAGTTTCTGATCGAGGGGTTTGAATGGAGAGATTGACTAATCATCCTATGTTTATTCTCTTATAAGCTAGGAGATTGACTAATCTTCCTAGCTTATAAGAGAACGTGAGAAACTTTTTTTCCCTCTTCACATAAGTACCGAAAACCAACAGGTCAAACTGGTTTTGGATTGGCTCGTTTTAGTTTTGGGGCCAGAAACCAGTGGAGTATGGAGAGAAAACAAATTCTAAAATCGACAACCGAAAATTTTGCTCTAAGAACATTAACAGGAAAAATGGAAATTGGACCAAACCGATCGAAATTGGATCAGTTTGGTTTCAAGGAAGGGGGATTTCGGTTAACCAAAATCAAAATTTGACAAAATTCGGTTCGGATTAGGTTTTGTCTAAGCCAACACTAAAATTGAGAAATTGGTTTCGGTACCAAACTTCATGATCCCTAGATATGTGGACTCAATCATCCCACAAAACCAAACATATTGGGTGGACCAAAAAGGGGAGCGAGACATATATATCTAGGACAATAGCTGTAGTATGTAAAAGGAAATCATTCCTTATTCTGCATTCAATTTACATAATAATTATTATAATAAAAATAATAATTATAATAATAATAATTTAAAAAGAGTGCTAAAAAATTACTAAATCAATTATTATGAATCCACCACATCACATTATTCTTGAGTTTATTATCAGTAAGTCATTGTGAGTTTGTGACAAAAAGTTTTTTCACATTCTGATAAATGGTGTAGGTGTAATAGAGAATGTGTACGAGGTTATTGCACTAATGATCTATAAATGATCGCTTCTAAATCAGACGACGTAGATAGCGTCTTCATGTTGAACTTGCCTCTGTAAAATGAAGTTTTTTTGAACTATGTGTAGGATTCAATTTCTCTTGTGCAGATAGGGACAAACATAATTTAAAAAGTTCATAAAAGCCACTAAATATAAATCAAGAGAAAGAAAGTTAGGAGGAATATGCTCTTATGCTATATAAAATGGAATCGAGATCGATCTTCAAGATTGGGAGACGTACCTGTAGTAAGGTGTAGGCCGTCCATTGTTATCTTTTGATATGTACATGGAGGGGGAGAGAAGAACAAAAACAATATAGTAAATCAATTAGCTAACCAATATAATGAATATAATACATGGTTCATGAATATTAGCTCTATAGAAGAACATACCTTATGAAAAACTTACGTGGAGAAGAATGTGAGAAGGTAGAGTATGTATCATGGGGGTAAACCATCTCCTTTCTAAAAGATAGAAATCATGATTGCCTTCTCCGGAACCGGCCTTCTTTCCCAACTCAGAGGTTCCACTCGACATTCAAGTAGAGAATGTATGATGATTTCTTGCTGAAAGAAGATTTGCTTGACGAAATCGAGGCGAGCGGACATCGTTCCCCAATTCGCAAATTTCTTCCACTCTATAGAAACGAAGAGGGAGAGCATAAATCTGATTTGGAGATTTTTTTTGTGTTAATTGCGGTGGTGAATGATGAAATGAGAAGAAGATAAGAATTTTTTTGGTGTTAACCGTCATTTAAACATCAAATGGTGTATAAATGATCTTAAACCATTGATTGATTTATGATCTTCGAAATCTAAACCGTCAAAGCGATATATCATCAATTAAAGGGCTATGAGTCCTAAAATGAAATTTTTTGGGAGATTCGAACCATCCGATCTGTTCGCTCTAGTATCAACGGTTGTTCTTAATTTTTATGGCTGATATTAAAGTTTACCGATCGGATGGTTTACATCCACTTATAATCATGATATATGGGCTAAAACATGTTATGACGATGGATTGCCACTTGAGCAATTTAGATTGATCATAGATGTGTGCCTCATGGCACAATGATAAATTATGCTTCAATGGTGTGAGATAAGAAGTGACTTTTAATGGTTTAAGATCATTTAAACACCATTTGGTGTTTAAATTTTGGTCAGAAGCCAGTATTTCATAATAAAGGGATGTTGGTGTTACGACCACACCACTTTATGTTATAAGGATCACATCTAAACGGAGGAGAACCCGTTGACTGCTTGCAATCAGATGGTAGAGATCAAATCTCTTTTTAATCTTCAACACGATAGATCTAAAGATCATGAGCCTATTGTCAAATGATAGATTTCGTTACAGATGGCATAGATTGTGGAAATCGAATGTGAACCTCTTCCATGGCATGTTATGATCACGTTTAATTTTCTAGATGTGTGTCAAGTGGAATAAAAATATTATCGTCTGATGGGAGGATTATGATTTCAAGATTTATTGTGTTAAAGATTGGAATGGAAGATGATCTACATCATCTTATTGAAATTCGTTAACTTATTTTTCCTTTTTGTAAGTGAGGTGTTTGAAACATAGAGTAGTATGGTAATAACAACAACATCAAAAAAATTATAGCACCTTACAAATTCTAAACCCAAATACACCGGGTATGTTACGTACTCGTGCTCGAGACCGGGGGCAATTTGCGCCTTATAATTTAAACAGATCATGCCATTAATTCGAAATGGGTACCTTTGTAATAAGGCTTAAATATTAAATTGTGTAATTACTACACAAGCTCCTTCAGAGCACTCCTGGTAAAAAAAATTGACTAGCAAACACAAGGTCACGAGATTAAGACCTGTTGTGTACATTGGAACCTTAGTTTTTATTTTGTTTTATTTTAGACCTGCACATCGTGCTAGATGTGTCGGCCGCACACCGAATTTTCACTCTTAATATAAGAGGCAATTCCCACGCATGAGCCATGCACAAAACTCTAAATTGCCTCTCGTTGAAAGAAAGGAGAAACCGAAGAGAGAAGAGAAAACCCTCTCCCTCAATTTCTTGTGAGATCTCAGTTGTTAAATCATTTTCGAATCCTTCTCCTCCTTCGACTTGAACATCTGGTCGCTCCGATCATATCAGAACTTTGATTTCCATACCGTCACGATCGAAGTAGAGGGAGATCGAATCATCGGACTAAGAGATCTCAACATCGACGATTGGAGACTTTGCATGTGAAGAATCTAAGAAGGTAAATGTCTTAACACGATCTTATAAACCTAGATTTATGAAATTTAGAACCTGATTATTCGGTTCTGGATCTCATGCAAGGAATTTTCGAGGATCGGACACATGAGAGGCGCAAAGACTGTTTTTCTTCAATTCCAATGATTTCGGATGTTGCATGCGCAAGATTTTAAGGTAGAAATTCATGATTTAATCTTATATCATGAAACTAGATTAGATTAAAATGCCTAAAATGAAAATTATGTAAGGAAAGTAGAATTTCAGATTTAGAAGGAGCCAAGGGGCTTCGAGTTCTGATGGACTCGCAGTAGTGACCTTGCAACCTCGCTGTAGCAAGGTTCCATCTGAGTCACTTGCTGCAGCGAGTGTACCTTGAAATTTTAGGCTATTGTAGCTCGGGTACAACTCGTTGTAGTGAGTTCTGTGTGCCACCTGACTTCTGAAGAGCTCGCTGTAGGGAGTTGCCCTTTTTCCTGAACGTCTAGTTTTTTATCTACAAAAGCTGATTGGACCTTGCTTCATACAAGATCCTCATCACTGATACTTAGCATATAAACATTTTATCATCTAGGGTGAATGCGGGAGACCATTGATGGAAGCTCCGCTTTGAATTATGCATTTGAATCCCGCACAACTCAACATTAAGGTAGGGAAACTCTCAATGCAAGGTTATGTTTTAAATGTCGAGTCATGGTCAATGATAATAATTTTACATGAGCCTGTGATTTCGGAAACATGTTGCATCTACATATTGATTGCATACGCATATTGAAACTCTTTGAAGGGTCAAGATTGAATTTTTGCACATGATTATAGCTTTTAGTACCTCGACATATTGACGCATTTGAATCGTTAAATCCTGATTTTCGAATTCAGACCTGATTTATGTGCTATCTGAGTCTAAGATCATGTGCAAAGAGGAGTGGAGTCTCCAAGAGAGGGGTGCTTCAGCATGATACCTGTGCTTGATATTCTGATTCCGCATTAGTTATAAAGGGAGTGGAGTCTCCAAGAGAGGGGTGGAGTCCCCAAGGTTTAAGACCCTGTTCCCACTATGGGATGCTTTGTTCCCGTTACGGGATACTTGCGCTAATGCTTTGAAATTCAATGATACGACGTGCTTTGATATGTTTCGATTTCCTAATATGTTTCGATTCTTCGATATGCTTCGATTCTCTGATATACACATTATGTTATCTCATATACTTGTTTCTCCTGATATATAATGTGCTCTGTTTTGATTCCTTGCTCTAATATGCATTTGTTTCGCACGCCATCCGCATCATGACATGACATGTTTTTGTTTTTGGGTTTATGTTCCTATTAAATGCCTATTTCTGGTGTATTTGACATGAATATTAACTCGAACTGTTTTTGCCTATGCATCAAAACTATGAAGTAGAATGATAAGATATAATGAAGCATTGTTTCTTTTCCCTACTGAGCTTGGACTGTAGCTCATCCCTCGACTATATGTCACAGCTACATGTGTAGATCCAGAACAAAAAGATGATCCAGATTATAATCCAAACGAGGAAGAAGAGCTGTCACCTAAGGAGTTCTTCCCTTGACCAGCTCTTCTAGATTCAATATAGTGTGGACAGTTTTATTTTGATACTTGGTACAATATTTGGACTAGACTCCTGTCTGATTTTGCATAGCTTTAAACCAATGCTTAGGTGACGGTCGGCCGTTGCTGGTGGTTTGTATAGTTTTGTTATGTTGTCAATGATGGAAATCTTTATGCATATTATTTCATGGTTATCAGCCTTGCTTCCGTATTCTCTTGAATATATTGAATACTTGATGTCCCAATCTTCCTAGAAACCTACTTAGGGGAAGATTGAGCCATCACAGTAGCATCAGAGCCCTTGATGCCTAAATAAAATTTTGTGCTCAGATTGTGTCCTACGATCTGACGGCCTAGAGTTTCCACGTGTTGTATTTTTGCGTGTGGAAATTTGGGGTCATCACAATTGGTATCAAATCTTTTCAGTGTGAGCATTGAGCATTGGGTTCGAAGATGATCTGATTTTTCCTAGATTTTCGTGTAGGGAAGAACCTGGTCGTCACAAAAATACAAAAGATAAATATTATAAAAAACTCCCTTGCTGCCAAAAAGCATGTCAGGCATAGTTCTTTCTTGAGTAGAGTGTGAGGGTGGCAAGTTTTTTGTCTCAATCTAAGCTAGACACACTTCTAAGAGCCCATGGTAATGATGAGAAGAAAATACATAAAAATCTCCCTTATCGCCGTACACAATACTCCTTCCTTACTTTTACGATTATTACATATTCCGGAGACATAGAATAATATATTTAGATAATGTACATACGAATCTCTTATTAAACATACACCGTAAATAATCACTTACAAATAAATTGAATTTCCGAACATCGAATGGGGAAAAAATGAGTACATAATTCTTACAAAATTACCTATTAGGACAAAAATTATTCACAAAAGTCTTTTGGAAACATTAAATATATAAAGAATTACATATCGAAATCATGATTGTTATTGTCATTTTGAAAGTTGGTTGGACCAAATTCTTAACCACCCATTTGGCTTATATAGTAGTAGTAGTATATATATATATATATATAGAGAGAGCCGAGGATATGCGCCCAGGCGTAGAGACATCTCTACACCAATTGATATGAGCGCAACACGTAGCGCCCTTTTGTGAAGTAATGGGTGGCATGGAGCCTACTTTACTAACTAGGGTTACACTTTTAAAATATTTTCAAAGCTAAATACCCTCCCAGCCGTCATTCTTGCCTTTTTTAAAGTCTCTTCATTTTCTCTTTCTTCTCTCCATTTTTCCAAAAAAGTGTTAGACGTACTTTTTCAAGTATATTTTACTCAAAAAATATGGCCTCCCGATAGCGAAGCGCTAGCACATCGGCAGCAAAGCGTTGACACCCCGAAAATGAACCGCCGACACCTTGATAGTGAGGCACTGACACCCCCCCAGTGGTGAAGCGCTGGCACCCCGGCGCCTCGTTTTAGGGGCGCTAGACGCCTCTATATCGAGGTGCTGACGCCTTGGCGCTTCGCTAAATTTTTTATTTAATTTTTTTTTTCGAGGCGCCAATGCCTCTATATAGAGGCGTTGGAGCCTCGGTGCTTCGCTATTTTTTTTAAAAATTTTATCGAAGCGTCGATATCTTGATATAGAGGAGTCGACACCCTATTTTTTATATTTTATTTTAGCGAAGCGCTGGCGCCTCGATATCGCGGCACAGACTTCTCGGCTCTGGGGTGCCAGTGCTTGACTTCCGAGGTACCGGCGCCTCGCTTTCGAGGTGCCAGTGCTTCACTTCCGAGGTGCTAGCGCTTCGCTACCAGACACTTACATTTTTGGAGTAAAATATACTTGCAATAGTAAGTCTGACACTTTCTTAGAATACGAGAGATAAGAGAGAGAAAAGAAAGAGACTTTAAAAAGAATTCTAAAAAAGTCAAGAATGACGACTAAAAAGGAATATAACTTTTAAAGTATTTTAAAATTTTAACCTTAGTTAGTAAAGTGGGCCCCATGCCACCCCTCACTTCACAAAAGAGGCACTACGTGTCGTGCCCATATCAATTGACATAAAGATATCTATATGCCTCGACACATTTTCCCCTTTCCCATATATATATATATATATATATATATATATATATGGCAAATGGGAAAATGTGCTTGGGGTAGAGATTTCTCTACGATCCCCCAATGGGGAGTAGACACGTGGAAAGTTTTTTTACACTAACCCGTGTTTCCCACATTGGTGTTTTCCTATTGTTAGTGGTAGGTAAAGTAGGTACAAGGTAGGAAAGCGAGGCTATACCTGATGGAGGAAGGAAGCGCAGGCCCCAAGGGGAAGTTCTTGTCATGGTATGGGCGATAAATATGGTGGTAAAATAATTAAAAAAATTGTATAGCCTCCTTCTCTTTTCCGCTCTCTTCAGGCTCTTTCTCTCTCTCATTTTATTTCCTCTCTCTCGCTTGTGCTTCTCTGCAAGATCTCTCTGTGGAAAAGCTCATTGGAGCTCTGATTGGATAGAAGCACAGAAGAGACAACTTTCTCTGACTGGATAGAAGTGCAGAAGAGACAACTTCCTCTAACTGGATAGAAGCATATAAGAGACAACTTTCTCTTTTTTTTTTTTTTTTCTTGAGCTCCTACTGGATAGAAGCACAAAAGAGTGACATTTGAGGTAAGTTTGGATATTTTTGTGTATTATTTTAAGCATACACATCATAAAATTATAAACATTTAAATATATATGTTATAGATGCGTCGTAAACCTTGCAGGGACGAGGCGCTTGATTCTGGTGACGTAACCGTATGTGAAGCAGTTTCTTCATCTGCTCGTAGTTGATGGATCTCTTCACTTATTTACAGGATTGAGATCATAAAATATAAGCATTCAAAAATATATAAATTATAATCGACGTAATCGCACATGCTTCTTATGTGAAGCGATAGGAAGTGACGACGCAACGAGTGAGAAGTGCCATCGCTTCCATATTGAAGCACTAGCACTTTGCATGGTCGCGTCATCGCTTCCTTGTGAATTAGTTTCCTTATTAGTCCGTTGTTGATTTATTTTAGGTTTAATGCAGGGAATGTAATGGAATCCATTGGAGGATTCAATGTAAGTGGTGTTGATGTAAATCTCACCCTTGAGACGATTTCTTTAAAAAGAGTTTCACTTGGTTGTGAAAGTGATATGAAAATGCTGGATAGTTGTAGAGAGTTCGAGAATACCAGCGATGAATGGAAACCACATATCGGCTTAAAATTCAAATATGAAGATGAGGCATATAACTTTTATAATTTATACGCCAATAAAGTTGGTTTCAGCGTTAGGAAAAGAAACACTTACGAATCCGCAAAAGGGGAGATTATAAGAAAAAAAATATATGTTCGTTCGAACCTTGGGCTGGATTTTCACGATTGTTTTGAGGAACGTGATAGGTTAGTATGCCTCCAAGAAGGGAAAGACCAAGGACCGTGCACACCAGAAGTACAACAAGTGGGGAAGGGTTAGCCATCAATCCAAATGTGATTCCCATAGGCAACAACAATGCCTCAGGAGTGGAGAAAAATGTCGGCAATGTCTCAGGAGTAGGGAGCAATAATGGAAATGACTGACAATTATTGAAAACCATGGTGAATACCATGCCATTGCTCAAAGAAAGACGTCAACCGTCAGGCTTCCAAGAGTTCAGGAGGATGAGACCTCCTAGTATTTATGGGCAGACTGATCTGCTTGAAACGGAGTAATGGTTAAATCAAATAGAGAAGATCCTCCAGAGAATTCGTTGCACCGAAGAAGAGAAAGTGAGTTGGGCCTCCTTCCAACTTGAAGGAGAGGCAGATCTGTGTTGGAAATCCGTCAAAAGGACCGAGCACTAGGGACACCCTGGACATGGGCAAAATTCACCGAGATATTTAATGAGAAGTACTTCCCTGCTCCTGAGTGGTATCAAATGAAAGTCAAGTTCACGACTCTGGAGCAAGGATAGATGACAGTACGTGAATATGAGGCTGAGTTCACCAAGCTCTCTAGGTTCGCACCATTTCTAGTGGCCACAGAACTAATGAAGGCCCAAAAGTTTGAACGCAGCCTAAAGTCAGTTATCAAGGAGAGGATTTCTCTGTTTAACGCAACTACACTAGTTATAAGATTGACCCTCATCGCCGAAAGGGATATTAACAATATGTATAAGAGGAGAGAAGAACAAAATAGAAGCAGAAGAAGTTGGACCCAATCATATAACTCGGAGCAGACCAGTAAAAGGTCAAAATTCTTGATGCCGCCACCCTCCCAGCTTACTTAAGCGGCATCTTCGAGGCCACTCACCTCTGATCCCACAAGGCCTTTCTGCACATCAAACCCTACGACGATCGGGGTGTCGAGATCTCGACACCGACAATCGGAGACTTCGCATGCGAAGAATCTAAGAAGGTAAATGTCTTAACATGATCTTATAAACCTAGATTACCAAATTGTAGAACCTGATTATTCACTTCTAGATCTCATGCACTAAATATTCAAAGATCAGACGCGTGTGTAGACACCCCCATTTTGTCCTCTCGGAATATACAAATTTGTTCTGTCAACCTTTGACCTCATAACCCTGATATGGGACCATATGCTGAAACAATAGTACATGGCTGAACACAGGCTGAAACAATAGTTTTGTGGCTCAGGCCCCATACCCCCGACATGGGAACCATATACTGAAACAATAGTACATGGCTTAACACAGGCTGAAACAATAGCTCTGTGACTCAGATCCCGACATAGGGAGACTATATACTGAAACAATATTATATAGTCGGAATGCAGACTAAAACCATAGACTTGCATTTTAGACTCCTAACAC
Source organism: Chloranthus sessilifolius (assembly GCA_021018995.1). Taxonomy (NCBI): domain Eukaryota; kingdom Viridiplantae; phylum Streptophyta; class Magnoliopsida; order Chloranthales; family Chloranthaceae; genus Chloranthus; species Chloranthus sessilifolius. Next base: position 79,176,645 of record CM037592.1, on the reverse strand, counting down.
TAATGTGGGATCATATACTGAAATAATAGTATATGGCTGAACACAGGCTGAAATAATAGTTTTGTGGCTCAGGCCCCCATACCCTCCGACATGACAACCATGCACTGAAATAATAGTACATGGCGGAACACAGGCTGAAACAATAACTCTATGGCTCAGATCCTAACGTAGGGAGACTATATACTGAAACAATAGTATATAGTCAAAATGCGAGCTGAAACAGTAGCCTAGCATTTCAAGCCCGACCCGGACCCGGACAACCCCGAAGTAAGCACCTAAAACCAAGCGCTCAATTCGATTGCACGCCAAAGCACAAGCGCGCAATCAGTCCCTTCTTAGACCAGACTTCTTTTCCTCATACCAACTCGAGACTCGATCACACGTCTATCATGAGACGCGCGATCGAATTGAGCGCCTCATCACCGACGCACAATTGGCCTACGCTCGACCTAGGCTTACCGTCCTTGACCCCTAAGTTTCCTTGATTAAGCACTTCGAGAGTGGCACTTAATTGGATTATGCACCCCAAATAGGCGCGCAATTAGTTATAACGTTGTTAAGACTAGGAAACTCACTGAGCAAGTCAGCCAGTTACTCAGTGAGTCGGTGACCGACTCAAAGAGATTAAGCACCGGGAGACTGGCGCGCAATTTTATTAAACGCCTGAAATAGGGCATTTAATTGAAGAAAAGCCTATAAAAGATTTTTTTAATTCGACACAAACCCGGGCCCCCACAACTTTGAGATTTGAGTTTCGAGTTCTACGTCTCCAAGCTTAGGATTTCGAGGTTTTTCTCTGCAACCCCGGTCCTAGGTCAAAATCTTAGTTTTAGACTTAGGATCTTTCTCTTAGTTTTAATTATAGGTTTTAATTTTCAGTCCGAGACCGTAGCACCCTTTTTTAGACCGCAAATTTTTTTATATCTGGTTCTAGTTCTCTGAATTTAGAACCAGTCCTTAATCTGACGATCTAATTTACCGACCCTAGGCTTTAATTCCGTTCTAAAATCTCAATTTCTAGTCCTATCATTAATTTCTGGTTCTAGTCCTTGGATTCTAGAACCAGTCCTTAATCATACGGCCTGATTTTTTGATTTCGAACCCGAATTCAGTCCTAGAAATTTAAATTTTAGTTTTAATTTATTAGTTTAATATTTATAAAAATCCCAAATATTAATTTAGTTTCTATAATTCTAGTTTCTCAATTTAATTCATAATTATTACTTCAAAATCGACTCTAAAATCCAAAATACCATTTTATAATCCTAAACCCAATTTATCTTTAATCTCAACTACCCGATTTGCCCAAGGGAGCTTCCGGAGGGTACTCGGGAACAGGGCCAATCCTCCTTAGCATAGCGGGCCCAAACCCTTTTTATTTTAATTAATTCAATTTCTAATTAAAATTAGGATATTTAAATTAATTAGACTCCTAGTAGGATTAGGAGACTTAATTAATTAGATTTCTAATAGGATTAAGACATTTAAATTAATTAGACTCCTAGTAGGATTAGGAGAATTAATTAACTAGATTTCTAATAGGATTAATTTATTTAGATTAATTAGACTTTTAATAAGATTAGGAGACTTAATTAATTAGATTTGCAGTAGGATTAGGAGACCCTTTGTTAATCAGATTCCCAGTAGGATTAGGAGACCAAGTTAAATAAAATCCCAGTAGGAATAAGAAAACCAAACCAGTTACACTAAAGGCAACCCACAGCTGTTGACGTTCACCGGCGGACGATTCAGTAAAGGAGTTCAACCTGCAAGCCCTTGCCCTCCCTTAAAGCGTGATCAGTGACGTGTTGCAGTGTCGATAAATATCTGCAGCTAGCGATCGCATCTTCTCAGGTATTTTTCATGTAGAATTCGGTTCTTTAATTTCAACATTTAATATTTTCTAATTTATTACTCCATCATTGCCTTCTCTAGAGTCTACTCGGACCGAATAGGTCCACTGATTCCGGGGACTGAAAGGAACCCAGAAAAAGTGCGCACCAATAGACTGGCGATCACAATGGGACTCTTTTTTGCTAAGGTTGCCCCAGTTTAATTAATTTGATTTTCTATTTTCCTTGCTTTATTTAATTTGATTTTATATTTTTCACTTTTTATTTTGATTTTTATTTTGTTTTGCTTTATCACTTTTCTACACACACTTGCACGTGGATAAACTTTAAAAAAATAAATAAAAAATAACTATTTTAAAATGGCCGGCATCAGAAAATTTAACTTTAATGATAACGATCTACCCGTATGGGGCTCCCATAGCGATCTCGAGTATAACGTCAGGCCATCTCTGTGGATAGCCCAACGTCGTGCTTGGGTAAATATGGTTAATGAGATCAAAAAATACCCCTTTGCTCTACGAAATACAAGTCATAGTGATACAATTGAAGAAAGTGGTACTGAGCGAAGCTACCCCGATAGTCAAGTTATGGACCACACTCCCAGTGCACTCATAAAAAGAAGAAAAGGAGCCGACGTATTGCTCAAGTCCCAAAGACAAGTTACTCCGAGGAATAGATAAAAGGAAAGGACGCCAACTCCTCCACATGCTCCGACTCTCCTGACACATAACACATATACCTCTCACACCTTCTACAATAACAACTGTGAGGACAACCCTCTCCCAAGGCACCTAGAAAAGACACAAGCCATAAACATAAACAACCTCCACCAATTTCTAGATAACTACATGGCTAACAAAGAACGCTCTAGTCACACTTTTAGATTCGACAAATTTTATCGAGACATCGACTTCACTATACCCGCTGGTTTTAAACCTCCAAAATTCAACAAATATAATGGTACGGAAAACCTAAAGAGCACCACTTGGCCCTATTCTCTAATGACTGTTGACCAATCCGTGCCAATCATGGGATCCTGATCCATTACTTTCCAAGATCACTAGAAGGAGAAGCCCTTGACTGATTTGCGGCCTTACCTTTACCCGAAATAGAGACATTCGAAGACTTAGCCGACAGATTCCTAGATCAATACCAGCACCCGACTCATGAAGAAATCAGTCTCGCTGACTTGATACACACAAGACAAGAGGACGGTGAAGACTTCTTGACATTCTCCAATCGTTGGAGAAGACTTGCTACTCGAATGGGGAATCAAATAAAAGAAAGCGGTGCGATAGAAATTGTGATTAGAAATACCCAAGAGCCTCATCGGAGCGTTCTCATCCTAAGCGACTATCACGACCACTCTAGCCTTTATCAATGCACCTCATGCATAGAAAGTTGGCTGAAGAATGGAGACCTCAGTCTTCCTACCTTAACATCCAACGGACCCTCCTCCAACAACACAGAGACAAATACCCTAAACGAAGCCATAGACTCCGAACAAATCAATGCGTACCAAGAACAAAACTAAACTAACCCTCAACCATACCACCTATATGACCAAGCTCAAGACCTCTACATAAACCTGTACCTTGACTATAACCAACCTCTATAACCTGACCAAGACCAACCACTATACACCAACCAATACATGAACCCGTACTATGACCAAAGCCAATACCCCAACGACACGCAAACTAACACCACCTATTACAACCCATTGTTCGATCAAACTCAACTCGCATACGAGACCGTACACTCATTTACCCCCGCCCCATTCCACCCAGCTAGCCTGATCCGAAGGATTGAACCTCCCTAAGAGCAAGACCATATTATTCACTTACAACCAACCAACCCTATCCCATGCACCTATAAACGTGAAGTTACCTTTCGCCCTGAACCAGTTACCAAGATCACTAAACTCTAAACTATCACCAAATTCACCCCTAAACTAACTCAACCCATCACCAAACTATCGCCGAGCTCAGCGCGCTTATCTCCAAACCAACTCAACCCACCCTTGAATCTAATAAACTACCAACAAATGAATCAATCCCCACACCTTCTGAGCAGACGCCTAAACCAATGACGCAAACTATCCCCGAACAGGCTCGCATGCTGATTCTAGAAGTAATTTTTAAACCAATCAATCGGTATTATACAACGCCATTCATACTTAAACCAATTGCAAAACTAAACTCTGAACCCAATCAGTAATCAAATCTACTCCCAAAATCACCAGCCCTCTCATTTCCAAATCAACTGCGAGACTAACCCCCCAAACTTAATACATTGCCCACCAACCTTAAACACCCAACCCCTAAACTTCCTACACCTGCTTTAAAACTCAAACTCGACAACAAACACATCACCCCACTAACCTCAGCATCGACTCTCGAATTAACTTCTACGCCCACTTCGAGACCTAAACTCACTATCACCTCACCTGCCACCAAACTAAACCCCAAACTCAAACCTATTATAAGACCTAAACTTATCGGCAAACCTAAACCTAAACTTATCATCAAACCTAAACCTACTATCACAACTAAACCTATTATCGAATCTAAACCTATCCTCGAACATGAACCTATCATAGAACCTGAACCTATAATCGAACACGAGCCTGTCATCGGACATGAAACCAAACCGATCATTGAACTTAAACCAATCGTTGAACCTAGACCTGAACCTATCGTTGACCCTACACCTATCCACAAGCTTGAACCCTCCATCAAAGATGAACCCACGATCAAATCCGAACCCATTGTCAAACCTGAACTTATGGTCGAACCTAAACTGATCACCGAATACGAACCTGTCATCAAACCTCAAACTATCAATAAATCCAAGCCCATCATCAAACTTAAATCCATCATTGAAATCGAGCTTGTTATCGAATATGAACCCGGTACTAAAACCGAACCTATTCCTACAACGCCAACCCCACTCACCTTTGAGCCTACCATAAAACCTATCAAGGAGTTGATCATCGCTCCCACTTTCGAAATCAATCCAAACTCAAATCTTACGATGCCAATCACCATCCCTCAAATCCCATCAAAATACGAAATCAACGCCACAACTAAAATCACTTCCGATCATCAGATCCAAATCTCCGTGGACCTCACAATCAAAGCCTTCACCGAACTCCAATCGGAGACAAAACTACTATGTCAAACTTCTGATACTCAACCTCCTCGAAAAATTATAAATGAAATTATAAAACAACCTCACGATAAACACAAAGTGCGAATCAAACCAAATAAGCATAATCAAACAAAATTGGACCACCCCACAAGTAGGAAAGGTCAACCTTGGATTACGCCCTCGCGTCTCCTCTTCCTACTCTACCTTTGCCTTATCTTATCACTACCTTTACAACACTACCGTCCCTCTCAACGGGTTCTATTCCAACTTCACTCGCAAACAGCTTTCCAATCACAAGCAAATAATCCCGAAGAACTCTTTAACAACTCTATGCTTCATCTCTACGAGATGTCTCACTCCGTCAAAAAATAAAAGAAGGTCCCTCCCGATAAGGAGACCCCGAACACAAAAGACCTATCGAAGGAAGAAATCAAATGACACCACACTTATTTTGATAAACCCTATACCATCCAAAACACAAACCTAAACATAAACTCACTCTCATCCCTTGTCGATCAGATCGAAAGAGATCGAGGACCCCAAAACAATATTACCTAATCAAACGGTCACTTCGACCATCCAACATGTCCCACCAAGAGGACTTCCTGAGTCAGTCCCCTGCCTAAGGAACTGATGCTATACCGTAACACAATAGTAATAACAAAAAAATAATAAAAAAATATAAAAAAGTATAAAAAAAATTAAAAGTATAAATGCCGAAAATATAAATACTCGAAAACAAAAATACTCTTCTATGCCCCAAACCCTTCGGACTCATACTTGATCGAGAACTCAAAATCGAGGAGCTACTGCTAAGAAAAGTGCCTATACAACCGCCTCACCTGGAGGAAATCAAAACCCACAAGGGAAGTCCTTATATTATCTCGACAACATGCCCAGGAAACAGCCATAGGGGAAGGACTTTCTGACCCTTGGAATCATAACTCAATGACCATCATGTTTCGTAGCCTAAACAAACATACTTATATACCTATCATCCTCGCAATCATCACAAGGCATTCGTCAGTCGTAGGTCATTATTTTCAAAACCATTTTGGGTATCATCTGACTCATTGACTACCCTCCTACTCGGGTGAATTGATTGAAAGGACCAGAGGATCATGAAAGTTTCTTTTTGAAATATAGAAAACTCTAGATTCTCATACACTCTTCTAGCCATTGGAGTCGAGGTTAGAGCAGAATAAATGAAAATGTAAGGTTCCATCAAATCTCATAATTCTTGCGTCAGCAAGATGTTTAAAAAAATTATACATAGATGCTTTAAAAAAAAGAGAGACAAAAAAATATACCGAAAAGAAGCACAATTGAGCGAGAGTAATACGACGGATGAACAGTCAATGAATTTAGGGAAGCATAAGCAAATTGTGAGGGCATTCCTGGTAATCTTATTAGGAGAGTATAAGCAAACCCCGAGGGCATCCCTTACATTTTTACACTACTAGATGTCGTCGTACGGTGGCAGAAGGAGGACAAAACTCCTGCTAACCATAAAATTTGAGACTTTGATGGTGCTGGACCATGACGGAGAGCTCAATTATGGAACCGCAGTATCCACCCGAGAAGAAAGTAGTTGACTACTATTTCAAAATTTGGTTGAATAAGAAGCTACCCTCAGATCAATAAACCTTACCTCCTCTTCACCCGTTATTTTCTTTGTAGACAATGAGTTAGTTGATTTTCAAAATCTCTTCGGAATAAAACCGAAAACTCTCGAATGACAAGTCATGCAATCACTATTTATCTACCATTCCCCTCAATCCTTGTTGAAAACTATGATACATGATGATTGTTCAGCACTTGCCAAAATCAAGCCTGCCATGTGGCCGAAATAATCGAACTACTTCCCAATATGGGATCATTACTAATACACTCCAGGACATCTGTGAGGCAGATAAAAGTCCCACCTTCACTTGACACTAGGGCATTTATTTTTAAAGAGCGCTCACACCTTGGTAGTGATACTCAGGTCACAAGATTGATACCCAAAACTAGGGTATTTTTTTTTTTTTTTTTCAATTTAGTTTTTGCTTCCCCAACGTGGACACCCCAAACTGGGGCATTTTTAAAAAAAAATTTAGCTCTTACTTTTCCGCCATGGGACCCCAAAACAAATACCTAAAACAAAACAACAGAGATACACTCAAAAAATAAATGTCATACTATTATACTACCCATTCCCCCTCTAACGTAACATACAATGACAAACATAAACATAAACATAAATGAAACAAACACAATAAGAGAAAATATCGCTCATTCTCAGCAATAAAGAAAAAAAAACAATATAGTTACAAACCTCTTAGGATTTAATACTCGGGATGCAAAATAAAAAGGAAGAAAAGACATTAGAAACTAAAAATACCCCAAACTTTTAAATCCTAAGTTTAGAAACAAAATTCAAAATAAAACCAAGCCCCTTAGCCTCCATTGATAACATACACCTCCTAAATCACAAAACAAGTGTTACCCTCACAAATATCCTCCATATAATTAAAAATATGGCAAACATAGATGAGCCAATGATCATACAACCCTTAACCTCCTAAGAAATACCAATCCACTCAAAAATAGATGAACCAATAAGATTAAAACATCTAACACTCATCTCGAATATTTTAAAAAAAATTAAATCCAAATTTACACCTATCTAACAAGTGTCATCCTATATCCAAACATAAGAACAAAACAAACGCACCTTAATCCTAGACACAGGACTCATTCTCTCATCATGACAATAAAAGTTAAATTATCACAAAATTAAAGGAATAAAGCAAACATAATAAATAAAATAACCTTTCATTTAATAAACTTTTTTTACACAGTATCACCGGAGGCATACCTCCTGAATTTACAACCCAAAACGAAAACCTAATACTTTAACTTGCAATCCAAAATGAAGACTGGGTTCAAAACTGAGACGAAGCGAGGAGTAGATTCCGCTTGGAGCGTCCAATTGGAGGCTTCAGGGAGAATTGGTTGGGAAACACATCCCTCCACTTTTTACTCGTTCTCTTCCGCTATCTTCACCTCCTCCATTGCCACCTCCTCAATGCTGTCTTCACTGCTCCCTAAAAAGGACCGATGTGAAGACTACTGCCCTCATTCCCAATACCGCCCACTCCCAGAATAATGTCGTCCACGAGCATCATCTCGGGACAGAGATCACGCGAAATGATGAATATGAGAAGAAACGATATCCCAATTGGACGGTTAGATCGCCCAATATCACTAAAACACGAATTTCAGAATATAAAATATCTAGAAAAAGTCAAAACTCGAGACTAAACTAGAGAATAAAAAACAAATGAAGGCTCCCTCGCTTATATAGAGTATGGGGTCAATCACGCACCAGAGCACATGCGTTTAACTCAATCACGCGCTAGCCACACTGCACACAATCCAAAATACACGTTATGACCCAAGTGCTCAATGAAACCATCGCCCGCGCCAGCAATACTCGATCACCATGCAATATGAAAGGTCACCCGCATAGTGATCTGGCGATGCTCTGATCACGCGCAACCTATGGACAGTGCAATCGCATTAAATGACACACCGCCGCGTGACCTGAAAGGTTGCCCATACAGTGAACTGGTGATGCCTCGATCACGCGCTACAATTATAGTGCATAATACAATCACACATGCACTCAGATATGTGAGGTTGTCTGATTAAGCGCCCCCATCCCCAGTTCACATTTGTGATTTCCCAAGAGAAACGAGAAGACACTTTGAATGAGGGTGTCTACTTTTTCGACGCATTCTTACTTTACAAGAGCGCGCCGAAGAGGGGCATCTGTAGACACCCCCATTTTGCCCTCGCGGAATATACAAATTTATTCGCTCAACCTTTGACCTTATAACCCTGATATGGGACCATATGCTGAAACAATAGTACATGGTTGAACACAGGCTGAAACTATAGTTCTGTGGCTCAGGCTCGATACCCCTGATGTGGTAATCATATACTAAAACAATAATATATGGCTGAACACAGGCTGAAATAATAGTTCTGTGGCTTAGATCCTGATGTAGGGACACTATATACTGAAACAATAGTATATAGTCAGAATGCAGACTGAAACCATAGTCTCACATTTCAGACCCCTAACCCTAATGTGGGACCATATACTGATACAATAGTATATGGATGAACACAGGTTGAAATTATAGTTCAGTGGCTCAAGCCCCATACCTTTCAACGTGGGAACCATGCACTGAAACAATAGTACATGGCTGAAAACAGGCTGAAACAATAGCCCTGTGTCTCAGATCCCAACGTAGGGAGACTATATACTAAAACAATAGTATATAGTTGAAATACAAGCTGAAACAGTAGCCTAGCATTTCAAGCCCGACCCGGACTCGGACAACCCCGAATTAAGCGCCTAAAACCAAGCACTCAATTCGATTGCACGCCAAATCACAAGCATGCAATCAGTCCCTTCTCAGACCAGACTTCCTTTCCCCAAACCAACTTGAGACTCGATCACGCGTCTATCATGAGACGCGCGATCGGATTGAGCGCCCCATCACCGGCGCACAATTGGCCTACGCCCAACCTAGTCTTACCGTCCTTGACCCCTATGTTTCCTCGATTAAGCACTTTGAGAGTGGCGCTTAATTGGATTATGCACCCCAAATGGGCGCGTAATTAGTTCTAACACTGTTAGGACTAAGAAACTCACTGAGCAAGTCAGTCGGTCGCTCACTGAGTTGGTTGTTATTCACTGAAAAGTACCACTTTTCACCTCTTAACCTAGCCCTTGCTAGACCTTGAAGCTGACTAATAACTGTTGTTTAAGTGTGTTTTATAGTTAGTAATAAATTGTGCAGCTTAACACAAAGTCCATATCTTTGGTGCCAAGAAGAGAGAAAATTCAAGCAAAAGATGACAGCTGAGCCAGAGATTGATGGAACACCATGGTGGTACACACCAAGGTAACTATTTTGCATGTCATGATGGACCAAGAAAGTTCAGTAGATGAACCAAGCATAGATGAGAGTGGAGGAAGCTATAACAAAAGCATGTGCATAGCAACAGAGGAATAAATGATCTATCTCGCACAGTGGAGGTGTTGCCTCGCATAGCTAAGACACGCAGCATAATAGAGCTCGCGAAAAAGTCGCATAGCTCAGTGAAGGAAGTATTACAAAGAAGCCTCTCATGCAACAATCGCGCACTAAAACCTTTAGAAATACAGCTCGTGTAGCTCTCGCGAGGATCAAGCTTCAAAGCAGTCGCGTGCATTACCTCGTGAGACTAAAGTGCGCGAACAGTAGCCACAACCTCATGAAGTTCTGCGTGGCTCTTGAAGAGAGAGACGCCCAGAAGTTCTCTCGCGTAGCTCTCGCACGCCTAAAAGTCTAACCCTGTATTGAGCGAGATGTGAAAGCATTTGCGTGAGTACCTCATGACAGGAGTGTGCAACCGTGGGAATCGATGCAATCCCCGTCGCGACGATGCGCTCCCTAACAAAAAATATAGAGTCGCCACCCAGAGCTTCCGGTGTCCCGGGACACCTAGTTCATTTTTATGAGCATCGAAGTGCTAAAAATATGACTCTGAATCCGGTCCACACCAAAGGCTCTTGGGTAGGGGCTTCGGTTATCGATCGAGAAGGTGTTAGGCACCCGATCAACCCGCTTAACGCGGTCTCTACTAATGGCCAAAAATGAAATAAAGTAAAAGAAAAGGAAATGGTTCCCTCTTGCCCAAATGGGCCTCCAATCCTATTTGTGCCCCTCCGTTCCTACCGAAAAGTCGACGGCGTAACGGCACAAATGGGAGGGTAGGGAATGCCAAAAAGAGATAGGAGAGGAAAGAGGAGAGCCGGAGCCCTCGAGCCCTTGTAGCACCGTCGAGGAGCCTTGCTTGGCTTTCTTTGATGAGCTCTTGATGACTTTGTATGGTGGAAAGTAGGGTTTTAACTCTTAAGGCTTGAAGCTAAGAGGTAGGGGAGGTAGGCTAGGGGATCACACACACCTAACCTAAGGGTTTTCTATGAAATGCTAAGATCTAAAGGGGTTTTATGAATTCTGGAATTTGTATGGGGGGTGTGTACGAAATTCTCAACCCTTAAACCAAGGGGTGGGGGGCTCTATTTATAGGAAATGAGTGGATTAGGAGGCTACTTAGATGCTAATTGGAGTTAGCAATTAAGTAATCTCAAATCTAAGGTTTCCTAGGAATTTGAGAGCTTGGAAAGGTGTGAAGGTGGTTCTAATGGTGGAAGATGGGGTGAGGCTTTAAGCCACTTGGAGGGTTGCAAATAGGTAAGGGATGGGTGCAACAGAACTTTCAAAACACACCCCAAAGATTAAGATGGTCAACAAGTCAAACCCTAATCTCAAAATTTGAGGCAAAACCCAACAGTCACTGTTCATATGCCTGGCGCAACTATTAGTTGCGCCAGGCAAATGTACTGATAAAGCAGGCTGAAGTGAGCTTATGGTAGTAGGCCTCGTTGAACCTGGCGCAACTATTAGTTGCGCCAGGCTAAAATCCTGGGAAATTGGCCTGTCGCAACTAATAGTTGCGCCAGGCAAAAATATGTCTGGCACAACTATTAGTTGCGCCAAATCCCTAGGGGGGCCCACCCATTTTTACTTCTTTGCCCCTAGGGTTCGGTTTGCCATAACTTCTGATGTATACCTCCGATTGGGGTGATCCTTAGACCGTTGGAAAGCTGGCGACCTCTACTCCTCGATGGTATAGGAGTTAGTCACGGTAGAGGCCTGTAGCCAATTCTGGTGCACCCCTCCTCCTCATTTCTCGGGAAGGTTAGGTTTAGGTTTCGAAATGGGTTCTAAGGGTCGGGATTGGTTTCTAAGGGTTCAGGGTAGGCTCCTAAGGGATTTAGGGTGATTCTTAAGGGTTTGGGTGATTCTTAAGGGTTTGGGGTGATTCCTAAGGGTTCCATACATGCCATCAAAAGCTCGAGAATGCACCTCTCTTGAAAGGTGTTTCGATCGGGCCTTGAGCCAAATTTGGGTGTCTACAGATGCCCCTCTTTAGTATCCGATCACTGGTGATTGTATGCCAAAGAAAAGAGACATTCGAAGAGGCCTAAGGCAATACTGATGGGTCCGCTGTATTCAGAACGAACTTCAAATATCAAGTGAGTAACATGGTGAGCCAACGAAAGCCCTGGAGTGCCAGGCTAATCATTCATTTCTCGAGGTAATCGGTTCCCAAGCGCTTAGCGACATTACTGGGCATAATCGAGGTGGAATGAGTTGCGAAAGCCTAATAGTTGGAAAAAACATTTGCCTCTCGAGATGATTTGAAGGTGATTGATGTTTGAGATTCATTCTGAATGCAGCAGCTTCATAAGTAAGAGAGGTGATCGACCCACATTCAAAGATAGACGCGAAGTAAAGATACGCAAGGCTCCACAGTTTGCGTCCAATCCTACAAGGCATTTGATGACCTCATTGGATTATTCGCGGGTGCCCCTGCAGAAAGCAGGGTTCGAGATCTTTGGGCGAACCCATCAATCCCAAAGTTTATTTAACATGACCACCTGAGCGAAGTGAATAGATGTCACAACACTTTTTAGGAGTGCGTGCCATTTTTTAAAACGTGCCCCAGATTCACATGACCCAGAGTATCCAATTTCGACTTCCTTGAACAGATCCAGCCAAACATTGGGCACCTCCCAAAAGGGGGCATCCAATCCTGACCTCTGTTGACAATGATCATAATCATCAATTAACTATGCATAACCATGCACCCATTGGGAGCAATAAGCAACAACAAAGGCGATGGAAGCCCCGACTCGGACCCGCCCGAGTACAATTTACGGGGACAAACAACCATCATACGGATACCCAAACGCGTGGCGTACACTTTATAGGGATACCGCTGCCCATACAGGTTTTAAGCCTGCAGAAAATAAAAAGGGAAATGAACCCTTCTGAATGCATGGTTGCACATAGCTTGATTGACACATAATCTCATTCTCAATAGGTTGGTCTTAACCAACGATTGACCTTTTTCAATGGAGAATCTGAAGCTTAAGATAACTCAAGTTCACACGAATCCAAAACAGAGCGCTCATCGCTCAAAAGATTTAGCAGTGGAGTTAACTCAACCGAAACATTGACTGTTTGACCGGGACTGACACCGTTGCTCCTACCTTGAAGTAGGATCCAGAATCCAAGGGATGCCTTAGATTTAGGACGTTAATGTTGCACAGCTGTATTGCTGATAAAATATCAATATTTTACCGCTCTATGCTTCTGTGCCCCTTGGGGAATTTAAATCCATTTTTTTTTGTTTTCTATCATTTATGTGATTTCTCATTGAATTTTTCGATTGCTATTTTGTATGTTTTTCAGGATTTTTGAAGTTTATTATTTTATGTGAATTTTTTGGAATTAAAAAGCTATTATTTTATGTGAATTTTTTGAATTTAAAAGCTACCATTTCATGTGAATTATTTAAAATTTAAAGGCTATCATTTCATGTGAATTTTTTGAAATTTTGAAGTTTTATTTTTCTAAACTTTTTTGGAATTTTGGTTGAAGTTTATTATTTTTTGGATTTTTACAGTTTATTGAGTTACCCTCCTTTGTGTGAAGTCTTTTGTGAATGCTTCTGGCTTCTTTGCTGGGGATTTTTGTAGGACCGAGGTGCTTGCTGACCCTGGTCCGTTCTCATTTTAGCACGACATCCATGGCAAGTCGAAGGATAGTCAAAATGCCGTCTTGGGGGCGCGTGCATCGGACGGGAGCAGCGGAATGAATTATCCCAGGGGAACGGGGGACCCGTTCTTCTCATCTGGCCCGGACCCGGCCCAAGACCTGGCCTAAGTGGCTGGCGCAACTATTAGTTGCGCCAGGCCACTAGGGGCTTCAAAATAGCCTGGCGCAACTAATAGTTGCGCCAAGCAAATGGGGGTAAAATTTTTCCTGGCGCAACTATTAGTTGCGCCAGGTTTAACTGGGGGTTTTAAACACAACCCAAATGCGGGCAGTGGGGCTTTTAATTCAAAATTTTCTCTCTCCCCTCCTCTTCTTTGAAACCGAAAACCGCCCCACATCTAGGGTTCCTTTACATTGCCTCTCCGCGTGCCCATTGCCGTTGTTTTACTCGCGGATTGATCGCGGGCCCACGCTAGATCAAAGACCCCATCTTCTTCACAAGGTAATCATTAAAAACTCATTTTTCTTGATTTTTCTTACTGCTTTATGCAAATATGATCGTGATCTTGCATTCTTAGATGATAAATGGTTTATTTCTATGGTATTGATGATGTGTGGATGATTTCTTATGAACAATGCCCTATTTTTGTTGTTTTGTGGATTTATTGGTGCCTAATATATATTTTTTATTTGTGTATATAGAAGGGATTTTTTTTTTGTTATTTTTTTTTTGTTTGTTTTTTTTGTTTTTATGTCGCATATAAAGCAATGGATTTTTGGTCTTTTATTTATATATATATATTTTTTTTTTTTTTTTTTTTGAACCCTAATTTAGGGAAAAGGGATTTTTGGTTTTTTGAATTTTAATTAAGGAAAATGACTTTTGATTTCTCTTAAAATTTAAGAAAACAAGGGATTTTTTTGTTGTTGTTTTGAAAGCCAACTAAGGCATTGATTTACTATTGTTTATTATTTCTGTGTTTGTTTTTTTTTTGGGCATAAAATACGGTTTTTTTTTTTTGTAATTTTTGTTTTTATAGAAGAAAGGCCCTTCTATTTTTGGTTTTTGATTTCAGGAGCATAAAAGGAGAGATTCTTGAACATAAGAGAAAGAGATTTGTTTTTTGTTTGTTTTTTTTTTTTGGTTTTATTTTTAGGAGCATAAGAAAGTGATCCCTTTTTTTTTGTTTTTTGAAACATAAAAGGACCCTAAAAGATGAGCCTTCTCTTTTTGGTTTTTTATTTTTAGGAATATAAAGCAAGGATTTTTTTTTGTTGTTTTTTTTTGCTTTTCTGATAAAAGAAAGACTTTTTCTTTGGTTTTGATTTTTAGAAGCATAGAGAAATGATTTTTTTTTTGTTTTTCTAAACACAAAAGGACTTTTTTTTATATTTTTAGAAGAATAAAGAAATGGTGATGATTTTTTTTGCTTTTCTAAACACAAAAGGACTTCTTTTTTTTTTAGAAGCATAAAGAAATGATGATGATTTTTTTTGTTTTAAGTCGCTTTATTTTTAAATACAGAAAGGGAAAGTTTGTTTTGTTTTTATTATTATTATTATTTTTTTAAAAGGGAAGGATTTTTTTTTAAATTTTTCATTTTTATTCTATTTAAAGGAGAGAGATTTTTTTTTTTTTATGTGTGTATCTTTATTCCTGAAAAATAGAAAAAGGGGTGAGCATACTTACCTTCTCCTGGCGTTAGCACATAAATGGTTCTTTATCACTGATCTGTTTTGATGTGATTGTATATATTTTTTGTTGCCCCAGCATGTCGGGCGGCGAAGAGCACATCCCTGAGGAGGGCCAGGAGCAGGGGCATGAGATAGTGTATGGCCCACGGGGAGAGCAGTTTCTCTGGGTGGAACGGAGAGCAGGCTCGTGGCTTGAGATGCAGGGTGAGGCTGCCCAAGTTGGCCTCTTACATTAGCAGTACACCCATATCTCAAACTTCGGAATAGCGGGCAAGGTAAATGATAGGTTCAATTTCTTTCTTTTGCACAGTTTTACTTTACTTCTGCAATCTAATGTGCATTTCTTTGGGTGTAGGAGCTTCCTACCATCGTATTCCATGGGGGGTGGCTCGACTTCCATGAGTTTTACCTCTATGTCCCTCCAGTGGTGAAGGTCCTGTTGGAGCAGGTGGGCTTCAGGGAGTTCTTGTCCTGCCCCGCCATGAGAGCAGGCGCGACCTATTTGAAGGCCCTGATCGAGAGGTTCTGTCCGGAGACCATGACGTTCCATATGCCCTATGCCGAGATGACGTTGACGCCCGTTGACTGGGCCATGATTACTGGCATCAAGATTGGGGGAGTGCTGATCTCCACCTTAGCAGTACTGAGCCGTGAGGACATTATTCGGTTGATCGGGGCCTATCCTCCTCGTGGGCAGACCCATGGCACAGAGGTCAAGATGTCCTGGCTGACCTCCCTCTTTTCTGCTGATGAGATGGTGGACTTGGGCCAGCCGGATCGGGAGCTCTATATCACGCCGGAGAGGGCGATTGTTTTGGCTTGCATCACCCTCCTACTCCTGCTGGGCAAGACCCTTTTTACAAATGCCCGGTGAGAGTCAGTCGGCGCCTTGTTAAGCATGATGGATGGTGGGGTGGCGTCCTCCTTAGGTATGACTGGGGAGGGGCGGGATATGCCTGGCTGATGTACAACTTATCCCAGGTCACGACCGGGGATTTGAAGTCTGCCGTGGGATTTTGGGCTGCCTTGGAGGTAGCTCCCCATTCCTGTGCTTTTGTCATCATTCTCATCATTACATATATGAGATCTATATGTGCTACTAACCTGCTCCTATGCCATCTCCCTTTTTCAAGTGTGGGGATATCCTCACTTCCACCCTGGTCGTCCACTTCTATTCTCGGAGGTGCTCACCTATCCCCTCCTCAGCAACTGGAGCCAGTCTCGACGTCGTGACGTGGGCCTAAAGCACCTGGAAATGGGCCTAAGGTCTCAGCTTGATTTGATGGTCCCCGAGCAGGTGACGATTTTTCAACCTTTGTTCACTTTTGGCTTGGACATTTCTTTTTACTGAGGTGTTGCCTACTTGGTTTCTCCTCTTTGGTTACAGATCCTCCGTGACCCGTACCTGACATCTCCCTTCTGGGACCGAGCAGCTGTGGACGCCTCCCACCTATTTAACAATCGCCACATTATCTTCTTTTATGGAGCATGGGCTAGGTGTTATTATCTAGGGGAGAGGGTGGTGCACCAGTTCCAGGGCTACTAAGCCATACCTGTAGACCCTCCGACAGATGTTTGGAGTCCTGCTGGTAGTATTGAGGAGCTGACGGCGGCCTTCTTCAACAATGGGTTCCGGATCCATGCCTTTCATGTGCCTGGGGACTATCATTTCTGGTATAAGTGCCTGCCTCATCGATTCATCCTAACGCGCTTTGTCCCTAGCGCTAATTTTCTGGCATTTGGTGGCCCGGTCGGTCAGGTAACCTCTTCTCAGCTTAGATTAGTTTCCTTCTCATTTTGACTCGGTCTTTGCCTAAGTGGATCTTTCTTTTGTTCACAGTTTGCTCCGGGAGATGATTCGGATGGTGAAGGGGGGCCTAGTACTGCTGACATGTCCGAAGTAGATCCCTCTGGTGCTGGTCCTTCTGGTGCAAGTCCCTCGGGTGCTGGTCCATCGGGCACCTCTCAAGCGGGTATCCCTGGTGGTGGATCATCCGTAGTTTATGGGACCTTCCGGCGCCTTGATGATAGCTTCCTCTCGGGCCTCTGTGCTGATGTAGATCGATAAGCATGACTTTCTGCTGAGGCGGCCAGCGTTCCCCCTCCTGAGGTGGTTCCAGGGGTAAGTCTTCTGCTGAGCCAATCCTCCTCTACTTTGGTTTCCATCTGTACGTACTTCCAGGATTATCCTGATAACTGAATATTTGTATTGCAGGACTTCAACTCGGCCATGGAATATGCGAATTACCATCGTCACCTGGCAGAGCTTAGGGAGGTGGAGACGGTGAGTACCTGGCTGCTTGACTCCTCTCATTCATTTCTTGGTTATTGGCCCCTTAACTGATCTTGACCTTGATTCTGCTTTGCAGTGTGCCTGGGCTAAGGAGTCGCACTCCCTGCTTAGTAGGATCTCGCAGGCGTGGTCTAAGGTGGGGGACATGCGGACTTATCAGAGCTCCTCCCGTCGTCGCAAGAAGTCAAAGGGCGCAAGCCAGGAATAGGCCTTAGTTCCTTTGCTTTTAACATTCAACACTCTTCTTTTTTCTTTTTTTTGGGATTGGATTTGGATTTGTAAAACATTTTATGGGATGGATGATGTGATGAATTTTTTTGAACGTATATATTTTTGACAATGTTCTTAGTGCCTTGGTTTTAAATTTGTGCCATGGTTTCCTTGCTCTCTATGTTCATTTCTCTGCAGGATGTGTTTTCCCAATGCTTCTTAGAAAGCGGCTTTTTAGGTTGCGTGCCTCAAGGTAGGATTGATCCTGCACATGACAAAGTGATCCTTGAACTGTTAGTGATCTGGAAGGTAGGTGTACACCATAAACAACAAAGAGGGTGAGAGTCCCCCCCCCTCAAATAGGTCCGGAGATGGCTGTGGAGGGGGGGATTTGTGCTGGCACAACTAATAGTTGCGCCAGGCCAATCTGGGAGGAAAATACACTGGCGCAACTATTAGTTGCGCTAGGCAAAACTGGGGGGAAAATACACTGGCGCAACTATTGGTTGCACCAGGAAAAACTGGGGACAAAATGTACTGGCGCAACTATTAGTTGCGCCAGGTTTAACCTGGGGGCAGTGGGGCCTTATATGCTCAAGTTGGCCCAGAAATCCTTTCTCCTCTTTTTTTGTTTGACTTGGCTTCTTTGACCGGCCCTTTTTGTTTTTGTTTTTTTCAAGGCGGGTCCATCACCATACACTAATTTTTTTATCTTCCCAAAAGATCCTTGTACGTTCATGGATCCGCTTTCTAACCCTCCTTTACGTGGAGGGCCGGGAGCCAATTTATCCCCTTTATTGGGCCTAGGGCCCAAATTTTTAGTGGCCTGGTTTGGGAGCCTGAATGAGAGTGAGCTCGTAGATTTGGAACGCCTTGGGCTATGTCGCCTTCCTTCCTTCTTAAAGATTCCTCTTCGATGGGAATTTCTTCATGCTGCTGCTTCATTTTGGGATGTGAACTCCCATGTATTCCGTTTTGGGAAGCGGGAGCTGACCCCAACCCTTGCAGAGATGTCCAGTCTGTCCGGCCTGAAGCTTCATAGGGGCCTTGAAAGAGTTTTGCCTCGACCAGGATATTCCAGATCCATTCACCTTACTCTCGGTTTGAAGAAATCCGAGTATGAGAAAAGTCTCGTCGGGGGGCCCACAAGGTGTTCGCTGAAATTCCTCAAAGAACTTTTCGGCGAAGAAAGTCTTCGAAAATTACCGGTTAGGAATGTCTTCAACGTGAAAGCTCTAGTACTCGGCCTCATCTCTGAAATCCTTTTCTACACTGGGGGAGAGAGCTTCTCATTAGCTGTCTGTGATATTTTGATGGAGCTGGAGGCGGGCCGGTCTATGATGCATTTGGTGTTGGCCGAGCTGTACCGATGCCTTGATTCTTTTCAGGTAAGGTGGAGGCCTTGAGGATGCCTTATTCAGGTCTGGTTGGGTGAGCATCTTACTGTTTTGGGGTCCATGCCCCACTTTTATATCGCCCGAGGTGAGGTGGCTCAATGTTTTCTGGGTAGATGCCATTTGCTTCCCCAGGGCGAAGTGTCCGCTCTGAAGCTTTGGTTGGTCGACGCTGAGCTGACATGGAGGCTTCCTTGGTTGGACCGGACCTTCCCAGTGATTCGTTCTAGAGATCATGAGGGCATCACTCTCCTAGGTCTGACTGGTAGCACCTTTTACTTCCCATTTCGGGTCTTGCGCCAGTTTGGCTGCCCTCAGCAGGTGCCTTGTGGGCCAGGCCTCCTTTATGCGACGTGATCTTTTCTAGGGGATCCTCTGGGGACATAGATTGGATTGCTGCCCTTTGGGAGACGCATCAGTCGACCCTGATGTGTGATATTGAGCAGGGAGACTCAGTTAAGACTTCTCCTGAGTACGAGGCCTGGCTGTTGACTGAGCGGCCCGCTGCTGATGGCCCAGACTCGTCAGAGATCACTAGTACTAGGGCCCCCTGGCCAAAGAAAGAGACGGCACTCCGAGCTCAGATAGAGTTACTAGTAGACGAGAAGAGAGCCCTGCAAGAGCTTTTGGCATGTGAACGGTTTAAAGCAGATTCAGCAGAGAACGAGGTCCTCCGTTTGAAGGAATCTTTGAACGTTGCTTTTGGGGCTGCGGACTCTTCTCGAAAGAGGTTCAAGAGTTTGCACGGACGTTGGCTGACGGAGAGGAACGTTCGAGAGGATGACCTTAATGCAGAGATTAGCGCCTGAAAGCGTGAGCTGGGCCGCTGACTCCTTCCTGCACATGGAACTTTTCACACTGATCAAATACACAGGAAAGGGGCATAAGAAACCCCTTTACAGATACACACACATTTTTTAGTATACATATTTTCTTTATGTTTTTGTTTATACTGGTAAAAAGGGAAAGCACACTAGTCACCACACCGACTATTTTTTGGGATGTGGTGTAAGTGGTGCACAAGGTGGTTTAGTATATACATCTACACAGGCCTTTTGGTCTTTTGATTTATCGTTTTCTCCCCTCTTTTTTTGGGTTTTGTTTTGTGCATTTTTTTTTGGGTGCCTTAATCAGTGAAGTGAAACCACGGGTCCTATTTTGAGGATGGCCGGACCCTTTCATGCAATCGGACTGAAGTGAGTTTTTGAAATTTACCAAGGCTGGAATATTGATCCCTTTGCGCTGAGTCAAACCTTTCTCCTTGCCTCGGGTCATGCATTTGACGGTGCGGGTTTCACAATGGCAATTATGGTCAGGACCCGATTCGAACGAGCATGAGCGGCCCAGTCGGACAAGAGGGTACAGGAAGGGTAACAAAAGGGTTCCTCAAACATCAATATTCTCAATCAGTCCAAACCTTTCTTTGTCAATTTTGTCTCTTTTTCCTTTCTCCTTCTCACTTTTTTTCTTTTCATTTATCTCCTTTTTTACCCGTGGCGCCCTTTCGGGTTTTCACCACGTCCATGGGTTTAGCTTTCTTACCCCAAGCGCCCTTTCGGGTTTTCACCTGGTCCGCACAATCCCACTGTTTTTACCCATAATGCCCTTTCGGGTTTTCACCACATCCATCTTGCTTTGAGCTTGTATTTTTATTCTATTTTATTATTATTATTATTTCTTTTCTTTTCTTTTTTCAACAGCCATGACCTAGACCTTGATTCCGTCATAGCCGGCTGGATGGGGTTCTGGTGTCGTCTCACGACTCGGCTCATGTTGACTTAACAGATACTATGACTGCTCGCGAACCTACAAAGAGGGCTTCCTTCAGGGTGTAGCTTGGCCATGGGTTAGGTTAGGATTTGAAGGTATGCTGGGCTAAAGGGGTTTTCTTGATGTGGCTTCAGTTTTCTCAACATACTTTCTTCCTTTGGGGTTTTGCTGTACATGCCCCCTGAATCTTCTATATATATATATTTTTTCTATTCCTTCTTCTCTCTTTTTTTTTTTTTTTTAATTTCAGGCAATCTCTTTTTGAGGTTTTGCTTTTCCAATTTTTTTTGGTTTTTTGATAGCAACCTTTTTTTTTTTTTTGGGTATATGTACACACGCATATATATATATTTTTTGGGGAGGGGTTTATTGAAAGAAAGGCACAGGCTCAAATGGGGTAGCAAAGGATATCCTCATTTTTAGGGACACTTTCTGGCTACGGTGTTTAGAATGATGGCCTCTTTTAAGTGGTTCTTAAGCAGTCACGCATCTGTTTCACCAATACTTACCTTACCGCAATAGACTAAGAGTAGAACCATCGAACATATCCAGCGTTGATGGGCTCAGGAAAATGATCTCTGTCCATGGTGGCGAGGCGGAGGGCATATCCCGGCAGCACTTCTCGAATGACATAGGGTCCTTCCCAGTTTGGCTTGAACTTTCCTCTCGGATCGGCATGGAGGGATGGGAAGATCTTCTTCAGCACGGTGTCTCCTACCTCTAGATCTCGACCGCGAACACGTTTATTGTAAGCGCGTGCGATTCGCCCCTAGTAAACTTGAGTGTGACACAAGGCTAGGAGTCTCTTTTCGTCTAATAAGTTTAGCTGATTAAAGCGTGATCTCTCTCTTTCTGCTTCGGGTAAGCTTGATTCCATGAGGATTCGGAGCGAGGGTACTTCAACCTCTACTGGGAGGACGGCCTCGGTTCCATACACAAGGGAGAATGGTGTTGCCCCTGTAGCGGTACGGATCGACGTTCGATAGGCCCACAAAGCAAATGGCAGCATTTCACTCCAATCTCGATAAGTGACGACCATCTTCTCAAGGATGCAGACGACTGTCTTGTTCACGGCTTCCACGGCTCCATTAGTTTGAGGCTGATAAGGGGATGAGTGATGGTGTTTGATCTTATATTGCTCGCAGAAGTCTCGGATGCGCTTATTCGCAAAGTTTATGCCGTTGTCTGTGATGATATCCTTGGGTACTCCAAATCGGCACACAATATTATTCTTGAGAAACTTCTCGATGTGACTGGCAGTGATGTTGGCATATGACGCTGCTTCTACCCACTTGGTGAAGTATTCAATGGCGACGAGGATGAACCGATGTCCGTTTGATGCTTTTGGATTAATCATTCTGACAACGTCAAGGCCCCAAGTATTAAATGGCCAAGGAGTGGTCATGCAGTGAAGATCAATGACAGGAGCGTGTATCAGACTGGAGTGTTCTTGACACCTGTAGCATTTTTGAACATTTTTGCAACAATCCGATTCCATGATGGTTCAAAAGTATCCCTGTCGTAGGATTTTCTTAGCGAGCATGTGACCACTGGCGTGGGCTCCACATACTCCCTCATGGATTTCTTTCATAATATTGACCGCTTCACTTTCAGTAAGGCACCTGAGTAAGATGTTATTGTATGATCACTTGTAGAGGCATTCCCTGCAAATGACATAATCGGCCGCTAAACGTTGAATGGTTCTTCGGTCCGTCTTGGATGTACCCTCTGGGAAAGTTAGGGTCTCGAGGAAATTCTTGATATCTGAGAACCAAGGTGGCTCATCATCAGGCTTTGCAGGTTCCTCAATCTGGAGGCAAAAGGCCGGCTCATTCCTCTGCTCGATCACGATCGGCTTCATCTCAACACCATAGGGGATTTCAATCATTGATGCCAAAGTTGCTAATGCGTCAGCAAAGTGATTCCTTATCCGAGGGACATATGAGAAAGTCACATCTTGGAAGCAGGCTATCAGATCCTCGAGGTGTTCATGATAGGGGATCAATTTCTCGTCTTTCGTCTTCCAGTCACCATTCGTCTGGCATATGATTAACTATGAATCTCCAAATATTTGAAGGTGAGTTATATTCAGATCGAGAGCATCCTACAGACCCGCAGCGTAGGCTTCATACTCAACCATGTTGTTAGTGCATGGGAAGTTGAGCTTGATAGAGACCGGTACATGGGATCCTTTTGGTGAAATTAGGATGGCGCCAACTCCTTGGCCCTCGACATTGGCAGCCCCGTCAAAGTGCATTACCCATGATTCTTCTGCTTCTTCAGTATCATCCTCCGTCATGAACAAGATATTCTCATCTGGGAACTCGGTCCTTAATGGCTCATAGTCGGGTAAGGGATTGTCGGCGAGATGATCAGAAGTGCCCGATCTTTGACCGATTGTGGACGACGTGATGTCAAACTCGATGATAACAATCATCGGTATTTCAATGGGTCCATTCGAGCCAAAAGCAGAACGACCTGAGATAGTAAATAATGGCGGAGCCTCTGGGTAGCCCATACAAGGGATAGGCATGCTTTCTCCAGGTGAGAATAGCGCGTCTCGTAATCGGTGAATTTCTTGCTCAGATAGAAGATGGCCTACTCTCTTCTTCCCGTCTCGTCATGCTGACCTAAGACACATCCCATCGAAACTTTCGTTGTGGAGAGATACATTAAGAGTGGTCTTCCCGGCTCAGGTGGTACCAAAACAGGTGGATTCAGGAGGTAGCTTTTAATTTTATCGAACGCTGCCTGACAATCATCATTCCATTCAATGGGAGAATTCTTCCTTAGCAGTTTGAAGATCGGCGTGCAGATAGGTGTTAGTTGTGCAATGAACCGACTGATATACTGTATTCTGCCCAAGAACCCTCTAACATCCTTCTCAGTAGACGGCGGTGGCATTTCAGTGATGGCTTTAACTTTGATTGGGTCGACCTCGATCTCCCTCCTGCTGACGATGAATCCTAATAGTTTTCCTGGCATAGCCTCGAACGCGCACTTTTGTGGATTCAGACGTAGTCTATATTTCCTCAGTCTTTCGAACAACTTCTGAAGGTTTACCAGATGGTCGCTTTGCTCTGGTGACTTGGCTATCATGTCGTCGACATACACTTCAATCTCTCGGTGCATCATGTCATGAAATAGTGCAGTCATAGCTCTCTGGTACGTTGCACCGGCATTCTTCAGCCCAAATGGCATGACTCGATAGTAAAAGGTTCCCCAATGGGTAATGAACGTTGTCTTCTAGCGATCAACCTCTGCCATCTTTATCTGATTATATCCTAAAAATCCATCCATGAAAGAGAGCATCCCGTGCTTAGCTATGTTATCGACCAAGATGTCGATGTGTGGTAATGGGAAATCGTCCTTCGAGCTCGCTTTGTTTAAATTGCGGAAATCGATACACATTCGGACCTTTCCATCGTTCTTCGATACAGGTATGATATTGGCTACCCATTGCTGATATTTGGATACCATGAGAAACCCCACATCGTATTGCTTGATGATCTCATCTTTGACTATCAGCATCCATTCAGGTTGGAGACGTCTCAGCTTCTGCTTGACTGGCTTCATATCAGGGTAGAGGGGTAACTCATGCTCAACCAAATCGATATCCAGACCAGGCATGTCTTCATATGACCAGGAAAAAATGTCTTGGTATGATCGAAGGAAGTCGATCATGCTCTTTCTTTCCTTAGGAGACAGTGATGTTCCGATTTTGGTTATCCTGGGAACCTCCTCAGTTCCTAGATTGACATCTTCTGTCTCTTCGACAATGGGGGTAGGGCCATGCTCAAAGTCGGCAAATTGATCAAGGAGCTCATTCGGGAGCTCCTCGAGGGGGACATCCTTGTCCAGACTCGTGATACCTACCTCTTTTTGTATTTCTACAGGGAAGGGGTTGATTTCACGTGGGATGGGTATTTTGATTAAGGCATCCTTTTGTGGGACATTTTTTGAAACTTTAAATGACAATATTTTTGGACTTTGGATTTCTTCAATGTTTTTGGGATTTTGTATTTTTTCAATGTTTTTGAGATTTTGTATTTTTTCTATGTTTTTGAGATTTTTGCTTTCTTCAGAGACTGACCCTTGGCAAGGCGGGTGGCTATATACACAAGGTATTGCTTGCCAAGAGCTTATCTCACTGTTTATAGGTTATTTTTTTTTAGGAAATGGGTGCCAAATGTTAGGCCACTCCCTACTTCAAGAGTTTGGGGCAAAGATGCCCAGTTGCGTACCTGAGGGGCCGCTTCTTTACCTGTTGGGATGAAGGGTGCTGACTGATATGGCTCATTGGAGTCAGCCTCCATCATGTTAATCCCCATTTCATCTGAGATGATATCCTCAAACGTTAACACGACTTTATGGTGATTCACCACAGGGGGAGCTTGTTCAGGTACCGACCGTCGTTCCTCGAAAAGGGATAACGCGGCCAAATCTATCTCCAAGCTGGGAAGGAAGATCTGGGGATTGGTGGGATGAATTGGGGCTTTGGGTTTATATGGGGTCAAATGAGTGACTCCATTCTGATCAATTTTTACGATCCCCACGCTGACAAAGGAATCCCTGATGTGGGGCCTAGGGCGAGGTTTCTCTTTTATGTTGATTCCTCGAGCTCTTGCAGCTGCGGCGACCCTGATTTTCTCTTTGGCCTCTCGGACCTCTTCCTCTGTGGGCTTGTATCCTAACCCAAATATTACTTTTTATCCTTTAGCCACAACTGGCTCTCTTCTGCCTTGCAATCTGGGCCCAAGTCCTCGGCCTTTCTGATAACCCCACTTTTGGAGCATTGCCACTGCCACTACCATACTGCCTCCCGTCTTAGGCATGATGCCCTCAATAGGCTCTGGGAGTATTGCCGATACCTCATACTCGAAACTGTGGAGGTCGACATCCTCGGCAGTGTGTGGTATATCTAACATGTTGGGTTTCTCCACGCTGTTGGCTGCTTTTTCTTTCTCACTATGCCCCTCCCCAATGATTGTAACAATTTTGTGTCCAAACACGAATTTGAGCTTCTGGTGCAAAGTGGAAGGTATGGCTCCGACCTCGTGCAGCCATGGGCGCCCCAATAATAAGTTAAGGAAGATTTAATATCCATGACATGAAACAAGATGGAAAAGGTCATTGGCCCTATCAATAGCTCAAGATCAACTTCTCCCATTATTTCTCTCCTGGTATTGTCAAACCCTCTAGCACTGGTTCTGGTGGGCCTTAACATGCACGGATCAACCCCGATCTTGGTGGCGGTTCTCAATGGGCATATATTCAATGCAGACCCATTATCAATTAGTACTAAGGGAATAACCATGTTTCCAGATTCAATGGTTATATTCAAAGACTTGGAATGGCTACACCCTTCCTCTGGAAAATCAGCATCAGAAAATGAAATGGCATTCGGGGCCATTACTTGCCCAATTATCTGCCCTACCTCATTTGGGCTGACTTGTAGTGATACATGTGTATTTTTCAACGCCCCTATTAATGCTTGGAAATGTAGTGGGGACGTCATCAACAGATCCCATACGGTGATATGGGCAGGCATCCTTCTCAGCTGAGTCTCCAGTATATGTTCTCGACTCATCTTCTCGAAGGGGTTCACCGCGTTGTCTTTCTTTCCTTCGGGTTGGGCCTGTGCTGCTACTGGTGCTTCTGGCTGCTTCGATAGTCTCCCCGACCTGGTAACAAAATCTACTGCCCCTTCTCTGCTGCTGCTGTCGGCATTGGCATCTGTTTGTTCATAGCTCAGTGGGACCTGATGAGGATCATAGGTTGATCCCGAGAGCTGAAAAGGTATGTTGTTGGTACTTGAGGCACTTGTACTATCGGCTCAGGAGGTGGGGGCAATACTTGATTCACCTCGATAGTAGTGGGTTGGGTGGAAAGATTGGGCCAAATGGGGGTGGTGAAGCTTGAGTGTGGTGGCACCGGAGGGAAGGAGGTAAAGGTAGGCCATTGATAGTTGGTGGGTGCTGGCGGTAGATGGGGGGTTTGATGGGCCGTTAGGTAATTGATCGGAGGGGTGGAGCTTGCCGGTGGTTGAGCTAGGGGTGATGGAGTGGGCGCAGGCCATTGATAACTGATGGGTGCAGGTGTCGGATTGGGGGCCTGTTGGCTCATTGGGTAACTAATGGGGGTTGTGGTGTACGGTGGTAGTTGGAATGGGATGGGCGTGGGCCATTGATGACTAGCGGATCCGGGTGTAGGATTGGGAGCCTGTTGGCTCATTGGGTAATTGATGGGGGTTGTGGTGTATGGTTGGTATGCATTGATGTTCGCATAATTGACGGGTGTGGGCGATGGAAAGTATGCCCTGAGATCCAAGGGTTCTATTTGTGGAGTCGGGTTGGGAAAATAATCTGACAAATATAGGGGTTCAACTACCCCTATATTCCTCTCTTCAACATTTCTTAACAGCGGTGCCACATAACTCTCCCGATCACTGATGTAATAGGATGGGTCAAATTCAAACTCCTCCTCATCTTCTATCATTCTGATGGTGGGTCTAGGACCTGCTCCTCCGGTAGGATGTAGGGATAGTGGTACTTGATGAATATTAGCATGCTGAGAAGGTGCAGGGGGAATGATTTTCCTGGCATCGATCAAATCTTGGATGGCGTGCTTCAATGGGAAGCAGCGATCAGTAGGGTGACCCGGACCGTGATGAAAATTGTAGTGGGTATTTGGGTCATAGTTCTTTGGGATTGGGTGAGGAGGAGGTTGCGGTTGGCGGATAGCCACTAATCCCTTTTCTACTAACAGGGGAAAAAGTACACTCAAAGATTGCCCCAGAGGTGTGAAGACTCGGTCGTAGCAGGCTCTCCTCTGTTTCGAGATCATTTGCATTCCTTGCCCATTCCCCATTCTCTGTGTCTGCTCAGGCCTAACTGGTGCTAGTGGGGCTGCCTGAAACTGAAACGGAGCAGTATTATTATTGGGCCTGGTGTTGGCTACATTCTGGACATCGCCCCCTGTTCTCTTCTCGTTCCTCTGCTCAGAAAATCTTCTAACCCCACTGGGTCCGCTCAGTATGTTCTTATTTAGACGCCCCTCCCTGATGGCATCCTCGCATCGGTTAGCATTTCTTACCAGATCAGCAAAGCCGGACTGCTGTTGGTATCCCAAGAAGTCTGAAATCACTGGTAGAGTGCTCTTCGAAATCATCTCTATCTGTTCTTCATCAGGTATTCTATTCCTGATCTGAGTTGCCAGCGCTCTCCATCGTCCCAAGTAGTCGCTGAAGGTCTCGTTCTGATTCTGCTTTAAACGGGCCAAGTCTATGTTGTAGACATACTGTTCTTGGAAGAGGTGCGTTAAGTCCCTCCATGTTTTCATCATAGATGGTTCTAAGGATGTGAACCATCTCAATGTCGGCCCAGTCAAACTCTTCTGAAAGACTTTTATTAGTAGTCTTTCGTCCTCCCCATACTGGCACATGTCCCCACAATAGGACTTGAGGTGCACAATAGGATTGCCCGTGCCATTATATTTGTCGAAGGCGGGCATTTTGAATTTGGGGGGCAAGGGGACCTCAGCGAACATGCATAGGTCTGTGAAGTCTATGGCGTGGATCTCAGCACCACCCATTTTCATTAGCTGCTTCTGTATTTTGTCTAACTGCTCTTTCTGCTGTTCTGACTCCTTTGATACAGGGGCTGCCTTCTCGGTCGTAGGTTGGACTTCGCTCAGGGCTATCAGGGGGTGGGTAATTATGGGAGGAGGGTGAAGGCTGGTCAATGCCCCAGCATAGGCCCCGCTATTTCTAATCTCGTCCTCTTCATACTGCTGGTCGGCATAATGTGCAGCGAGGGCAGGATTCTCCTGTTGTTGTTGCATGGGTTGGATGGGAATGATATGAGTGGGGGTTGGGTGAGCCCATTGGGGGTGAGGAAAGGTCTGTTGGGTGATGGGGATTTGGTTTTGAGGTGGGGTCTGATGGGGCCATTGGGTATGGGGGAAGGTTTGGACATGGCTTTGGGGTGTGGGGCCATGGGAAAATTGGGCTTGGCCCGGGTGTGGAGGTTGGGTTAAAAGTTGGGGGTATTGTGGAAGGTAGGGGTGTGGGGTTTGGGTTTGGGCCATGCACCCTTGATCATTTTGGGCCATGGGCCACTGATGGGTTTGGGCTATGGACCCTTGGTAGGTTTGGGCCATGGGCCCTGGGTGGGCTTGGGTCAATGGGCCTAGGTAGGTTTGGGCCATGGGCCCTTGGTGGGTCTAGCCCAATGGGCCTAAGTAGGTTTGGGCCATGGGCCATTGGTGGGTCTGGCCCAATGGGCCTTGATGGATCTGGGCCATGGGTCCTTGGTGGGCCTGACCCAGTGGGCCTTGATGGGTCTGGGTTTGGGCCATGGGCCCTTGGTGGGTCTTGCCCAATGGGCCTTATTGGGTCTGGGTCATGGGCCCTTAGTGGGTCTAGGCCACGAGCCATTGGTGGATTTGGGCCACGGGCCCCTGATGGGTTTAGATTTGATGGGTTCGGCCCAATGGGCCCTAGGGGATATGGGTAATGGGGTTTTGGGCCAATGGGCCTTAGAGATGATGGGTAGTGGGGTATTGGGCCATGGGGGGGATCATGGATGGTAGGGTATTGGACCAACCCTGAGATGTGTGGGAAAAGGGGGTTTGGGCCAATGGGCCTTGGGGTATGTGGGTGATGGGGGTTTGGATGGTGTGAATTATGGGAGGTT
Organism: Chloranthus sessilifolius; assembly: GCA_021018995.1. NCBI lineage: Eukaryota > Viridiplantae > Streptophyta > Magnoliopsida > Chloranthales > Chloranthaceae > Chloranthus > Chloranthus sessilifolius. The sequence goes on along the minus strand of CM037592.1, from coordinate 79,146,912 downwards.
GATGGGGGTCATGAGGGAGTGAAGCATGGAGGTTAGCTAGGGTATGGGATGGGTTCATGGGGTGTGGAGGAGGGGGTGTTTTGAGAAGCCTTCCATAAGGAGTAGGCTTGGAACATCTCCTCCATCATGGCCATGGAAGGAGGATGGGATGTAGATGGTGGATTCAAGGGGTGATGGGGAATAGATGGGATTGAGGTGGTGGAAAAATCGGGCATGGCCTCGGTATAATTGGGCATTGCCATGGTAGGTGGGGGTGTATGATGGGATGCATTGGGTATGTTTTGAGATGATGGGGGGGCATGATGAGGGGGATAAGGAAAGTTGGGCATGGCCCCAATAAAAATGGGCATGACCCAGATGGATGGGGGATTTTGTGGGGGATCGGATAGGGCGGAAATGGTGCATGTGAACGTGGGTGGATCGGGTCTATAGGGGGATGATGGGAATTGGGGTATGGATGTGGATTGGGAAAATGGGTTTGGCATGGGCATAGTTTGGACAAAAGATGGGGAATGGGGGGTTGGACTTTGGATATTTTGGGGGATAGTGGTTGGGAATATGGGGGCGCCGAATGGGCTGGTAACGGTAAAAGGAGGTTGGGTGAGGGGGATGGTAGAAAAGACTTCTCCCGAATTGGAGTGGGTTGGAGAATGTGGCAGGGATGAATCGGGATCGGCGTAAACCGGGTCCACTACCCACGACATTCTACGGGAGCGGGTCGGGTAAGGGTGCCTTGGATAAGGCCCAAAAATCCTCCTCCTTCTTCCCCTACGGGACGACGGAGGACAAGATGATGTCGTTGTGTCGACACCACAAACTATCTATTTCTGGGTTTTTGATATATATATATATATATTTTTTAAATTTTCTTGAAAAAGTTTTGAAAAGCAAAGGTTCTGAGGCTCCTTGATTCAAGACCTGTGGCGATGATTCCGATGCACTTCGGAAGAATTGAAGGAGAACCTTCGATCTATTGAAGGCATGGAAATCAAGGCAAACAACCCGATCCCCCGAAATGAGCGAAAAAGAAGTTACCTTCTTTTGACCGGCGGGGGCGTATTGGGTGTTGGAGATGCCGGGGCCTAAACAATGCACTAAGCACACTGATCGGGGGACTCAGGAGGTGGAAAGGCCACAGATTCGGGCTAGTGGGCTGATGAACACACCTGGCGCAACTAATACCCGCGCCCAGGTTGCAGGGGACCCTTTTTACACTGGCGCAACTATTAGTTGCGCCAAGGTAAAAGTTGGGGATTTAAAGCTAGCGCAACTATTAGTTGCGCCAGTTATAAATTCCCAATTTTTGTACTGGCGCAACTAATACTTGCGCCAGACAAAAATGGGGTTCCAGGATGTATAACAGCAGCAACAGCAGCCCAAAATGAGTCTCTTTTTTTTTGTTCTTGTGGAAGCTAGGCTTTCGAGAACTGAGCTATTTTTTTTAGTGATCGATTCTCTCCTCACCGCACCTAAAGGATTGAGTCCGGTATAACTCGCTAGCGCGCTCCCCAAGGGTTTTAAGATTCGAAATGAAAACCCACCCGACATACCTCCGGCGCAAGCGCCTTCTCAGATACTAGGTGGGCTGGGACTTTTCTGGATCATCACCACTAGGGGCTGCCGCCATACTAAGACCCGGGTACTTATGTGTGTACCTATTCCAACCCCTTTGAAAATCTAACCCGCAAAAATAAATTAATTAAGCTCTTTAACTTGGTTCAATTTTAATTTTTTTAAAGCTTTTCTTTTTTTGGAAGTTTTCTTTAGTTCAAAGACTGGGGGTGATTATCCCGTGCCGCCACTACGGGCCGGTGTCCACTGACGGTATATGAGTGCACAAGTAGGCCCGCCAATCGGCTAAGGCACTTTAAATAACGAAAAATTAAAAAAATTAAAAGACAATGCTCAAGTAGGCCCGCCAATCAGCTAAGGCACTAAAATGATGGAAAAGTAAGGAACTTTAAAAGATAATGCGCATGTAGGCCTGCCAATCGGCTAAGGCTCGTAAATGACGGAAAAGTAGGGGTAAGTAAAATGACTTAATCGGAGGGATAAGTGAAAAAACAGCAAAAATAAACTAAAAAAAAGCAATAATATGTTAGTAAAAATAAAAAAAAAGCCAAGTTCAAGGGGAAGCTCTACAAGCTAAAATTCCCAGCAGAGTCGCCATCTGTGCAACCGTGGGAATCGATGCAATCCCCATCGCGATGATGCGCTCCCTAACAAAAAATATAGAGTCGCCACTCGGAGCTTTCGGTGTCCCGGGAAACCTAGTTCATTTTTATGAGCATCGAAGTGCTAAAAATATGACTCTGAATCCGGTCCATACCAAAGGCTCTCGGGTAGAGGCTTCGGTTATCGATCGGGAAGGTGTTAGGCACCCGATCAACCCGATTAACGTGGTCTATACTAATGGCCAAAAATAAAATAAAGTAAAAGAAAAGGAAATGGTTCCCTCTTGCCCAAATGGGCCTCCAATCCTATTTGTGCTCCTCCGTTCCTACCGAAAAGTCGGCGGCGTAACAGCACAAATGAGAGGGTAGGGAATGCCAAAAAGAGATAGGAGAGGAAAGGGGAGAGCTGGAGCCCTCGGGCCCTTGTAGCACCGTCGAGGAGCCTTGCTTGGCTTGCTTTGATGAGCCCTTGATGGCTTTATATGGTGGAAAGTAGGGTTCTAACTCTTAAGGCTTGAAGCTAAGAGGTAGCGGAGGTAGGCTAGGGGATCACACACACCTAACCTAAGGGTTTTCTATGAAATGCTAAGATCTAAAGGGGTTTTATAAATTCTGGAATTTGTATGGGGGGTGTGCACCAAAGGGAGAAAGATCTTCTCACTTTAAGCTCTCTCTCTTAGGTAGAAATTCTCAACCCTTAAACCAAGGGGTGGGGGGCTCTATTTATAGGAAATGAGTGGATTAGGAGGCTACTTAGATGCTAATTGGAGTTAGCAATTAGGTAATCTCAAATCTAAGGCTTCCTAGGATTTTGAGAGCTTGGAAAGATGTGAAGGTGGTTCTAATGGTGGATGATGGGGCGAGGCTTTAAGCCACTTGGAGGGTTGCAAATAGGTAAGGGATGGGTGCAACAGAACTATCAAAACACACCCCAAAGATCAAGATGGTCAACAAGTCAAACCCCAATCTCAAAATTCGAGGCAAAACCCAACAATCACTGTTCATATGCCTGTCGCAACTAATAGTTGCGCCAGGCAAATGTACAGTAAAACAGTGCCTGGAAGTGAGCTTGCGATGGTAGGGCCCACTGTTGAACCTGGCGCAACTATTAGTTGCGCCAGGCTAAAATCCTGGGAAATTGTTAGTTGCGCTAGGCAAAAATATGTCTCGCGCAACTATTAGTTGCGCCAAATCCCTAGGGGGGCCCACCCATTTTTACTTCTTTGCCCCCGGGGTTCGGTTTGCCATAACTTCTGATGTATACCTCTGATTGGGGTGATCCTTGGACCGTTGGAAAGCTGGCGACCTCTACTCCTCGATGGTATAGGAGTTAGTTACGGTAGAGGGCTATAGCCAGTTCTAGTGCACCCCTCCTCCTCATTGCACGGGAAGGTTAGGTTTAGGTTTTGGAATGGGTTCTAAGGGTCGGGATTGGTTTCTAAGGGTTCGAGGTAGGTTCCTAAGGGATCTAGGGTGATTCTTAAGGATTTTGGTGATTCTTAAGAGTTTGGGGTGATTCCTAAGGATTTCATACATGCCATCAAAAGCTCGGGAATGCACCTCTCTTGAAAGGTGTTTCGATCGGGCCTTAGGCCAAATTTGGGTGTCTACAAGGAGTTTCTGAAGCTCTACTGTGTGAGCAAGCTAAGCACTGCAAGTCCTTCTGCGCGAGTGCATTCAAAGCCACATTAGCTGCGTGATCATCCAGAGTCCTTCTGCGCATAATAGCAGCATTCGAAGCCAAATTCTACCTCGCGAGGACTCTGCAAGCTGTGCGAAGGATCTAAAAAAGCATAAGGCAACTGTGTGACACAAGTAATTTCTAGGAACCAGCCTCGTGAAGCTTAGGCTCTCCACTTGTCAATCTTAAATAAAGGACCTTTTGGAGATTTCCTCAAGTCTAGGGCACACATCCTGAGGCACTAATCTCGAGACACGCATCCCTAAAAAAATTAGGGTTTATTCTTCTCTTAGCCAAGGCAGTAGGACAGAGTATATAAACTGTGCTTATAACTTAGACTTTATCAATCACTCTTTCCTTCAACCTCTGTCGGCTGAGAGCTCAAGCAGATTAGGGTTAGGGTTTGATCACCTTTTTTTCCATTTTTTTTTCTCTCTTAGCCCATCACTTACTAGTTAAACCTTTGGTAAGTAATTAGCTATAGTTTTATTTAGTTTTGTAATAGGTCATTTAAACATTGGGATTCTTTGTGAAGAGTTGTTGTGCACAAGGTTGTTGCCTTGAGAAATTTCATTGTTGGTACTTTAAATTAATGGAATTTGTGCTTTAAATATTTATTTAATCTATTATTTTCCTATTTGCCCGTAGTTTTATTCAGGCTATAGCATGCATTTAGGATTTGAGCTTATTGAAAGGCCCATAGGAGCTTGAGCTTGTAGCCCTGGGACTATGGTGGCAGCAGTAGTTTACATGTTCCATCTCATTATCTGTGGGTAAGGGAACCTCTATGGATAGCCTGTCACTATTTGAGTGGACTCACTATAGCCCTAGGGCAAGTCTTGGTCACAGATCTGAAAAGGATTCGTCTCCTTTGCACTTGAACTTGTAGCCTAGTGAGAGGTTGTGTAGGAACAGGCTCCCCTCTGTCTTATTTGACCACTATCAGATGTTGGATCTGGCTTCTCTGTAGTGATTGTAGACTTGAGGGTTGAGTCATTACAGGTATTTTGTAGCAATGACCAGCTGAATCTAAGTCCCTATTCAACCTGTTGCTTTTCTTATGTGTCCAACCCTTGTGCTAATGACCTTTGAGAAACACATAGGATTTTATGAGTTGGAACTCCTATGAATGTCTACTAGATCTGTAAGCAGATCTGGGGAGCTTGTAGGCTGACAAACATAGTGTCTGTAATGGTATTCATGGCCTGATTTAATTCATTGGTTGGGATCATTCCACTCCTTTGGATTAGGTTAGCTTTTCTGTCTTAATCAATGGGATTTGACAGACTCTATCGGATAGTCTGTGACCATTTAAGTTGACAGAGTGTTGCTGTTCTAAGTGTGCATGATTTATTTGTACTTTGAAAATAGACTTACAAATGATGAATTGTACTAAGTTGGGAAAACTAAAAAGAATAAGAAAATATCAGCACAAAGAGAACTTAATTAGCCTGCAAGATCAGGGCCAATTGTAGCAAGTTTTGTAAGTGAGTAAAAGATCGTCCATAGGGAATTGATTTAAAATGTAAGATTAACCTTCAGATCTGAGCTACCAGATCTGACCTCTGATCCTATCTACAAGGCATATAAGATGGGAGGTTGAATTTGTCACATTAACTAAATGATAAAAGTAAAAATTAAACTAAATGATCCAGATCCGAGTTGGGGAGATTTTGATGTAAATTAATAAGAATGGAGAAATAATATCTAACTTTGATTTGGTCCTTGGTGCAGAATGAGAATAAATGTAGAACAAATGAGATATTATCCAATCTTCATCTGGCTACAAGTACAGATGCAAGAGAAAGTAATCTAACTCAAGGATTAGAGTTAAACTTATGGCTATAGTCTGTCCACTTCAATGGACACAGACCATCCAATAGTCTTCAATCCAAATTCTTGATTCAGAACAAAAGACACTACTACAAATGCTGTGAGAAATTAGGTTACAAACGCTAATTCTCACAGGGAAATTGCTTGAAAAAATAGTAAATCTAAAGGAATCTAGTGCAATAAGGAGATCACGGGGAACCCTCAACACGAATCCAATTGAGAACGTACAGTTCACAGCAACCTTTTCAAATTCACCATTACAATTACAGAGCACAGCTTAAACAGCTCTCGGATTTGTAGTCTTGAATACAATTCTCTCTTGAATTACAGAAGTATCTCACAGCTCTCAATTACAAGTAAAAGCTAGGCTATTACAAGAGTTTCAGACAAGCTATCTGAATTGGAAATGGGGGAATAGAAATGAAACTCAAAATCTGGATACCCAAATTGGGCAAATGGTTTATCTATTTATAGTTTTCCCCAAGTCTAGCTCAGATGTGTATCAACCAATCAGAATTGGTTAGATCTGTATCAACCAATAGGAGTCGAGCACAAGGATCCAGATCCGTTTTGGCCAATCAGAACTACTTGATCTGGTTCAGCCAATCGGGTGACAGAAGCATCAATTCTATTATGTAATTTAAAAATATGTTAGAGCTTCTAGAAGTTCCTACCAAGTAATCTCATTTTCGGGTGTTCACATGGGGTGGAATATGCCTTTGGTTCATGCTCAGAATCTTTCGGAATGTCCCTAGATTTTTAAATGCATTGGGGCGCGTGTAGAGATTACTGAATTACCCTTGCAGATGTTGGGAATCTTCATAATACCATTTTGCACAATTTGGAGAACTTTTTGCAAAGTACTATGACTTCTGAAACTCTTTTCGCATAGGTCAGGTGCTGTTCGTAAGGAGTTCTCTTCGTTTCGAATAGGTCAGAAATCCTTTCGAAGAGTTCAGGTTCTCTTCGAAAACTAAACCTGGAGCTTTTAGTTCTTTTTGCAAAGTTCAGGTTCTTTTCGAAAAGTTAAGGTTCTTTTCGAAAAGCATTCTGTAATGCATTCTTCTGTTTGAAATAGCTTCCAAACCTCTTTCCAAGTTGAGACCAGGCCTTTGTCCTCTTTGGTTTATGCATTTTGCCAGCTCGTGAGGTTGTCCCTTCTCCTTCTTCCTTCGGATCAACATGGATCATCATCTTTTTGGCACTTTTAGGCTGCTTTCATGGTTAAGCCTGCCTTTATTATTAGCTGTGAAACAAACACTTAAAACACTTATTTAGTTCTCTCAAAGGTCCATCAAGACCCAGGTTAAGGTGTGGAAAATGGTATTTTCCAGTTCTCAACACAGAGTATAGCCCTAAGAGCACCCCAAATGGCATGGGTTAAGTTGGATTCTTCTACGTTGCTGAGGTTAGTGATAGCACTTCAGTAAGGATTTGCTGCAGAGAGAGCCCTAAATCTGAGTTACATAACTGAATGAACTTTAGCCTAAACTACTTACTTCCCATCCTTTTATTTTTATTTTAACACACCATCACCACCTTCTTCATAACCCTTTCTTAGGATATGACTACACTTTATTTCTTTTATTTTTAGAAGGTAATTTAGTATAGTTGTGACACCTAACACCCTTTCTTTAGGATTGCCAGATCTGTAGCTAGATTTGGAGGCCTACCATTATAGCCCATGTTGGGTTCTAGATCAATTTCTCTGTGGGACAAACTCTTACTTATCAAAACTTACTATAACAGTCCTGTATCTTGCAGGCTGTGTGTACTTTAGGTTGCTGATTTCATAGCCATTTTACTCCACCTTTGTATTTTGATTTTTACCATCTCATCATTTTAAATAACTTCAGCAGTCTAGGGGAAAAAACAAACAACTGACCGACTCAAAGAGATTAAGCACCGGGAGATCGGCGCGCAATTTTATTAAACGCCTGAAATAGGGCATTTAATTGAAGAAAAACCTATAAAATTTTTTTTTAATTCGACCCAAACTCGGGCCCCCACAACTTTGAGATTCGAGTTTCGAGTTCTACGTCTCCAAGCTTAGGATTTTGAGGTTTCTCTCCACAGCCTCGGCCCTAGGTAAAAATCTTAATTTTAGGCTTAGGATCTTTTTCTTAGTTTTAATTATAGGTTTTAATTTTTAGTCCGAGACCGTAGCACCCTTTTTTAGACCACAAATTTTTTTATATCTGGTTCTAGTTCTCCGAATTTATAACCAGTCCTTAATCCGACAGTCTAATTTACCCACCCTAGGCTTTAATTCTATTCTAAAATCTCAATTTCTAGTCCTATCATTAATTTCAGGTTCTAGTCCTTGGATTCTATAACCAGTCCTTAATCATACGGTCTGATTTTCTAATTTAAGACCTGAATTCAGTCCTAGAAATTTAAATTTTAGTTTTAATTTCTTAGTTTAATATTTCTAAATATCCTAAATATTAATTTAGTTTCTATAATTCTAGTTTCTCAATTTAATTCATAATTATTACTCTGAAATTGACTCTGAAAATCTAAAATACCATTTTATAATCCTAAACCCAATTTATCTTTAATCTCAGCCACCCGATTTGCCCAAGAGAGCTTACGGAGGGTACCTGGGAATGGGGCCAATCCTCAGCATAGCGAGCCCAAACCCTTTTTATTTTAATTAATTCAATTGCTAGATAAAATTAGGATATTTAAATTAATTAGACTCCTAATAGGATTAGGAGACTTAATTAATTAGATTTCTAATAGGATTAAGACATTTAAGTTAATTAGACTCCTAGTAGGATTAGGAGACTTAATTAATTAGATTTCTAATAGGATTAATATATTTAGATTAAGTAGACTTTTAATAAGATTAGGAGACTTAATTAATTAGATTTCCAATAGGATTAGGAGACCTTTCTTAATCAGACTCCCAGTAGGATTAGGAGACCAAGTTAAATAAAGTCCCAGCAGGAATAGGAAAATCAAACCAGTTACACTAAAGGCAACCAACAGCTGCTGACGTTCGCCTGCGGATGATTCAGTAAAGGAGTTCAACCTGCAAGCCCCCGCTCCCCCTTAAAGCGTGATCAGTGACGTGTGACGTGTTGCAGCGTTGATAAATATCTGCAGCTGGCGATCGCATCTTCTCAAGTATTCTTCATTTAGAATTCGCCTCTTTAATTTCAGAATTTAATATTTCCTAATTTATTACTCCATCATCGCCTTTACTAGAGTCCACTCGGACTGAATTGGGCCACTGATTCTGATGACCGAAAGGAACCTAGAAAAAGCGTGCACCAACAGCGTGAGAGGCATAAAGACTAGTTTTCTTCGATTCCGCTGATTTTGGACGTTGCATGCGCAAGAGTTTAAGATAGAAATTCATGATTTAATCTTATAGCATGAAACTAGATTAGATTAAAATGCCTGAAACTAGATTGGATTAAAATGCCTAAAATGGAAGTTATGTAAGGAAAGTAGAATTTCGGATTTAGAAGGAGCCAAGGGGCTACGAGTTCTAGTGGACTCACTGCAGCGACCTTGCAACCTCGCTGTAGCGAGGTTCCTTCTAAGTCACTCGTTGCAATGAGTGCACCTTGAAATTTTATGCTATTGTAGCTCGGGTAAAACTCGCTGTAGCGAGTTCTGTGTGCCACCTGACCTCTGAAGAGCTCGCTGTAGCGACTTTGGGAGCTCGCTACAGCAAGTTGCTTTATTTCCTGAAGGTCTAGTTTTTTGTATGCAAAAGTTGATAGGGCCTTGCTTCATATAAGATCCTCGTTATTGATACTTAGTATATGAACATGGTATGATCAAGGATGAATGCGGGAGACCATTGATGGGAGCTCCACTTTGAATTATGCATTTGAATCCCGCACAACTCAGCATTAAGGTAGGGAAACTCTCAATGTAAGGTTATGTTTTAAATGTCGATTCATGGTCATTGATGATTATTTTACATGAGCCTGTGATTTCAGAAACTTATTGCATCTAAATATTGATTGCATACGCATATTGAAACTCTTTGAAGGGTGAAGATTGGATTTTTACGCATGATTATAGCTTTTAGTACCTCGACATATTGATGCATTTGAATCGTTAAATTTGATTTCTGAATTTCAACCTGATTTATTTGCCATCTGAGTCTGAGATCATGTGCAAAGAGGAGTGGAGTCTCCAAGAGAGGGGTGGAGTACCTGGGGTTCACAACCCTGTTTCTGCTATGGGATTCTCTGTTCTCGCTATGTGATGCTTTGACAAGATACCTGTGCTTGATATTCTGATTCCGTATTAGTTGTAAGGGGAGTGGAGTCTCCAAGAGAGGGGTGGAGTCCCCAGGGTTTAAGACTCTGTTCCCGCTACAGGATGCTCTGTTCCCGTTACGGGATACTTGCACTAATGTTCTGAAATTCGATGATACGACATGCTCTAATATCTTTCGATTTCCTGATATGTTTTGATTCTCTAATATGCTTCAATTCCCTGATATACACATTCTGTTATCTCATATACCTATTTATCCTAATATATTTTGTGCTCTGTTGATTCCTTGCTTTGATATGCATTTGTTCCGCACGCCATTCGCATCATGACATGACATGACATATTTTTTTTGGGTTTATGTTCTTATTAAATGCCTATTTCCGGTGTATTTGACATGAATATTAACTCGAACTGTTTTTGCCTATGCTTCAAAACTATGAAGTAGAATAATAAGATATAATTAAGCATTATTTATTTTCCCTATTGAGCTTAGACTATAGCTCATCCCTAGACTATATTGTTGGTATGCCCTTTTTCTGGGTTCCTCTCGGTTCCTAGAATAAGTGGCCCAATTTGGTCATGTAGACTCTGGCTTGGGGGACGATGGAGTAATAGACCAAGAAATATTTAAGTGTTGAAATAAAAAAGACAAATTTTAAATGGGGGATACATGTGTTGATGCGATTGCCAACTGTAGATATTTATCGACGTTGCACTGATCACGTGCGGTGATGTCGGTTAACTCCTTTGTTGAACGTCGGCCGGCCGACTCCAATAACTGTAGTCTATCTTGCCTAGATTTCTAATTATGCTCTAAGTCTAATTAACTTTATTTTCTTATCCTACTCTAAGTTTAACTGATTATGGGTTTCCTAGTACTACTCTAATTCTAACTGACTGAGTTTCCTACTACTACTCTAACTCTAATTAGTTTAGTCTCCTTGTGCTACTCTAATTCTAGTTAATTTAGTCTCCTAATGCTACTCTAACTCTAACTATTTTAATCTCCTAATGTTACTCTAACCCTAACTATTTTAGTCTCTCAATATTACTCTAATTTTATAAAAAGGGGGGTTGTGGCCCGTTATGATAAGGAGGATTGGCCCCATTCCCGGGTACCCTCCCTAAGTTCCCTTGGGCAAATTGGTTGGCTAAGGGCTATTTTATAAATATTGAAAATTAAAGCTAAATTTGAATTAGAAACTGAGGATTTAGGAATTGAAATTAAGAATTTTAAAGATTAGGAATTAAAACTAGAACTGAAGACTAACTAGAAGGAAGAAATTAGGAACTAGAACTAGAAATTAAGAACTAGAACCTGAAAGTAAGAACTAAGATCTAGAACTTAGAAAATTAAGAACTAAGAACTAATAATTAAGACCTAAGACTAGAAATTAAAACCTAAGAGCTAGAACTAGAAATTAAGAACTAAAAAGAGTACCTGAAGCTAAGCGCTTCTTCCTCCTTCCAGTGCTACAGGGAGAGAAGACTCAAGCTTAGGAGAGGCCCGAGCTCGAGAGGGGAGAATTCTATTGAAATTGGTGTGTAATTGGTGAATTGAGCGCATGCTCCACAGCGCAGGCTCCACAGCGTTTAACTCGGTTTGAGTCGGTCACGAACACAAGGATGGCCGACTGACCGGATGTCCTAGTTCCAGTGTGCCTGGGACCAATTCCGTACATGTGTAGCTATGTGGAATCCAATTCCACGCAAGGAGGTGTGCCCGAGATCGTGGAGTTCGGGCGGTCTTGGGAAGTAGAGTCCCAGTCTAGTTTTGGACTGATTCCGTGTGTGGTCCCACATGTGGAATCGATTCTGTGCAAGAGTGTATGCAAGGAATCGTGGACTTTGGGGGGTGCACGGAGGTCTGTACCCAGTCTAAGTGGGACTAATTACGCGTAGAGCGGCCTGTGTGTAATTGAATTAAGCTTATAGTAGCTTGCGCATATTTCGAGTCCTAAGGCGATCTGCGGGAAGAGCGAGCCTGGTCCAAGTGGGACCAATTGCGTGCGTGTATCTACGCATATAATCAAATTTCGTGCGTCTGTAAGTGCGCAAAATTTGGGATCTTCTCGGGTCGGATCGGGTCCGAGCCACAGTGCTATTGTTTCAGCCTGGGTCTCAACCATATACTATTGTTTTAGTAATGGTCCCTGTATTTAGGATTTTGAGGTCTTCAGAGAAGGTCAGTCATTTTCTGAAGATCGTGGGCAAGGTCAAAGGTTGATCAAGCAGGTTTGTATACTCCGAGAGGGTAAAATTGGGGTGTCTACAGATGCCCCTCTTCTGCACATTCTTGTGGAATAAGAGTGTGTCGTAGGAGTTGACACCCCTCTTTCGAGGTGCCTTTTTGTTTCTTTGGAAAATCACAAGTGTGAACTGGGGAGCTGACGTAAAGTGCTTGGCTTTCTTATCTATCAGTGCAAGCTCAAAGGGAGCATTTGAAAGCCCAGTGGTAGATGTCGAGAGGTATATCCTCATCCGTGGGTGCAAGTGGCATCCCGCTACATATCATGACCTACTGTAAGGGGTAGTCAAACAGGGGAAATTGACGCAATCGAGGTACCGGGGGGCATCATACGAATGTCCATAGATAAGATCAAGTGACCAGATAATGTAATTTGATGTAGTGGCGAAGGTTTTTGCAAGTCATGTCAGACTGGGCGCGTCATTGCTCACACCAACGGCGCATCAAGGGTCCCTTTCTAGTGGACATTTGTGATTTCTCAAAGTTGAGTGTACTCAGTGTTCAGTTTTCTAGGGGAAAGAACGGATTAGAGTGATGAGAGGTGAGAATTTGATAGATAGGAGTTTTAAAATTTTGGGTTTTTAACTTAAGATCAATTCAGTGGTAAAACTTCAGAAATGTGACTTTCGAGACATTGCAAAGTAGATCCATCGGTACGGGATTTGTGGACCTGACCTTTGTTTGGTTGTCAAGATGACGCTTGGTATGCTGGATATTTCATCTGACCTTCTCGTGAATACTGATGATTGTCTCTTATGGGAGGACTACAGTGACTCACGGATTGGGAGAGACAGGTTTTGAAAACGTTTGACTTAATATTATCTAACTACATTTATAGAAAATATCGAGCAGAGGGGGATGATACATACCTGATTTGTCTCGCGACAAGATGTCCTGACCGCCTACTCGTGACAGGACTTAATAATTGATGGGCACAATGGGATGTCGGAGATGTTCGTCTCTTCTTCCGTTCCTGTAGTGGTAGGCCCTATATTGTTGAGCAATGGGACGTGGTGATTGTCGTGATGGGATATTTGGGGGGTTCAAATTTACTACCTGCTTCTTCATGATGGGATATTTGGGGGGTTCGAATTTACTACTTGCTTCTTATGATGGGACATTGGTGACTACTTTTCTGGTTTATTGAATTCCGGGTTTAGTTATGGGTTGGTTTAGTCTATCGCGATGGGACTTTTGGTCATTGATGTTTGAGATGGGACCAGAGGCTGATTTTGGTTGCTCTTTGCAACGGGATGTTGGTTAAGCATCTCTTCTGGTTGGTGTGCAAGGTCAGACGGTGGGACTTGGTGGTTATGCGATGGGATGACTATGTTTACTTCTTTCTTTGGTAGATCTTGGGTTATATGACGATGTCGGTTTATAGTGCGTCGTGATTGGACTTGTATTTAGTGTTATGGTGTGGCGGAGTTTTAATGTTGGTGTGCGCATGGGCGTATGGTGGGTGCCTATGAGGTGGGAAAGCGTCATGATGGGATAGGAGGGCATGTGTGGAATGTCAGTAGCCTCCTCTCTGGTCGGTGTGTGGAGTCATGCAATGGGACAAGGGGGAAATGATTCGCTTTCATCTCGCGGAGGGGTAGGTAGTGCGTGAGGGGAATGGTCTGCCTTGTGGCTGGTTTGTCATTGTTTGGGTGTTGTTATTATTGTATTTTTTTTTGCTTTTGTATTGCGATGGGACTTTTACTATTTATTATTTTTATTTTTCGAGGTTCTGATTGTGATAGGGCGCCGGGAGGTGTCCTGAATCTTTTGGGTTACGTTATGGCGATGGGACTATGAGGGATAATTCAATTTTATTTTATGTTATTTTGTCGGTTTATTTACTGTAACGGAATGAGTGGCGGATATGTGGGAGTGACTTGGTCGCAATGGGACTGCGGGGGGTAGTTTTCCCTTTGATTGTTTTTTGTATTTTGTATGATTTTGTGTGATTTTGTTTGATTTTGTTTGAATTTTGTTTATTTTGTTTGCTTTTATTTTATTTTGTTTGATTTTATTTGTTTTATTTTGTTTTGTTGTGTTTTGTTTTTCTTTTCTTTTATTTTCTTTTCTTATTTTTGGGGGATTTGAGGTGTTTATTTTGTTTTAGGTATAGGTTTTATTTTATTCCCTCATTTTGTAAAGGTGACACTTCTTGGAAATATGTAATTTTAAGTTTCTAGATAAATGTGTTTGGTGTGCTTATTCCATTGGGTTATCTATTTTGTCATGGATTTGTTTTTCTTATAGGGGTAAATGTCTTATGTCTATTGGTTTACCTTAGTTTGTGATGGATTAGTGTTTCTTTTGGGGGGTAAATGTTGCATGTTTATTGGTTTATCTTGGCTTGTTATGGATTGGTGTTTCTTTTAAGGGTCTAGGTGTCTTGTTTTAATCAAAATAAATGGAGGGGGCTTGTGAATAAGACACTTGTCATGTTATGGTAAAAGGGGCATAGGCTCTAAATAGGTGTTTAGAGCTTGGGCTTTATTTTGAATTTTGTTATTTTGTTTTAGTTTTGTAAGTTTAGAATTTGGTATATTTTATTTTCTTAATGTCTTTTCTTCCATTTTATTTTGTATCCCGAGTATTAAATCCTAAGAAGCTTGTAATGGTGATTTATTTATATTTATTTTTAGAATGAACGGAATTAGGAATGTGGAGTAATGGCTGGGGCACCACTTTGTTGGGGGAAGAGATGGAAGAGTTAAAGGTGGCGGGAAGAAAACTAAGGAAAAAAGTTAGGTCAAAGTTCTTGTGATCGGTCTCAGTTGCTCCTTGGTAGGCTCTGTGGATTGACCTTTTGCCAGCTTTCCTTTGGGGGGTCGCCAAATCGGCTTTCCATAGGTGTATGCCTCAGATCCTGAGTGGCCTTCTGTGAGTCACTCTTTCTTTTCCTCTGGCTCGGGGTTCAGAGATGCTGCTGCTCGATCGTGTGACTTGGAAGATTGCATCATAAGCAGCATCTCAGGGAGAAAAGGAGGCGAAGATGAGATTTATGTTAGAACTCGTTCAACGTATGCTTCCTCTCCGAGCGTCTCCGTCATCTCTCCCCCTCTTGTGTATTGCTGCTCGGGCGGCTTTCCCCTAGTGGTTGTGGGCTCGGGTGTCTTTGAATATTTCTCCTGAGTTCAAATTCGTCTTTCATTTTGGATTTGTATATTCAGGGGGTATGCCTCTGGTGTTGCTTGTAATAATTTTCTCATATTTATAAAAGTGAATTTATTCATTATTTTTATGATTTTATCTTGAGTTTCTTAACTTCTAGCTCGGTTGGATTTGGTTTGGTACTAGTTTGGTTTAGTCTAGTTAATCTTGATTCGGTCATAGGTGTGTTTTGGTTTAGTTTGGTTTGCATTGGCGTGGCTAATGGTTAAGTTTGAAGCGTGTGCAAAAGGGTAAGGGCTTTTTTTCGGTTTTCGAGGCACAAGCATTTAAGTTTGATGCGTTCGCGTAAGTTCTGTGCCATGGGCACTATTTTATGCATGGCTATAAGCTTGCAACTCTATCTCTGGCCACAGCTGGTTTGTGTATATATATGTTTTTGTTATACCTGGGGAATTAAGCACATGTTTGGTGGTGTGAAATTCAATTCCGCACAGGTTGAGTTGCGCATGATTGAGGGGTCAGTGGGCTTATTCCGCGTATTAGGGTTAATGTTTAATCCGATTTTGTGCAATCGTGATTGCATGGAATTGACGGGTCAGGCATTACATAACACAAACATTCAGGTGCCGGATGGGATTCCACGTGATACAGTTCTCGCGTGTTTCATATTCTGCGCAGGTGGTCACGCATGAGATTGGATTGTCGCATGCATAGTTTAGTGGGGGTTGAATTCCGTGCGTAGAGTCTTATGCAAGATTCAGGATCTGTGTTTTCGAAAAGATGTTTAATTGAATTACTCACGTAGCCCTACACACGTGATTCTCTGGATGTCTATATATTGATGAGATTTCTTCATTTTCTTCATTCCTTTCTTTTGGTTTTTCTTCTCCATCCGAAAGCCGATGTCTCCCCTTCCCTTCTTCGTGATTTCTCGTCGCCTTCGACCTAAGATGACTCCAGATGTTGGCGTGACTTGGAGGTGTCATTGTGGTCGAAGTAGTACGTTAGAGGTACCGCGGTGGTCGACGCGGTGGGCACAATGGATGGCATACATCCATCATTATTGTTAGAATGAGGCGGCGATGGAGGAGGTGAAGATGGCGTAAGGGAGGGAAGTATTACAAATGGAAAGGGTGTTACCCAATCAATTCTCCCTCTGCTTTTTCTTTCTGTTGCTTTTGATTGGTTGTTGCTCTGCGTGGCGGAGTATGCATAGACCACATTTGGCCCACTTTCACCGCCCCCCTCCGATCTATCCATCTTCAGCTGCAATTAAGCATATTTTGTCCAATTATTCCATGCCTTCGATTCAGGCACCCCCGATACCCTCATCCACTCAGTTCCGGATCCCATGACCAACCTATGACCCCCACCAGATCCCGCTCAATTATAATCAAATGGATTTTAATGCAGGCAACAACAATGAAGGGGCAGTTGAATTTATCACATGATCGGGAAAAAACTCAAAACAGCCTGAAGTACCGGTGCCAGCTCAGCCAGAAGAAAAAATAGTACCTACAGTGGTGCATCGATTGGAGAAAATGAGCCTAGAATATGCATTAGAAACACAACTTAAAAGAACACTGGCTCACATCACCATCTGGGACTTGCTAATGACATCCCTACTTCACGTCCAAGCTTTAATGGGGTTACTAAATGATGCCCATGTATCAAATAAAGTCTCCCCAGACGAGGTGGGACAGATGATTGGACAGGTGTTGGCTCCTAATGTCGTCTCGTTCTTAGATATCGACCTGCCGACTGAAGGGAACAACCACTCCAGATCCCTCAATATCACGGTCAAAACCAAAAACTTGGTAATATTGCTAATGCTAATAGACAATGGGTCCGCCTTGAATGTATGCCCATAGCGGACTGTGACCAAGATTAGGGTCGACCCGTCAATGTTCCGACCAACCAGAACAGGAGCCCGAGGGTTCGATAACACAAGGAGGGAAGTGATATGAGAAGTTGACCTTGAGCTCACCATTGGGCCAATGACCTTCTCCATCCCGTTTCAAGTCCTGGATATTAAGTCCACTTTCAACTTGTTACTTGGGCATCCTTAGCTGCATGAAATTGGAGCAGTACCCTCCACCCTACATCAGCAGCTCAAATTCATATCAGAGCAAAAGATCATAACTATCATGGGAGAGGGGCAAGAGGAGGTTCATAGCATAGAGAACCTAAAGACCCTGGATGTATCGCACATGGCTGAACACACGGATCTCCCCAATTTTCATTATGATGTATCAACAGTAGCACCTGAACCTCTTAGAATGGTCACCACAAAAATCAGAGGAGGAATGGTCGCAACAGTAGCCATACTCCAAAATGGGATTACCAAAAGGGCAAAGGGTTGGGCCCTCACTTACAAGGAAGAAGAGACCCAATCAAAGCTAAGGGCGGACAACAAATCAAATTTAGTTTAGGTTACAAGCTTATCGATGAGGAGATCCAAGAAGCCAAGGAAAAGCCTGAACCATTGCCATAGCAAAAACCAGTGGGATTGACCTGGAGGATGAACCCAAATAGGGGGCTCACATTCGAAGCACTTTTGTAAGTGCAGGGGTTGTCAAGATAGACCTGAATGGGGCAACACAGATGACCCCACATAAACTTGTAGCTGACATGCACCAAACCAATCCCCAAATCATTCCTCCCAATGTTGAAATAAACCTAGCTTCCCTATCCCTTTTTGAGGAGGAGGTATCCTTTCCTGCATAGCCACTCATCCTAAACCATTCCAAGCTCGTACTAACGTTCGAAGACCAGGTCCCAGACAAGTCAACGGTAAATATGATGGAGGCCGACCCCCAAAAGTCGGCTCAGTCAAACCCCTCCACAAGGCCAGGTAAAGGTTCAACACCTCAGGTAAAAATTTGGGCATCAATGCCCCTCACTCTGGAAGCATCAAAAACCATAAATACGATACCAGCTTCCCAAAAAAAAATAATCTATAAAAAGAGAGTTCAGCTCTTGGTAAACAACACCATGCATGTATAAAGATCGGCCTTACCAAGGGCCCATCTCCGAAGAAAAGAAAATTCCTAAAAAGATAGAAAAAACACAAAATTCAAAAAAATTCCTAAAAAAGTTTAGCTCTTTTAAAATTCCCGAGAAAAAGAATGATGTCTTAGACGAATGCATCCGACGTGAAACCGCCCCCTTTCTTATAGATATACAAGAAGAGGTAGGAGTCACGGATCTGGATGGAGAGGACTTAATCAAGGAGCTTCCCAATGAACTCCTAAAGCGGTACGCCGATTTTGAGCATGGCCCTACCCTGATTGTTGAAGAAACTGAAGACATTAATCTGGGTACCGAGGAAGTTCCTAGAATCACTAAGATTGAAACGTCGCTGTCTTCTGAGGAAAGGAAAGGCATGATTAATTTCCTTCGGTCATACCAATACGTCTTCGCATGGTTATATGAAGACATGCCTGGTTTGGACATCGATTTAGTCGAGCATGAGTTTCCACTATATCCTGACGTTAAGCCGGTCAAGTAAAAAAAGAGGCATCTCAGGCCAGAATGGATGCTAAAAGTAAAGGTTGAAGTCATAAAGCAGTATAACAGAGGGTTTCTCATAGTCTCCAAATACCCACAATGGCTAGCCAACATCATCTCAGTACCAAAGAAAGATGGAAAGGTTCGCATGTGAATCGATTTCAGAAATCTCAACAAAGCGAGCCCGAAAGACGATTTCCCTTTGTCACACATCGACATCTTGGTCGATAACACTGCTAAGCATGGGATGCTCTCATTTATGGACGGATTCTCCGATTACAATCAAATCAAAATGGCAGAAGCAGATCGAGAGAAGTCAACATTCATCACCCCATGGGAGACATTCTGCTACCGAGTCATGTCATTCGGGTTGAAAAATGTTGGGGTAACATACTAGAGGGTAATGATTGCACTCTTCCATGATATGATGCATCGAGAAATGGAGATATATATAGACGACATGATAACCAAGTCACCAGAAAGGAGCGATCATCTGATCAACCTTCAAAAGTTATTCAAAAGATTGAGGAAGTACAGGTTGCGTCTGAACCCTCGAAAATGCGCATTTGATGCCATATCAAAAAAATTACTTGGTTTCATCGTCAGCAGAAGAGGTATAGAGGTCGATCCAATAAAAGTGAAGCCATCGTCGAAATGCCTCCACCATCTACCGAGAAAGTGGTCAGAGGCTTTTTGGGCAGAATACAGTACATAAGTCGGTTCATTACACAACTCACTCCCATTTGCACGCCGATTTTCAAGCTACTAAGAAAAGATTCGCCTGTTTATTGGAATGATGATTTTCAAGCTGCATTTGATAAAATCAAAGGTTACCTTCTCAACCCTCTGATTCTGGTACCACCAGTACCAAGGAGGCCACTCCTAATGTACCTCTCAACAATAAAATTCTTAATGGGATGTGTCCTAGTACAGCATGATGAGACCGGAAGAAGAGAACATGCCATTTACTACCTGAGCAAGAAATTCAAGGATTACGAGACACGCTATTCTCACCTGGAGAAAGCATGTCTGACTCTCGTATGGGCTACACAAATACTTTGACACTACTTGCTATCTCAGGCGGTTCTTCTCCTGGATTGAATAGATTCGTTGAAGTACTTGTTTGAAAAGCTGACTCTCACTGGCCGAACTGCATGCTAGCAACTTCTCTTATCAAAATTTGACATCACATATATTACACAGAAGTCAATCAAGGGGCCAGAACTCGCTGATCATCTCGCCGAGAATCTCTTACCTGACTACAAGCCTCTAAGAACCGAATTCCTTGATGAAGACATCTTGTTCATGACAGAGGATGACATAGAGGAGACAGAGGAATCCTGGGTAATGCACTTCGATGGAGCATCAAACGCTAAAGGTCAAGGAGTCGCGGCTGTTCTAATCTCTCCAAGAGGGTCTCATATACCAGTCTCCATCAAACTCAATTTCCCTTGTACCAACAATATGGCCTAGTACGAAGCTTGCGCAGCTGGCCTACAAGCAACTCTTGACCTAAACATAACTCATCTCAGGGTGTTTGGCAACTCGCAGTTAATCATATGGTAGACTAATGGAGATTGGAAGATGAAATATGAGAAGTTGATCCCATACCATGAACATCTTGAGAATTTGATCCCCAGCTTTGACAACATTACATTCTCCTATGCCCCAAGAGCAAGAAATTGGTTCGCTAATGCACTCGCAACCTTGGCATCAATGGTCAAAATTTCATATGGCATCAACATGAAGCCTATCATGATTGAGCAAAGAAACGAGCCAGCCTTCTACCTCTAGATCGAGGGATCCACAGATACAGATGATGAGTCACCTTGGTTCTCAGATATCAAGAACTTCCTCGAAACTCATCTGCGACGATTGCCTCTACAAGCGGAAATATAATAACATCCTGCTTAGGTGTCTAACTGAGAGCGAGGCAACCAATGTTGTAAAGGAGATACACGAAGGAGTATGCGGGGCCTACGCCAATGGGCACATGCTCGCCAAATAGATCCTATGGAAAGGATATTTCTAGACTATTAATAGAAACTGACTGTTGCAAGCACGTTCAAAAGTGTTACAAATGCCAAGAACACTTCAGTCTGATACATGCTCCACCTATAGATCTACACAGCATGACCACTCCATGGCCATTCTCCACCTAGGGCCTTGACATCGTCAGAAAGGTCAATTCAAAAGCTTCTAATGGGCATCAATTCATCCTCGTCACCATCGAGTACTTCACAAAATGGGTAGAAGTAATATCCTACATGAACGTCACAGCCAGTCATGTCAAAAAATTCATCAAGAACCATATCGTTTGTCATTTCGGCATGCCCAAGGACATCATCACAGATAACAATACTAACTTTGAGAATAAGCACATTAGAGCCTTATGTAAGCAGTACAAAATCAAATATCATCACTCGTCACCATATAGGTCACAAACTAACGGAGCCGTAGAAGCTGTTAACATGATGGTCGCCCGCATCCTTAAGAAGATGGTCGTCACATACCAAGATTGGAGTGAAATGTTACCCCTTGCACTATAGGCCTATCGAACATCGATCCATACTACTACAGGGGTAACACGATTTTTCCTTGTGTATGGAACTGAGGCCGTACTATCAATTGAAGTTGAAGTACCTTCACCCTGCATCCACATTGAATCTGATCTATCGGAAGCCGAAAGAGAGAGGTCCTGCTTTGAACAGCTAAACCTGATCGATGAGAAAAGGCTCTTAGCTTTGTGTCATACTCAGGCTTATCAAAGAAGGATCGCACGTGCTTACAACAAACGTGTTCGCATCCGAGATTTAAAGGTAGGTGACACGGCACTTAAAAAAATCTTTTAATATCTCCACATTGATCTGAGAGGGAAATTTAAGTCCAACTGGGAAGGACCTTATGTCATAAGAGAAGTACTGCCTGGATACGCGCTTCGTATCGCCATAATGGACGGAGATCATTTTTCTGAGCCCATCAACACTGGATATGTGCGATAATTCTACTCTTAAGTCTTCTTCGGCAAGGTAAGTATTGATAAAATGGATACATGACAGCTTAAGGACCCCTCAAAAGAGGCCATCATTTCAAAGCCGAGTAGCCAAAGAGCATCCCTGAATGCATATACCCTTTTTGTTATCCAATTAGAGCCATTAGCCTTTCTTTCATAAACCCCTCCCTAAAAAAAGAAGGAAAAAGTGTATATACCAAACGAAAAACAAAGAGAAAAAGAGTTATCATCAAAATCCAAAAAAATCTGAAAAGCAAAATCCCAAAAAGTGGATGTATGAAAAAAAAGACAAACAATAGAAAAGAAAAGATAGAAAAAAAATCATGGGGCGTGTGATAAGTAGTGAAAAATACCATTTTTCACCCCTAAACATGAGCCTTGAAAGACCCTTGAGAGGACTAAATAAGTGCTTTAGTGTTCATATTGCAGCTAACCAAAAAGACAGGTCCAAATCCGAAAACCATCCTAAAATGATCAAAAAGCTGACAACGCATGTCAAGCTCAAAGAGGGAGTGAAGAAATAGCCTCAGCAATGGCTAAAAGGTCCTAAAAGAGCAAGAAAAGACCTGAAGAAGAAGAATGGAAGCTAAAGCTCAATTCGCAAAGAACTTCTACTATTCGCAAAGGAAAAATCAAGTTAAAAGTCAATTCGCAAAGAAGAATGGGAGCCTAGAGTTCAATTCACAAAGAACTTCTACTATTCGCAAAGAACCTTGAACTTTGAAGAAGAAAACACTCCTCGAATAGAAGAATGACCTTTGAAAAGAAGAAAAGTTTAATTCGAAGATCGAAACCCCACGAAAAGAGCTTCAGAGCCAAATTACTTTGAAAAGACCCTTAAACTCGCGAAATGGCATCTTTGAGGATTCTGACCACTTTGAAGGGCATTTCGATAAACTCAGACGCGTCCCCAATGTAATTAAAAGCCCAGACATTTCAAAGATTCCAAGCACAAACCCAAAGGCATATTCCGCCCACGTGAAAACCCAAAGATGAAATCACTTGGCGGGAACTTCAGAAGCTCAAACACTTTTGAATTCCCATATAATGTAATTGATGCTTCTAACGCTGATTATCAACCAGATCGAGCATTTTCATTGGCCGTATCAGATCTCTCGTGCTCAACGCCATTGGGCAATCCAGATCCGAGCACTTCGATTGGTCAACTCGACCTTTGTGCAGGATAGAGGGAAAGCTATAAATTGAGAAGACATTTGCCCAATTGGGGCATCCAGTTTAGAGTTTTCATCTCTGTTTCCCTCATTTCGGCCGATAGCTTATCTGAACCCCCGTAATCCCTTCTTGTAGTTTACCTTTGAGAGCCATTGTGAGTGATTTGTACTTCCAAGTTCGGATTCAAGGATCAGAATCTGAGGGCTCTTCGAGAAGCTCTCGAAGTAAGTCCGAGGGCTCTCTAAGAAGCCGTGCTTCTGTAATTGTAACGCTGGATTTTAAAAGGTTCGTAATTTGTGTCTTCTCCATTGGAGTCATGTCGAGGGTTAATGATCACCTTAGTGCATTAGACTTCTTTAGATTCACTTATCCGCATCCAACTTCCTTAATTCATCATCCTGTGCGAATTAGCGTTGGTAACCTAATTCAAGCGACATTTGATGATGTTCATGTTACGAACTAAAGAATAGGCCACTAGTGAGATCTGTGACCATTTAAGTGGGCGATCACAACCATAAGTCTAAACCTATTCCTTAATTGGATTTATTTCTCTTACATCCTGTCTTGGTAGCAGATGAAGATTGCATCTGCTCTCTTGGAATACAGATTCTCCATTAAAATTCAGAGGCTTAAGTACATGAAGCTATTATTTCTGCATTTGTCTTATTTTAAACATCTCCCCAACTCGGATCTGGATCATGTAGTTAGTTCTTTTCTTTATTTGCTTATAGTTAAATGTGACACAATCCAACACTCTCTTTTATCTATTCTTTATTTTAGATAATTATAGAGCCAGATCTGGTAGACAGATCCGGAGGTTTATCTCTCGATTTAGACAAACTTCTCTGTGGACGATCTTGAAATACTTACTTTTAAAACTTGCTACAATTGGCCCTGACCCTGCAGGCCAGTGTTAGCCCCAATGTGCTGATATCCCTTTCATAAGTTAACATCCATATAACTTAGCATTGTTTAATTCTCTAATTCGTTATTCATAATGCACATAATTATGGCACACTTGGAGTGACAACAAGTTTTTGGCGCCGTTGCCGGGGAAGTTTGTTCTAAAATAGATAAACCTATGTTTATTTTCATTTATTTTAATTTTTGCTTTAAAACTGCACTTTGCATTCCAAGTGCTTGATTAAATGTCTCTGACAGCTTTGTATAGAAAACTGTTTTCTTTAATGAAATTTTATTTTTTATTTTTTCTCGAGTTTTTATTCTTTGCCTTCTAGTTATTTGAATAAATCGCCACTCTTTTGTCTTTTGTCAAATTTGGGCGTGCTTTGAGTTTTTCATTTATTTTCAATTATTTATCATTTATTAATTTTGTTGTTATTTTTATCGTGTCTGGTGTGTAAAAAGGAAAGTTCTTAAATAGACAGTTTGTATCAAACTCTCTCCAGTTGTATGTTTGGCAAGAGAACCCTCAATCTGAGATTCTCCGTTAAATTCGTGGTTGAAAGACTCTAAGAAATGTACATACATCAGGACATCTGAAATGGGTGACAATGAGATTGTTAAGAGACTACTTTGCCCCGGTGCTTATAATTCCCATTTTGCATTCAATTTCCCACATGGAGGGAAATTATGAAATTAAGTCCTCCACCATCCAAATGTTGCCTTCATTCCATGGATTGAGTAAGGAAGACCCTTACAAACACATTGATGAATTTCGGCTTTATGCACAACATTTAACATAGTCGGGGGTCAGAGGCAACCAAGCTTAGGCTCTTTCCTTTTCATTAAAGGACAAAGCTAGAGCATGGTTATCTATGTTAAGCACCAAACGACATCACATCATGGAATGATTTGCAATGTCAATTTTGTCAAAATATTTCCCAATGACTAAAACCAGCCAACCGAGACAAAGCATCATCTCTTTCTCCCAAAACTCAATCAAACTTTCCATGAAGCATGGGAAAGGTTTAAAGAATCATAAGGCAATGCCTCACCATCAAATTCCTAAATGGCTGGTTCAAAGCTTCTATCAAGGAACTGATCAAGGGCAAGAACATGGTGGATGCCTCTTGTGGAGGTACCTACTTGAAAATAGTTGAAGAGGTTTGGGACCTCTTTGAGGTGATTGGAGAAAATTCAACCCAGCAGAATCTCCGCCAAGGGACACGAGAATCCAAATGGATGAATAATCCCCAATTCACAAGAGGAAAGTTTATGAAGTCAATGAGTGGAAAGGAAAGTGGATAATTTGACCACAAAATTTGATAGGGATTGACTCATTTAAAGCTCCAAATGGGTCAAGAGTAGAGGAGGCATGTCCGATATGCAGTCCCCACTCATTCCATTGATCAATGTCCTTCATCACAATTTCGAACTCATGATGGAACAAGCTCATGCATTTCGATCTTATGGATAGATGCAATCGAATGACTACCCATGGAGATCTCATCCTAATCTCGGTGGAATCGAAATTACCACAACAAAGCAAAAATCAATTACCTTTCAAACCCGTCATATCGGCGAAATTTTATAATAAATCAAATTTTTCAACCTAACCAACAACAAGCCATACTGATGCACCAGCCCTGCCCTCCTAGATCCACGACCTTTGAAGAGCGAGGTCTTGAGTTCACTTCAAAATCTTGGAACTCTGTCTCGGACCGTGAACCTTCACAATCGAGCATTAAAAATCGAAGAAACTCTGGGCCAACTCTCAAATTCATTGGCTAAGAGAGAAGAGGGTAAATCACCAACAACTGTGAACAATCCTAAGTTCATGGTTGGAGAATCCTCAAATGGCCATGAGGATATCAAAGGCGTGACTACTTTGAGAAGTGGAAGAATAATAAACAACACGATTGGGTAGTGAAGAGGAAAAGATGAAGAACAAGTGCGAACAACAATAGGATAGTATGGTCATTGATTTACATCGAAAATTCAAAAATGAAAAAGCAGAAAAATAACAAAATTGTTGAAAAGATGAGGAGGAGAAATTTGTTCCTCACCTCCCATTTCCCCATGCAATGAAGTCGGTTTCTCCTTTTAACAAAGGAAACACAAAAATTGAGGAAATGATGGAGACATTCAAGCAAGTTAAAATTAATCTACCTACTTGATGCAATCAAAGCAGTCCACAAGCTTATGCAAAATTTCTCAAAGAGGTGTGCACCCACAAAAGGCAATCTAGGATACATTTATCCAAGAAGGCCTTTTTTGTGGAGAAAATCAACCAAGTGCTATCAATTGCAACACCACCTAAGATGCAAGACCACAGAATCCCCACAATCTCTCTGCATCATTGGGGAGCACACCATTGAGAAAGCCTTGCTAGATCTGGTGCTAGTGTCAACTGCTTCCTAATTCTCTGCCTATGAGAAGCTAGGTTTGGGAGAATTGAAACCCACTCAAGTGGTGTTATGACTAGTGATGATCCGAAAGGAAACCTATGGGGTTGATTGAAGATGTTTTGGTAGGAGTAGACAAGTTTTTCTACCCTGACTTTTTGGTGTTGGACATGGAACCAACCAAAAGTACCACTTGCCATCCCTCGTTACAGGGAAGACCATTCACAGCTACAACTAATGCATGCATTCAATGCAGTGCAGCATCATGGAGGTGTCTTTTGGAAATATGAAAGTTAAATTGAATGTGTATAATCTTTGTTACTCAACCTCAATTCTCTGTGAGGAATGTTTCCATGTTGACCTCATTGATGAAATTTGGTGGAGGAGTCTTTACAAACATTTTGCAAGGTAAAGACTCCACCACAATTTAAAAATGATTGGGGATCCACCGAGAAAGAAGGAAAAGGAGATCAAATTCAGCAGAGTCTGCTTTGTGCAAGGCACTCACCAATCATCAAGTTCTCTCCTTGGAGACCTGCTCCTCTCCCTCTTCCACAAGTTACCAAGGTACCTTTCTTGCCCTCTTTTCTCAGCCCACAATTGGAACTCAAACAGCTCCCCAAAAATCTGAAATATGTGTTTTGGGAGATCATCAAACACTACATGATTATTTCTTCCTCCCTTACAAAGGAGCAAGAAGAGGAGGCTGTTGGTAGTTCTAAAAAGACAAGAAAGCAATTATTGGACCATTCGATTTAGGAGGAATAAACCCCAGTATGCTTGCATAAGATCCACGGAAGAGGATGCCAAGCCTTCTAGAGAAATGCAAAGAAGGTTGAATCCTCACATGCAAGAAGTGGTAATGAAGGAAGTTGTCAAGTCGCTAGATCGGGTCATTTACCCCATTTCAGATTCTCGCAGTAGCACCCACACGGTGGTGCCTAAGAAATGGCATCAGTTGGAGCAGAATCTGTAAACTTATGTCCACCGGACAAACAATCGGATGGAGGGTCCATAGACTACAGAAAATTAAATACCATGACAAGGAAAGACCATTTCCCCTCCCTTCATTGACCAAATCCTTGATAAGCTTGCGAGCAAAGCTTACTCGCTTCCTTGATGGGTACTCGGTTATAACCAGATCCTCAGGTACCACAGGACCAAGAAAAGACCACCTTCACCCTTTGGCACTTTTGCCTATAGGAGGATGCCCTTTGGTCTTTGCAATGCCCTGCTACTTTTCAAAGATGCATGTATGCCATCTTTTTACATGATTGATCAATTCATGGAGATCTTCATGGATGACTTTTCAATTTATGGAGCGGCTTTTCCCAATGCTTACACCACCTCAAGTTGGTGTTACAAAGATGTGAAGAAACCAATTTGGTTCTAAGTCGAAAAGAGTCATTTTATGGTCACCAAGGCATTGTCCTAGGACATGTGATCTCCCATAAAGGCATAGAGGTGGACCAAGCAAAATTGATCTAATTGCACATTTGCCTCCTCCCAGGCTCATTAAGCAAATCAAGTTTCTTAGGGCATGCAGATTTTATAGGAGGTTCATCAAAGATTTCAAAAATTTCCAAGCCACTCTGTCATTTCGTGTCAAGATGTTCCTTTTGTGTTTACTAATGAATGCATGATGACCTTTGAGGTCCTTAAGAAATGTCTCATTTAGCTCCCATCTTGATCCCGACTATTCAGTGCCCTTTGAGTGATGTGTGATGCATCAGACTATGCCCTAGGAGCTGTCTAGGCGGAGAAAGATAAGCTTCCCCATGTCATAGCTTATGGCCAGATCCATGATAGATGCCCAGCTCAACTACACAACAACCGAGAAAGAGTCACGGCCATTGTGTTTGCATTGGAAAAATTCAGCCTTATGTTTTAGGTTCACAAATTGTGGTGTTCTTGACCACTCGCCTAAAGTACCTTCATCTAAGAAGGATACCAAGCCCAGTTAATCGGTGGATCCTCCTATTACAGGAGTTTGATCTACTGATTAAGGATAAGAAAGGAGTGGAGAATGGTGGTGATCACTTATCCGAATTCTCAATCGAGGATGATAGCTTACCCATTAATGAATCATTTCACGATGAGCAACTTTTGCCATCAATACCCACAAATCCTTGGTTTGCAAACATAGTCAACTTCTTGGCTATTGGAGATTCCTCAACATTGGAATCGAATGGATAAAGATCTTTTCTTCTCACAAGTTAAACATTTCATTTGGGAAGATCCTTATCTATTCAAGAATTGTGCGTGACCAAGTGATCGTAAAGTGTGTCCCGGGACCATGAAGTCCACGGCATATTGTCAATGTGTCATGAACAGCTGTGGAGGCCATTTCAAAGGGCAATAAAACAAATGCAAAAATTTCTGCAGGTTTCTATTGGCCCACAATCTTTAAAGATGCCTTCCAAAGATCAGAATCTTGCCGAATCGCCAAAATCGGCAAGATTTCCAAAAGAAACTCAATGCCCTGGACCAATCCTGGTAGTTGAGTTGTTTGATGTTTGGGGCATAGATTTTATGGGCCCTTTCCCCTTCTAATGGAAACAATTTCATCTTGGTAGCTATGGATTATGTCTCCAAGTGGATTGAGGCCATAGCTACCAAATCCAATGATCACAAAGTGGTTTTAAGATTCCTCAAAGACCACATTTTTCCAGATTTGGATTCCCAGCCATCATTAGTGATGGGGAAGCCACTTTTATGCAGTTTGACTCTCTATTAAAAAGTACTCATCACTCACTCAGTAGCCACTCCCTATCATCCACAAACCTGGACAAGTGGAGATTTCAAATAGAGAGATCAAACACATTTTGGAAAAATCGTGAAGAAGGACGTAAAGGACTAGTCCTTTAAGCTTAATGATGCTTTGTGGGCATGTAATCGCCACAAGACTCCTATAGGATGTCCCTTCAGATCGTTTATGGCAAGGCATGCCATCTACCGAGAATTAGAATATAAGGCCTTGTGGGCAATCAAAACTTTAATATGGATCTAATCACCGGTAACCACAGAAGCTTCAACTCAATGAATCGAAGAACCGAGGATGGATGCCTACACTAGCTCCAGTTGTACAAAGAAAAGGTTAAATCATTCCATGATAGGAGCATCATGAGAAAAGAGTTCATACCGGGTCCAAGGTATGGTTATTCAACTCTAAACTTAAATTCTTTCACTGGCAAATTGAGATCCAGATGGGAAGGGCCATACATGTCATCAAGGCCTCCCCTCGGGGAGTCGTGGATATTCGATCCCAAGGATGGAAGAATACTCAAGGTAAATGGTCGAGGCTCAAACCATGCATTGAAAACACCCGGGAGCCCTTCGCCCACCTATCATCATGAATCTCCAAAATCGATGGTAGAAAAGTGTATAATATGTTTGTACAACATTGTTTTTCCGATTTTTCTTTGTTTACATCTATTTTTCTTATCGCATAGTGTAAATACACTTCAAAGTTCAAATCGCAAAGTAAAAAGTACTTTTCAAAAGTTCAAAGTTCTATTCGAATTGATTACGGAGTCAGAATGAACTACTCGAAAAGAACCATGTTCTGTTCGAATAGTTAAAATTTCCTTTTCGAATAGAAAATCTGGGGAGAAGTCCTTTGCGAAAAGATCTTTCTGGAGCCAAATCCATTTCGAATAGACATACTGAAGCTCAGTTCTTTGCGAACTACACTTTCTCAAGATTTTTTTTTACCTTTCGAAAGACACTTTTGCTTTTCGAAATAGAGAAAAGGATTCTTTTGGAACTTTTCGAACACTTAAGGGTGCTTTGCGATTTCACTTGTTAGTATATTAGGTCATTTTGAAAGTCACTGGATATCTGCAAACACTCTCCCAAGCAAAACCCCTTTTCAAAACCCTAGCTCACCCTCTTCTCTCACGAGCTCCACACGAATAACCACCATCTATTCTAAACTTCTGCGCTTTTTCTCTTGGCCAATCAAAGGGTAGAGCCCAAGGCTGATCTGTTCAAAGCAAAGAAACCCAAAGCAGAGGAAACCCCTAGATCAGGCACACCCAAGAAAGAGCATCTGGACTAAAAGTCGAGCAGATCTGCTTGAGTTTGCATCCCTTCTCCTTTGCACTCATTTTCTATTTTAAATTCCTAAGAACCAAAGTAGCTCATTGTGTTTAATGTTATAATTTCTCATCTTTTAGGCATCTTGATTTTTTATTTTTTACAAAACCAAATACAAAATAAAAGAAAATGAAAACACAAATAGAAAATCTACGAGTTGTTTCTCATTATTTTCAGATAGTAAATAAGGGCTCTTGTTGAGCTCTGATCCAAAACAAGTAAAAAAAAAATTACAAAAAAAAATAAAAAATATAGACATATATAGATATCTTCCTGATGGGTGTTTTCTCCATTTGCATCCACTTTTCCCATCCGGACTCTGAGATCATTTTCTTTTTAGGAATCATGTAGGATAATGAGTAGTGGATCATAGGCTGTTTTGAATATTCAATGGACCCACCGATTTTATTTTCCTTGAGATTTCTTCATCATAAATGGGTCTCAATTGTGTGAACCCTGCTTTTAATATGTGCTCCCATGCTTCATTTTTTATTATTCATACATCATCTCATCTTATGAATCTTGCTTTTCTTTGTATTCACGCTAATCATTTTTATAATCACTTAGATTCATAAGTATCTCAGTGCTTTTGGGTTTGTTTCTTTGGGCTTAGGATATATCATTTGGCATTAGATTTTCTGTTTTAGGAATTTTAGTTTCAAATTACATTTTAGATGATTTTTTTTTTTCTTAGGTTAATGTGTCCTCATTTTATTGATTTTCGTCATTTTTCTGTGAATATAGTTAGTTTATAACTTTGTTTTCCTATTTTGCATTCACAAATTCAGTTTTTGTATCAACACTTTTCTTTTTCTTTTTTAACTTTGTATTCAGTCCCTTACCTTGTTTTTACTGTTTCTCTTTTATTAGCATTAGTTTCCTTTCATTTGCATAGTAATCCTTCTATTTGTTAGATTTTATTTAGCAGTTCTAGCATTGTTTTGTTGATTTTTCTTGCATTTGTATATCATGTTTTCCATTTCCTTGCTCATATCTTCAGTTTTACATTTTTATTTTCTGCTGCATATAGTTTAGATTTTTTTTTTTTTTCTGTTCTTAGTTTTTCTTTCTTCTTTTACCCTGCTGCCCCTAGTCTCTCCTTGTCTAGAACATTGAGGACAATGTTCATCTTAGGTTTGGGGGTATGGCAAACAGATCCTGCCCATGGGATAATTAGCATAAGGGCAGCAGAATCACCTAAGTAATTAGGAAATGTATTAATTTACTTTAGAATCATGACAACTAGAAAATTTAAAATTCCTTTGCCAAATTTAGACATTCTAAACCTTGCGATATTCTACATTTCCATGATGATTACACCATAAAAACATATCGTATCAAAGACGTAGTAAGTCAAAAGGAAGAGAAAAGGTAAAGATATACTTAAAAGCTCAAGGAAAAACCATAACCAAGTGAGAATTGAGCCCATATATTTTCCATCTCTGTTGAAGAGTGATGAGGCAATTTTTCGATTCAAAGGATTGGGTGAGGCATTAGATCCACTAGAAGTTAGGAAACTCCAAATTAAAACAAATGTAACTCATGAAATCGAGGAAAAGATCAAGGCCTTCTTTGGACAAACTTGAAACTAACAGAACCAACCAAGAAAAATCTGTTTGTACCCCATTTGAGTCAGTAAATCCTACAATTCTTCATCAAAAATACTCAAAAGTACTTGCACGAACCTATGGAACCAATTCAGCCTTCCCTCACTCGAGAATTCAGAGGTAAAGGAGAAAGAAGCGAAGATGGACCATTTCGGGCAACATCAAGAAAATGAAGAGAAAATACCTCAAAAAGCAGTAATATGGTGATCGAGAAAAGAAGAGACAAACAATGTAAAAAAGTTGCAAGCAAAAAGGCAAAAAAGGGACCTTATGTTGAAAAATGCAAGATCAAAGAAAGAACTGATCCGTGAATGTGAGAATCTCGAAAAGAAGAAGAAAGAAGCTAAACTCAAAAGGTGGAGTCATGAACCATCTCACACCTGCCTGAGTTCTCAAATTCAAACCTCTGTTCAAAGCGCCTTTCCTTGAAACTTCACTCCATAAGCCATACAAACAAACCTAGATTAAAAGCCCTTGTGATCCAAAGTTGAGTGAGTCATGTGGATGTGGAGATAAGAAGTGACCCAATCTATGGTGAGAAGATGTCAATGATGCCATTGCCTAAGAATCATGCCTATGCTCATGCTTACAGATCCATTTGGGAGATGTAATCGCTCTTGAGCTTGAGTGAAAATGAACCCTCAACAAAAACACGATGAGAGTATACCCGTGAGTGTTTGGGTTGGAACTTGAGCACCTTAAGTATGACTCATAACCTAATTTTATCCATAGGATGAGCTTCTTCTTTGGCACATTTGTATGATTTTCTATGACTGTGTTCACAGATTGGAAATATTGAAACATTCATGAGGTTTATAAATGTTTAAATTCTTGCAAACAATAATCAAATTTTCTGTTTCATCATTGATTCAAGAGTAACTAACCACGCTCCTTGATTGCTCATTTGATAATATTACCTTGATGTTAAGCTTTTCATGGAGAAGTTTGTGGGTACCTTCACTTTGAAAACCCTCGAGAGACTTCACTCCTCCTCTAGGGATCACCTAGGGTTGAAAAGGCTTGTTGCATATGCTAAATGCACTGTGCTTCCTACAAAAGTGGCTCTTTACTTTGTTTTTATGTTTCTTTGCTCAGCGACTAGCAAAGCTTAGGTTTGGGGGTGTGATAAGTAGTGAAAAATACCATTTTTCACCCCTAAACATGAGCCTTGAAAGACCCTTGAGAGGACTAAATAAGTGCTTTAGTGTTCATATTGCAGCTAACCAAAAAGACAGGTCCAAATCCGAAAACCATCCTAAAATGATCAAAAAGCTGACAACGCATGTCAAGCTCAAAGAGTGAAGAAATAGCCTCAGCAATGGCTAAAAGGTCCTAAAAGAGCAAGAAAAGACCTGAAGAAGAAGAATGGAAGCTAAAGCTCAATTCGCAAAGAACTTCTACTATTCGCAAAGGAAAAATCAAGTTAAAAGTCAATTTGCAAAGAAGAATGGGAGCCTAGAGTTCAATTCGGAAAGAACTTCTACTATTCGCAAAGAACCTTGAACTTTGCGAAAAGAAGAAAACACTCCTCGAATAGAAGAATGACCTTTGCGAAAAGAAGAAAAGTTTAATTGAGCAGGCTGAAACCCCACGAAAAGAGCTTGAGGCCAAATTACTTTGAAAAGACCCTTAAACTTCTGCGAAATGGCATCTTTGAGGATTCTGACCACTTTGAAGGGCATTTCGGTAAACTCACTGCCACGCCCCAATGTAATTAAAAGCCGGAGACATTAGGAAGATTCAAGCACAAACCAAAGGCATATTCCCACGTGAAAACCCAAAGATGAAATCACTTGGGAACTTCTAGACGCTCAAACAGATTTTTGAATTACCATAACAGAATTGATGCTTCTCACGCCTGAATGGCTGAACCAGATCAGAGCCTTTTCATTGGCCAGAACAGATCTGAATCCTCGTGCTCAACGGCCATTGGACAATCCAGATCTCGAGCACTTGATTAGTCAACTCGGCCTTGTGCGGGATAGAGGAAAGCTATAAATTGAGAAGACATTTGCCCAATTGGGGCATCCAGATTTTAGAGTTTTCATCTCTGTTTCTCATTTCGGTCCGATAGCTTATCTGAACCCAGAATCCCTTCTTGTAGTTTACCTTTGAGAGCCATTGTGAGTGATTTGTACTTCCAAGTTCGGATTCAAGATCAGAATCGAGGGCTCTCGAGAAGCTCGCTGTAAGTCCGAGGGCTCTCTAAGCCGTGCTCTGTAATTGTAACGTTGGATTTTAAAGGTTCTTTGTCTTCTCCATTGGAGTCATGTCGAGGGTTCGAATGATCACCTTAGTGCATTAGACTTCTTTAGATTCACTTATCCGCATCCAACTTCCCTTAATTCATCATCCTGTTAATTAGCGTTGGTAACCTAATTCAAGCGGATTTACAAGATGTTCATGTTACTAAAGAATAGGCCACACTAGTATGACAGACTGTGACCATTTAAGTGGCGATCAACCATAAGTCTAAACCTATTCCTTAATTGGATTTATTTCTCTTACATCTGTCTTTGGTAGCGATGAAGATTGAATCTGCTTCTGTTGGAATACAGATTCTCCATTAAAATTCAGAGGCTTAAGTACATGAAGCTATTATTTCTGCATTTGTCTTATTTTAAACATCTCCCCAACTCGGATCTGGATCATGTAGTTAGTTCTTTTCTTTATTTGCTTATAGTTAAATGTGACACAATCCAACACTCTCTTTTATCTATTCTTTATTTTAGATAATTATAGAGCCAGATCTGGTAGCACAGATCTGGAGGTTTATCTCTCAGTTTAGACAAACTTCTCTGTGGACGATCTTGAAATACTTACTTTTAAAACTTGCTACAATTGGCCCTGATCTTGCAGGCCAGTGTTAGCCCCAATGTGCTGATATCCCTTTCATAAGTTAACATCCATATAACCTAGCATTCTTTAATTCTTTAATTTTTGATTCATAATGCACATAATTATGGCACACTTGGAGTGACAACAGCGTGTACAATAAAATTCCCCCAAAGAAGAAGTGTATTACAGCAGCTAAAATCCAATCAAGAAAAACCTTTAACTCTAAGAATACCTTCAAAATTCCTAACCTATCCCTTCTAACCCATGGCCATGATACAGCCCTGAAGAAAGCCATCTTCAAGATCTACAAGCAGTCACAGTATCCATTAAGTCAGCACCAACCAAGCTAAGAGATAACAAGGAACTCCATCTAGTTGGCTATGATGAAATCAATGTCCATATCGTGGTCTTTGGAAAAATGAATGAAAAGAAAAGAAAATATGCAAGTTCAAAGCAAAATAGACATGGTGAAAACCCGAAAGGGTGCTATGGGTAAAAAGAGCGAGCTTGGGCAGACCAGGTGAGAACCCGAAAAGGCACCTGGGATAAAAATGCAATACCCATGGACGTAGTGAAAACCCGAAAGGGGGCTACAGGTAAAAATAGGGTAATAACGGGCATGGAAAAATCCTATCTTGGGCGTTGTGAGTAAAACAGGCTAAAAAGAGAAGAAAAATCATCAGTTACTCCTTTGATTATATTTTTGGGTTTTCTAATTATCTTCAGACCAATTATGTTAGTTCAAAATAGGTCCTAATCAGGTATATCTTCATAGCCACATTGTCAAATGCATGACCCAAGGTAAGGATTAAAGGTTGATTCGATCCAAAGGGATGAGCGTTTTGACCTTGGCAAAAATGTTTGAACCTTACTCCGGTCCAACCATATAAATGGGTTCGACTATGCTCAAAATGGGACCCATTGCTGCATCTCATTGTTAAGGCATCAAACAAAAAATTAGAGAAAAGAAAAATGCATATACCCCAAAAAGTCTTCTTTTTTACATATATATATATATATATATATATATATATACTTTGCTTGGACCACATCTCAAAAAGATAGTTGGTGTGGCATCCAACTTTTTACCTTTACAAAATGAAAACAAAAAGAAAAGAAAGACAAAAACATCAAAACATACAAAAAATATTTGCTAGGGGTTTTTTTTACCCCTTCCCTGTGGTATTTGATCTATGCAAAAAGATATGTGCAGGACTAGGTCATCGGTCTAGCTCACACTTCAAGGCGCGAATTTGCTCAAGTAAAGCATCCTCGCGAGAGTTTCGGTCACACATCCACTGGCCGTGGAGGCCCTTGTACCGCTTCCGAGAAGCATTAGTAACACCAAGAACATCATTCAAGGCTCCTTCTAAACGAAGGACCTCACATTTAACAACGTCAACTCTCACCTGTTCTTTCTCCAAGCATTCCTACAAAATTGGCTTCTCATCTACAAGCAGCTCAATCTGGGTCTGAAATGCCATTTCCTTCTTCAGCCAGGGTCCCACTGAATCACTGCTCTCTACCTGATCCAGTCGACGCAAAGAAGGCCTCTCAGATAGTAACCAAGGCTCATACTCTGGAGCAGTCAAAAGAAAATTCTCTGGCTCCAGATCACACATATGCATCGACTAACACATTTCTCAATGATGGTTATCTTCTCCAAATCCTCGAAAGACCCCCAAGAGAAAATCAAACCACATAGGAGAGGTCTTATCACACAAGGCACCTGTTGAGTATAGACAAACAGACGCAAAACCCGAGAAGGGAAATAATGGGTATTGTCAGTCAATCCGAGGAGTGTAATACCCTCATGATCTCGAGATCGTACTATTGATAAGGTCCCATCAAGCCATGGAAGCCTCCATATGAGCTCAGCCTCAGTCAACCAAAGACGCATCACGCATGTATTCTTTCGAGGAAGCCTAGAACATCGGCCTAAAAAGTAGTGAGCAGTCTCACCTCGTATCACGTAAAAGCGGGGCATGGGCCCCAAGATAGCAAGATGCTCACCCAGCCAGATATGAAGGAGAACCAGGCAACCCCGAAAGCTTTTCACCTTCCCCGAGGTAAAAGCATAAGGTCCTCGATAGAGTTCGGCCAACACAAAGTGCACAATAGAACAACCCGTCTCAAGCTCCACCAAAATTTCACATAAAGAGAGAGAGAGAGGAAAGCTTTCCACCCTGTGAAAAGAAGAACCTCTGAGAGAAGACCAAGGGCAAGAGAGTTCACATTGTAAATGTTGCGAGTTGGCAATTTCCACAAACTTTCCTCACAAAAATCTCTCTTAGGAATTTTTCCGAACACCTAGTTGGCCCACCAGCGAGACTTCTCTCATAATCATTTTTTTTTCAGACCTAGAGTCGTGTGGACAATCTTAGCGTAGCCTGGCTTTGGTACCACCCTGGCATGGCCACGATGGAGGCTCAAACCCAATAAAATAGCTATCTCTTCAAGGGTTGGGATTAGCCCACAATCACCAAATCGAAAGACATGAGTTTTGGCATCCCAATGAGAAACTGCCGCATGAACAAAATCCAAAAAGGGTGGCACATCAAGGAAAGAGGGGATACGGGCGAGCCCCAGTTGATCCAGGCTTATGAGCTCACTTTCATTCAAGCTACTATACCACTGCTTAAGAAATCTGGGTCCAATACCCAAAGAAGGATGTGTGAAAGTTCCAAAACCCCCTGGAAGAGTAGGGTCTTGAAGTGGGTCCATGATCATACACAGTCATCCTAAATGGATCACAAACCAATGTAGAATGATGGACCCACACTTGGGAAGAAAACACAAGAAAAATCAGAGCAAAAATCAAAGCCCACTTGAAAATAAAGGAAAAATAGCCTTTCCTTGGGCTTTATAACCTACTGATGCAAGGTTTAACCTATGCGTACATACTATGTACGCATGGCTAAAAAAGCCAAAATTTGTACATGCATACATAGTATGTACGCATAAACGAAAAAAAGCTAAAAATGGGGAAAAAGAGGGTTCTTTTTTGGGCAACCTATCATTATTGGGCCTGCTCCACCAGTAAAATTACACTTTACCATTACAAGTGGCACCAGAGACCACAAACCGAGGCACCCAAAATTTTACCATCTAACCTATCTAACTTTTTTTGCAGGTACCACTTCCATGGCCTCTAAAAGAAGAAGGCACGACCTCAATCTTGTGACCATTACACAACTAAGAGGTACCTCCCTAAGCAATTTATAAGGGCACCACATACTGTAGAAAAGTCCAAATGCAAGCATTCGATCCACCCAATATGCTACCAAATAACAAAGCAAGAAAGGGGAACCAAAGACATTCATTTTCAAATCCTTCAAAAATCAAAATACACCATTGTTTCCAAAATCAATTATTACAAAATTCCTTGAGTTTCCCATATAAAAAAGTTTAAAAGAAATAAAAAGGAAGTAGCATCCCATCAAGCTCTCAAGTATCCTTCCTCTTCCATTGCCGTGAAGAGCGCCGGTAGGTGAAAGATCCAATGTCCCCAGTGAGAGACCAGGCCTGAGTCAATTGGTTGCGTAGTAAGCAAGACTCCTTCTCACGAGCCTCCTGGAAAGTTATAGCAATAAAAGTTAAGGAAGAAGAGCAAGGGCCGACAAAAATATAAAG
The DNA here is from genome assembly GCA_021018995.1 of Chloranthus sessilifolius. Taxonomy (NCBI): domain Eukaryota; kingdom Viridiplantae; phylum Streptophyta; class Magnoliopsida; order Chloranthales; family Chloranthaceae; genus Chloranthus; species Chloranthus sessilifolius. The sequence goes on along the minus strand of CM037592.1, from coordinate 79,108,443 downwards.
AATATATATATATATATATATATATATATATATATATATATATATTTATATGAACCAACATCATACTCACCACCTCGGCCTCCCAAAGGGTAGCAATATGGTGATAATACTCCGCCTGCTAGATCGCGGAGTCATAGTCTTGCAAAAAAGAAAAGGATAAGTACGTACGAATCACAAGAAAGAAGCTAATACGTCTTTAAAGGGCATCAAAACTTACCCCGAGGATTGGCTCAGGAGGTGTTAAGCAGTGAAAAATACCATTTTTCACCTCCTAACCTGACCTTTGGTGGACCCTTGAGTTGACTAATAAGGTGTTTTAAGTGTGTTTTGTAGATAAGCAATAAATTGTAGCTTAGTACAGAAATTCATTTAAAAGAGCCTAAGAAGCATTGTGCTACCCAATTGGAAATGCCTGAGACCAAGTTCAGCTACAAGGAAGAAGGAATAAATCCTACCAAGAGGCTGCTGAGTGTTGAACAAATGAAGAACAACACACTAGAGATGTGTGCCAGCAATGGAAGCACAAAGCATAGTTGTCGAGAAGTTCTGAGAGTAGTCGAGAGGCTGAACATGTGCATAAGAAGTTGTCGAGAGGATACTTCAAGGTACAGATAAAGTTGAGAGGTTTCAGATACTTATCGCGAGGTTCAACTGAACCTGTCGAGCAGTGCAAGATAACCTATCGACAACTTACCTGAAGTAATGCTCATTCTCGCGAGGATTGAGCCAACCTGTCGAGCACTTCACTGAAGATTGTATAACCAGTTGACAGGTTGAGTATAACCTGTCGAGAGGATGAGTGTGGAACTGGGAAAAATGAAGAAATAAGCCTTCAAACCTATCGACAAGTTCAAATCAACCTCTCAAGATGTTCTCCCAAGCTGTCGACAGGATCTTCATTAGCCTGTCGAGATGCTGCCAAACCTGTCGACTAGCTACTTCAATCCTGTCGAGAAGTCTGTGAAGCTGTCAAAAGCTAATGCAACCTGTCAATGTGAACATAAAGCAGATCTATAACCTGTCGAGAGGATCCTAAAAACCTCTCGACACTCATTTTGGTAACTTCTCAGCATGTTTCTCCAGCAACTGCCACTTCTAAAATTATGTGCACAAGTTCTAAAGCACTTCAGCAACCCCTAGGGGCATTTTTGCATATAGTTGGGCACTAATGGAAACCCTAACTGCATCACATATTCTTGCCAATTGAGAAAATGGGAGAAGAGCTTCTAGAAGAGAAATCAGCCACATCAGCATAAAAGAATTATTCCCTTGTGCTCTGACTGACTGAAACGGATCTGAGGAGAGAGGAGGAGAGTATAAAAGCTTGAAGAAAATACAAAATAACGATCAAGAATTTGAGAGAACCAGAGCCTAATTCCAGATTCATCTTCTCTAAACTCCCTCTCTCTTCCTTCTTCTCCCATTCTCTCTTTAGCCAATAATGGTTGGCTAAACTCTTTTTAGTAGTTAGGGTGAGGTCCAGAGCTGTAAATTAAGAGTTTTAGAGGCTTGTAAAGGATTATATGCTGCACAGATTACAGATCTGAGCACAATAGAATTGTAAGTTTTATGATTACAATGTAATTGGGGATTTTAAAGGTGATTCTGATCTACATTTCACTTTTTCGTATTTGATTTCCCTGGGTCAGATATTCCTGTGGATGCCAGCCAGAAATGGGGAGCTAGTAGCCTGGCATTCGCAGCATCTGTAATAGCTTTCCTGTTCTAATCAAGATCCTTAGAGTGGAATAATCTCTGGATGGTCTATGACCATTAAAGTGGATAGATCATAGCCTTAGGATTGCTTCAATTCTCTGGTTGAAATTGGATTCTCATACCTTGCATCTGTCAGAAATGGGGAGCTTGTAGCCAGATGGAGGATTGTTGCAAATCAATTCTCTATATTGCCTTTGATTCCTTTGATTTTCAGTGAGAGACCAATATCCCTAGCTGTTGTTCTCACCCTTTTGAATTTTCATCTCTTCTATATCTCCCCTTATCTCTGTGTTTGATTAGATTTGGATCAATAACATTTATCTTTTGTAGTTTGTAGTTAAAGTGACAAAAACCATAAAACCTCTCCTCTTTCTTGCTTTAGTTTAGTTTAAATTAGGATAAATTGCTAGATCTACCATATATCTGGAGATTTACCATCCTTTAGAACACATTTTCCTGTGGACATACCCTTACTTACCTATCAAAACTTACTGCAATAGCCCTGATTCTTGTAGGACTACCTGCTTCCCTGGATTCAACATTACTGTAATTTGTGTTGTTAATCTGCTGTTTTAGTCATATAAATTTGTGTTGTTAATCTGTTGTTTTAGTCATATAATAATTGTGAGGCAGGCAGGACAACAAGTTTTTGGCGCCACTGCCGGGGATCTGTGTTTTTAAAAGTGGTAGTTCTAAGATTTCTCATTTTTAGATTTAGATTTTTCATTGACTGTTAAGTGTTTGATTAATTGGTGCTTTAGTTTTTATTGTAGTTTCACTCTGTTTCATATCTGGATCTGTGGAGCTAAGAGGAGCTCTGTATCACCTGGAAGAATAAGCATTACTTAAGTTTGCATCTCTTGACTCTGTTTACATTCCTAGATCTGTAGTTGAGTAGATCTGTAGTTTTGCAGTTGTCTGTCTTGTGATTATTTTGTTGATCGTTGTACTGTGATTTTCGATGTTGTACTTGATTTCTGTGGTGTGTATGCTCGGGAGGAGATCTCTTAATCCAGAGATTGCTCCTATGAATCTTGAAGTTGAAAGACTTCTCAGACCTAAGCATCCTGTACACACTTCTATGGCTGATAATCCTGCAACGGGTGAACAACCTAGAACACTGAAAAAATTCAATGCACTAGGGGTGTATAATTCCCCCTTCTGTATTCAATTCCCTGCTATTCAAGGAAACTATGAGATCAAGTCTTCTATCATACAAATGTTACCCACATACCATGACCTGAGCAAAGAAGACCCATATAAGCATATTGATAAATTTTTAGGACTATGTATTACCTTCAATATTGTAGGTTTGGGGGAGGAAGCAACCAGGTTGAGACTCTTTCCTTTTTCACTAAAGGATAGAGCTAGAACTTGGTTGTCAATGCTCCTACCCAACAGTATTCAGTCCTGGAATGATCTTCAATATCAGTTTTTGGCCAAGTTTTTTCCCATGTCTAAAATAAGTCAGTTGAGGAAGAGCATTATTTCATTTGCTCAAGCCCCAACTGAAGATTTTCACCAAGCCTGGGAGAGATTTAAAGAACTCCTGAAGCAATGTCCCCATCATCAAATTCCTGAATAACAACTTGTCTAAAGTTTCTATCAAGGAATTGATCCTAAAAGTAGGGACATGGTTGATGCTTCTTGTGGTGGTATATACCTCCACAAGTGTGCTGATAAGGCTTGGGAGTTGTTTGATATTATCAGTGAAAATTTCATGCAAAGGGAGACATGGGCAAGAGATGTTGAGACTCCTAGATTGGTGAGAGAAAATTCTAACAGAGGAAAAATGTATGAGGTGAGTGGACATAATGATTTGGAGAGGAAAGTGGACAGCTTGACCCAAAAGTTTGATAAGCTCATGGGAGCAATGCAGTCTCCAATGGCTGCTAAAGTGGAGGAGGCATGCGTCATATGCTAGTCCCCCACTCACTCTCTCGAGGAATGTCCCTCAGCTGCCAAATTTCTAGATTTTGTGATGGAACATATGAATGCGGCTCAGTCCTATGGACAACAGCCTACTGCTGGCTATCATTGGAGAAACCACCCCAACTTGAGGTGGAGACAAGACAATTTTCAAAACCAGCAGCAACAACAACCATTACAGTCCATGCCCTATAGGAATGCCTAGCCATACCAACAGAATTATTTTCTAAGGCCCCAATACCAACAACCTATGGCCTAGCCAATGATTCAGCTTGTGCATCAAAGTGCACCAACCCCAGCACCCTCTTGGTCCCTCACATTTGAAGAGCAAGTTCTGGCTTCACTACAGAATTTAGAGCTTTATCTCAAACTGTTAACTCCCACAGTCAAAGCATCAAGAAGATACAGGACCACCTTGGTCAGCTATCTAATTCTTTGACTAAGAGAGAAGAGGGGAGACTGCCCAGTCAACCCATGAACAATCCAAAGGAGCAGTACATGATTGGTGAGACTTCTTCTCATGAAGAAGTCAAATCTGTCACCACCTTGAGGAGTGGGAAGTTAGTGGATAACCGTATTGAGCCTGATGAGGAAAGTGTAGCAAATGAAGAAACAACCCATGCAAATATGCAGCAGGAGCAGCATGTAAAAATTAAGGGAGGTGATGTGCCCCAATAGAAAATTGAAAATAAAAATAAAGAAAAATCTGATGAACTTGCTAAGGTTTCAAATGGGAGGACAGCTCCCCATTTTCCATTTCCTAATGCATTGAAAGCAACTTCTCCTTTTGACAAGGGAAATGCTAAGGTTGAGGAAATGATGGAAACTTTCAAATAAGTAAAGATTAACTTGCCTTTACTTGATGCCATCAAGCAAGTTTTAGCCTATGCAAAGTTTTTGAAAGACTTGTGCACTCACAAAAGACAGTCTAGGATACACCTATCCAAGAAGGTCTTTTGTGCTGAGAAAGTGAACCAAGTGTTGTCTATTGCAACTCCAACCAAACTTCAAGACCTTGGAGTTTCCACAATCTCCTGCATCATTGGGGATCATACTATTGCGAAGGTCTTATTAGATCTGGGAGCTAGTGTAAACCTACTTCCATATTCTGTATATGAGAAGTTAGGCTTGGGAGAATTGAAGCCGACACATGTGGTGTTATAGTTAGCAGACAGATCTGAAAGGAGGCCTATGAGAATGATAGAGGATGTTTTAGTTGGAGTTGACAATTTTTTCTATCCAACAGATTTTCTTGTTCTTGATATTGAGCCAAGCAAGTGCACCACCTCCATTCCTGTGATTTTAGCTAGACCTTTCTTGGCCACTGCCAATGCCTGTATTCAATGTAGAACAGGAGTAATGGAGGTATCATTTTGCAACATGAAGGTAAAATTAAATGTTTATAATGCAGCTAATCAGCCTCACTTGGATAGCGAGGATTGCTTTTTAATTGATGTTTCTGATGAGCTTGTGAAAGAGGCTTTGCCTAAGCTGCTGCATTGTAATGATCTTTGTGACGATGTTGGTGATATTTTTGAAAATGTGGTGGAGCCTGTACTGACCATCCGCCATCATGAACCTACATGACATGATTGAGTTTCAATAAATGTACACTATGTATAATAAATTATGTGTTTGGTTATTTATTTTTTTTCTAATTTTTTCTGTCTTTATTTCAGTTCTGTGTGGCTTTGTACATAAATTTTCCATTTCTGTCTGTACCTTAGGTAGGATAATGAGTCAAATTGGTGAAGTAACCTGAGTTGGAGTGTCAGATCTGTTGAGAAATGAACTGGGAATTGATTACAAGCCTCTTTAAACTAAAATATAGCCCGTCGATAGGTTTTATGAACATATCGAAAGGTTTTGAGAGTTCCCACTTTACTTTTCGACAAGATCTATAAGTTGTCGAGAGGTGTGAACTAATTCTCGACAGGTTTTGAAGGCGCAAAAATGGTTGTCGATAGGATCCAAGAGCATTTCGACAGGTTCTGAAGATTTTTGGTTGAATTCTCGACTGGTTCAGGGTACCTATCGAGAGGATTGTATATTGAGTTCAAAGAACCTGTCAAGAGGTTCTGTGAACCTCTCAGAATGATTGTTGTATTCTACTTGAACTCTTCGATAGGATTGCATGAAACTCTCGCGAGGATCATTGACTTTCTACTCTTCGACAGGTTGTATCAACCTGTCGACACATTGCCTCAATCCCGTCGAAAGTCATTTCCCATTGCTTTAAACGTAATGGAAACTCCATTTTTTACCATTTGACAGCTTCTCTTTACGCTTTAAATTTACTCTGGTGACTTTTCCATTTTGCTTTTTCTCTCTCTATCTCACTGGCTATTACAGTAACTTCCTGGCTATTTTTCCCATTGCTCCAATTCATCAAAAGCTACACTTTGTACCTAATTTGCGCTGGTTTGGTGCTGTGCATTTGAAGATCTGTGAAACCCTAGGTTTCTACTGGGAAGCTTCTCTTTAGCTCCTCTTTGTGATTGCCAAGCTTGGCATTTCAATCTTTAGTTTGTTTGGGTCATTTGAGCATTCAAGAAATTTTTATGATAATTGCTATTGAATTAGTGGTGATTGATATTGTGTTGATTGAGCAATGGCTGGTCAAGAGGACACCTTGGCTAATCTTTTCAAAGTGCCTTCTAAATCTTCCACCAAAGCCACTAGGAAGTCCAGTAGGCAAATCACAAAGCCTAAGGAGACCCCACCTGCAAAGAGAAAATTGGTCATGGACCAGGATGAGAAAACTGTGAAATCCAAGAAATCCAAGAAATCAAAGAGGGCCCAAACCAGTGAAGACATTATTGAGGAGGCCCCTGAGACACAACCTAACCTAGTGCCTGAAATTCCTGAGGCTAAGCCTAACCTTGAATTAGAGCCTGTAGTCCATTTGCTCCGATCCACACCCAATGAATTTGTGGATGCATTAGGTCTGATCCCAGAGACTATTGTTGGCACCCCCTATTTCTCTAAGGTTGAGGAGTGTCAAGACTCTTTGAATTATTTGGTGAAGGCAGGCCTGACTCCCATGTTGAGCCCACTAAATGAAAAATCTTACCCAAGGCTGGTTAAATTGTGGTATCAGAATCTCAGGAAATAAACCAAGCCAGATTCAATTGAGCGTTGCCTTGTCATTTTGATTGATCATATGGAGTTGGTGGTGGATTACAGAGATATAGGGATAGCATTAGGGGTCCCTTCTATTTTTGATCCAACCTATGGCCTGGCTGCACCTGAGAATGTCTCCTTCAAAGCAATGGCCAGGCACCTCACTCAAGGCATTGTGGGGACTGGGGAGTCAATTATGAGAAGATATTTACACCCCAACATGCATTTCTTTGATTCAATTTTGAGGAAAAACACCTATATGAGTGGGCACCAACAAGAGAGGAGAGTGTCAATAGTGGATGCCCTATATTCCTTCTCCAAGGGCCAATTCATAAATGCTACTCATTTGGTATTTGAGGCCATGGTGGATGTTAATGAAAAGTGTAGGAAGGCTCAAGCCCTACCTGGGCTCCCTTATCAGGCTCATCACGGCCTTGCTAAAGAGAAAGGAGTTTGTGTTCAAAGTAGATAAGCCAGTGGTAAAGGTGACCCCCACAGTTTTTGGGAAGAGGGCCTGGTCTGCCAGTAGGACCCTCATTGACAAGAGCAAAAATAAGTCCAGTGCAGATACTAAGGTGGAAGCTCCACAGGCAGCCCCATTTGCTGCTGTGAGCTCGAACACTCACCCTACAGCTGTCACTACCTCCACACCTCCACCTGAAACCTCTGCAGCAATCTCCTATGATCTTTTGCTCACATCTACTACTCCTCCATTTGTACCCCCATTTGTCCCAGTTGTATCCTCTGTTAGTTCTGAGAGGGCCAGTCTCACCACCATCCCTTCTATCATACCATCCATATCAGTTTCCCTACCTTCCATTCCAGTCTCCATACCTTCCAGCACTTCAGCATTCATCTCCACCATCACCACATCAATACCCCTATCCATTCCTTTTGCCAGTGACCCAATCCCTACCTTACCTTCACCCACCATTCCAGCCAGCCCATCCATATTAGCCACTCCACCTTTGAGCCCTGCACCAACTTCATCAACTGGTCCAGCCACTTCTTCCCCTCCATCTGTTCCCTTTGACTTTGATTCCACTTTTCCAATCTCACCTCTACACACCCAGGACCAGTTAACCATTGAGGAATCCCTGATAAAATCCATTGTGGAGAATATTGGGCAAGATTACACTCCCTTACCTGACTCTCCACAACCTACCCCATCACCCAACCTTTTACCCATACCCATACTTCCTCTTTTCAACCAATTCCACCAGTCTAACCCACAGCCCCTGTCACACCTAACCCTTTACCTCAAATCCTAAACCTTTTACTTTCCCTTCAATCCCAAGTGATGGCCAATAACCAAACCCAACCATCAATTGAGGCCACACTCCAATCCATGAACTCCACCTTCTAAAACCAAGCCTCCATTCCTTCCACTGTCCTAGCCATAAATTCCACTTTACAAATTTTAACCCAACCATCCCAAAAGCCAGCTATTCCTTTACCTATCCATATCACCACTCCCCCCATTTCTCCCCAACCCTTACAATTGACTGAACCTATCCCTAAAGTTCCTCTCCATACCTTTACCACTGCCTCCACCGAAACTGACCTTGACCCTGAGGTTGCCATTTCCTCTACTTCTACCCCACCCATGCCATCATCCATCTCCCTTCCACAGCTGGATGACCCTACTTCTCCTACTGATCAGTCCATCCTACTTGCTTCCCTTAATCCCCCACCTCCCTCCCTTACTCTTCTCAAGGCCATGTAAGACAATGCTTATATTAAGAGAGATGTACTTCGAGGCATGGCTGACCTGAGAACCACTATGAGGCAGCCTCTGCTTGATCACATCAAATTCCTACAAGTGACTTACAAGCTAGAGAAGAAAGAGATTAAAAAGGGTTGGCAGGAAATTATGGTGCAATACAACCAGGAGAAGACTAGAGCTGAGGGCCGGGAGGATGTGATAAAGGCCCTGCAGGCATAACTGAGAGTAACATAGGACAAAGTTCATGAGTATGGGCTGACTATTGCAGCCATGCAGAAGGACTTAACTGCAAAGACTAACAGAGAGTTAGCTGAGGCTCTTCCCAAAGAATTAAACCCTAATGCACCTCCCTTGGCAACCACTCCTCTACCAAAGGAGCCGAGCAAAGTCAAGCCTGGCATCAAATTCAAGGAGCCCCCTTCCAAGCCTAAGCCACCCCCTCTAAAGAAAACCACACCCAGGACTAGAAAACCTTCCTCCACAAGGTCCCAGTCCACTGCTATTGCTAGGAAGGTAGAAAAGGGTAAAAGACTCAAAGATCCACCTGAGGGTGTAGAAGAGTCAGATGATTAGAGTTGTATAGTTAGGATATTTGTGCATAATCTCTTGTAACACACTTTCCTTTACATTCTGCATATTTTGGGTGTTAATAAAGGGATTCTGCTTTAGTCTATTTACTGTGATTTTCTTGTCCTCATTTGTGTGTTTTGCTTCCTACTAATCTTTATTTTGTTTGTGTATTGATGTTCTTTGCTCCTCATAGGTTTGGGGGTGTGGCAACTTGCCAATGGATAGTTAATGGTAGTGCAACAAGGTTTTAACAGAAATTGATAAAATAGAATAATTTCACACCTGATATTTCATATATAGAGGAAATTAAAAACTTTTTAAAACTGGAACATGTTATAGTTCTAACATTCTCATGAAGCAAATATCAGGAATTTTTCAAAAATCAGTGCTTAGTGAGCTTGAAATGAGAGGAAATTGCGAGGATATACCCCAAATGTCTAATGAAAGACCATATCCAGTGAGATTTGGGCCTGAAAATGTTTTCTTGAAGAGTGCTTGGCAATTTTTTCTGCTCTAAGGACTGACTGAATCTGCCTATGCTCACTAGAAGTTTGGCAAATCCAAGTTGAAATAGCTTGACAACACTCATGAAATTGAGGACATGAAGTAAGGCCATCCCTTGGATAGGTTGGGCCTAAAAAAATTTCCACCTTTGAACTGCCCTTGATACACACCATTTGAGCCTTAAAAATCCAAGCTTTCTTTGACAAAAAAACCAGAGTACTTGAACCCAAACCTCAGTGACCTGATTCAGCCTGACCATCACTCTGAGATTTCAGAAGGTAAAGGAGAAGAAGTTGAAGAAGGTGGAACTGGTTCAACATTTGGTGGAAAAGAGAAGAAAACACATCAAAAGACAGTTGTGTATCAGAAGTACAGTTGTGGCATTCCAGCCCATATACAAAAAGAAAAGAAAAATAGAAAAACAAAACAAAAATAAGAGAGAAGTCACTTCATTGGATTTTGAAAGAAAGAGAAAAAGCTGGCCACTTTGGTTCTAAAAATTCAAGTAGAAGATGAAGATATGCTGAAATGAAGGAGTACATGTCACCTCCTTACCTTGTTGATTTCTCAATTTTGAATCCCATTCCACTCTTTTATTCTTTGTAAACTTCACCCATAAGCCACATTACAACCCAATAAAAGTCCTTACTGATCTAAAATTGATTGAGCTGTCATGTGGAGATGAGAATTTATTTAATCTATGGTAAAAAAGAGTTAGAAAATTTTAGAAATTAGAGCAATGCCTATGCTCATGCTTGTAGTCCTATTTGAGGGCTGCAACTGCTCTTGAGCTGTGTGAATTGATGCACCCTTCTATTTTTATTAAGAGAGATAGCCCTGGTGAGTTTTGGGTCTGAAATTAGGATTGATGGGGGCATTATCAAAACAAGATTCTCAATTTGAGGGTAAGCTTTGCATTAGTTTTCATACAAAATACCTTGACATGAGCTGATTGATTGTGAAGGAATTACAGTAGAATTTTAGTTTTAATCTGTCGTGTTTTTGCTGAGAATCCTCTAAAACAGAATGGACAAGGTGTGGAATAAAATTTTATATGGCTTGAATTTTGTTTTAACATGCTGCACTAATATTAACTGAATCATTGGAGAAGTTTGTGGGTAACTTCCCTGTAACAGGAGACTTCACTCCTCCACTAGGGATCACCTATGGGTTTAAAAGGCTTGATGCATATGCTAAATGCATCTGTGCTCCCTATAAAAGTGGCATGTTTTATTTTCAATACTTGTTTTTACTTTCTTCTTTGCTCAGGGACTAGCAAAGCTTAGGTTTGGGGGTGTGTTAAGCAGTGAAAAATACCATTTTTCACCTCTTAACCTGACCTTTGGTGGACCCATGAGCTGACTAATAAGGTTTTTTACGTGTGTTTTGTAGATAAGTAATAAATTGCAACTTAGTGCAGAAATTCATTTAAAAGAGCCCAAGAAGCACTGTGCTACCCAATTGGAAATGCCTGAGACCAAGTCTAGCTGCAAGGAAGAAAGAATGAATCCTACCAAGAGGCTGTTGAGTGTTGAACAAATGAAGAACATCACACTAGAGATGTGTGCCAGCTATGGAAGCACAAAGCAGAGCTGTCGAGAATTTCTGAGAGCAAGGAATGAAGCAGTCGAGAGGTTGAACATGTGTATAAGAAGCTGTCGAGAGAGTACTTCAAGGTACAGATGAAGTCGAGAGGTTCCAGATACTTATCGCGAGGTTAAACTGAACCTATCGAGCAGTGCAAGATAACCTGTCGATAACTTACCTGAAGCAACACTCATTCTCGTGAGGATTGAGCTAACCTGTCGAGCACTTCATTGAAGATTGTATAACCCGTCGACAGGTTGAGTATAACCTGTCGAGAGGATGAGTGTGGAACTAGGCAGAATGAAGAAATAAGCCTTCAAACCTATCAACAAGTTCAAATCAACCTCTCGATATTTTCTCCTAAGCTGTCAACAGGATTTTTATTAACCTGTCGAGATGCTGCCAAACTTGTCGACTAGCTACTTCAATCCTGTTGAGAAGTTTGCGAAGCTGTCGAAAGCCAATGCAACCTGTCGATGTGAACATAAAGCAGATCCAAAACCTGTCGAGAGGATCCCCAGAACCTCTCGACACTCATTTTGGCAACTTCTCAGTTTGTTTCTCCAGCAACTGCCACTTTCAAAATTCTATGCATGAGTTCTAAAGCACTTCAGCGACTCCTGAGGGTATTTTTGGCACATAGTTGGGCACGAATGGAAACCCTAACTGCATCACATATTCTCGCCAGTTGAGAGAATGGGAGAAGAGCTTCTAGAAGAGAAATCAGCCACATCAGCATAATAGAATTATTCCCTTACACTCTGATTGGCTGAAACGGATCTGAGGACAGAGGAGGAGAGTATAAAAGCTTGAAGAAAATATAGAACAACGATCGAGAATTTGAGAGAATCAGAGCTGAATTCCAGATCCATCTTCTCCAAACTCCCTCTCTCTTCCTTCTTCTCCCATTCTCTCTTTAGCCAATCATGGTTGGCTAAACTCTATTTAGTAGTTAGGGCGAGGTATAGAGCTGTAAATTGAGAGTTTTAAAGGCTTGTAAAGGATTGTATGTTTCACAGATTACAGATCTGAGCACAATAGGATTGTAAGTTTTATGATTGCAATGTAATTGTGGATTTTAAAGATGATTCTGATCTACATTTCACTTTTTCGTATTTGATTTCCCTGGGTCAGATATTCCTGTGGATGTTAGCCAGAAATGGGGAGCTGGTAGCCTGGCATTCGCAACATCTGCAATAGCTTTCCTGTTCTAATCAAGATCCTTGGAGTGGAATAATCTCTGGGATGGTCTATGAACATTAAAGTGGATAGATCATAGCCTTAGAATTTCTTCAATTCTCTGGTTGAGATGGGATTCTCATACCTTGCATCTACCAAAAATGGGGAGCTTATAGCCAGATGGAGGATTGTTGCAAATCAGTTCTCTGCATTGCCTTTGATTCAATTGATTTTCAGTGAGAGACCAATATCCCTAGCTGTTGTTCTCACCCTTTTGAATTTTCATCTCTTCTATATCTCCCCTTATCTCTGTGTTTGATTAGATCTGGATCAATAGCATTTATCTTTTATAGTCTATAGTTAAAGTGATAAAAACCATAAAACCTCTCCTCTTTCTTGCTTTAGTTTAGTTTAAATTAAGATAGAGGGTCAGATCTACCATAGATCTAGAGATTTACCATCCTTTAGAACACATTTTCCTGTGGACATACCCTTACCTATCAAAACTTGCTGCAACAGCCCTGATTCTTGCAGGACTACCTGCTTCCCTGGATTCAACATTGTTGTAATTTGTGTAGTTAATCTGCTATTTTAATCATATAATAATTGTGAGGCAGGCAGGACAACAGGAGGGGAACCTTAATCACCTCTACAGAGAGACAAGCTCGCTCTACACCCTCTGCACACAAATCCTAAAGAAACCCGTCATTAAATCGCCTATTGACGAAAGTCCTATAAGGCCCGACATCTGAGGTCCCTAAAGGCCCGACACCTGAAGTCCCCGATGGCCCTGCATCTACCACCCTCGAAGGCCCAACACCCGCACTAAACTGTAAAGAAGAAATCCATCATCATCAGAGAGCGAGCATGTCAGAGAAAAGAACAAATGAAGAAGAAGTCAAAAGCTACCAGATTACGTAAACCTCCAACAACCATAAAGTTTACCCCAAGGACAAATCGAGGAAGAAGGAACCGATAGGGGAGAGACTGGTACCACTCCCAATATCTCCTACCAGGCCAAAAAAGCCCCTCAATTCGGATCCCCTGATGCCCAAGCTGCATCGTTAGCTCCTCCACTGTACCTCCCGGTGCCATAACATCCTCGGGGAGGGTCCATGAGCACGGCAAAGAATTGGTGCACTACCCGCTCCCCCAAATAATAGACTCATGTCGTGGGACCACAGAAGAAGATGACGAGGTGATCGATAAACAGCCGTGATCGACCAACCGCAAACCGGTCCAGAAAAGGGGAGCTGGCATAAGAGGATCATATATCACTTGCCCACAGGAAAGAGGAATCTACTTAGGGAAAAAAAAAAGCGTCACTAAAAATGCAAGGAGAGTTGAAAGAAGGTACTACGAACCTACTCAGGTACCATCAAATTGAATAGGGATCTCAAACCCAATTCTAGGTGACTCATCTCGGGATCCCTGTGGTGATCCATGTGAAAGCAACTCATCAGGGGAAAGGTGCCATCCTCTGAGAGAAGAAGAGGGGAGCCCGGCTGGAAGTGTAAGTATCCCCACACCTGAAAGAAAAGGCAAAAGATCACACATGTGGACATAATAAAGGGAAGTGAAATGAAAACAAAAAGGACAAGTCACTCAATCACGGACCAGAAGCCGCAGAGGGAATGGAGGCTCCCAACATAAGCTCTGGCTAAGTTGTCCATCAACTTAGTGTACTTGGTGACGCCCTAGTCAAATCGATGCACATCACCCCAGTCTTCCATCAAATGAAGGAGGGACAACTGAACCCACCCCCCACTGGCATTTGCCAAGAATCGTCTTGGCCAATAGAAAAAGGAGTGATACACTGGCAAGCACCAAGCCACGCTCAGGGTCAAGGTCGATGTCCATATCAGGCTAGTCCTCCGGGACTATCTCATCCTCGTCAAAAAGGTCAGCCATCTAGGAGAATTAACCTCGGGACTAGGCATACAATCAGAGGGAGGGTAGGCCCTAATCAACCTGATCACCTCCTCCTGGGCTATATAGCGAGGGACAATCACCAGTACTCCCCCTACCGTAATCCCACTGATCGTCGACCAATCAATTGGGTGATGGTCATCTCAACAACCGACATTTGGAAGGTCATCATCCCAGGACAAAACCTCTCCACAAGGCCCATCACGTAGCTATTATCCCCCCTCATGGGAGGACAGGAGAGGAAGTCCCCAAAGCCCACCTGTGCTAGGAGGAGTCTCACCACGAAGGGGATATAGGAGTAAAAGTGATGAAGATCGAACCAGCCCCCTCAAAATGTGATCGAGGGGAGAGGCTGTAGTTTCAGAAAACAAAGGCGTTAGAACTATGAATGAAATGCATAAAAAGAATGCGCAAATGTTGAAGGATATGTTACCTCACTGACAATCCCAAAATTAGAAATATGAGTGTATTGGTGATAAACAAGGCCACTGCAGGCCCCATCTCCCTGCATCTTTAACCAATACCTCTTCTTACTCTCCTCTGTGCGCTTCTCGGTGAAGCGGTGCACTCACAACAATTGTTCACCCCCACTAACAACCAATACATCGGGGACTGGCCTACCCCCTTCATCACCCACACCACGTTGTCCGCGTGGCATCCTGAAGAAAAGGGGAAGAAGAAAATGTTAGATGGGTGATACTTAAAAGATGGCAGCAAAAGGTTCAAGCATTACTTTTAAAAATAATAAAAAGCAAGTAACTATGCCTTATTCCTGTAAAAAAAGGTAGACTTCTGAGCTTCCGAAAGCATTCCCCGGACCCTTAGAACCCGTCTCGGACCCTTAGAACCCTTCTCGGACTCTTAGAAACCCAATCAGACCCATAAAACCCTTGTCAACCCATACTAGACCCAACTCGGGCCCACAATCCATCCCTTCAGTTTTGAAAAACCAAAACTTGGGCTATGTGTACATAATATGTACGCATGACCATTTTCTGGTAGAATTTGGCTATGCATACATAATATGTACGCATGACCATTTTCTAGCAGAATTTGGCTATGCGTACATACTATGTATGCATAGCCAAAGTTTGGCCTATGCGTACATAGTGTGTACGCATAGGCTATTTTCTGGCAGAAATTGGCTATGCGTACATACTATGTACGCATGGCCACTTTTTTTGCTACAGCTTCAGTACCCCCCTGCTTGGGCTCTGAACTTCTCATTTTGTGAAAAATATTGTTCCTAAGCTATGCATACATACTATGTACGCATAGCTTAAAATTTTTTTTTTATATAAAAAATGGCCGAAATTCATTTCTAGGGTTTGACATTTTGACCACCCCAAAGTTTAGGATTGGTTTCTTTGCACCCTTCCTAGCCTTTAGTTTCACCCTTTTTACCATTTAAAATACCACCCTATCATCTACCATTAAAACCTATTTCCCACTTATCCAAGCTCCCAAAACCCTAGGAAACCTTAGATTAGAGATTACCTAATTGCTAACCCACTTAGCGCTTAAATACCTCTCTAATCCACTCAAACTCTATAAATAGAGAGCCACCCCCTCCTTGTTTAGGACCTTGAAAATTTTTCTAAAAGAGAGAAAGCCTTAGAGATTTTCCTCTCCACTTTCAAGCATTAATCCTCCAAAATTCCAGAACCTAGGTTCCTCCTTTACACTCCATCTTCCATCATAAAATCCTCTACCATCTTTTGCTTTCACTCTATCCTAGAATTGAGCCATTACGCCGCCCAAATTTCATCGGGTACAAAGGGCTCAATAGGATCGGAATGCCTTCAGGCAAGGGGGAGTGCCACTTATTTTTATTTTTTATTTTTTATATTTGGCCATAGTAGAGACGCTTACAGTGGGTCAATCGGGTGCCTAACACCTTCCCGATTGATAACCAAAGTCCTTACCCAAGAGGCTTTGGCATTGACTGGTGATACAGAGTCATATTTGGCACTTTGGTACATATAAAAGTAATTTTTGGGTATCCCGGGACACCAAAAGCTCTGGGTGGTGACTCCATCCGTTTTCAGGAGAGCGCATCGTCGCAACGGACTTGTGAGAGCCCACGGTTGAACATGCTCCCCTAGGGAGTCTCCTCATATATTTTCCCTCGCGTGGTCAAGAGGATGATTGGTCCCTCTGACTGAGATTTCGAGAAGAAGATGAAGGATTAGATTGCTGATTTTAGAGTTGGGGGGACCGTAGTGATGGGGGCACGCAATGAGGTGGACGCCCGGGAGTTCATGAGATGGTTTCAGGCTCTTGGCGGAGGTTGCCTCTTCACACAATCCTTCTAAGGGAGCAGCTCCTTTGGTGTCAAGGGACCTGTCTCCTCCTCGACACTGAGGGAGATGTTGGCTGTGTTGGAGCAGGGCCATATCAGGCCTGGGGTTCGAGGAGTGATGGATGCCCTCCATAGGGTGATGGAGCGCATGGAGAGCACTCGTCGGCCAAATGTGGAGATGTTAAGGTCTCTGGCGACCTCTATCTCTGAGGCTAGGGCGACAGAGGACCAGGCGAGGACCCAGTTGGCAGAGGCTCAACGCGCTCTGGTGAGTTGTTGGTTTATTTTAGCTGTTGTGTTTTAGTCTTGCTCATTTTGTTTTAGTTGGGTTGATGGATTTATTCGATCTCAACTATTTAGGGTGCGATGGAGGACGAGGTCGCCCGCCAAGGGCAGAACATTGAGTTGCTTCGGGGCGAGCAGCTGATTGGTTGTGAGATGCATGCTAGCATGCACTCAGAGATTGAGTGGCTGGTAAGTGTTTATCTTTGGTGTTTGTTTAATCATTAGTGTTTTTCTTTTGTGTTTCTGATGTGTCTATTGTTTGTTATGTCCGCAGAGGGCAGAGCTTGCCACTGCTGGGGTGTCTGCCCCAACCTTCGATCCATCTTCAGCGATGTTCTCCAGTCATGAGAACCTAGCGATGGCTTAGCTTTGTGCTGAGTTAGATCATTGGGTAAGTCTTGTGTTTGAGTTGTTTTGTTTTGCTTATTTATTTTGATTGATGCCCTTTCCTAATATTGGGTTGGAATGTGTTCAGCGTAAGATCGCTAAGGACTTCCAGATGAGGGAGGCCATAATTGCCTCGTTACACCCAGAGAGTCAGGTATAGCGTGTGTTGTTCATTTTGTTTGTCAGTTATATCTTATGTGTTTGTGTTTGTTGTTTGTTTAATATTGTGAAGGTCATCCCTGACTCTTCTCCTGAGGCTCCTCCTCAGAATTCCACTCCTCCTCCCCAGGTACGTTGGGTCGGTGTAGTTTTATTTCTAGTTTTATGTCTGTGACATTATCTGATGCATCTTCGTTTATCTTCTAGCAGCCTATGGTGGTGCTGCATCCTCAGCCTACGCCAACCGCTAATCCAATGACAGTTGAGAGGGTCGAGCACCTTCTTCGGGAGTGGGTTGATTTGGTACTTCCTCTTTTCTTCTTCAATGTTCTCATACTTTGTCAGGCACTTGATTCTTAATTATGCATTCTTACGCAGGCTTGTCAGCTCAAGGAGTCTCGTTTGGAGGTTGAGCACGTTCGCGCCATCCTCGGGGCGAGACGACATGCTAGCACAAGTGATTCAGAGCAGGATTGTGTGGACATGCTTATTGACCTGCTCATCCATCAAGCAGCCCACATGACAGAGCTGGACACTATTTGTGAGAGTGTGCAGGCCAAGATGCAGGCCATGATAGACGATTTGTGGTACCAGTTGGCGAGGAGGGAGCGGGGGATGAGGGGGGTGGTCAGCCGTCTTGCTGAGTCAGAGTCGGTGGCTACTGGCTCCTTGGCTGGTTGGCCTCGTCATATGACCCGTGAGCGTGTTAGGGATTATGCCCACGAGGATTCTATCTTTCGTGAGCTGCTTTCTGGTGGTTCCTCACGTTCGTGATCCAGGCTGACCATCAGTCAGGCGAGTGAGGGAGGTTCCGTCGCCGAGCCCTCTCCTCTCAGGATGCCTCCGCCTACTCTGGGAGCTTCACTTAAGATCTCGGTGGACTATACTCCAAATCCACAGATTGATGATACTGGAGATAGCAGCGGTTGCCCATCCCCGAGGCAGCAGAGGGAGTAAGGCATTTTTTATGTTTTTCCTTCCTCTTTGTTGTATATACAGGGATATGCCCCCGGTGATTCTACTCTTCGTTGTTTAGATGTACCTTTTTTTGCTTTTCTACTTTGCCTTATCTTTTACGCTTTAGATTCTTTGCTTAGATACCGTCATTTGTTATTGGGACTTGACTTGGATGCTTTTGAGTTGGCCCCATAGCAGTTGAAGGTTACTTATATCTGCACATGAAAACAAAGTCATTAGTAATTTTATTTTCCCCCTTGCTAATTGTCAAGGGGGGAGGCATCTCAAATTGAAGTTTGGTAACAAAAGGAAGTATCATTGTATCCTTTTTCTTTTTTTTTGTACTTACTTTTCATTACAAGGAAAGGAAATAAAGCAATAGGGAAGGAAAATATTGAAATAAAATCCTAAGACTAATACTTTAAAAGAAAAAAATGCCTCAATGTAGGAGCGTGATAGTGTAGGCAGTGTGGTATCTTCGGCAATCTTCCTCGAGTGATGACCATATTTTTCTATATCCAATTATGAACAAACAGAGGCCTGGTATCCAATGTAGGAGCGTGATAGGGTAGGCAGTCTCGTATCTTCGACATTCTTCCTCGAGTGATGATCTTTAGCAGTCTTCCTCGAGTGATGACCTTGTTTTCTGTGATCCTTTTTTTGAATAAAAAAATGCCCCATCATCGAGTCTCGATGGAGCTTTCTTGGGGTTTTGCGAGTACTTATGTCTTATGGAGAGCTATGTGTGTGTTTGGTGAGTTAACTTTGAAGAAAATTCCCTGATAATATTGCCGCATCGGAAGGGGACATTCGGTTACATCAGTCGTATTCCAGGTTTTACCTTTGACAGTGGCCATCAGATCCTGTAGTCTTGATAGGAGTGAGGTGAGCGATAGGTAGTAGGTGATTGCATCATTTGTCATTCACGAGTTTTTGGTTTTATTTTTGAAAATATCTTAGGGAAGGTCCTGACTCATCACCGGAAAATAAAATAAGAGGGTGAAAGAGGGGTAAGGCTTAATGATGTAGGGACAGTTTTCTACTTGTCAACCTTAAAAGGGATAGGCAACAATTTTTTTCTCGGGTGGTATGTAGTGCCATAGTTGATCTCTCCGTCATGTTTTGGCACCATCAAAGTCTCACATTCTATGGTTAGCAGGAGTTTGCCCTCCTCCCACCACCTTACGACGATATCTAGTAGTATAAAGACACCAGGGACGCCCTCGCAGTTTGCTTATACTTTCCTAATAAGATTATCAGGAATGTCTTCACAATTTACTTATGCTTCCTTGGGCTCATTGACTTGTTTACTCATCTTATTACTCTCACTCTATTATGCTTCCTCTCTTTCTCTCTTTCGGTTTCTCGCTTTTGTTTCTCTCTTGAAGCATGTATATATTTTGAAAGCATCCTGCTAATACGAGAATAGTGAGTTTTGATTGAGCCTAACATCTTTATTTTTTATGCTCTAACGTCAAGTCCAATGGCAGGGAAAAGGGGTGAGAATCGGGTGTTACCTAACCCTTTTAAAAGAAGTTGGGTATTCCACTTGTCCTTTTGATTTGATCGTCCAAATAAGGAGGTGGGCGATGAGTTACAAGATTTCAAAAGATATTCTCGAAAATAATGACATATGGCCAATGAATGAATCATGATGACTACGAGGGCAGTAAATATAAGTATCTACTTCTGACTACAAGACATGATGATCATCGTGCTAGGGGTAGTATTTTCTCAAATACATGGCATTCCACGATTTAGAAAGCTCCTCCCCATCTTAATTCACTAGTTTGTATTCATTACCGGGGTATGCGGCTGCTAAAACATACAGTCTTTCTCAGTTCTGCTTCAATTTTCCTTTTGGGTGAGCATGCTTAGAGGGCATTGTTTTTTTCAAGACTAACTCTCCTATTTTGAAAGTTCGTTCGAGAACCTTCTTGTCGTTCTTTCTAGCCACTCTCTTTTGATATACTTGCGCATAGTCAGCTGCGCTTAGACGCGTCTCGTCGAGTTGTTCTAGCTGGGTGAGCAGAGCGACTCTCCTTTCGTCTAAGGATAGTTGATCATCAAGCTGAACATACAGAGATGATACTTGTATTTCATAAGGTAGAACTGCTTCCATCCCATACGTGAGAAGATAAGGAGTTTGGCCAGTAGCCGTGCGAATAGAAGTTCTATAGGCCCAGAGTGCCTTTGGTAATCTATTAGGCCAATCGACTCTATTGTTAATTTCTACTATTCATTTTAGGATTCAGATCAGCATTTTGTTTGTGGCCTTTGCTTGTTCATTCCCTTGAGGGTAGAACAGTGACGAGTGCTGTAGGTCGATGTCGTATCTTCTACACAGTCTCTTCGTCTTCTCGATAATGAATTGCGATCCATTATCGGTAATGATCATTCTGGGAACTCCAAACCTTGTGATGATATTTTGAATAATAAACTTCACGAGTGTTAAAGCAGTGATTCTGACACATGACTCAGCTTATGCCCACTTGGTGTAGTATTCAATCGTGGTAAGAATGAATGCATCCTTGTGAGTATTCCCGACTGTGTCTGTGAAGGGTCCAATTATATCAAAGGCCCACATCCTAAATGGCCATGGTGAGACCATGGGATTTAGTACAACTGATGGGGGACTTGATAAGTGTGATATGCTCTTGATATTGTTTACAGCAATGGACGAAGTCGTGGCAATCTCTTGTCATCGTAGGCCAGTAGTAGCCTTGTGGTATTATCTTCTCGGAGAGTCTTTGGCTTTCAGCGTGAGCGTCGCAGGCACTGGCATATGCTTCATGGATGATGTACTGCCCTTCAGCCTCTATGACGCATCATAGTAAAACTCCTTTAATGAAGGCTTCTTTGTATAATACCTCTCCTAGAATGCAATATTTAGCACATCTATTACTTATAGTCCTTTGTTCAATCTTTGTTGCGTAGGGAGGGTGATCGGCCTCAAAAGTAGCATAATTTATCCCCGAACCTCGGCCTTCTTAGCCCTTGTTTAACCACTAATGTGTGCTTTTAGTTTATGTTGTGTTGCAACAGGTATAAAAATTGAATAATCGATAACTGTGTTAAAAGAGCAAAGTTATGAAGAAACCTGAAGCAAGGGTAAGAACCCAAGGAAGAACTGATGGAAGGCTTAGAAAGGCTACACTGACCGATCAGAAATGAAGATTCAACTGGTAAGGATAGCGCAACAGAGAGGAGTCCAAGAGAAAAATAGAGCAAAAGAAGAGAGTCTTAATGGACTTGTCAAAAAGAAAGTTTCAATCGGTCACAGAGCTCCAAGGATTCAGAAATACCAAGATGGACCAGTCTAAGCCAAGTTGACCGGTTGACAATCGAGCAACGAGAACACCTAACATGGTCATCTACAATTTTGACCGGTTAGAGAAATCAAGTCAATCTGAAGCCCGCGAAGCATCTTCAACCTGGAGAAGGAACCTGAAGCCCGACCGGTCGAGAATCCAATTTCGACTGGTCATCTTCTTTAGAGGATTTTTAGGGATCCTTAGAGTTACTTGCTGTGTAGAATGTTCTAGGGCCTCGTAATCTATAAATAAGGACCCTAGGGTTAGGTTTTAGGGGACTCGCCCAATGAAACTTTTCTAGAAAGCTCTGGCATGAGTTTTCGTAGTTTAGGTTAGAAATAGTTCTGGAATAGAGGGAGATTGAATGTGATCATCGGCCAGAGTCTGATTTAGCAATGACGAAGGTCTCTGGATCGATGCGTGCTTAAAACTTCAACCTGGGATCCCTTATAAATTTTAGATAAGTATTCTAATAAATTTTTGTTTTCTTTTTCTATTTGTGAGTTTCGTTTACGGTATGATTGCATGTTCGAGGTTCTAACTAAATCCAGAACAAGATGGTAATGCTATAATCTTATTTAGAATAATCTCAGTGGCCTTGTTAGAATTGGGGTTAGCCTGGATAGGATATTCACCGACGGACTAGGCCTCGTAGGGTAATTTTTATTGGTCCGTGCAATGATACCTTGACGATTAGATTTATCTAACTTGCGATTAGATTTATCTAACTCATGATTAAATTTCTCTAATTCATAAACGAAGCGACTGAGCTTGTAGCCAGGAGTGGGGATACATGGGATTCATTATAGAAAAGAAATAGGTTTCTTGTTTACGAATCTGAAATCCAAGAGAAATTCCAAACTGCCTTCTCCTCTCTTATTTCTAAACTATTTAGGTTTTCTTTTATTTATTTAAATAATTTAGGAAATCTGATGTTACAAAATATTTTATAACACAGAAATTAAATCAAGATAAATGATAAATCACTGTGGTTCAACACCCTTGTACTTGCCCTAGTACATCTAAACTTGTTCACTTGCAATGTCATATTTTAAGACGATCAAGTTTTTGGCGCCATTGTCAGGGATTTTGGCTTTATCTTATTTGATTTATGTTTTATTATATTTTTGTATCATTATACTAACCGTAGTTTATTTTTATTTCTAGGCTTGGAGGATCAAAGGCTTTGACGCACCAAAGGCTTATCACGGGATGCTGCGAGAGGCTAAGGTACATGCTTCCGATTTTCATTAATTAGGATAAGTATTTTATTTTTGTTTCTAATTTCTATTTCAGCCAAGGCAAGGTTGTAATTCTTCTCTTTCTTTCACAACCAAACCTTGGGCTTGAGAGAAAGGGATGGTTTAGTTACACTAGCTCTTGTTCTTCTCAAAACATCGTAGTTTTTGAATGTTCTAGTTGCCCCGCCATGTTTTCGATCAGATTTTATTATGGCGGGAGAGGACCATATCGTTAGGAGTATTATACACCAGCTAGACTAGCACCTCCTTCGTGTGTTCGTGTACCTGTAGCCACCAGTGATGGAGTCTTCGAGATCAAGCCCAACGTGATTCAGTTACTTCCGATTTTTCATGGGCATGGTAATGAAGATCCCCATATGCATCTAACTTGCTTTTTGGAAATTTGTGCTTTATTTAAAATTAAAAACTTATCAGAAGAGACCACTCGTCTGAGGCTTTTTCCATTTTCACTAAGAAACAGGGCGAAGCAGTGGCTGCACTCTTTGCCCATTGACTCGATTACTAGTTGGGAGGAGTTACAAAATGTATTTTTCAATAAGTACTTCCCAATCTGTAAGACAAGTCGATTTCGAAAGGTAATCACTTCATTTTATCAAACTTCGGGAGTCTTTTTATGAAAGCTGGAAACATTTCAATGAGCTTCTGCTTAGTTGCCCTCATCATGAGGTTTCATGCTGGAAATTAGTTCTCAATTTCTATGAAGGCTTAAATGAACAAACCCGACAATGGATTGATGAGATTTGTGGTTGTATGTTTCTCTCATTTACCGCAACAGATGCATGAGATATTTTCGGGACCCTCAATGTGGAATCGCTATAACACCCTGCATCGAGACTTACTGATCCGGAGATTCTAAGAAGTACACCTCTTAAGCGAGGAGGGTGGTACAACTTGAAATCAAAGATGGCCTTTCTTCCGAAGTTGAGACTTTGGAAGATAAAATTTTAGTCCATGTTGGGTATAATATCACACCCAACATCTCCAAGAGGTGGGGTTCATGGTCTCAACCAGAACCCTACTCAAGAGGTTCCTACGTATCTTGTTGCCCCTAAGACCCCCACAATATCCCAAGATCATCCTACTGTAGCGAGTTCCTTCCAGCGGTTGGATAATAATTATGGTTGTGTAAACATTTACAATACAAGCTGGAGGAACCACCCAAATTTGTCCCGGCATCACAACTCGATGCGGGAAAATAATTAGTCTCATAGGTCGATGAATGCTCCGAAATTTTTTCTGTCATTTGTGGGACAACAACATATACGCCTCGTGGGAGTACCTCTTTGGAGGAAGCCATGTTGCAGGCAGTCCGGACCTAGCAGCAATAGGGCCAACGCCATGAGCATTTACTCCACACTCACGAATTCCAGGACTGCACTAGCAACTGAAATTGAGGTACTAGTTGCTGCTTTAAATAAGAGAGAAGAGGCCCGGTTGCTTGCACAACTTGTTAATGACCCAAAAGGTAAAGTAATGGCTGGGGAGGCTTCGCCTTCCTCTGGTTCTCCAGTGCCCTAATGAGCACTTTTTCCTTGTCAAGCTACCAACACATCCGTAACGCTTCTTGGGAGGCAACCCAAGCACATGTAAATTTTTATTTAGATCTATAGGTGAGTGTTGGTAATATCTAGGATGAGAATTGGATTCTCTAACAGATTTTGACCAGTCAAAATAGATTTCGATCGGTCGATTTGCTCAAGAAAGAAGAAACATAGCGGAGGCCAATGTTTTTGCTATGTTCTGATTGGTCGAAATTGACTTTGACTAGTCAAAGCCGAGGATCCTTGCTTCTGAGCCGAAGCAATTGCTGGAGGGATTCACTCCCTCTTATTATTTTGACCGGTCAAAACCATTTTGACCTGTCAAATTCATAGGCGTTGGAAGCCCTTTTGTCCGATCAAAATCTATTTTCAACTAGTCTTGCCCTAGTGTTCCCCAAAAGACTTCTTCTCCCTTGGGACCTGTGCGTCATTTAAACTTTTGGCTCGTGCCCCTTCACCTTCCAACCTTTTGCCTTCTCCACCTATTTACATTATAAAACTAGCATCCATTTCATCCATCCCGTCATCTTCAACCTCTTTTCTTGAACCCTCATTTTTCCATGGTCGATGATGCTAGCTGGTCTGAGATCTGACAAGCCATCGAAAATCGTATCCAACGAGACAGTGTTGAGATGTCCCGAGTTGAAAAACGGATTTGGGATTAACTGCTCCTGCTCGCAGTGGAGGTTGAATCATCTGACCCTCCTTTGTCGTCTTCATCTCCACCCTCTCCCAAACGCCATCATACTCACCCACCCTCTCCCCCTTCACCACCACCTTCTGCATAACTCCTTTGCTTGGCTCGATTATTTTTCCTCTTCTATTGGATGCAAGTTGAGGGTAACTCAGACCGGGAAGAGTGAAATCTTTTTGGAGGGATCAGACCGTTTTGATGACCACGGGATCGTTTCAACGTCGTTCTTGCACTATCCCATGGGTTGCTGCCAGTGTTTGGGCGTGTCTAGATTTTTCCTAAGTTTTCACTTTTTGTAAATAAGTGTCTATAAATTATAAATTGTGAATATATAAATAGTTCTTTTATTTTTTATTTTGTGTTATTGTTGATGATTGGTGGTTGCTGAAATTCTTGTGGTGGTGTTGAATATAGCTCTTGACAGGTTTGGGGGAGGCACATTGAGTCTCTTTGCCCCCGATTTTTCTTGTTTATAATTTTGGGATGTACCTTGCATTGTTTGGATGGTTTAAATGTTGTATTTTGGCCCCGGTTTGACCAGGTCACCATGACTATTTCCTGTTTGATTTACACCCCTTTTACTATTGCCCTCTTACTGAATATATTGTTTACTATTTTGTGGAATGAGGACATAGGACCACTTAGGTTTGGGGGTGTTTGTGCTTGATGTGTGGCCCATATCTTTAATTTGTACATCATAAATGTGACCATTATTTTTGTACACCCTCAATACCATGTTTTATATATAGTTTTTAAACCATCACTATTTTATTTTGCCGTAGTTTTCAAACTGTAGTCGATGTTGCAGGTAAGTTCCAATTTTTAAAGACTAATGCCATGTTAGCACTGTTGTTGTTTAAGATTATTAATTTCAATGCAAACATTTAAGGATAGGTCTGAATTTCATGTTTAGAAAATTTTTGCACTTCCACCATGCCGAAGTTCGGAAATCAAAGGATTAGTTTGAATTTTGAATTCTAGGATCCTAGGAAAGACTAAACCTGGTGAGCTTTAGAACTATTACCTTGTTCATGATGAGTGCCAAAATAAATTTGGAGTATCTTTGTGTTTTATCTCGGTTTGTTGATTATGCATTGTTTATATTATGGCACTCGAACACACTGTACTTGAACACAAGACAAATAGGCATCATTACCACCTTGTAAGGAGATGATTAAAGGTCATCTTTGGCTCGTTTGTGCCTAAAATATTCCACCTTACATTGATTTACCTTTTAGCACCCCCTTTGAGCCTTGTTGAAATTTTGTCATAGATGATTCTTGATAAGCTACATTAACTAAACCCCACACCAGTGCTATAAATGCAAAACCATACCCTTCAATCTCTGAGAAATTGGGAAAGAGGGATGAGAATAAAAGAATTAATGGAGAGGTGTGATAGTGTTGACCACGGGAAGCATATGGCAGGATGATCATAAAGGGGGGAGAAAGAGAAAAATAAAAAAATATATATGTGAAAAAGGAAGAAAAATATGAGGTGATATTCAAAAAGAAAAGAAAAAGGAGTGAAGAGAAGGAGACAAATTGAGCAAAAAGAAAAATTTTGAAAAATACGGAAAAAGGAAGAGTGAGAATGAAAAAAAAAATCTAATATGTCTCCTTTTTCTGTTTCTAAAAGAAACTGGAATCCAATTTTCCTTTCTTCCTTAACCTTCACTCGAGCCCTATTAAAACCTTGAAAAAGACTTTCGTGATCCAATCTTGGTTGATAAATGCCTTGTGCAGAGTGATGATGCAATGACTATGGTACTTGGTATAACATGTTTAGGAGACAGACATTGTTCTTTATGAGATTACCTTTTTAATCATTGATGCACTGTCTTTATTATATCATGTGAGATCTTTTAATTTGTGTTGTAATTCCATCTCACATGTGAGTAACAAGTAGTAGACCATTCATCAGAGTGAATGTACGTGTATACCTAGGGTGAGGATTAAGTCAAGACTTGGGATCCAACGATTCCCGGTTCGGATTAATCCAACGATAGAACGATTTAAGCATTGGCACATGAACACACGAAAATCTAGGCATGGATGAAAGATTGGTCTAAGAATTAGAGCATTGGGTTAACTGGAATAAACAACAGTGGAATTATCATCACATCGGTATTTGAAAATGAAAATCTGCATGCCGAAATGGTTACAGGTTTTGATTTTAAAATGTATATATCATATGAAACTGATGTTGAAAACTCTTGTACTAATGGTTTTGAAAACTGTTTTGGAAGTTTGTGGGTGTCTTCACTGAAAACCCTCAGGAAACATAACTCCTCCACTAGGGATCACCCCTAAAGGCTTGTTGCATATGATAAATGCAATCGTGTTCCCTACGAATGTGGATTTTACTTTCATAGATTAGTTTGTATGATATTAGGGTAGTTTTGCTTCTAGGTTATAGTTTAAAAGTTTTCTTTGCTCGAGGACTAGCAAAGTTGAGGTTTGGGGGTGTAATCGGCTGAAAAAGTAGCATAATTTATCCCCGAATCTTGACCTTCTTAGCCCTTGTTTAATAATGTGTGATTTTACTTCATTGTGTGTTGCAACAGGTGTAAAAGCCAGATAATCGATAAATGTGTTAAAAGAGCAAAGTTATGAAGAAACCTGAACCAAGGGCAAGAACCCAAGGAAGAATTGATAGGAAAGGCTATGCTGACCGGTCACAAATGAAGATTCGACCAGTCAAGATCACTCAACAGAGAGGAATCCAAGAGAAAAATAGAGGAAAAGAAGAGTCTTAATGGACCAGTTGAAAAGCCTGCTTCGACCAGTCATAAAACTCCAAGCTTTAGAAATATCAAGACGGACCGGTCTAAGCCAAGTCGACCGGTCGACAATCGAGCTAACAGAATACCTAAAATGGTCATCTATAATTTCGACTGGTCACAGCTGGTTCGACCAGTCAGAGAAATCAGGTTAATCTGAAGCCTGCGAAGCGTCAGCAACTTGGAGAAGGAACTTGAAGCCCGACCGGTCGAGAATCCAATTTCGACTGTGTAGACACCCAAATTTGGTCCAAGGCTCAATTAACTTACACTTCGTGAAAGGCATACCCCCCGAGCTTCCGAAAGCACTTCTCAAACCCTTAGAAGCCTATTCCTGACCCTTAGGAGTCAACCCTAACCTAAAAAACCCCTCTCGGACCCTTTTTAAGCCCTACCGGATTGTGGATAAGAAGAGGAGTGCCAAGGTGTGCATAGGTCTTTGCTAGATATAATACTTATCCTATCAGAGAGAGGAGGTTCTTGACTTTCCAACAAGCTAAGAATCACCTCAATCCGATTTGTACGCCAAGAGTTATGGTAGTTTGAAATTCGGGCTTAATTGTAGGAATTTGCCTAGCGTATGTATTACATACGCTAGGCCAATTTTAGCAGGTTTTGGCCTATCGTATGTACTACATACGCTAGGCAAAAATTTGACTTTTGTGGGCCCCCACAGCGGGCTCTGAACCTCTAGGTTCCTTAAGAGTATTGTTCCTATACCTAGCGTATGTAATACATACGCTAGGCTTAGGAATAATGTTTTTTTTTAATTTTGGTCAAAAATCGAATTTGGGGTTTGACTTGTTGACCACCCCATCCATTAGAGTTGATTTCGGTAGGACTGTTATGCCCCTACTAGCCTTCTTTTTAACCCTTTTGCCACTTAGGATCCCACCCTATCATCTACCATTGAAACCCATTTCCCACCTATCTAAACCCTAGAAAACCTAGAAAGCCTTAGATCCCTATTACCTAATTGCTAACCCAATTAGCCCCTTTAACCCCTCACTAATCCTCCCTTTCTCTATAAATAGAGAGCCCTCCCCCCCTTGGATTAAGGGCTTGAAAATTTTCAAAAGAGAGAGAAAGTATTAGTGAGCTCCATCTCCATTTTCCAGCATACATCCCTTGAAATTCCAGCACCTTTTTTTGCTCTTTAGATCCTATTTCACACCATCAATCCTTGAGATTTAGCTAGAACTACCCCCTCGCCTTCTCCTCCTACCTCTTAGCTCCCTAGCCTTAGAGATCAAGACTTGTTTTTCTAACCATTTGCTCTTGGAAGCTCAAAGACGATCTCACACGAGGATCCACAGTTTTGCTACAAGGGCTTGAGAGCTCCTGCTCTCCCCTCTACTCCTCTACCTTCTTTGTTTTTCCTCTATCCTAGAATTTGAGTCGTTACGCCTCCGAAATTCCTGTGATTGTGGGGGGGAGAGGGGGGGCTTAAATAGGATTCGAGTGCCTTCGAGCAAGTGGAAGTGTTATTTTATATTTATTTTTTTCTTTCTTTACTTTTCCCTAAGTAGAGACCGTTAATGAGCGGGTTGATCGGGTGCCTAACACCTTCCCGATCCATAACCGAAGCCCCTACCCAAGAGCCTTTGGCGTAGACCAGAATCATAGTCATATTTTTGCACTTTGGTGCTTTCAATATTGATTTAGGTTTCTCAGGACTCCAAAAGCTTTGGGTGGCAACTCTATATTTTACCAATACGAGCGCATCGTCGCAACGGACTCAAGAGAGCACACGGTTGCATAGACTGGTCATATCAGAGTTTTCATGCAAAAATTTAGCTCTCCAACTATGGATAAACTTTGGAACCGAGATCCTCTATGAATTTCTCTTCTACAGGATGGATTACTCAAAACGATGCAGATTCCTTTTCGGATTCATCTTCCTTGGGGGAATTTTAGGGATCCTTAGAGTTACTTGATGTGTACAATGTTCTAGGGCCTAGTAATCTATAAATAATGACCCTAGGGTTAGGTTTTAGGGGACTCACACGGTGGAACTTTTCTATAGAGCTTTGGTGTGAGTTTTCATAGTTTAGGTTAGGAATAGTTCTGGAATAGAGGGAGATTGAATGTGATCATCAGTCAGAGCCTGATTCAGCAATGATGAAGGTCTCTGGATCGATGCGTGCTTAAAGCTTCGGCCTGTGATCTCTTATAAATTTTGGATAAGTATTTTAATAAATTTATATTTTCTTTTTCTATTTGTGAGTTTCGTTTATACTACGATTGCATGTTCGAGGTTTCGACTAAATCGAGAATGACATGGTAATGTTGTAATCTTATTTAGAATAATCTCAGTGGCCTTTTAGGGATTGGGGTTAGCCTAGATAGGATATTCACCGACGGACTAGGCCTTGTAGGGTAGTTTTTATTGGTTCGTGCAATGATTCCTTGACGATTAGATTTATCTAACTTGCAATTAGATTTCTCTAATTCATAAATGAAGCGACTAAGCTTGCAGCCAGGAGCAGGGGTACCTAGGATTCATTATAGAAAAGAAATAGGTTTTATTGTTTACGAATATGAAATTCAAGAGAGATTTCAGACTACCTTCTTCTTTCTTATTTCCAAACTATTTAGGTTTTCTTTTATTTATTTAAATAATTTAGGAAATCTGATGTTATAAAATATTTTATAAAATAGAAATTAAATCGAGATAAACAACAAATCTCTTTGGTTCGACCCCCTTGTACTTGCCCTAGTACATTTGAACTTGTGCACTTGCAAGATCATATTTTAAGACAATCAGAGGGATGTGTCAATATTTCAAGAAGTTTCAAATATCATAGTACCATGGTTGTTCGTCGTCGGTCGGTGATCGCTGGAATCTGAAGGTTGCAACGATAGTTTCTTTCTTTGTGAGGCTTTCCATGGTAGATGCTTGCGCTTGCTTCATGGTCTTTGGGAGGACTGGTAATTCTGGTTTGACCTTCCTTGCCACTTCGTGTGCAGGCACGCTAAGTTTTTTGAATGATGAACGTCTTGGTGCTTTGTCCGATTAATATTTATATGACTACGGCTAGTGTAGCGAGAGAGTTTGCCAACTCGTTCTCTTATTTCGGGCTATGCATGAAGGAAATCCTCTCGAACTTCTTTATCAAGAACTGAGCAGTCTCCAAATATTCCATCAATCTTCTTTCTTTCGTCTTCCCTTCTCCAATCACTTGTGAAATCACAAGTTTGGAGTCGCCAATTGTCTTTAACTGCTTGATGCCCAACTATAATGTTGCTCATAGTCCAATGATAAAGGCCTCGTATTTCACAATGTTATTAGTGACTGGGAAGTCGAGTTGAAAAGCTTTAGGTATGACGACTCCTTCCAAGCTTAATAAAACTATCCCGATGCCTTTTCCTTTTTTATTAAGAGCCCCGTCAAAGTATAAAGTCCATGAGGTGTTACCGGGCTCTTCTTCTTAGATTGAGAGTAGGTCTTCATCGGGGAAGTCAGTGCGTACTGGCTCATTGCCTGGGAGTGGAAGATTAGCGAGGTAATCAGCAATCGCTTGTCCTTTGATCGACTTTTGTGTGACATAGGTGATGTCAAACTCTTATAGTAGCATCTGCCATCAGGCGATCTTTCCGGACGTGGTGGATTTTTTGAATATGTACTTCAGAGGATCCATGCATGCAAGTGCCATTATCTTGTGAGCTTTGAAGCAGTGTCATAATTTTATTGAAGCCCATACTAGTGTGAGGCAAGTCTTCTCCATTGTCGTATATTTCTGCTCGTACTAAATCATTGTCTTGCTGAAATAGTAGATGGCCTTTTCCTTCTTCCCGTCTTTATCGTGTTGTCCTAGAATGACCCCCATTGCTTTATCATTGGCCAAGATGTATAAGATCAAGGGTTTTCACAAAACCGGTGGCGATAATATCGGAGGATTGAGAAGGTACTTATTGATGTTGTCGAAGGCTTGCTGACACTGATCGTCCCATATGTACTCATCTCCTCCTTTTAATAGTCTATAGAAAGGATCACATCGGTCTAAGTATTGGGAGATAAATCTCCTGATGAATTGTAATCTTCCTATTAAGCCTCTTAGTTCCTTGATATTGTTGGGAGGTGGCATTTCGAGAATGGATTTGACTTTCACCGAATTGACTTTGATTCCTCATTTGCTGACTATGAATCCTAATAGTTTTCTGAAGGTTACCCTGAACACGCATTTCTTCAGATTCATCTTTAGCTGATACATCTCGGATTGTTCTAGCACTAGTCAGAGTGTCTCGGCATGGCCTATGTGGGTTTGTGACTTCACTAATATATATCGACATAGACTTCTACACACTTGTGCATCATGTCATAAAATATAGCCATCATGGCGCATTGATACGTGACTTCTACATTCTTTAGGTCGAAGGGCATGACGACGTAGCAGTAAGTTCCCCAAGGAGTTGTGAATGAAGTCTTCTCTTGGTCAGATTCTGCTAACTTGATTTGGTTGTATCCGGAGAAACCATCCATGAAGGACAACATCTCATGTTTGACAATATTATCGACCAGAGTGTCGATGTGTGTTAGTTAAATTGATTGTTCTGTGCTTTTTATTAAAGGTGATAGTAAAAATATGACAACAAAATAACTTAGAAAAAGAGGAGTAAAATGGAATGAAACAACACCAAAAACAATAATCTAAACACCCAGTCCTATAAGATCCAGGGCTGTTGTAGCAAGTTTTGATAAGTAAGAGTTTATCCCACAAGGAGTGATGATCTAAAACCCAAAGGTTGTATAGTAAATCTCCATATCTGGCAACAGATCTAACAACTCTAAACCTACACTAGAAAGCAAGGTAAAGAGATGGTGTTTTAGGTGTCACAAAACTAAACTAAGTTAAAAACATAAATAAAACTATAGCTAAAGAAAGGGGGTAAAGAAGGATGATGATGGTGTGGTAAAATAAAGTAAAAATATGGAGAAGTAGACAACTATGGGCTATTTTTCACTGCAACTCAGATCAAGATGTTGGATCTGTAGCAATCCTTCACTTGGCTACAAGATCAAGTGCAAGGTAGAAAAATCTAACCTAACCCAGAGGCATGAACTGATCTTAGGAGTATATTCTCTCCACTTGAATTGTCACAGCATATCCCAGGGATTTCATCCAAGCAAGAGGTTCGAGCTGAAATAAGAAAACTATTGCAGACACTATGTTTGCAAGGATACAAGCTCATGCACCCATAGGATTAAACAGTTCGTGAAAATCATAAGAAATCACAGATTGAATGGGGCATTGAAATCAGCTAGTCATTGCTACAAAGTGGCTTGCAATGACCTAGCTCTCAAGTCTGCAATTTGTGCAAGATCTCAGGTCTATTCACTGAAAATGGTGTTGTAAAACAAAGGAGAAGTCGACTCTGCAACAGTCTCTCACTTGACTACAAGCACAAGTGCAGAGAAAAAGAATGCGGCTCAGCCTTGTGATCTAGACCAGTCTTAGGGTTATATTCCATCCACTTAAATGGTCACCGAATATCCCATAGATGTGATCCAGTCAATGGATTAAACTAGAGAAGAAAAACTACTGCACCCACTATGTGTGCATGGCTACAAGCACATGCATCCATAGGTGCATTAACCCATACAAATCTATATGAAAAATATACGAAAAATATAAATTTAATGGATATTTAAAAATGATTTTTTATTGAATAAAAAGGACTTACAATGATTAGCCCTCAAGGCAGCAGTCCTTGCAAAAATCCAAAATAGCTCGTAATGTTTTTACAAAACCCGATTATAGCTCACTATATACCTAGCTGCTACAAAGATATTTAACCCAACATTGCTGCTGAACTGAGGAAGAAAGAAAAAAATGAAAAGAAACTAAAACCCTAAAGTAGAAAGCCTAAAAGTGAGCTCAGGCTAATCCTGTCTCCCTTCCCAAGACAAATTATATCTCTATATATACAATCCATAAAGCAGTTTTGTGCATTGGCCAATCAAAAATAAGAAAGAATAAAATATTTTGAGCTATTGTCGTGGCCCATTTATGGCCAAGTAAGACCTTGGAATGTGTGTGACAACTCAACACATTGGGGTGTGTGCCCCAGATGCAGTGGAATCCCAAAAATGCCCTTGAATGTTGAATACACAGGCTGGAACCCGTGCCTCGAGCAGATGAGGCTTCAGAACATGAATCTTGAGTGGCTCTCGAGCAGTAGGAAGACTTCTGAAGCTTCCTCGAGTGGCTGGAGTGCAACAGCATTAAAGTGCTCAAGTGGTTGCTGGCTTAAGAAAATGCAACTCGAGAGGCTCTCGACCGGATAAATGTAGCCTTAAGTGCTTGAGAGGATTAAGCTACAAAAAATGCAACTCGAGAGGCTGCTCGAGAGGCTGAAAACCAGCACTTTAAGTGCTCGAGTGGCTCAACACACCACTCTGCCGCTGCTCGACAGCTTTATGGCTTCAGATCTTAGCTGCTTGACAACATTAAAGCTTAAGGTCTTATGCATTGGCAGTTGATCGAGTAGTTTATGGCTTCAGCAATGAACTGCTCGAGTAGTTTAATAGCTTCAAATCTACAGTTGCTTGTGGGGTTCAAGCTCCAAGCATTCCAGCTCGTAAGGCTCAAACTACAACTCGAGTGGATGGGATTTAAGTGCAATGAACTGCTGGACATCATGGTTGCTTCAGGTCTTAAGGTTGAGAGGTTGTTGTTGCAGCCTAAACTGCTCGAGTAGCTTGGTTTCTCAGTATTTGTAGCTTGTGGGGTTAAATGCAGCAGTTGCAGCTTGAGTAGATTGATGGTTAGCTTCAGGTCCACAACTCGAGTGGTTCAAATATGTTTTAAAGCTTCAAGATTGCTCGATTGGTTGGTGTTGCAACTGCTAAAGTAATCGATAGGATCTAATGCTGCTCAAGTGGTTGCTGAAGCAAAGTTTGGAACTACTCGAGTATATATATATATATATTGAGACTATAAACTGCTTGAGTTTTAGCTGAGTTTCTAGCAAGAGCAACTGCTCGAGTAGCTGATGTTTCAGCTGCTGAAGTACTCGAGATCCACTCGAACCTAACTGCTGAAGGTGCTGATCCACTCGAGTGGATGAATGGCTTTAGTGGTGCAACAGCTGTTCGAGTATATTAAGGCAGCAACAATAGCAGCTATGCAGGTTGGCTTTAGACTCTGACAGGTTGGTGTAGCTACAGAGTGTTGAATGGTTGCTACTGCAGAGTCTTGAACTGCTCGAGTGTATAAGTGCTGAAGCTATTTTACTTGTGAGGCTCCTTGTTTCAAGACTACTTGACTTTCAGCTTGGCCCGCTTCAGAACTACCCGTGCCGTTTTAGACTTCAGCATTGCAGCTGCTCGAGTGTATATATATATTTCAGCATTGAAGTGTTGTAGCTGTAGTTTGCTTGAGTTGTTCGAGTAGACAAATGTAAGGCTTTTAGTGCAGTTGTTCAAGTGCTCCAGAGCAGCA
Source organism: Chloranthus sessilifolius (assembly GCA_021018995.1). Classification (NCBI taxonomy): domain Eukaryota; kingdom Viridiplantae; phylum Streptophyta; class Magnoliopsida; order Chloranthales; family Chloranthaceae; genus Chloranthus; species Chloranthus sessilifolius. The sequence goes on along the minus strand of CM037592.1, from coordinate 79,073,052 downwards.
GTTATGTAGCTACTTTCAGCTTGGCTTGTTTGAATGGATAAGATGCAGTAGTCTGAACTTGTAATATCCCGAAAAATCACGTTAAACAGTGACCTCGAGATCTGTACCAATTGGTCACATGTTTGACCAAATAGGAGTTTAATAATTAGCATAGAGTTTGATGAACGGAGGAGATGTGATAAATTGATTGACTATGTGGTGTGTGATGTAAATGTGAAGTCACATATACCTATTGCGGTGCATGTGCTCAACACACAAGTTAGAGGAGAGATAAAAGGGTTTAATAACCCTAAATTGCATGTTTGGGTTGTTGAGAGAGAAGTAAAGAAGAGAGAGAGAAGATTAAAGAAGGGTTGAGCAAGGAATTATTGTGGGTGATTGGAAGGGAGATTCAAGCATTAAAGAGGCCGATTCAACGCGAAGGATCCGTTCAAGCCAAAGCTGGAACCCTAGCCTTTCCAACCACTTGATTTAAATCAATTTGAGATTGATTGAAGGTACAATTATTGTAGATTAAATGCATAAATTGAAGGGTTAGATTGTAGTTAGAAATGGGTGAAAATATAGGATAAAGATTTAGAAAAATGAAGGAAAGAGAAAGGGAAAAGATTGGGAAGAACAGCCCAAAAGGGGCTGAATCTGGCCATTTTGATTAATCGAAAATGAGATTCGATTAATCGATTTGGCCAAGAAGTTGAAAAGTCAGAGGACCCCGATCTCGATTAATCGAATTGGGTTTCGATTAATCGACTTTGAATTTCGATTAATCGATTTGGGGATCGATTAATCGACTGGGAACCTACAGTGAACTCCAGTGGAGGAAAGAAAAGAACTTGGAGAAATCGACTAATCGAAATGAGAGTTCGATTAATCGATTTAGAATTTCGATTAATCGATTTGGGATCGATTAATCGATTTTGGGAACTCGATTACTCAAATTGAGAATCGACTGGAGAGAATGGAGAATTTCGATTAATCGAATGGGAATTCGATTAATCGAATGGGAATCTCGATTAATCGATTTTGGTGTTCGATTAATCGATTGTGCCAGTTTTTGTTGACTTTTGAGTTTGACTTTAAGATTCTTAGAGGGTCTTGGACCTTCTTTGTTATATCTTTAGTGATGTATTTCATGTGTTATGTGATACCATAGGTGGTGCATGTGAGCTTGGGCACAAGGAGCCACGTGGGACCTTGATGCATGATCAAACAGAGACTTGAGGTAGGGAACACCTTGAACATGTACTTTATTTTGCAAGAGCATGTATGTAGTTATATAGAATTCAATTCAAAATGTTTTATTGCTTAAGAGTTTGTAAAAAGTGTGTGTGTGTGTGACATCAATAAGAGTAATTATAATGAGTCATCCCTAGGGGATGAGGAAGTAAAGAGATAAGAGCATCAGGTGTGATGCAAGTGAATGGATACATCCCAGGGATGTATCCAAGATTGAATCATGTCTGATAGGGCCTAACTGATATAAGATAGCACACTTACACGGTGAATAACTATATGTAAAGCACCTGATATTTTTGTTATTTGAGGTTTGATAGGGTACCCCACCGACGTGGCGGGATATCCACGACTGACGCGGCAGGATATCCGTGACCGATACGGCGGCAAAACCGTAGGCCAGTGCAGAGGCTTATCCGTACACAGTAAGCACACCCCAGGGGTGTTGAGTTGAGATAAGTGAAACCCCGCCACCAATCCCCAGGGGAAAGGGGCTTGGGTACTAATTGTATTCCCAAGGAATACGTCTAAAACTGTCTATATAGATGACGATGATAGGTATGTCATCGGGGCTCGATGCTATATTGCTCGGGGATTACTTAAATTGAAAGTTTAAGTTTTGCTTTAGGCCTTCTCGGCATCATTCATGAATAAGTAAAAGACGTGAGTAAACTACCAGTAAAATGTGATTATTTTCAACTGTTTTTCATTCAGTAACTGCATAGACACATCATGCATGGCATATCATGGAATATATGTGAGTGGTAATTTATATGTTCAACTGTGTTCTGTTCCCTATTGAGCTAAGATGTAGCTCACCCTTTAGACTATACGTCGCAGGTCCACTACTAGCGGCTGTCGAGGCTTCAGGTGACGTTGACCCCGATGAGTCGGACCTTGCACCTAGAGACGAGTTGGAGCCACCTCCTGAGGACTTCTTCTAGAGGACTCCGTTGTGCAGCTTTGAGAGTTTTGAGGGATTTTTGTACGGCTTGGTATGTCAAGCCTTGTTTTGATTAAACAATGTATATATATATATATAGATTTGGGATAATTCTTTTGGGCGAACCATCTGTGATGATGAGCTATCATCGATGGTTCGGATCGGTTCTCCGTTCATGTAGAGGCATGAGGGTAGAACTGTATTTTGAGAAATACTTATATAGTAAATTTAATTCCGCAGCTTCATTTATTATTTCAATTCAACTCATTGCTTGATATATCAATGCTCCATGCATAGCTAAGGGGCACGATCAAGATGATCGTGCTGATGGCTTCAAGTTGAGTCGAAATCCGAAATATCAAGCGATTTCTTTTAGCAATTCTGGCAATCATTCTTTTGTCAGAACATAGGGACTTCTGCTAACGAAACTTTAGTTTCAAATACAGCCGTCAATGTCATCTAGAGGAAGAGACCGACCAAGGGGAAGCCAACAGAGAAGTTTGCGTAGTGGAGATGATTACATCTCTCCTACCAATAGAGTGCCTTTAGGAGGTAGTGAGGCCCCAGGGGGCAGCAGTAGTAGACAGCAGGATGATGAGGATCGAGATCAAAGAGAGCAAGAGAGGGTTAGAGAAAGACAAGAGGATAGAGAGGAGCGACAAAGGATGATGCATACCATGGAGACCATGGCAGCTGCCATGGCACAACAAGCCGCATCCTTTGCAGCTCATGCAGCGAGAGAACAGCAGCCACCTACACCACCTGTAGGACTCGCACTGCCTGTGCCTTCGTCATTCACAGAGTTTAGGAGGATGAGACCTCCTTTGTTTTCTGGGCAGGCAGACACGATGGCAGCAGAAAATTGGTTGATGGAAATGGAGAAGGTTTTTAGTGTGCTGACATGCACGGAGGATGAGAGTGTGAGATGGGCAGCCTACATGTTAGATGGGGAGGTTGGGCCTTGGTGGAAGTCCGTGATACGGATTAGGGCTCAGGAGACCCCGGAATTGCCCTGGACTTGGGAGGAGTTTTTTTGAGGAGTTCAATAAACAATATTTTCCATAAGTGGTAAGAAATCAGCTTGAGATCCAATTTCTACAATTGGTGCAAGGGAGAATGACAGTGAGGGAATATGGAGTGGAGTTTCTCGACTACCTGCTTTATCTCGGATTACGCTACCGATGTGATGAAGTCCAAAAGGTTTCAGCAAGGTTTGAAGCCTGAGGTTAGGGGAGGAGTAGCTCCATTTCAGTTAAGGACCTATGAGGAGGTCATGAGCAAGGCATTAGTTGTGGAAGAGGAGAATACAAATAGATACCGACAGAGAGAGCAACAAAGAGGAGGCAATGATCAAGGAAGATCGGGGAACTACGAACCGGTGAATAAAAAGTCGAGGTTCGTGGCCCAAAATCAGAGACCACAGTTCCAAGGGGGTTTTGGAAGACTGGCGCAACAGTAACACCAACAAAGATTTCCGCTACTTGTGTCGGGGAGACCTTTACGCTATGAGAACCCTGCCATGTCTACTGGCGCTACTATCGCACAGGGTTCTCGTACAGTTTTTTCCACGCCTCGAGAGACTTGTGCCAAGTGTGGCAAGTCTCATAGAACGGTGGATTGCAGAGCAGGGACTAGGGGTTGTTTCCGATGTGGCAAGGTGGGCCACTTGATCAAGGATTGCCCTGAGACTGATAAAGGAAAGACGGCTTCGGTTGCAGCACCACGACCCATTCAAGCACAGAAGCCGGTCGTTCATGGGAGAGCTATATCAACACGTCAGAAGCAGGGAACGTGCATGACGTCATCCAAGGTGAAACTCTTTTAAAGTAAAGAATTTTCAATTTCATTCAAAATTTTAGATAGAGAAGGTGCATTCATTAGGAATTAGTGTAGATTCTTTTTCTCAACACTAAATTTATATGTGAATTAGGGGTGTAAATTGATGTGTAAATTATTGTATGTATACTATAGGGACTTTAACTGTATATGAGAAAGGATGTTTCGTTGGATATGACGCTAGAGTATTGATAGACCCAAGGTCTACCCACTCATTCGTCACTCCAAGTTTTGCCAAGAGGATGAAGATTGTTCCAGAGGCGTTGGACTTCGTCCTATCTGTGTCTATTCCGACTGGAGAGTTAGTGGACATGGAGTTAGCTTGCAAATCCGTCATCGTAGCAATTCGAGACCTGGATGTGCATGAATTGGAAGCAAAGTTGATACTGCTGGACATGCAAGGGTTTGATGTGATCCTTGGCATGGACTGGTTGGCGCAGCACTGTGCAACAGTCGATTGCAAGAACAAGGTCGTCATTTTCAGACCCAACACAAGAAGATCATTTCGGTTTCAAGGAGTGAGGTCATCACCTATGCCACTGATCTCAGCAGTAAGGGCCGAGAGAATGATCAGAAAGGATTGCAGTGGATACTTGGCTTTCTTAAAAGAGGACAAGGAAGGAAAGAACATCATCTCTGAGATAGCAGTTGTGCGAGACTTCGCCGACGTGTTTTCAGAAGAATTGGCTGGATTACCTCCAGAGAGAGAAGTAGAATTCGCCATTGACTTAGCACTGGGAACGGAGCCTATTTCGAAAGCGCCATATAGAATGGCTCCGGCTGAATTGAAGGAGTTGAAAGAACAACTACAGGAGCTCATGGACAAGGGGTTTGTCAGACCGAGTGTGTCTCCATGGGGAGCACCGGTCTTATTTGTCAAGAAGAAAGATGGGTCAATGCGTTTATGCATTGACTATCGACAATTGAACAAACTCACTGTGAAGAACCGCTACCCTTTGCCTAGAATTGATGGTATGTTGGATCAACTGCAAGGAGCAAAGTATTTTTCCAAGATCGATCTGAGATCTGGATGCCATCAGTTGCGAGTCAAGGCGGAGGACATTCAGAAGACAGCTTTCAGGACACGGTATGGACACTATGAGTTCCTTGTGATGCCCTTTGGGTTGACGAATGCTCCGGCATCTTTTATGGATCTGATGATTCGAGTGTTTAAACCACACTTGGACTCTTATGTCGTAGTGTTCGTGGATGATATCTTGATATACTCCAAATCCAAGACGGAACACGAAGAATATTTGAGAATGGCTCTACAGACGCTACGTGAACACCAATTGTACGCCAAACTCAGCAAATGTGAGTTTTGGTTGGAAGAGGTTAGCTTTTTGGGATATGTTGTCTCAAAGCACGGTGTCACTGTAGATCCAGCAAAGATAGAGGCAGTAGTTAAATGGGAGCAACCAAAGACAATGACCGATGTCTGAAGTTTTCTTGGGTTAGCAGGCTACTATCGACATTTCGTCGAGGGCTTTTCAAAGATGTCGGGACCTCTCACGAAGCTGACACGAAAAGATTCAAGATTTGAGTGGAGTGAGGCATGCGAGAAGAGTTTTCAAGAACTCAAGACGAGACTCACTTCAGCTCCAGTACTAGCAATTCCTTCAAGCAGTGGAGGATACGCAGTGTACAGCGATGCATCATACAATGGTTTGGGCTGTGTTCTCAACCAACACAAGAAGGTGATAGCTTACGAGTCAAGACAGCTGAAAGAACACGAGAAAAATTACCCGACTCATGACTTGGAGCTAGCAGCAGTCATTTTTGCGCTGAAAATTTGGAGACACTACTTGTATGGTGAGACGTTTGAAATTTTCACCCATCATAAGAGCCTCCGATACCTGTTTACACAGAAAGAGCTCAACATGAGACAACGCAGATGGATGGAGTTCCTCAAGGACTATGATTGTTCTATACAGTACCATCCAGGCAAGGCGAACGTAGTAGCCGATGCCTTGAGTCGGAAGAATTCAGCTCAGTTAGCTTGCTTGATTTTGGGTATGCACCGGTGGAAATTATTGGAAGACCTGGCACTTTATGATGCGAATATTGAGTCGAAAGCTACAGGATCCTTTTTGGCTAACATATCAGTGAAACCAGTAATATTTGAGCATATCTACGATCTACAGATGAAAGATCCGACATTAACAAAGATTCATCAAGACGTGATTGAGGGCATCAGGTCGGACTTCTCAGTCAAAGAAGATGGTTCCTTATTGTTCAAGGGCTGTCTTTGCATTCCGAACAATGCCGATCTAAGACGAACAATTCTTGATGAAGCCCACAAGTCAAACTACGCTATCCACCCTGGCAGCACCAAAATGTACCAAGACTTGAGGAAGAACTATTGGTGGAGAGGTTTGAAGCAAGACGTGGCCGAACACGTGTCACGGTGTTTGACCTGTCAGCAGGTGAAGATTGATCATAGGCATCCTGTTGGACTATTACAACCTTTACCAATACCAGAATGGAAGTGGGAATCGATCTCGATGGATTTCATTGTCGGATTACCGCGTACAGTCAAGAGACACAATGCCATTTGGGTAATTATAGATTGATTGACCAAATCAGCATACTTTCTGCCGTACAATATGATGTATACGGCAGGAAGATTGGCAGACTTATACATGAAGGAGATCGTAAGGTTACACGGGATTCCGAGCAGCATAGTTTTAGATCGTGATCCACTATATACGTCCAAGTTTTGGAAGAAATTTCAAGAAGGAATGGGAACACGACTAGATTTTAGTTCAGCTTTCCATCCTCAAACTGATGGGCAGACAGAGCTAGTGAACCAAGTGATAGAAGACATGCTCAGAGCGTGCATGCTGGATATGCAAGGATACTGGGATGAGTATCTACCGTTGATCGATTAGATACAACAACGTTTCAAACGAGCATTGGCATGGCACCGTATGAAGCTCTGTACGGACGATGATGTAGATCACCCATCAATTGGGAAGAAACCGGTGAGAAATTTATTTAAGGGCCAGAACTACTTGAAGACAACGCCACCGTCGTGCGAATAATCAGAGAAAGGCTGAAGTTAGCACAGAGCAGACAAAAAATTTACGCCGACATCAAGCGGACTAGTGTCGACTATAAAGTGGGTGAACACGTGTTTGTGAAAGTGTCGCCTATGAAAGGCGTAATGAGGTTTGGCAAGAGAGGGAAGTTAAGTCCCTGTTATGTTGAACCATTTGAAATTTTGGGGCGCGTAGGTGAAGTTGCGTATCGTATTGGCTTACCACCGCTATTTGATCGGGTACATAACGTTTTCCACATATCGATGCCCAGAAAGTATGTGAACGATCCATCTCATGTGTTAGGAAGTCAACCTTTGGAGATGTGTGAGGACATGAGCATGATAGAGGAACCAGTGGAAACCTTGGATCGAAAGGAATAAGTACTGCGCACTAAAGTGATTCCCTTAGTGCTTGTTCGATGGAAAAATCATCCGAACGAAGAAGCTACATGGGAACGAGAGGCCGATGTGAAAGAACAATAGCCAGCCTTGTTTCTGACCACTTGAGAGTCAAATGTAAACCGCAAACATGTTTGTGGATTTTAACGACACTTGTGATTCAATGGAAATTTTGATCGAAGTATGATAAAGAAGCAAGATCTTTATGCACACATGATCGTGAGGATGTGTTTTGTAGACCTAAGAATCAGTAGGTATCATACACTACCAAGAGAAATCAAATAAACAGAGAAAACTTGGAAACCTACAAAATTTGAGCAAAACCGATTAATCGAATTTCAAATCGATTAATCGATTTGGAAATTCGATTAATCGATTTTGTTCAATTAGTCGACTGGCATGTGCCAGTGACTGGAAACTTGAATAAGAGTTAGAAAAAATGACAGAGTGAACTTTCGATTAATCGATTCCTGTTTCGATTAATCGATTTAGGTTTTTGATTAATCGAACAGATTGAGAATGTTAGAAGAACATAGGGGATTTACTGAAATTTTGATTAATCAAGGAGGTTTCGAAAATCGATTTACGATTTCGATTAATTGAACTGGAAGTTCGATTAATCGAATAACTTAAGGGACTTATGAAAGTTTGAAGTAAGAGAACCGATTTCGATTAATCGATGTGAAATTCAATTAATGGATTTGAGATTTCGATTAATCGAACCATAGTCCGACTAATCGAATAACTTAAAGAATCCTAAAAATTTTAGAAAGGACTGCACGATTTCGATTAATCGAAGTGAATTTCGATTAATTGATTTTGAAATTTCGATTAATCGACTGGCTCGTGCCAGTGAACTCAAAAACTTGAAATTTTAAACGGATACGATTTCGATTAATCGAAATGGCTTCGATTAATCGATTTTGACTTTCGACTAATCGATTTTGGAAATCGATTAATCGATTTCGCGTGGCTTAACCTAGTTTTGAATCTCGATTAATCGACTTTGGATTTCGATTAATCGAGTCGGAGCCTATATATATATAAAATTGGGGATTTTGCTCCCCATTCGAAATCATTTGAGTTTTTCATTTGGGCGCGTTTCTTCTTCTTCTCTTTCTCCAACCAGCCGAGCACTCTAGGGTTTGCATTTCCGTTGGTTTTCGGATCGGATTCAAGTGCCATCGCATCCAAAACCCACGGTAAACCCTAAATTTGTGTTTTTCCTTTCAATTTGAGTTAGAGAAACCCTAATTTTTGATATTTCATAAAAAAAAATGCCGCCCAAAACCCGATTGTCTTCGAAGAAGGCGACCTCTAAGCTCCCAGTTCGGCGTAAGAACGCCGCACCGCCACCACCTACCCCATCACCCGTGAGGACCCCGTCACCATCGACATTGGACACCACGTCCGGGTCGACAGCGATCTTCGCCGAAGTCTTCACGCTGAGTCCATTACGCCGCCACCACCCACCAATGTCCTTCAACCTAATGAGTGGGGGGAGGCTAAGACATTCGAGGTCGAGTACATCATCGACCCAACCCTATTTACAAATCCCGATGTGCCGGGCGAGACCCAATGGGCTCGTAACTGCCTTACCAATGCCGGTCTTGGCAATATCTTGAAGCCAATCTGGGGTTCCTACTACCCTAGATTAGTTCGATTGTTTTACCAAGGGCTTGTGGACGGCCCGACTGACGACGTGATCAAGACCACCATAGAGGGTCGAGAGTATATAATCACCCGTCGCCACATACACGAGGTACTCGAGTGTTACCTCGATTTCACCCCAGAGACCACCCTCTTTCCACCCTTCGAGGAAGAGGTTAAATTTGAGGAGATCATGACCCACATGACCAACGGGAAGAAGGGGTCGGGATCCTCCATCAAGAGGGTCGACCTTCCCCACTACATGTGGATGCTTGATTCCATAATCAAGTGTAACCTCTACCCGTTGCGGCACGATACCGAGCAGATAGATATGGTGCAGTAGGCACTGTATGCAGCCTTTTGTGGCCGTTGGTTCGACGCGACCATGCTCATCCTAGAAGGGATGAGGTATATTAAGGGCAAGTTAATGAAGGGCAACTTGAGGCCCAAGGAGAAAATGCCGTATGCTCCGTTGATCTCGAGCATGTTGGAGTGTTACTCCAACGCTCCCGAGTATGCGGTATCGCCCCACGAGGTGCGGGCAACGGACCGAGTGAAGAGGATTTCGAAGTCTTCATGGAGTCGTAGTTACAATTTATTGAAGCAGACCCTACCGGCTCTGGGTCACGCACCAGCAGCAGCAGTAGCACCACCACCACCACCACCCCCACCACCACATCAGGACCCACCTGTGGGTGGGGCACACCCGATCGAGCCATCAGTGGAGAGGGCTACCTCTCATACCACAGCCTCACCGACACCGCCAGCCCATTCCACGCCCGCTACATCCACATCATCCTACCGCCGGCGCGCAGCTCCATCCGGTCCTACCATCGAGGAGGTGTTGGCACGCATGGAGGCCAACAACGAGCGGATGAATCGAAGGATGGACTTCCTTATGTTCCATACCCTCCGCTACATCTACCCATTGAACTACCAGCGATACCTGGCTTAGGAGGAGGAATGGATTGTGGAACGGACCGCTTTCCACAGAGGTCTCGTCTTCCATTCGACCATCTACTACCGACTACGACACTTCCACTTCACCTGGGCCACCATGACCGAGACGACATCCACGAGCCCGTTACCTCGGCCACCCACCACTTCTTCGACGACCAGACCCAGCCAGCCCCGACTTACTCCACCATCGGACCAGCCTGACGAGGGGACTGCATGACCCTCGTGCTCTCAGCTTCTTTTTGTATGAGCGTTTCCTTCTCTGTATGAGTGTTTTGTATGCCAACCTATCTGGCAATTTGTAAAAAATTTCAAACACTAAATAGAAATCAAAATTTTTGGTATAAATTTTCTAGTATTGTCGCATTGTCTATTCTATAATTGCATTTCCTTGTAATTGCCTTGCTATGTCTGGAGTCAACTGGGCCACCTCACCTGAGAGTGTGGAGGGGGGGGGGGACCCAAACCTACGCACCTTTGGATTATTTTCGAGGACGAAAATTCTCAAGGTGGGGAGGATGTAATATCTCGAAAAATTACGTTAAATAGTGACCTTAGGATCCGTGCCGATTGGTCACATGTTTGACCAAATAGGAGTTCAATAGTTAGCATAGAGTGTGATGAACGGAGGAGATGTGATAAATTGATTGATTATATGGTGTGTGATGTAAATGTGAAGTGACATACACCTATCGCGGTGCATGTGCTCAACACACAAGTTAGAGGAGAGATAAAAGGGTTTAATAACCCTAAATTGCATGTTTGGGTTGTTGAGAGAGAAGTAAAGAAGAGAGACAGAAGAGTAAAGAAGGGTTGAGCAAGGAATTATTGTGGGTGATTGGAAGGGGGATTCAAGCATTAAAGAGGCCGATTCAACGCGAAGGATCCGTTCAAGCCAAAGCTGGAACCCTAGCCTTTCCAACCACTTGATTTAAATCAATTTGAGATTGATTAAAGGTAAAATTATTGTAGATTAAATGCATAGATTGAAGGGTTAGATTGTAGTTAGAAATGGGTGAAAATATAGGATAAAGACTTAGAAAAATGAAGGAAAGAGAAAGGGAAAAGATTGGGAAGAACAGCCCAAAAGGGGCTGAATCTGGCCATTTCGATTAATCAAAAATGAGATTCGATTAATCAATTTTGGCCAAGAAGTTGAAAAGTCAGAGGACCCCGATCTCGATTAATCGAATTGAGTTTCGATTAATCGACTTTGAATTTCGATTAATCGATTTGAGAATCGATTAATCGATTGGGAACCTACAGTGAACTCCAGTGGAGGAAAGAAAAGAACTTGGAGAAATCGACTAATCGAAATGAGAGTTCGATTAATCGATTTAGAATTTTGATTACTCGATTTAGGATCGATTAATCGATTTTGGGAACTCAATTACTCGAATTGAGAATCAACTGGAGAGAATGGAGAATTTTGATTAATCGAATGGGAATTCGATTAATCAAATGGGAATCTCGATTAATCGATATTGAATTTTGATTAATCGATTTTGGAAATCAATTAATCGAATCAGATTCGATTAATCAATTTTGGTGTTCGATTAATCGACTGTGCCAGTTTTTGTTGACTTTTGAGTTTGACTTTAAGATTCTTGGAGGGTCTTGAACCTTCTTTGTTACATCTTTAGTGATGTATTTCATGTGTTATGTGGTACCATATGTGGTGCGTGTGAGCTTGGGCACAAGGAGCCACGTGGGACCTTGATGCATGATCAAACAGAGACTTGAGGTAGGGAACACCTTGAACATGTACTTTATTTTGCAAGAGCATGTATGTAGTGATATAGAATTCAATTCAAAATGTTATATTGCTTAAGAGTTTGTGAAAAGTGTGTGTGTGTGACATCAATAAGAGTAATTATAATGAGTCATCCCTAGGGGATGAGGAAGTAAAGAGATAAGAGCATCAGGTGTGATGCAAGTGAATGGATACATCCCGGGGATGTATCCAAGATTGAATCATGTCTGATAGGGCCTAACTGATATAAGATAGTACACTTACACGGTGAATAACTATATGTAAAGCACCTGATATTTTTGTTATTTGAGGTTTGATAGGGTACCCCACCGACGTGGCGGGATATCCACGACTGACGCGGCAGGATATCCGTGACCGATACGGCGGCGAAACCGTAGGCCAGTGCGGAGGCTTATCCGTACACAGTAAGCACACCCCAGGGGTGTTGAGTTGAGACAAGTGAAACCCCGCCACCAATCCCCAGGGGAAAGGGGCTTGGGTACTAATTGTATTCCCAGGGAATACGTCTAAAACTGTCTATATAGATGACGATGATGGGTATCTCATCGGGGCTCGATGCTATATTGCTCGGGGATTACTTAAGTTGAAAGTTTAAGTTTTGTTTTAGGGCTTCTTGGCATCATTCATGAATTAGTAAAAGACGTGAGTAAACTACCAGTAAAATGTGATTATTTTCAACTGTTTTTCATTCAGTAACTGCATAGACACATCATGCATGGTATATCATGGAATATATGTGAGTGGTAATTTATATGTTCAACTGTGTTTTGTTCCCTATTGAGCTAAGATGTAGCTCACCCTTTAGACTTTACGTCGCAGGTCCACTACTAGCGGCTGCCGAGGCTTTAGGTGACGTTGACCCCGGTGAGTCGGACCTTGCACCTGGAGACGAGTTAGAGCCACCTCCTGATGACTTCTTCTAGAGGACTCCGTTGTGCAGCTTTGAGAGTTTTAAGGGATTTTTGTACGGCTTGGTATGTCAAGCCTTATTTTGATTAAACAATGTATATATATAGATTTGGGATAATTCTTTTAGGCGAACCATCTGTGATGATGAGCTATCATCGATGGTTCGGATCGGTTCTCCGTTCATGTAGAGGCATGAGGGTAGAACTGTATTTTGAGAAATACTTATATAGTAAATTTAATTCCGTAGCTTCATTTATTATTTCAATTCAACTCATTGCTTGATATACCAATGCTCCATGCATAGCTAAGGGGCACGGTCAAGATGATCGTGCTGATAGCATGGGTTTCGGGGTGCTGAAATCCGAGCTGTCACAAAACTGCTCGACAAAATGTTGCAGCAGTAGTTATAAATTGCAGCTTCACATGTACATTGCTGCTCCACTCTTCAGGTTTACAGATTACAGTTCTACTCGACAGCTGTTTGACTTGAGTGTGCTGAAGGTGATGTGTTCACTTGAGCTGCTGCACCACTGCATGCATAAAGTTCTTGAGTTGTTGGTGTTTCATTCGAGTTGCTACAGCTGAGAACTAACTTGCTGCACACATGGAGTGCTCAAGATCTTGAAGCTGAAGCTGTAATGTTCTCCACAACTGTCCTATATAATCTACTACGGCATCACTCCACTAAGCTTGGGTTTCACTTCTCTCTCCCTCAGCAGGACTTCTAGGATGCCACGACATGCTAAATGGCTCCTATGGTGTGAACCACCATGGTGCATTTTCTATAAATCCATCAGCTCAACAGTTTGGCTCAAAATTCTTTCTTCTTAGCCCATAAATGTTGGATTATTGTACTAAGCTATAATTTATTGTCATCTACAAAAACACACTTAAAAACTCATTATTAACCAGCTCAAAGGTCCATTAAAGGCCAGATTAGGATGTGAAAAGTGGTATATTTCAATGATCAACAATGTGTGGGAGTGGAAAGTCATCTTTCGGGCATGCCTGGTTAAGATTTCTGAAGTCGATGCATACCCGTTGTCGTCCTTCTTAGCGACTGGTATGATATTTGCAACCCATTTATGGTAGAGGATAACTCGGGTGAACTTCACTTTGTGTAACTTGTCGACTTCCTTTTTGACTTGTAGCACTGTTTGTGGGTGCATTCTTCTTAGTTTCTGCTTGATAGGCTTAGCATCGGGTTATAGGACTAGACGATGTTCTATTAAGCTAGGGTCTAAACCAGGTATATCTTCATAGGACCAGGCGAAGGAGCTGAGGTGACCTTGAAGGACTTGGATAATCTATTGTCGTTCCTTGGGGCTAAATGTTGCACTGATTAGTAGCTTCTTAGACTTCTCTTCGGTTCCAAAGTTGATTTCTTCTGTGGGTTCCACAGCTGCTTGGGTTTGCTCGTCGAAGCATTTGATGACCCGTTGGAAGTCCCGTGTCTCCTCAGTAGCTTGTCCTTCTCCTTCATCATCGGTGAGTTCATAGACTGTAAAATTGCTACACTAGGGGGTTAGTTTTGTGAGAGGTTACCCTTCATCGATGTAATTGATAACCACGGCGTCCTTAGTAAGGTGCAGATTGAGGTTATTCACCCTCTTCTCAAGGTCGTACAGTATCTCATCGGGTATGATTACTAGCTTGCTTTTGTGTCGAGACGCCCTGCGCTCTCGTGAGGGGGAAGTAGTATGGTTGCATTGAGCAAGATCAAGGTGCGGCATCGTGGTGTCAAAAGTAGTGACACAACTTGACACAGGTATATTAGTTATTTCCTTATCAATTTTGTCGGTGTAGCCATCACTTATAGCCTTAAGAGAGAGGTCTCTTTGTTGGTCGATAAATGAGTCTGGAATGAAGGGCTCCCTCTCTTTTATAAAATTTTCTAATTTTTTTGGGTTTTTAATTTTCAAATTTTTAGGTATTTTGGGGTTTTCTATTATTTTTGACGATAAGTAGGATACAGGGTAGAATTCCTAAAGAGGAGTTGACAGGGGTGTTTCATTTAGTTGAGGAAGCGTGATGGCTGCTGGAGCCATTTGTGCGAACCTTTGGGTTACTTGGATCTGCAATGAATTTGGTGTTTTTTTGTAGCCCTCGTATGACACGATTATTCTAGTGAGTGTTGAAAGCAATGGTCTGGTTGATGGTTCAACCTCTTCTATTACATGAATCGTTTCATCCTCCGCGTCACCCAGACGACCTTCCGACTTATCTTCTTCTAGTGTGGGTGGTCTTGTCCGGATATTTCCCGATGGTGTCAAAGGTTGTTCCTTTCGTAGTTTGTAATTTTCTAACATGAAAGCACATGCTTTGCAGAGAGGTTGGTATGGAAATAAGGGACATAGGCCTCCCCATGGGCATTCGAGGTTCAAAGGGATGGACCTGAGTTCCTCGGGAGGTTGTAAGTATGAATCTTCTTTCTATGACCAGGGACTCATTATGAAAGTACACTTCTTACACGACAGATAAATTTGGTAGAATTCAAAAACATACAGCCAGACACATTTCTCATCAGGCTTGATTCTAGGGTTGGGGATTGTTGGTTCAGGGTTGATCTCGTTGTCGATCTCTTCCAATGTCTTTTGTAATGCAGGGTCAGGAACAGGCGATCGATAGCTTTCATTGTGAAGTGGTTGCCTCGCCTAGTCTACTTGCTAGGATAGGGGGGTCGATCTTTTAATTGGGATGGTATGGAGGTCGGTTTTGTCTCCTGGTTCTAAATGCTTCAGTATGATAACACATGCTCTGCAGCGTGGCTGATATGGTTGAGTGAGCAGGGAGATCCCCTGTGGGTAACTGCCCATCGTTTGTGTTGCTGTCGGAGTTAGAGTCTTCGTGTTGGAACTCATTTTCATCTTGAATAATCTCTGGAGAACTTCACCTAACTATTCTTGAGAGCGGGGATATCTAGTCAATAGTCCTCATTGTCGCTCGGTGGTGGGTGCCATTCTTCTTCCAAGGATCTCTAAAAGATCTGAAGTGGTGGGAATCCAAATGATTGAGGGCCATCGAGTGCGAGTTCTTCTACTTCTATTGATGCGATGTGGAAGTCTTCTTCGTCGGTTGACTCCCAATCTTCTATGAGTGGCTCGAGCTCTTGACGCCTTTTCTTGTCTTGGCAGGAGGTTCTTTAGTTCCAAATAATGGGCCGACTCCTTTGAGTGGTTTATCTATATCTTCATTCTGGCTTAGATCTATTAGGTCAGCAAAGGCTTCTGCCATCTATTTGATTTCTATTATTTTGTACAATGTCCATTTGGGTGAAGTTGCGAAGGCGTTAGTCTCCTTGTCAAATAGGTGGTACCCTACACCGGTGAGTTTGCATACCTTCTTTAGGACCATGGTGCCTATCAGCCTTGTTTATTCTTGTCGAGTCCTATATGCGGGGCGTATCCTAGCTGATACATGAGATCCCATCCTTTTGCTGTAGTTGGGATCACATCGTACTTTCACGCGAGGTCGGAGTTAGCCTCTCTCTTTGTTAACTTTCACTAATACGCTAGTGGAGACCAGGGATGGATGACTTATGCTATGGAGGTGTTGTCAAGAGTCTCCATCTTCTTGATGCAGTCAGTAGATGGGACCGAGTCATGAGCTGTTCGAATGCTAGCGGTGTAATCAGTATCCACATTCTCGAAGGGTGCATCAACGTATGTTCGGATGATGGTATCCTCATGAGGAAACTTGAAGTACTTAGGGTAGGTTGATGCTATGACTTATCATGGATTCAAGCAATTTCCTTCCTAGGTTCAGATTATAAGTGCTGGAGGAATCCGAAACGTTGAACGTGACATCTTTGATGACTGGCCCGAGACGAACTTGGAGTTTGATAGTTCCCTTGATGAATCATCGCGTGACATCATAGGCTATAAGGATAACGACAAGGATCGTATATCCTGTTCCGTATACTCAAGGGTCTTGAGCGTCGTCGGTGGACAGATGTTAAGTCCTGCTCCTGTATCGACTAACACATGAGGAATTAAAAATCCCCTAATTATTACAGTTAAGTATATAGGAGCAGAACTTCCTCATAGTGATTCTTTTGGCATGTTAGCATCTGTGAAAGTAAGTACTGGAGGTTGTGCCATGACCGAGGTAATCTCATATAGCTCGTCTAGGGTAGTGTAACATCCCGACTTTGCATAGCCTTGATCCGTACACTTCGGTACATGTGCCGATGGGTCATGAGCCGAGGATGCCTCTTTACAATGATGTAATGTCTATAGATCAAATTCAATGAACTTGATCGATGATAACTAGACCCGGTGTAAGAGCTTGATGCTCATGTACACTGGACTGTGGTGTAGCTGTTTCACACCCAGTCAAGAGAGAAAGTAGTATAAATAGAAACCTAGGGCATTTATTTCTATTTACTGCTAAAGGGAAGAGAGTTAAGAAGAGAGAGAGACAAACCTAGGGTTATTCAATGCTCTGAGTGAGTGCGAGATCGATCCATTGTCAAGGGAAGACTAATCGAGCAAGGATCCACCAAGTGCAAAGAACTCCATGGAACCCTAGCTGTTCTTGAGCTAGAGGAGGAGATCTCGCTCAAACCTAGGTAAGGAACTTCAATACCTGTTATAGATGGCTTTCAACAAGCTAAAAGTAGTAGAATCTGGGTTGAAATGATGAGAAGAAGTTGAGTTTTCGAAGTGGGTTGAACCCAGAGTGAGAAACCCTCATTCTGAAGAAAACAGACAATTTCATGGTCGAAAATCATTTCGACCGATCGAAATAGCCACAAAAAGGGGCTTTTCGGACTTAAGTGAAATTCGACCGGTCGAATTTAGTTTCGACCGATCGAACTCTATATAAACAGAAAGGTGATTTTTGGACTTTGAGAAATTCGACCGGTCGAATTTTAATTCGACCGATCGAATTTAAAATGCAAAATTGCCTTGTAGAATTCGACCGGTCGAAATTTATTTCGACCAGTCGAATTCATTTTTTCGGCCGTTCGAAAACGCAGCCTTAGCTGTTCGAATTCGGATTCGACCGATCGAAATCCCCTGTTTTTCTGGTTTGATTCTGTTTTGACTGTGGAAACCTATGGGGACTTTCCACAGTGGGTTGTACATCATTCTAATGAATGAGTGTGCCTTGTTTAGGTGAGGTTACGTGTGTGGAACGAACCAACCTTCGTGAAGGATGAGCATGCAAGGAATTACTTTGTGAGGTAGGGAAAACCATCTATCATGTGCATTGTTTTGACGATATGTATGCTGTGTCATGATATGTCTCTTGTTCGATATGACTTCCGTATTTGCTTCGACATATGATTTTCGGATATGCTTTGACCGTGCTTTCGTTATGTTTTGATATATGAATTCCGCATAAGTCTTGACATATGTTTCCGTATATGCTTCGAGTATGTGACCTCCGTTATGATATGTTCGATATGACGTCATGTGCAAGATATGAGATTTCGAGAGCGTGATATGAGCATGTGTGAGTTTTGGTTTCAAAGTAGTTTTCATCTAATGTATAGTTATCACAAACACACGATAAGCTATATGTACTTACGATTTGAGGTTATATAACCGAAGTGATGACGCGGCAGGATATCCGTGACCGGTACGGCGGCCAATCCGTACACCCTTTGTGTGATACGCTCGTATGTATGTGTGATACGTTCGTATGCTTTGTGTGGTATGTGATCCCTACCGTTTAACGGTGCCGTCCGCAAGTGTCCAACTCTATGGGACCTTGAATATGTGAATATGACTCATGTGAGTGACGATGGTGGGTATTCCATCGGGGCTTGAGGCTATAGTTCCTCATTCTATTACTTTAAGTAAAGCACTTTAAGTTTTTCTTTTCATCAGATGATATGTGTGCATGAACATGAATCCATATGTATGTGTGTGTAAAACTATGAGATCACTTTGGATATGTTTCGTTTTGTTTCGTTTCGTTTTGTCATGCCATGATATACGTATTTGATGTTCGATAAGCATGCTATAAGTTTTACCCTGCTGAGCTTGGATGAAGCTCATTCCTTCACTAATATTTCAGGTTCAGGAGAAGAAGTTGGGGCTGAGTTACCCGGGGGCGAGGATCGACTTTGACCCAAGCGAGGATCTAGAGGAGCGAACCGGAGAATTGCTTCGTTTGTGCCCAACCGGAGTAGGTCCGGCCTTAGACCTTAGATCCATGTTTTGAGAGCTTTTTAAGTTGTAAAAGTATACTCTGTAATTACATTTTTTTTTTTGGATATTCTTTTGGAGGAACCATGTTTCGGTAAGGATGGGTCCTTACCGGTGGTTCCAAACGGTTCTTTTCCATCTCTAGGGGATTAGAACCGTCTTTTGGGTTATAAATGATAGAAATATGTCTTTTGATGTAAGTTTCGTCAGTATGGTTCCGCTTAGTATTCCGCTGTGCAACTTTGTGAGACGCAATGTGATACAATTACGGGCTCGGCCTTAGCGCCAGTCCACCGATGGCACGGGTTTCGGGGCGCCGAAATTTGGGCTGTCACAGGTAGTGTCTTCATTTACATGAAATTATGCTAAGGCCTTCATTAGTAAACGATAGTGCTCATGAGATTTCTTGATCAACTCGAGAATTGAAATCTGAGCCGAGACTTTTTGAAGGTGTCATAGAAGGTCGCATTCTTTATCGGATTCAAGAGTCGGTTATTTTCTAGGCCTGTGTGCTTTGTTGGCAGCTGGTTGAAATGGCTGAGGTGTTGGAGGTGCCGGTGGTGGAATCACGTGAGGCAAGGGTGGTAGGCTCGTCTCCCTATCTCTCGTTATCCTCTCTGGTGGCTGAGTGCCCATGTTCTCTTTCTCCCAGGGGAATGGCGGTGGTGGATAGTTAGTTTTTGATTTGAGGATTGGATACGTTGATCGCTAATCCTTAAACCTCATCATGACTTGTCGTGATGAATTTTCTGAAACATTTATCACAAACAGGGTGAAATTAGAGAAGGGATTCGTATCGTAGTCACGCCATTCCACAGAGGGAGGTATTGTGTGTAGTCTTCCTCTTCTAGAAATGTAGAGATTTATGCCTCATTCGTGCTTAGTTCCTCATCTTACTGGCATGTTTCAGTACTTGAACCATGTTCGGCTGTCATCTCAGATCCTTGATCTGGAGTGTCATTGTCCTGTGGTAGATCTTGAGAAGTGATTCCTTTAGGTCCAAAGTTGTATATGGGAAGTGGTGTCCGAGCGGGTTCCAGGTTTGGGGGAGTCAAGGGTTCTGGTGTTTTCTATGGAGGTTAGGTCTCCTAGTTCTAAACGCTTGGATTCGTATCCGGGTGAAGTTAGGGTATGGCAGAGGATTTGGTGGTGCGATTTGGGTTATCAAGGTTGATGGATGGGGTCGAGTGGTCGAGGGTCTCTGAAGTTTGACTGGGTTGGCTTAAGTGCTTGGGGGATTAATGTGAGTAATCAAGGTCAAGGGATGAATGGGAAGTCGACTAGGGAGATCCACGACCGTGATGTGGGATATCGGCCCCTGATTGTGGTTAGGCATGGGATTATTAATTATCCCCAAGTTCTGTGCCTCGAGTTTGTGGCCTCGGATCTAATGAAGGCCAAGAAATTTCAACGCGGCTTAAGGCCGGATATTAGGGGAAAAGTCGCTGCTTTTGAGTTGAAAACCTATGAAGCAGTAATGAGCAAGGCTCTTGTGGTGGAAGAAGACGTGGAAGAAATGTATAAGAGAAGGGACCAACAGCATAAAGAAAGAGCAAGTCAAATGCAGTCATATGCCCATGAGCAGACAATCGAGATACCAAAATTCTTGATGTCAGCATCCACTCTGCCTGCTCAGCCTATCCACTCGCGACCACCCATGTCTACGCCCACGAGGTCTTTTCATCCTCCGAACCCTACACACCGCTTCACGCCACTTCAATTGAGTCGTGCTCAAGATGCAGGAAGCAAATTTAAGACGGAAGAGTGCAGGTGGGTCAAGAGTGCATGTTTCAAGTGTGGCTGGCAAGGACATTTGATAAAGGATTACCCCGCGGCAAAAAAAGGACAGGCGACATTGATAAGCTCTCGTGAGCCCTCTCGACCTACAATTTAAGATCAAGTTTCAAATGCTCAAACCCTACACTAGACGGTGTTGGTTGTTATAGTTAGATGGTTATTTTATCATTTGTGCATGGGTATTGTACCCTTGCTTTCGTTATTTTGTGGATGGTTGGATCTGTTTTATTAATGATTATACCTTTTGGATATTATTGATGTATTTTGCTGATAGTTGGACATACTATTGTGACTAGGTTGTCTTCACGATTGATTGTGTTTGTAGTGGTGAAAGGCATATGATAAATAAGTGCAGAATTTATTATCGTTTTAGTTGTAGCTCAAATAGTAATGAATGGCAGGGTAAAGCTTTACTTAGCCTCCATATTTATGGGATGATTATTTTATGGAATGGTTTAATTTTCTATATGGACAATTGTGATTGTGGTTAATATCTAAAATGGTTATAGGTTATGGATGAAGGTTTTAATTATCATTTTGATGATTCTGATTATCTAAGATGCATTAATAGCCTGCCAAGCTTATCAAACAAAGGGATAGCATAGTCGTGGCTAAATGTTCAGTTTAGTTGTGGATATCTTGTTAGTCATTCATGAAAATTACATGGATTGATGTGAAATATTTAGTTTGACCATTGTGGTGTACCCTCAGTATTCATATCATACCACCAACAGTAGCCATACACTTTAGGTTGGTAATGTGTATTTGCAGCCAAATGAGTCATGAATTTCGAGGACGAAATTCCTTTAAGGGGAGGAGAATGTAACAACCCTGATTCTATCAAAAATAAGTCCGATAATTTTTTAGGATGAAAATTTTATAAGGAGGGAAGAATGTAACATCCTGAAAATTTTGAATTTAAATACTGTACCTCGGGATGCATGCCCGACTTTGAATAGTGTGCCTTGGGGTGAGTGCCCGACTGGTCACATATCTGACTTCGTGAAATTAATTAATTAAGTTACTTTGGGTTAGGTCTTAAGTGGAAAAGATTGACAAAAAGGTGTGTTAGTCATTAGATGATCTTAATATACACCAAGCTTTGGTGTATTGGCTCAACACTTAATCCGATGGATAAATGGTTTGGGTGAGCAAAACGTGAAAGTCGCATGAACTCTATCTCATATTCTCTCACTGTCATCTTCCCTTGCACAAGTTGAAGGAATTGAACCTCCATTTGATTGTGCACTACTTCAGGGAAGTACTACTTGTTAAACTCTTCAACAAATTCATCCCATGTCCAAGGCAAATCTGAGGTCTCCTGAGCCCTAGTCCGTGAAATGGACTTCCACCAAGGCCCAGCCTCCCCATCTAACATGTAGGCTGCCCAATGGACGCTCTCGTCTTCCGTGCATGTCAGCACGTTAAACACTTTCTCCATCTCACTCAGCCAATTCTCAGCTGCCATGCTATCTGCTTGCCCTGAAAAGCTAGGAGGTCTCATCCTCCTAAACTCAGTAAACGCTGAAGCCACTGGCAGTGTAGGTCCTACTAGAGGCGTAGGTGACTGTTGTTACTCGCGGGCAGTATGAGCTGCCAAGGATGCTGCCTACTATGCCATGGCAGTCTCCATGGTGTGCATCATCCTCTGATGCTCTTCTCTCTCCTCATTTCTTTCTCTGGTCCTCTCTTGTTCTCTTTGATCTCGATCCTAACGATCTTGATCCTGATTCTCTGCTTGTCTACTACCGCTACCCTCTGGGGCCCCTCTATTCTCCATAGGCACTCTGTTTGTAGGAGAGATGTACCCATCTCCACTACGCAAACTCCTACCTTGGCCGCCCCTGGGTCGGCCCCTTCCCCTAGAAGACATTGACGACTGCATTTGAAACTAAAGTTCCGTTAGCAGAAGTCCCGATGCTTTGACAATAGGAATGATTATCAGAATTTCTAAGAGAAACGGCTCTGATACCAACTATGACAGCCCGATTTTCCCGTTTCCACAAAAACCAACAATTTTTTTTTTCTTTTTTTTTTTAAAAAAATGAAATCCAACAGGAAAATCGGACCATCAAATCGTAGATCACAACTTGATACAGAAATACTTGGTACAAAATATAGCATAAATAAAATCTCTAATTCTAATATTAAATATTATAATAACTAACAATGACCACCGATGATGTACCAACATCACAAAACAGTGGTGTACAACTAGTATATAATAACACATTGTACCAAGCCACACTCACCAAACTCCACAAGGCACTCGATCTACGATCCCAAAAATCTCAGCACTCCTCAAGTCCTCAATCTACAAGTCTAGTGTCCTGATAGCGTTATACCTGTGATGTATAGTCGGGGTGAGCTACATCTAAGCTCAGTAGAGAAAATCGATACCAATGTACATCTCATCAGTCATACATAGATTCAAAGACGAAGATCAAAAAAATTTTATATTAAAAACTGTTGACATTTTCAAACTCACAATAGAAACTGAATTTCAAAAGCAAACTTCTTATCAAAAGCGAAATTGATTTCAAAGGTATTTTCTTATCAAAACTGAAGCTGATTTCAAGGCAAACTAATTTCAAAGGCAAACTAATTTCAAAAGCAAATTGAATTCAAAGGCAAGCTGATTTCAAAAACAAACTTATTTCAAAGACATTTTCTTATCAAAACTGAAACTGTTTTCAATTTGCTTACATGTCTTATCTTGATTTACTGAGTTCGCTTACATTCACTTACGTGTCTTACACATTCTTACATAGCTTCACTTACATGTCTTACACATTCTTAAATCACTTATAAAGTCGATTCACGGATATCCTGCCGTGCCGGTTCAAATCACAGATATTCCGCCGTGCCGGCCGTACTTATTCTTACATAGCTTGTTCAGAGTTTCGAATTCAATGTTTGGATTCCAAAGCATGATACAAATAACGAATTACAAATAAACTGTCATACCAGTTCAAATTACGGATATCCCACCGTACCGGTTCAAATTACGGATATCCCACTGTACCGATTTAAATTATGAATATCCCACCATACCGGTCTAAATTACGGATAACCCGCCATACCGGTCAAATTACGGTTCTTATGTTCATATTATATGTCTTACAGATTTGATTTACGAAGTTTAATTTGCTTAAATGACTTTTACATTTGATTTGCAGAGTTCAATTCATTCACGTGACTTACTGATTTGATTTACCTACTTATAATCCGCCCTAGCGGTCCACAATCCCACGAACAATCCGCCCTAGCAGTCCACAAATGCACATAATCCACCCATAGTGGTCCACAATATACTTATAATCCGCCCATAGCGGTCCACTTCAATTTACTTGTAATCCGCCCATAGCGGTCCAAATGACAAGATTTATTATTCGGTTCAAATTTAACTTCTGAGTTCGATTTGCTTACATGACTTTCAGATTCAATGTTCGGATTCGAAGTCTAATACTATATTCATATTCGAAGTCGTATTCCCCATTTATATCCACAAAGGTTTACATTAATTTCAATTACAAAGGTTAGATTCAAATACAAAGGTCGAATTTGAAATTCAAATACCAAGGTTCATGGCTTTCAATTATTTCAAAGATTTCTAAAGCAAACATTGTTTCAAAATATTCCAAGTTCTAAACATAGTTTGAGCCAAATCAAAAATATCATAAGAGCCTATGGAATCAAATAAAAATACAAGTGTATATCGAATTTTCCCCACCTTAACCTCGAAGTTGCGCGAAGCCAAGCTAAGCCTTATCGATAGATTCCCGCCCTCAATCTACATCACAAATATATGATGGTGTATTAAGGATCAATTTTAATCACTAATCACTTAGACTATTTAAGTGTTTTCTCAAAATCGAGTCGGAACGGGCAAATTCGCGCCAACATAGAAATTGATGTAACATTCCCCCTAAATTTTGACCTTTAAAAATTTAGACTCATAAGTTGGTCAAAACACAAACATTTTAGATCTCTCTGTTATCTTTCCAACGCCTCAATAATTGTATCAATCGGAGGTCTTACCAGAAGGTTATGATCAAAATACCAAAGCAGTACTGGCGAGCACAGTCAAAATCGATTAATCGATCCCTATATCGATTAATCGAAATTCCAAAATCGATCAATCGATTTTAAAATCGATTAATAAATTTTCCCAAACTGTACCTTTTTTAAGCCACTGGAAATACCCATTCAATTAATCGATTTCAAATCGATCAATCGAAAATCAAAAATCGATCAATCGAATTAAATTCGATTAATCGGTTTTGTTTCTCGAAAAATCAGCATTTGACCCAGATTATTACTAACTTTTGACCTTTAAAATGATTGATTCACAAGTTGGTCAATTCACAAAAGTTTTAGGGCTTGCTATTTTCCTTCCAACACAATAAGAATCATGTCAATCAGATTTCGGCACAAAACATTATGGCCAAAATACTACGGTAGTGTCAGCAAGCTCAAGCAAAATCGATTAATCGATTTTCAAAATCGATCAATCGATTAATCAAAATTTTCTTCAATTAATCGGTTTCATGAATTTCCTCTTGAATTTCTCTCGTGTCAAAAATTGATTAATCAATTTTTTAAATCGATCAATCGATTTTCGCAGTTTTTGAGCAGTTCTCGGGTTTGAACCTGGAAACCCATTTTTTCATAAAAATCATATCTATCATCCTTCTTTTTCATTGATTTTCACACAATCAAACCTAAAGATCATACACAACACATAACCAAAATTTTTTATCTCGATTTGATCGACTCCTCGATCCACGAGCTCGCACAACGATTTAGGGTTTCAAAGTTGAAATATTGGGGATTCTCTTTCTCACACGATCTCACCAAGCCTTTTTCACGTAATCCCAAGGCTTGGCGCACACGGATCCGGCACCTCTTCTCCTTCTTCTTCTTCCTTTCACAAGAAAACCCAAAACCCCTTTCTCTTGCAAACCGGGTAACCAAAGGAAACCCCTTGCCTTCTCTTATTATAAGCCAAAGGGCTTGCTTCCCTTACAAAGCATATACATGAATCCTTGGGTATTAGTTCTTATCTAAAAAACTAGCTTTCGCGTGAAACGAACACACCTAGTTAGGGTGTTATCTACCATAAAATACACTTTTGATTCAGTGTGGGGCCAACACACCCAAACCATTTATCCATCGGATTCAGTGTTGAGCCAATACACCAAAGCTTGGTGTATATTAAGATCATCTAATGACTAACACACCCTTTTGTCAATCTTTTCCACTTAAGACCTAACCCAAAGTAACTTAATTAATTAATTTCACAAAGTTAGATACGTGACCAGTCGAGCATGCACCCCAAGGCACACTATTCAAAGTCGGGCATGCATCCTGAGGTACACTATTTAAATTCAAAATTTTCAGGATGTTACACTAAAACATGCATTGTATATATACTAATGGTTAATTGATCAGTCACATAATATACCCTTAACTTAGTAATGATAGGACTTAGTTTGTTACTAATAAGTTACTGATGTGTAGATATTAAAGAAAAACAGCAAAAGATAACCAAACTAATAATATTCGTTAAAATGAACTCATAAAGCAATAATAAAAAATGATTAAAACAAAAGACGAATTATCGCCTACTGAAAAGATGAAAAATCGTGCTTTACGATTTTACGGAACAAAATACTGAGAAGGATAGAAATCGTAATTTACGATTTTGCAAGAAAAGCCTCTCAAGAGTACGGTACAATACAAGAGAAGCGATGAATCGTAATAAAGAATCGTTCTATAGGAAGTTGTGTTGAGAGAAAAGAAAAGACGAATAATCGTAAATGCAGAATCGTCCAAAGAAGATAAATGCTAGAAAATCGTGATTTACGATTTTCCAGATAAGACACCTTCCGAAGTTGCTAATCAAGTGAGAAAGAACACCGCCATACATAAAATTAGAAGATCTCTTAAAAGAAGAAGTCTAGTGAACCACGGATCTGAGAGATTGATGAAGAAGAATCTTAACGGACTCTGCTGCTGAAATAAAGAAAGAAATTCAGAAGTACATCAAAAGAATAAAAGCAAGAAAAGATAAAGATTAGAAGTAGAGTTATATTAGAATAGTTTTACTTTAGTAATTTATTTTATTATAATTAGAATTTTGTAAACCAACCCTTATAATTTATAAATAAGAGGCTCGGCACATAGGAATAACCAGCGAAGGAATTCTCAGCATCAATCGACAACTGCGGTTGGATTTTCTTCAGATTAAACTTAGAATATATTTTTTTATTTCTTTATAGATTAGATATCCAAGGTTTCTCAAGAGTAATTGACGACTGTAATTGGGAGCTAAAGATTAAAATAGATGTCTATAGTTTCTCAGAAGCAATTGACGACTACGGTTGAGGGGTGAAAGATATAATTTTATTGCTTTCTGGTTTAGATTTATTTTATTACAATTTTCTGCTTTATAAACATCTTCAAATTTTAATTTGAATTGACGACTCAGGTTGAAGTTTGCATATTAGTATAACGGGTTTTACTTTTCCATCTTCAATTTTCTAGAATTTGATTGACGCCCAAATTTTAGGATATAGTTGATTAGATTAAATCTGTATTGATAGAATTTTAGTATTGATTGGCGACCAATGCTAGGAAACTTGATATATAGTGTAACGGTACTGTTTAATTTCATAAATATCAAATAGCTGAAGATTGTGATTGACGACCATAATCTGAAGAAGAAAGATTTAGGATTTATTTTCATCAATTTAGATTAAGAAACAATTCATTATTCATATTTCTCCAACAATTTACGAACTTAAAAGATAAGTATAAGTTTTCAGAAAATTAAGTTAATATAGGAAAACTTGTCTTCGTGGGAATGATATTATACTAGCTCTACAATTTCCATTATGCGCTTGCAATAGGTTTAAACTTAATTAGATACACATATAGTAGCGATCAAGTTTTTGGTGCAGTTGTTGGGGACAATGTTTTATATATATATATATATATATATATATATATATATATATATATATATATATATATATATATATATATTAATTTAAGAAAAAAATTATTTATCTTTTTCTTTTTATATATCTTTATATTTTCTTTTTCTTTTATCATTTCTTAAGCTTTTGCAGGTTTATTCGGAGCAACAAATCAAGATTTTGACACTTCTTCTGACAATTGAATCTAGAGGCTAAAAATTGTCTTCTCTCCCTATTTTCTAAAATAAAAATAAAATAAAATAAAAATATTAAAAAAAAAAAATTGGTAGAAAATCGTGATCTTTTCCTAATTGGGGCAGTTTTGGATGCGTGCCGGTATTTTGGCCATAACTTTGGCTATGAGTGTCGGAATCGCACAAATGACCCCAATTCGAAAAGCTCTTTGTGACACGCACGTCGTGACTACCTTTGGTAAAAAAAAAATTGAGCCCAAAATCCATTGATTACCCTTCCAAATCCCCCTTTTGAGTTATTTCTTTCCTTTTTTGGTAATATTTCCTTTAGTGTTTAAGAGGTGATTCTGAACTCGATTTGGGCCAGATTTTTTTTTTTAAATACTTATTTTATTATGCATTTTTATTTTGGCATGTTTATTGGAATTTACTATTTTTGGCAAATTTTCAATAATAAAGATTTTAAGCTAATATATATATATATATATATATAATTATTATTATATTCTTTTTGGTTTATGCACCACACTCGTTCCAAATCTATTAATAATGTTTAATTGCCTTGTTGCCTCACTATACCTAAAGATGATAGATTGGGAATGGGCGTATGCATTTCAGCGGATTGACTACAGTAACACGTATAACCCGCAGTGGGAAAGTCATCATTGTTTTAATTATGGCGCCACTAGTGGCCAACAATAAGGATCATCTGTTGTTCATCCAAGATATCCTCCGGACCAAAAACTCCAGCAGACCTACCTGCCACCTATTAGGCCATATCAGCCATATGAGCAGTAGCAATTTAGTCCTCAGAGCAGCGGATTTGATGATACAATTGTAAAAATCCTTAGAGATGAACAGTGGCATCAGCGTTCCAAGGATTTATTCCAGCTCGCTCAAATCTCTCAAGTTTTACATTCGCACACACAATCCATTACGAAAGCTGAAAGCCCAAATTGGTCAGCTAGCTATGTAATTGGTGGAACGAGAGAGCAACAAGTTACAGTTACGACCAGTGAGTAACCCGGAAAGACAAGTTTTTGTGGGAGATATATTCATTCCCATAGAACAACTTCAAGTTGTTCAGCCTTTAAGAAGTGGTAAGACTATTGACAATAAGGTAGAGATGCCTACGTTAATAGTCGTCCTCAAGACCAAGGATAGTGGGCCTGAAATTAAAGAGGATATTTTTCTACTAGAAAAACTAAAAATAATAAATATTGAAAATATACCCCAAAAAGATAATAAAGATAGTGTGCCAAATATTGTGACCGAAGTACCATATATACCGAGGTTACCCTTTTCTAATACATTCGGCGCACCGTCACCGCTTTATAAAAATCCAAAAAAATTAGAGGAGAGCACATATTTGTTTCATGTGTCCCCTCTTAATTCTCAAACAAGGACATGGAAACTTGAAATTTCTCTTTCCAGACGAAGAAGGGCCAATGATCATTATATCACTGACAGACTCTGAATATGTCTAATATACTCGTGGGCACCGTCGAGCTATCGACTCATCCATAGCAAAATCCTATAAAATATATAAACTTACTCTTTTATTTTGCTTTAGTTAGAAAACTTTTTCCCAGTATGCTACGATTTAAATCATGGTAAAACACGATCGATTGTAAGATACTTCCTATTATACAATATTATATTATCGAGTGATCGTATGGATTTACTACATTCTAAACCTCACGAGTACGAAAATTTATATATATATATATATATATATATATTTTTTTTTTTTTTTTTGTAGTGTCCCCTATTTTTGCACAATGAGGACATTGTCCAATTCAAGTTCGGGGGATACACAACTTCTGTGTATAGTAATTAGTTAATTAGTATAATCAGTTTCACTTAGTTTACTTTTGCATCATTTTTTTCTAATTGATCATTATATAAGAATTATGATAGAAAAAAAAAAATTGAATATCTTGAAAACTTACGATCCATTATAATAGGAGTTCAATAATCATAATAAGGAACGGTAAAATTCATGCTTAGCTCGTTGAACACTGTATTAGAAAGAATGTTTGAAACAATAGATTAATTTAAACTGAAAATTTTAAATTATAGATTCAAAATTATAAAATTAGTAAGATTTTGAGCCATATTTCCTCTTTTATTCGGAGAGAGACTATTTCTATTCAATCATAAAATTTCTTTGAACTTCTTTACTACTGAGAAATTTGATTTAGCTGAAATTTAGAATCAAAATATTCTATATATATGATAAACTGATTTTTTGTCTAGAACTATCTGTTAGAAATATCAAAGCAATAAGGCATCTATGCTAGTAAATCGTAAAGATGATTAAAGGTCATATTTTTTTAACTCAGAGCTAAAAAGCCAAAATCTCAAAAAAAATTATCCTTTAAACCCATATTAGAAGCCTAAACCGAATTTCTTTGTGCCAAAAATCTAATAAACCCTTAATCATAAGTACTACCCAAAGCTTTCAACCTTTAACCCTTATATTTTCTGAGATTTTAGAATGTAAAAGAAGGGAAGAAGAGGAGGTGGAAGGAGTAAAAAGCAAAAATATAGATAAGGAGAATGTTAAAAAAAGGGTACGGTTGAAGAAATCAAAAGGAGAATATGGGAAAGGAGAGAAAAATCGTAAAAGGACGATTTTAAAAAAGAAGATTACGATTCTTAAGCAAAGAGCTTTAGAAAAGAGAAGAAAAATAGTAAAATACAATTTTACAAATAAATTAAAGAAACGGGATTTATAAAAAGAAATAGGAAAAAGTTATTCAATCATGATACTTACTAAAGTAGGAAAAAAAAAAGTTGAAAAGATAAAAGAAAGAAAAACTAAATTCTCAAAAAAACTTTGAATCATTTTCTACCTTTCTTTGACACCTTCTGAAACTCAAAGTCTCATTACAAGCCGAAGAAAAGACCTTTTTGATTTGCGATTTGTAAAAGCATAAGCCTAGTAGAGATATGAAAAACTGATATTATGAATTGTACAGGGAATTTATATGGATAGAATAAATTATCTTTTCTATGAGATTGATAATTTTTTACTTAATTTTTCTGAAATAATATACTGTGAGAACTCAAAAGTTTTGATATTTTTCTGAGAGTATGTCAATAGTGAGCTTTTGAATGAAAATATTTTCTAAAAATTGCAGTTTAAAAAAATTTATGAAAAATAAATTATTCACCAATGCATACACTCCTGCTTACTATGAATTGAAATTGTTAGAGTTTTCATCAAAGATAATTGTTATAATGGAAAGTAAGGATAAAAGATTGGTAATTTTAAAAAATCATAATAACTGTGATGAATAACGTGGCTAACTTAGTTAATTTCGTTAGTGTACAAAATTAGTTTAGATTTTTAACCTTTTGTTTTCTTGAAAATTTTGAAAAATCTAAAAAGAATTGAAGTTTATAGGTAACTTCACTTAAAATCTCTAGGAGACTACAACTCCCACTACGTGATAAAGCCAAAAAAATCACTGCCTTAAATAGTGATTTTTTCAAAAAATCACTGCCTTAAATAGTGGGTTTTTTATGCAAATTTTGTTTTAAAAAAATACTATTTTTTTTTTTTAAATTACGTCGACGATTTTTTATGTAATTTTTTTTTAAATAATATTTTTTTAATGCTCTTTTTTAACAAACTTTTTTATGCTTGTTTTAATGCTTTTTTTAATATAATTTTTTTAATGCTTTATTTTTATATAATTTTTAATATTTTTTTTTAATGCTTTAAAAAAATTTATATAAAGAAAAAAAATTATTAATCTCATATTTCAACACATCCATTCAACTCAAATGCAAATCATTTAATGCCATTAATAAAAAAAAATAGATGCCCAAAAGGTTACATCTGAACTTATGATCCAACCTTTCAAATCAGTCAAACATTTTAAACTCTGCATGTCCAATCCTTTTATTCAAACAAAAAGAAGAAGAAAAGAAAAAGAGTTAATAATCTAAGGACCCATTACCTATTTTCAAAATAAAAGAAAATAAATAAATAAATTTGCTCCGCCTCTCCTGCCAAGTGTCCCCGTCCCCTAGTGACCCGTTTGAGGTGAGCTTCAAATCGGAGAGCTTCGCCTGAAATCAGAAGGAGAATATCATTAAACTGAGATATTGATGACTTCCATCTAATAAGTCGAGTTGAAAATATTAATAAAATATTGACCTATTATATAAATAGGATGTATTC
The DNA here is from genome assembly GCA_021018995.1 of Chloranthus sessilifolius. Classification (NCBI taxonomy): domain Eukaryota; kingdom Viridiplantae; phylum Streptophyta; class Magnoliopsida; order Chloranthales; family Chloranthaceae; genus Chloranthus; species Chloranthus sessilifolius. The sequence continues at coordinate 79,040,984 of CM037592.1, read as the reverse complement.
AAGAAGGTGAGATTTCAAGTTTGAACCTTACTCCAAGAATATTTCACCACCTTAAACCTTACTCCGAGAATATTTCTCACTATATGACCCTTACGACCAAATTCAGCAATTAAAACTTCATCCTGTAAGAAGAAACATAAATGCATTCAAAATCTATGAAACTCTATAGGAAGGTTTCACAAAAGGGGAAGGTTTCATCAAATCCAGCAATTAACCCTTGCAGACGTCCATGCAAGTACTAAGATTTTTTATTAACAGAAATAACTTAGCGAAGACTTACCCGCTTCTTTTCTTCTATGTTTGCCTTGATTAAAGAATATAAGGTAACGCCTATAATTGCTATGACAGTACCAATACCAATCTGCGCTGAGTTTTTATTGCCTGCAAAAAAATTACAAGTTGGAAAAAAAACAAATAAAGCATATGAGCTTATATTCTATAGCAAGTGACATAAGAGCATTGCACAAAAATTTCCCACACCAAAATATGGCCCTTTTTTAAAAACGATATGCATATAATATGTGTTTTTTCCTATTTTGTCATTTTTTATCCAACTTTCTCACTCACTGTAATAAACCTGTACCCGTATTTTGTCACTTCGAATGGAAGTTTGTTGAGAAGATCAAAGATAGCTTACATCATATGATATCTACAATGTCTTGGATCGTGACATAAAACAAACTAGTGTTCAAATTTGGATGACAAGCTCTCATTAATAGAAGAAATTAATAGTTGCCAGATTATGAGATTTTAAGTCAATGCATCTAGGTCTGCCAACTTGCTGTGCAGGTTGGATCAAGGAAATTTTTAAATATCCCTTCCCTTTAGTAGGTAATTCCGAATTAAAGATGATCTTGGTCATTGGTCTTCCTTAGTTCAAATTTGATATATCTTTTAATCGTATGGATGCGAACGTTATATTATCTCTATGTTAATGAGTTCTAGGTGTTAGTTTGATTAATATTTGAAGATCCACTTGCCACTGTATTTTATTTATTTCCTTTTCTACTGTACAAATCTTATTGTTTTAAGGAGTTGGGCGATGCCTTAGGCCTAAAGTGAAAAGTGTGTGCAGGTGCATGCAAGCATTCGTGCATGTGTGGTGTTAGATCAAACTGGTCTGATGGTGCACATGGTCCTACTGTTTGAAAGAAACACTAGTTTTTGGTGATCATGATTGTAAAAAGTGCTAAATATTGGTCTGCTGAACTAGGGCTGGACTTCTATAAAATTTGGACAAGCCTTCGTGTAGATACATCTCGATGACACTCCTTAACTTTAATAGAATTTAAAACAGTTTTAAACCATACAAACAGGTTTATATTTTTCATGTGCAAGAACTGATGTGTATAAAATGCACAGATCAGTAACGGGGAAGGCGGTCCGATATGGCACCCATATGCATCGAAAAAATATGTGGATGCCCCGGCACATATAAATTTGTAAGAAGCTATAGTTAAGATTCTGATTCGAAAATGGAAACTAGGATTTTTATATGGTTTTTGAGTCCCCTCTTCAAGATAATGCACCAAGGACTAGTTTCAGCTTTAGTTTCATGGGAAGAAAATAAACCACCTGGAGAATAGCATGAGAGCGCGATGAGGTCTCATTAGCATGAGTGGGTTCATTGGTTCTGTTCAGGTTTCCTTGCTGAAGCAGTGCCATCACCTGTAATAAAATCAAATACCAAGTGCCATCACCTGTAATAAAATAAAATACCAAATCATCGCTCAATTCCATTTACATTCACCCACTACAACAATTTTAAAGATAGAGCAAGCAGATTACCTCATCGGTAGAATAAGCTCTATATTGAGTAAGTCTAGCTGCCACGATTCCTTGAAATGGTGAAATTTTACAACATTAAAAATAGAAAATAGTGAAGTATCTGATTACTTTGCTGGTTTTTTAACTGTATACAAAGTTAAGTTAATCCATATATTAGACCATAGCTAACTGAATCAGAAACAATAGGTTGGTTAATTTTAAGTTCTACTTCACATAGTTTTCTAAGAGTAGGTAGATTACTCATTTGTTATGAGCCCCCGCAAATTTCAGAATCATCAGAATATGAGTTTACATAAAAGACAATAACTTACAGTAGAAGCAGAATCACTCGTTAGGTCTCAGGCCAATCCGTATTGGCCTATATGGTGCTTTGAATAATTTGAGTAGTTACACCATCTATTCAAACAAAACAAACGACTTGTCAGCACCAGCAGAACAATAGTAGGGACCCTGATCAAATCCACATAATTTTTGTTAAATTAATGGCTTAAACGTAAAAGGAACCATATCATATTACAAAATCTGCTACATTGAAGAGCCATAAGAGATAACCAAAATAGGATTTATTAGTCACCGAAGTCTATAAATATCTATCGCCATTGCATAGTGAATTGGTCAATGTAGGGCACGCAATCTTGTCCATCCACTACTTTTCTACACTGCTAAACCTAAGGCTCCTTTGCCTTGAAAGCTTATGTTGAAGGAGAGGCCCTCTGCTTTTTTTTCTCTAGCTAATTCAGTAGGTTTATTTGCCCTATATAAACAAATACATGTAAGCACAATGACATAGAAGACAAAAGGAAAATTGCGTGGGCATATATTAGTTGTATGTTATACTGGCAAAAAAGGGGTTAGAAGTGTGGCGCCTCTCAAATAACATTTGATTGTTCAGCGTTGTTGGCCACCCCCTTCTCTTCTTGCCATTGGTGCCCTGATGCAGAGATATGAGGGCAAGCCATCGCATAAAACCCTGTTCCCTCCAAGTGACAGCGAAATTCCTGGGTCACCTTCGAGTTGTACATTGGTGCCGTCATTGTTCCTTGCAACAACAAACAACTTTGATATCAGTTCATATGATAATTCGCCACTTCGACTACTTGAAGTTGTTAAAGATGGTGATGCCCCAACAATTTTCTTTTCTACTCCACCACCACCATATTAGCATGTTGAAAGACTTATCATGTTTTCAGAAGTGTCTATGGCCACCACACTTAAAAACAAACAGGGCCTAAGGCCATTTGGTCAGGTGGATCAGGTAGTCGGCTGACCTGACCCGCTGATCACCTTAGCTAGTGTAGACACTCTACAGTCAATTGTATGAGCTACCAACAATGGACGAATTGAAAATTGATTTCGTAATTTGTATTATTCTGTTTACCAAATACAATAGAAAGAGGATATGAAGAGAAACAAACAATGCCAACTTACCAGTTACAAATTACCACTAGCCAAAATCTTTGAATAAAATTAAACATGGTGAAGTATAAAAAGCTATTCAGGCTTCAAATGGTGGATTGCTGTTGTCCACAGACTCATGAAAATAGTATTACCACAATGGTCAAAAATGGGAAATTGGCGAAATAGGCAACATAAGAACATTTATTGTTTAAAATATAACGACCATATAAAATAACTTCACAATTGTCAAACAGCACTGCATTGTAGGAGGGCTGGTAACTTCAGACACCTCTCTGTTCTAATAATAAAAGAACCACGGATGTTCACAAATAAAAAAAACATTATTATCATGAGATTGTATAGTCACCGATGCACCAATTATTATTATGACACACAAATTGATTCAAATAAAAAACAACATGAACCCAAATTGATGGCAGTAGAAATCTGATCCAGTGCAATATTTATAAAAAAAATAAGGAGGTAAAGACCTTGACAGATTGGATTTTTGGACCATGGAGGCTCTAGGGACTGAGATTCAACTTGGGTCACTTCTACTAGCATATGTTTAGAAACAACGAAAACCAGTCAAATGTTGCAGGAGTTTAAGGATTGTTACTAACATCTCAAAACTATCTAATATTACATTCCCAAGCATTATAAATCCTTGGAAATCAGAACAAAGTCAGCTTTCAAGCAACAGATCCCAATCAGGAAGATCAGCAAAGATAGGAAATTTTGAAGGCCAAAATGTTTATTTTCTTGAGATTCAATTAGCTAAAGGCAGTAAAAATACCTGAAAAGAACAACATCCTTGGCTTCAGCAAATAGAAGTCCTGCAACTACCTTTGGCACACTTAAACAAGGTCCACCAATATTCATCACTGCCTTTATATGCTTAGCACATCTATTTGAAGCACCTCCACCGCCAAGGATCAAAATTCTAGATTTCGTTTCGGTTTCTGTGGGAACCAAAACCACAGAAAGTCGTAAATTGGTTAAACAAACTACATCAAAAGCAAGCATCTCAGCCTGTATTGAAAATCAGACTAAAGGGCACTTTCAATAGGATGAATGCAACCGGTTGTTAGTTATTTTTAACAAAAAAGGGAAAACTAAATAAAAAATGGATGGGCTAAACAAACTCTTGGCCAATGACGAATTTAAAGGTATCAATGGTTCTCTGCTTCTACTTTGGTAAGCGATTCGAATCATCATTGTTACGCTTTGAATCACATTCTCCAAAAGAACTGACACTTGACAGTGGAATAGTAATATTTGTATCACCACAATGCTATATATTGGGCAAATCGTGCATTAGCTCACACTAAACTCGAGGAGTATGGAAGTGCCATACAAGATGATAAGCCTCACAGAGGTGGTGAAAAGAAATCTTGGAATCCTAAGCCTCATAGAGCACACTAAACAATGGGATTATGCTTTGTCACAAGCTGTCTAGCCATCAGTTTTGTAGCCCTGCACACAGATTTGTAGAAAAGTAGTCTATTTTTGACATCATCAATGGATAAGTTCCAAAGAATGTTCTCAGCCTCACCATGCAAAATAGGGTTGTCAAAAAGGAGACCCAAAACCCTGTTCAAACCTTTTTTTCTGTCAATATCAACACAGCCATGTTAAATTGAAGCCCAAAAAAATAAATGAAAACCCAGATTAGAAGAAAAAAGCCAACCTAAGTAATTAGCGCCTTGTTATTGATGGAAAGATAAGAAAATTCAAACTACCTAGCTGCTAAGTACTCCAAAAAATTCAAACATGAAGAGGTAGGAGATGGAGAGTGATCTGTTATTGGGGTCTGATTGAAGAAATTAATATAATTTTTTGTGGATTTAAATGGGGAGAGGAAATCATGCTTAAGATTCAAGTTAAAGAAGAGAAGGGAGAGAGAGAGAGAGAGAGAGAATGGTGAAGCAGTTGAGTGGGCTTTACGCAAATGAGTTGTTGTTCATACATTGTAATGAATTGGACTTCAAGACATCTACTTTTCCATATTAAAAAATAAAAAAAATCTTTCAAACCAAAACAATTTCCACCTATTGACAAGCAAAATCGTAAAAATAAAATTTCAATATATATATATATAGAATACCTCGGCATTGGCATCAAATTGTATCTGAGATGAAACAGACTGCGGTTCCCCGGTCGATTGAAAATAGAAACGGCTGATGTTCTTCCGAGAATAGTTCTGTTTGCAGACAAGGAATGTGACAGCCCGAATTTCGGCACCCCGAAACCAGTGCCATCAGCACGATCCTCTAGACCGTGCCCTAAAGCTTAGCACGGAACATTGGTATAACAAGCACAATTAAATAAATAAGCAAATAATCTCATTAAAGCGGAAGAAGTTAATATGCCCAACTGGCATACGCAAAAGACAGTTCTACTTTCATGCCACTGCATGAACAGAGAACCGACTCGAACCATCAGTGACAATCAGATCACCCCAGATGGTTCGCCAAAGAATAATCTAGTATAATTACATTGTTTTAACAAAATAAAGGCTTGACATACCAAGCCGCATAAATCTCTCAAAACTACTCTCTGTCAAAGTACACAGCAGAGTCACCTAGAAGAAGTCTTTGGGTGGAGGCTCCAACTCGTCTCCCAGCACGAAATCCGAGTCACCCGAATCTACGTCTCCCGAAGCCTCTACAGCTACTATCAATGGACCTGCGACGTATAATCTAAAGGGTGAGCTACATCCTAGCTCAATAGGGAACGAACACAATGAACATATAAATTAAGACTCACATATATTCCATGATATTCTATGCATGATGTATCTATACAAGTGCTTGAAAAACAGTTTAAAAGTTGGTAGTTTGCATTCAATTTTACTGGTACTTTACATATCTCACTTTACTATTGATTTATCATGAACGACACTGAACAGGCCTAAAGCAAAACTTAAATCTTCAACTTAAGTAATCCCCGAGCAATATAGCATCGAGCCCCGATGAGATACCCTTCATCATCATCTAATTAGACAGTTGTAAAAAAAAATGTATTCCCTGAGAATACGACCCAAGCCCCTTTCTCACTAGGCGGCGGGGTTAAATATCACACAACATCCCTGGGATGTACTTACGATTACGGATAAACCTCCGTACTAGTGTACAGATTCGCCGCCATACCGGTCACAGATATCTTACCGCGTCAGTCGTGGGTATCCCGCCACGTCGGTGGGATATCCTCCAAACCTCAAATAACAAAAATATCATGTGCTTTACATATAGTTGTTCACCGTGTAAGTGTGCTATCTTATATCAGTTAGGCATCAACAGTAATTATTCAATCCTATGTATACATCCCTGGGATGTATACATACCCGCATCACATCTGATGCCTTTATTACTTTCTCATCCCCTCGGGATGTCTCAATCTCATTAGATTTACATGTTCTTAATTACTTACATCACACAGATGCCTTTATCACATTCTTGGTGTCACACACACACCCATTTTCATAAGCTTTTCTCAATTTAAAAATAACTTCAATTTGATAATTATATCACTACATACATGCTCTTGAAATTAAAGTACATGTTCAAGGTGTTCCCCACCTCAAGTCTTTGAAACTCCTAGCATCAAGGTCCCACGCGGCTCCTTGTGCTCATGATCATACGTACCACCTATGGTACAACATAACGCATGTAACTCATCACTAAAGATGTAACAAAGAAGGTCCAAGACCCTCTCTGAATCTCAAAGTCAACTATAAAGTTTAAGTAAAACTGTCAAAGTCGATTAATCGATTCCCCAAAATCGATTAATCGAAATGCAATTCGATTAATCGATTCGCAAAATTGATTAATCAAAACCCAAATCGATTAATTGATTCTCAAAATCGATTAATCGAATTTCAAATTCGATTAATCGATCCCAAATCGATTAATCAAAGTCTCTAACATAATGGAGTCGATTCTCAAATCGAGTAATCAAAATCACAAAATCGATTAATCGATCCCAAATCGATTAATCGAAATCCGAAATCGATTAATCGAAATTCCAATTCGATTAGTCAATTTCCCCAGGTTACTTTCCTCCAGTGGCTGGAGCTTCTCAGTCGATTAGTCGATTTCCAAATCGACTAATAGAAATCGGGCTTTCATGACTTTTCAACTTCTTGGCCAAAATCGATTAATCGAAATCCAATTTCGATTAATCGATTTGGCCAGATTCAGCCCCCTTTCGGGCTGTTCTTCCAAATCATTCTCAAACAATTTTTCCTTCTTTTTCTAAGCCTTCATCCTATGATTTTAGATATTTCTAACTGCAATTAAACCTCTATGATCTATGCATTTAATTCTCATAAAATTTACCTCAATCAAATATCAATTTGATTGGATCTCAAAGTTGGAATGGCTAGGGTTCCAGCTTTAGCTCCAAAGGATCCTTCGCGTTGAATTCGGCTTTAAATACTCGAATCCCTCTCCCTTGGCTTGCATTTACTCCTTGCTTAACAACTCTCTTTACTTCTCTCTCTCTCTCTCTCTTCTTAATTCTCTTCAACAACCCAAAACAATGAAGTTAGGGTTCTTTAAACCCTTATATCCCTACTCTCTTTATGTTGAGCACATACACCTAGATAGGTGTATGTGACTCCAGATCTACACTACACTCCACCCACTTACCTCATATTCACATCATATCCATTCATCTTTTCTCGAGTCAACTAGTGAACTCCTACTTGGTCAAACTTATGACCAGTCGGGCACGGATCCTAAGGTCACCGTTTAACGCAAATTTTCGGGATATTATAAGGAAGCTACTCTTTTTCCCAGCGGGGCAGTATTCGATCCATTGTTGAAGGCTTTTTTATTTATAGAGAGACAAATTAATTAATAAATTATTTGTAGATTAAGGGGAAACCAAAAAATAATAGTGGTTTACCAGAGCTCGTGGAAGACGTGACCGCATATGGAGACAACTTGGAGATCTTCGACGATTGGCTTTAGATCCTCGTAGTAGATGGAATATATGGTCTTAGTGAAGCCGTTGGTGGAGGTCGTCTTGTTGGTTTCTGGGTGGTTCATGCTGTTGCTTCTTGTGGAGAATGCCCATGTGAAGGCTCCTCGTTTCCTCGAGGCTTGATGACATCTCTGGCATATATATATGTCTTGGAGAAGCATGGCAGGAATACAAAACCAATGAATTTCATCAATTTATGGGCGGGAACTAGATGGAAGGATTCTGTAGCAACTGGCAGGAATTCAAAACCAATCAATTGGACAGAGTAAATGTGCAGCAATTTGTCATGGTCATCCTAGATTTCAATATGCCTAAGCTAACACAAATATAAAAAGGAAGAGAACCCTACAGAGACTTACATATGTGCCATCATAAGAATGGTCAGGTTGTAGGCCGAATATTACTCTGGGAAGAGCACCCTACAGAAACTTACATATGTGCCATCATAAGAATGGTCGGGTTGTAGTCCGAATATTACTCTGTAGGAAGAGCACCCTACAGAGACTTACATATGCGCCATCATAAGAATGGTCGGGTTGTAGGCCGAATATTACTCTGGTCAGGTCGTAGGCCGAATATTACTCTGACAAAAACCATTAGATTGTCCTAGCCATGTTATCCATGTATCCTCTATTATAGCCTTGTTTGCCTTTGAACTTTATCGGTTGCCTAAAACAGGAACATGGCAGAGCGTTCATCAGATGGACAGTTGGGATCATAGGGGAAATAGACTACACCAGTCTGACAAGCTTGGATGCCTAACTCATGTCAAGATGAGCCTGGCATCAGCTGTAGGCTCAGCAATTAAGTCTGATGAAGAAAAGAAAGAGAGTTATATTTGGGTTGCTGCATTAAAATGCCCAAATGGCTCGACATTTACCTATCATATCTTGGGGCATTAAAATGCCCAAAGTGCTCCAAACAAAAGCTGGAGATCACAAAGGGGCGAGAAGAAGGCCTGTTGCGATTAACATATTAACAAACTGAGACAACAACAATGATCAAATCTAGAAATGTATTATAAGTAGCAGAAATAGCACACTGACCCTTTAGCTGAGTATTCAAATATACTCAAATCTTATGTATGTATTTCACTCACCAAATTTTACGGCTAAGAAAATACATGGTGAAGATGAGTTTTCAAATTACAGAGATGCCCTAGCCAGTTTTTGTCTAGACACTGTTATACAGTGGACATTTTTTTATAGACAAGTTTGCCGGCGACTTATGTGGAGCGACATGACTGGCCGCACACATTATAGGGCCCAAGCACTATAGCCAGTCATGTCGTGTCACGTAAGCTGTCTGCAACATTGTCCATCAAAAACTATCCACCGTTTATAATTTTTCTTTTGTCTATCTCTCTCTATAGTCATACATTAAATGAAAATAAATGAAGTGTCTAAAATATAACAACATGACATGTATTTTAATGCTGAAATGTTTAGGTGGATACAAATTAAGGAAAAGTTTGAAAACGTCATTGATAGATGCATTAGCTTTCATCATCAGATATCAAGGGCAAATCAAGATGTAGGCATAAAGTTTTGTACAAAAAACCGAATCGGTCGGTCTAACACCCGAAATCAGCATAAAATCAACCCAAACTGATTGTGATCAGGTTCTGTTTTGGATTTGGATTGCCGAAACTAAAAATCGGATTGATAGAATGAGGAAACCGACCCAAAACTGAAAAAATAAAAATAAAGAAAAGAACCCAAAAAATGAACATAAAAACAATTGAAACAGAACCGAAACCAAAAGCAACCAGTTCAGTTCGGTCGTGGGTCCTAGTCAACTAAAACAAAAACCAAACCGTTTCATTTCAGCTTCGATTCAGTCTGCACCATACCGGAAACCTATTAAAATTGGTTCTGGTTCGGTTCGGCTAACCGAATTTGCATCTCTAGTCTAAACCTTCTAATTCTCTCTAATTGCAAGAAGAAATTGATAGCCTGGTGTTAACTGTTAAGCACATTGATAGTGCCCCCTTCTTGTAGGACAGCAACAGAAATAGGAATAAAACACTAAAATATAATGTAAACTTGTATAAATTAATGGCTTTAAAAAGTAAAAAAAATTCTCACGGCAAGATGCATAACAAATAATAAGAATTTATGTTATACGAAATTTAAAAAAAAAAACAAAATTTGCAGAAAAATACACAATAAATCTTTAATTTTCTATGAATATAATGAAAACAAACAGAAAATCGACGACGAGGAAAACGATACCTTGTCTAGTGACGGCATCAGAGATAACAAGATCGGAATCTTGGCAGACCTTCAAGTCCTTCTGCTCGACGATCTTAACCCTAAGATCACAAACAAATATGGATGGATGGCCGTCAATGTCAACGGCATCAAAATCAACGGAGCTCTTAAATTTGAAACGTACGGCCATGATCGAAAGAATCCTTGGATAGAGGAATCCAAATCATGAAATCAAAGGCAGTAGATTAAAATTCGTTTACAAAGAAGATCGAGAAGGGAAAAGGAAACGGAGAAGAAGAAGCAGAAGGCTCCAAAACTACTGTTCCGCTCTTGCCGTTCCGATCACAGATGTCTCGAGGGGGGAGCTGTGAGAAGAGGTTAGGGTTTGGTGATTGGAATTGGGGAACGACGAGATGCGATCACAGGGCGAGGGCTTCAAAACTCAATTTCCATCGGCCAAATGATGAAACTACGGCTCCAAAACTCGATCTCAATCAAAAGAAAGGCTTTAACATCGATCTCTGCTTCAATGGCATCGTCTCCAACCTTCAACACGGATCTCCGCTTCAATGACATCGTCTCCAACCTTCAACACAGATCTCTACTTCAATAGCCTCGTCTGCAACCTTCAATACAGATCTCCTTTCAGATTCTGCAATTTAAATCCTAGCTAGGGTTTGGAAGAGGGAGATGGAGGCTAGGGTTTCGAAGAGGGAGATGGAGATGAGCGAGAGGGAGGGGGAGACAGTTATTTTGTTAGCAAGATAAACATATAAAAGAGTTGCAAGATAAAGAGAAAAGTAGGTCCCCGATAGATTTGCACGTGACGAGCGGAAGGAGTGCACGCGATATAAGAGTTAAGAAATTAAACCACTGTTTAACATAATAAACAATGGATTTTAGCAGTGGATTATCATACCACTGCTTGGGCAGTAGTTTTTTTTATATTGCAAAAGTGGTTTTTTCGTCATTTTGACGTTGTGTCCTCCACTAGGGATCACCTAGGTGTTTAGAGGCTTGTTGCATCTGCTAAATGCAATCATGCTCCCTATGAAAGTGGTATTTATTTTTAGTTTGGAATGTTTTATATTTCCTTGTTTGCTAGGGACTAGCAAAACGTAAGTTTGCGGGTGTGATCAGTCACATAATATACCATTTTACTACCCTTAACTTAGTGATGTTAGAACTTAGTTTGCTACTAATAAATTACTGATGTGCAGATATTAAAGAAAAATATCAAAAGATAACCAAAGCAATAATATTCGTCAAAATGAACTCATAAAACAATAATAAAAGACGATTGAAACAAAAGACGAATCATCGCCTACTGAAAAGATGAAAAACCATGCTTTATGATTTTGCAGAACAAAGTACCGAGAAGAATAGAAATCGTAATTTACGATCTTGCAAGAAAAGCCGCTCAAGAGTACGGTACGATACAAGAGAAGCGATGAATCGCAATAAAGAATCGTTCTATAAGAAGTTGTGTTGAGAGAAAAGAAAAAACGAATAATTGTAAATGCAGAATCGTCCAAAGAAGATAAACACTAGAAAATCGTGATTTACGATTTTCCAGATAAGACACCTTCCGAAGTTGCTGATCAAGTGAGAAAGAATACCATCATGCATAAAATTAGATCTCTTAAAAGAAGAAGTCTAGTGAACCATGGATATGAGAGATTGAGAAGAAGAATCTTAAGGGACTCTGCTGCTAAAATAAAGAAAGAAATCTAGAAGTACATCAAAAGAATAAAAGCAAGGAAAGAAAAAGATTAGAAGTAGAGTTACATTAGGATTGTTTTGCTTTAGTAATTCCTTTTATTAGAATTAGAAGTTTGTAAACCGGCCCTTATGATCTATAAATAAGAGGCTCGACACATAGGAATAATCATCGAAGGAATTCTCAATATTAATTGACAATCAAGGTTGGGTTTTTTATTGCTTCCGATCAAACTTAGAATAAGTTTTTTATTACTTTGTAGATTAGATATTCAAGGTTTCTCAAGAGCAATTGACGACTATAATTGAGAGCCGAAGATTAGAGTAGATATCTGTAGTTTCTCAGAAGCAATTAAGGACTGCGGTTGAGGGGTGAAAGATATAATTTTATTGCTTTCTAGTTTAGATTTATTTTATTGCAATTTCCTGTTTTATAAATATCTTCGATTTTTAATTTGAATTGACGACTTAGGTTGAAGTTTGCAGATTAGTGTAATGGTATTTACTTTTTCAGAATTTGATTGACGCCCAAGTTTTAGGAGATTATTGATTAGATTAAATCTATATTGATTGATGACCAATGTTAGAAAACTTGATATATAGTGTAACGGTACTATTTAATTTCATAAATATTTGATAGCTAAAGATTGTGATTGACGACCATATATAATCTAAAGAAGGAAGATTTAGGATTTATTTTCTGTAATCTAGATTAAGAAACAATTCGTTTATTCATATTTCTCCAGTAGTTTAGGAACTTAAAAGATAAGTATAAGTTTTCATAAAATTATGTTAATATAAAAAAACATGTCTTCATAGGAACGATCCTATACTAGTTCTACAATTTTCATTGTGTGCTTGCAATAGGTTAAGATTTAATTAGATACACATATAATAGCGATCAAGTTTTTGGCGCCATTGTCGGGGATAGCGTTATATATATATATATATATATATATATATATATATATATATATATATATATATATATATATATATATATATATATATATATTAATTTAAGAAAAAAAATATTTATCTTTCTCTTTTTATATTTTTTTATATTTTCATTTTATTTGATCATTTCTTAAGCTTTTGCAGGTTTATTTGGAGCGGCAAATCAAAGTTTCGACACTTCTTTTGACAATTGAATCTAGAGACTCAAATTTGTCTTCTCTCTCTATTTTCTAAAATAAAAATATAAAATATAAAAAATTTGGCAAAAAATCGTGATTTTTTCCTAATTGGAGCAATTTTGGGCGCATGTCGGTATTTTGGACATAACTTTGGCTACGAGTATCAGAATCGTACAAATGACCCTAATTCGAAAAGCTCTTTGCGGCGTGCACGTAATGACTACCTTTGGTAGAATTTTTCTCGAGCCCAAAATCTACTAATTACCCTTCAAAATCCCCCTTTTTAGGAAAGATAAAAATTAGAAGTAAAAGAAGAAATCCAGAAGTACATCAACTATAAAAAGCAAGGAAATATAAAAATTAGAAGTAGAGTTATATTAGGATAGTTTTGCTTTAGTAATTTCTTTTATTAGAATTAGGAATTTTGTAAAATGACCCCTTATGATATATAAATAAGAGGGCTTGGTATAGGAATAAGTATCGAATAATTTCACAGTATCAATTGACAACTGAGATCTGTATTTTCTCCCGATCAAAGTAGTTTAGGATTTACAAAGTAACATCGTCCACAGTTCTCTAAGGTCTTGCCTAATAACCAAGGCTAAGGAAGTTGAAAGATCAACCATTTGGATGGTTCTATTTTTGCTTTCTAGTTTATATTTATTTTATTATAATTTCCTGCTTTATAAACATCTTCGAATTTTAAATTGAATTGACGACTCACGTTGAAGTTTACAAATTAGTGTAATGGTTTTACTTTTCTATCTTCAGTTTTCTAGAATTTGATTGACTCTCAAGTTTCAGGAGATTGTTGATTAGATTAAATCTATGTTTATATGATTTTAGTGTTGATTTACGACCAATGCTAGAAAACTTGATATATGGTGTAATTGTACTGTTTAATTTCATAAATATCCAATAGCTGAAAATTGTGATTGACGACCATAATCTGAAGAAGGTGAATTTATGATTTTTTTTTTTGCAAAATTTATATTAAGAAGCCATTCTTTATTCATATTTCTCCAGTAGTTTTGGAACTTAAAAGATATATAACTTTTCAGAAAATTAATATATATAGTATAACCTATCATCGTGGGAATGATCCTATGCTAATAATATAATTTTCATTGTGCGCTTGCAATAGGTTAAGACTTTATTAGACACATATTAGAGCCGAACTGTAATATCTCGAAAAATCACGTTAAATAGTGACCTCAGGATCCGTGCCCGACTGGCCATAGGTTTGACCAAATAGGAGTTAAATAGTTGGCATAGGGTGCGATGAACGGATGAGATGTGAGAATTCGAGTGAATATGGGGAGTGTGATGAAAATCTGGAGTCACATATACCTGTTCTGGTGTATGTGCTCAACACACGGGTTGAATGAGAAATAAAAGGGTTTAATAGCCCTAGTTCTTTTGTTTGGTTGTTGAGAGAGAGTAAAGAAGAGAGAGAGAGAGGGAGAACATAGTTAATGCAAGGAGTAAGGAGTTATTGCAACTGATTGGAAGGGGGATTGAGCATTTAAACGCCATGGATCGACCTTGAGAGGATCATTAGAAGCAAAAGTGGAAACAACCTTTCCAACCACTTGACCTAATCAATTTGAGATTGATTGAAGGTAAGAAATTCTTGTAGATTAAATGCATAGATTGAAGAGCTTAATTGTAGTTAAGAATGTTTAAAATGATAGATTAAGTACTTAGAAAAATGAAGGAAAAAGATTGGAAAGAACAGCCAAAAGGGGGTTGAATCTGGCAAATTCGATTAATCGAAATTGAGATTCGATTAATCGATTTTCGCCAAGAAGTTGAAAAAGTCAAAAGACATGATTTCGATTAATCGAACTGAGTTTCGATTAATCGATTTTGATTTTCGATTAATCGATTTTGGTATCGATTAATAGACTGGGAACCTCCAATGAACTCCAGTGGAGGGAAGAAAAGGTCTTGGAGAAATCGACTAATCGAAATGGAATTTAGATTAATCGATTTTGGGAATTAGATTACTCGAATTGAGAATCGAATGGATAGAGTGGAGAATTTCGATTAATCGAATTGGGATTCGATTAATCGAATGGGAATCTCGATTAATCGATTTTCAACTTCGATTAATCGATTTTGGAGTTCGATTAATCGAATGTGACAGTTTTTGTTGATTTTTGAGTTTGACTTTAAGATTCTTGGAGGGTCTTAGACCTTCTTTGTTACATCTTTAGTGATGTATTTCATATGTTATGTGGTACCATAGGTGGTACGTGTGAGCTTGGGCACAAGGAGCCACGTGGGACCTTGATGCATGATCAAACAGAGACTTGAGGTAGGGAACACCTTGAACATGTACTTTATTTTGCAAGAGCATGTATGTAGTGATATAGAATTCAATTCAAACTATTTTTGTTTCTTAAGGGTTTGTAAAAAGTGTGCGTGTGTGACATCTAAAAGAGTAATCATAATGAGCCATCCCCAGGGGATGAGGAAGTAAAGAAATAAGAGCATCAGGTGTGATGCAAGTGAATGGATGCATCCCAGGGATGTATCCAAGATTGAATTATGTCTGATAAGGCCTAACTGATATAAGATAGCACACTTACACGGTGAATAACTATACATAAAGCACCTGATATTTTTATTATTTGAGGTTTGATAGGGTACCCCACCGACGTGGCGGGATACCCACGACTGACGCGGCAGGATATCCGTGACCGATACGGCGGCGAAACCGTAGGCCAGTGCGGAGGCTTATCCGTACACAGTAAGCACACCCCAGGGGTGTTGAGTTGAGATAAGTGAAACCCCACCACCGATCCCCAGGGGAAAGGGGCTTGGGTACTAATTGTATTCCTAGGGAATACGTTTAAAACTGTCTATATAGATGACGATGATGGGTATCTCATCGGGGCTCGATGCTATATTGCTCGGAGATTACTTAAGTTGAAAGGTTAAGTTTGGTTTTAGGCCTATGCAGCGTCATTCATGAATAATCAAAAGACATAAGTAAACTACCAGTAAAATATGATTCTTTTCAACTGTTTTTCATCAGTGATTGCATAGACATATCATGCATGGCATATTATGGAATATATGTGAGTTGTAATATATATGTTCAATTGTGTTTTATTCCCTATTGAGCTAGGATGTAGCTCACCCTTTAGACTATACGTCGCAGGTCCACTATTAGCAGCTGCCGAGGCTTCAAGGGACGTTGACCCTGGTGAGTCAGACCCGGCACCCGGAGACGAGTTGGAGCCACCTCCTGAGGACTTCTTCTAGGGGACTCCGTTGTGCAGCTTTGAGGGTTTTTGTGAGATTATTGGTACGGCTTGGTATGTCAAGCCTGGTTTTTGGTTAAATAATGTAATTAAAGTTTGAGATTATTCTTTTAGGTGAACCATCTGTGATGATTAGCTATCATCAATGGTTCGGATCGGTTCTCCATTCATGCAGAGGCATGAAGGTAGAACTGTCTTTTGAGAAATAGTTAAATGATGATTAAATTCCGTAGCTTTATTTATTATTTTAGTTCAGTTCATTGCTTGATATACCAATGTTCCGTGCATAGCTAAGGGGCACTATCAAGATGATCGTCTTTGGTGGTACGGGTTTGAGTGCGAAATCCAGTCATCCGATTATCGAGTAATTTCTTTTAGCAATTCTGACAATCATTCTTTTTGTCAAAATATAGGGACTTCTGCTAACGAAACTTTAGTTTCAAATGCAGCCGTCAATGTCGTCTAGAGGAAGAGGCCGACCCAGGGGAGGCCAACAGAGAAGTTTGCGTAGTGGAGATGAATACATCTCTCCTACCAATCGCGTACCTTTAGGAGGCAGTGAGGCCCCAGGGGGCAGCAGTAGTAGACAGCAAGATGATGAGGATCGAGATCGTCAGGATCGAGATCAACGGGAACAGGAAGAGGATAGAGAGGAGCGACAAAGGATGATGCATACCATGGAGACCATGGCAGCTGCCATGGCACAGCAAGCCACATCCTTTGTAGCTCATGCAGCGAGAGAACAGCAGCCACCTACACTACCTGTAGGACCCGCACTGCCTGTGCCTTCGTCATTTACAGAGTTTAGGAGGATGAGACCTCCTCAGTTTTCTGGGCAGGCAGACACGATGGTAGCAGAAAATTGGTTGATGGAAATGGAGAAGGTTTTTAGCATGCTGACATGCACGGAGGATGAAAGTGTTAGATGGGCAGCCTACATGCTAGATGGGGAGGCTGGGCCTTGGTGGAAGTCCGTGATACGGACTAGGGCTCAGGAGACCCCAGAGTTACCCTGGACTTGGGAGGAGTTTGTTGAGGAGTTCAACAAATAATATTTTCCATAAGTGATAAGGAATCAGCTTGAAATCCAATTCTACAATTGGCGCAAGGGAGGATGACCGTGAGGGAATATGGAGTGGAGTTTCTACGACTTGCCCGTTTTATTCCGGATTACGTCGCTACCGACGTGATGAAGTCCAAGAGGTTTCAGCAAGGTTTGAAGCCTGAGGTTAGGGGAGGAGTAGCTCCATTTCAGCTAAGGACCTATGAGGAGGTCATGAGAAAGGCACTAGTTGTGGAAGAAGAGAACAATAATAGATACAAACAGAGAGAGCAACAAAGAGGAAACAATGATCAAAGAAAATCGGGGAACTACGAACCGGTGGATAAAAAGCCGAGGTTCGTGGCCCAAAATCAGAGACCACAGTTCCAAGGGGGTTTCGAAAGACCGGCGCAGCAGTACCACCAACAGAGATTTCCACTACTTGCGTCGGGGAGACCTTTACACTATGAGAGCCCTGTCATGTCTACTGGCGCTACGGTCACACAGGGTTCTCGTACAGTTTCTTCCTCGCCTCAAGAGACTTGTGCCAAGTGTGACAAGCCTCATAGGACAGTGGATTGCAGAGCAGGGACCAGGGGTTGTTTCCAATGTGGCAAGGTGGGACACTTGATCAAAGATTGCCCCGTGGTTGATAAAGGAAAGTCGGCTTTAGTTGCAGCCCCACGACCCATTCAAGCACGGAAGCCGGTCGTTCATGGGAGAGCCTATGCAGTCACTACTCAGGAAGCAGGGAATGTGCATGACGTCATACAAGGTGAGATTCTTTTAAATAAAGAAATTTCAATTTCATGAAAATTTTACATAGAGAAGGTGCATTCATTAGGAAAAGTGTAGTTTCTTCTTCTAAACACTAAATTTATGTGTATTAGGGGTGTAAATTGATGTGTGAATTATTGTATGTATGTATGTATACTATAGGTACTTTAACTATATATGAGAAAGGATGCTTCGTTGGATATGACGCTAGAGTGTTGATAGACCTAGGGTCTACCCACTCATTCGTCACTCCACGTTTTGCCAAGAGGATGAAGATTGTTCCAGAGGCGTTGGACTTCGTCCTATCTGTGTCTATTCCGACTGGAGAGTTAGTGGACATGGAGTTAGCTTGCAAATCCGTCATCGTAGCAATTCGAGACCTGGATGTGCATGAATTGGAGGCAAAGTTGATACTACTGGACATGCAAGGGTTTCATGTGATCCTTGGCATGGACTGGTTGGCGCAGCATTGTGCAACAGTCGATTGCAAGAACAAGGTTGTCATCTTCAGACCTAACACAAGAAGATCATTTCGGTTTCAAGGAGTGAGGTCATTACCTATGCCACTAATTTCAGCAGTAAGGGTCGAGCGGATGATCAAGAAGGGTTGCAGTGGGTACTTGGCTTTCTTAAAGGAGGACAAAGAAGAAAAGAATGTCATCTCTGAGATAGCAGTTGTGCGAGAGTTCGCCGACGTGTTTCCAGAAGAGAAGTAGAGTTTGCCATTGACTTAGCACCGGGAATGGAGCCTGTTTCAAAAGCACCATATAGAATGGCTCCGGGTGAGTTTAAGGAGTTGAAAGAACAACTGCAAGAACTCATGGACAAGGGGTTTGTCCGACCGAGTGTGTCTCCATGGGGAGCACCGGTCTTATTTGTCAAGAAGAAAGATGGGTCAATGCGTCTATGCATTGACTATCGACAACTGAACAAACTCACTGTGAAAAACCGTTACCCTTTGCCTAGAATCGACGATCTGTTTGATCAACTGTAAGGAGCAAGGTACTTTTCCAAGATCGACCTGAGATCTGGATACCATCAGTTGCGAGTCAAGGCAGAGGACATTCAGAAAATAGCTTTCAGGACACGGTATGGACACTATGAATTCCTTGTGATGCCGTTTGGGTTGACCAATGCTCCGACGTTGTTTATGGATCTGATGAATCGAGTGTTTAAACCACACTTGGACTCCTGCGTCGTAGTGTTCGTTGATGATATCTTGATATACTCCAAATCCAAGACGGAACACGAAGAACATTTGAGGATTGCTCTACAGACGCTACGTGAACACCAATTGTACGCCAAACTCAGCAAATGTGAGTTTTGGTTGGAAGAGGTTAGCTTTTTGGGACATGTTGTCTCAAAGCACGGTGTCACTGTAGATCCAGCAAAGATAGAAGCAGTGGTTAAATGGGAGCAACCAAAGACAGTGACTGATGTCCGAAGTTTTCTTGGGTTAGTAGGCTACTATCGATGTTTCGTCGAGGGGTTTTCAAAGATATCGGTACCTCTCATGAAGCTAACACGAAAAGATTCAAGATTCGAGTGGAGTGAGGCATGCGAGAAGAGTTTTCAAGAACTCAAGACGAGACTCACTTCAGCTCCAGTACTAGCAATTCCTTGAGCGGTGGAGGATCTGGATGTCTGATGACGCGTCATACAATGGTTTGGGTTGTGTGCTCAACCAGCACAAGAAGGTGATAGCTTACGGATCAAGACAACTGAAAGAACACGAGAAAAATTACCCGACTCATGACTTGGAGCTAGCAGCAGTCATTTTTGCGCTGAAAATTTGGAGACATTACTTGTATAGTGAGACATTTGAAATTTTCACCGATCATAAGAGCCTCCGATACCTGTTTACACAGAAAGAGCTCAACATGAGACAGCGCAGATGGATGGAGTTCCTCAAGGACTATGATTGTTCTATACAGTACCATCCAGGCAAGGCGAACGTAGTAGCCGATGCCTTGAGTCGGAAGAGTTCAGCTCAATTAGCTTGCTTGATTTTGGGTATGCACCGGTGGAAATTATTGGAAGACCTGGCACTTTATGATGCGAATATTGAGTCGAAAGCTACAGGATCCTTTTTGGCTAACATATCAGTGAAACCAGTAATATTTGAGCATATCCACGATCTACAGATGAAAGATCCGACATTAACAAAGATTCATCAAGACGTGATTGAGGGCATCAGGTTGGACTTCTCAGTCAAAGAAGATGGTTCCTTATTGTTCAAGGGCTGTCTCTGCATTCCGGACAATGCCGACCTAAGACGAACAATTCTTGATGAAGCCCACAAGTCAAATTATGCTATCCACCCTGGCAGCACCAAAATGTACCAAGACTTGAGAAAGAACTATTGGTGGAGAGGTTTGAAGCAAGACGTGCCCGAACATGTGTCACGGTGTCTGACCTGTCAGCAGGTGAAGATTGATCATAGGCATCCTGCTGGACTATTGCAGCATTTACCAATACCAGAATGGAAGTGGGAATCGATCTCGATGGATTTCATTGTCGGATTACCGCGTACAGCCAAGAGACACAATACCATTTGGGTAATCGTAGACCGACTGACCAAATTAGTGCACTTTTTGCCGTATAATACGATGTATACGGCAGGAAGATTGGCAGACTTATACATGAAGGAGATCGTAAGGTTACACGGGATTCTGAGCAGCATAGTTTCAGATTATGATCCACTATATACGTCCAAGTTTTGGAACAAATTTCAAGAAGGAATGGGAACGCGACTAGATTTTAGTTCAGCTTTCCATCCTCAAACTGATGGGCAGACAGAGCGAGTGAACCAAGTGATAGAAGACATGCTCAGAGCGTGCATGCTGGATATGCAAGGATATTGGGATGAGTATCTACCGTTGATTGAATTCGCATACAACAGTTTCCAAACGAGCATTGGCATGGCACCGTATGAAGCTCTGTACGAACAACGATGTAAATCACCCCTCAATTGGGAAGAAACAGGTGAGCAGTTTATTTTAGGGCCAGAACTACTTGAAGACAACGCCACCGTCGTGCGAATAATCAGAGAAAGGCTGAAGTCAGTACAAAGTAGACAGAAAAGTTACGCCGACATCAAGCGGACTAGTGTCGACTATAAAGTGGGTGAACACGTATTTGTGAAAGTGTCGCCTATGAAAGGCGTAATGAGGTTTGGCAAGAGAGGGAAGTTAAGTCCCCATTATGTTGGACCATTTAAAATTTTGGGACGCGTAGGTGAAGTTGCTTATCGCATTGGATTACCACCGTTATACGATCGGGTACATAACGTTTTCCACGTATCAATGCTCAGAAAGTATGTGAACGATCCATCTCATGTGTTAGGAAGTCAACCTTTGGAGATGTGTGAAGACATGAGCATGATAGAAGATCTCGTGGAGATCTTGGATCGAAAGGAACAAGTACTGCGCACTAAAGTGATTCCCTTAGTGCTTGTTCGATTGAAAAATCATCCGAATGAATAGGCTACATGGGAACGAGAGGCCGATGTGAAAGAACAATATCCAGCCTTGTTTCCGACCACTTGAGAGTCAAATGTAAACCGTAAGCATGTTTGTGGATTCTAACGACACTTGTAATTCAATGGAAATTTTGATCAAAGTATGATAAAGAAGCAAAAAATTTTATGCACACATGATCTTGAGGATGTGTTTCGTAGACCTAAGGATCAGTTGGTATCATAAATTACCAAGATAAATCAAATAGACAGGGAAACTTGAAAATCTACAGAAATTGAGCAAAAATCGATTAATCGATTTTGTTCGATTAGTCGACTGGCATGTGCCAGTGATTGGGAAAGTGAATAAGGATTAGAAAAATGACAGAGTGAAATTTCGATTAATCAATCTTGTTTTTGATTAATCGATTTAGGTTTTCGATTAATCGAATTGAGGGTTCGATTAATCGAACAAATTGGGAATTTTAGAAGAATTTAGAGGGAAAAAAAAAATGAAAATGAAATGAAATTTCGATTAATCGAGGAGGAATTCGATTAATCGATTTATGATTTCGATTAATCGAACTGGAATTTCGATTAATCGAATAACTTAAGGGATTTATGAAAATTTGAAGTAGGGGAAACGATTTCGATTAATCGATGTGAAAATCGATTAATCGATTTGAGATTTCGATTAATCGAATCATAGTTCGACTAATCGAATAACTTGAAGAATCCTGAAAATTTGGAAAGGACTGCACGATTTCGATTAATCGAAGTGAATTTCGATTAATCGATTTTGAAATTTCGATTAATCGAAATGGATTTCGATTAATCGACTGGCTCGCGCCAGTGAGCTCAAAAACTTGAAATTTTAAACGGATACGATTTCGATTAATCGAAATGGTTTCGATTAATCGATTTTGACCTTCGATTAATCGATTTGAGAAATCGATTAATCGATTTCACGCGGCTTAACCTAATTTTGAAACTCGATTAATCGAATCTGTATTTCGATTAATCGAAGCCAGTCCATATATATAAAAGTTGGGGTTTTTGGTGCCCATTCGAACTTGTCAACTTTGGGCGCCATTCCTCTTTCTCCTTCCTCTTCTCCAACCGGTCAAGACAGCTAGGGTTTTGGGGCATTTCGAATCGATCTCGGACAGTGATCACCTATTTTGGATCGAAACTCTACGGTAAACCCTAGATTTGTGCTTTTTCTTTCCATTTGAGCTATAAATACCCTAGTTTAAGCTTAATTTCCTAAAATGCCACCCAAGACTAGGTTGTCTTCGGCAAAGGCGACCTCTAAACTCCCGGTTCAGCGTAAGAACGCCGCACCGCCACCACCTACCCCTTCACCGGTGAGGACTCCATCGCCGTCGGCATCGGAGACCACCTCCGGTTCGACTAGCGCGTCTACGCGCGAGTCTTCACGCGAGTCCACACCCATGCCGCCACCACCCACCAATGTCGAGCAACCCAATGAGTGGTGGGCGGCCAAGACCTTCGAGATTGAGTAGATCATCGATCAAACCCTATTCACCAACCCCGATGTATCGGGCGAGACCCAATGGGCTCGTAATTACCTACGAAATGCCGGTCTCGGCAATCTTATGAAACCAATCCGGGGTTCCTACTACCCTAGATTGGTTAGATTGTTTTACCAAGGGCTAATGGACGGCCCTATCGACGATATCATTTTGACCAAGATTTAGGGTCGGGAATACACGATCACCCGTCACCACATACACAAGGTACTAGAGTGTTACCTCGATTTCACACCAGAGACCACCCTCTTCCCACCCTTTGAAGAGGAAGTTAGATTTGAAGAGATCATGACCCGCAAGACAAACGGGAAAAGGGGTCGAGATCCTCCATCAAGAGGGTCGACCTTCCCCACTATATGTGGATGCTTGATTCTATAATCAAGTGCAACCTATACCAATACACGAAAGCACGTAGACAAAGTGCAACAGGCACTTTATGCGGCCTTTTGTGGCCGATGGTTTGATGCTACCATGATCGTCCTAGAGGGGATGAGGTACATCAAAGGGAAATTGATGAAGGGCAACTTGAAGCCCAAAGAGAGGATGCCGTATGCTCGGCTCATATCGAGTATCTTGGAGTGCTACTCCAACGCTCCCGAGTATATGGTGTCGCCCCACGAGGTGAGGGCAACGGACCGAGTGAAAACGTTTTCGAAGTCTTCATGGAGCGGTAGCTACAACTTGTTGAAGTGGACCCTACCGGCTCTGGGTCCAGTTCTAGCAGCAGCAGTAGCACCACCACCACCCCCACCACCACATCAGGACCCACCCGTGGGTGAGGCGCACCCGGCTGAGCCTTCAACAGAGGGGGTACCCTCTCACACCGCCGCTTCACCGACACCGTCAGCCCATTTCGCTCCAGCTACACCCACATTATCCTACCGCCGGCGCGCAGCTCACTCCGGCCCTACCGTCGAGGAGGTGTTGGCACGTATGGAGGCCAACAATGAGCGGATGAACCGGAGGATGGACTTTCTTATGTTCCATACCCTCCGCTAGATCTACCCGTTGGACTACCAGCGGTACCTCGCCGAGGAGGAGTGGACCGCAGGACGGACCGCCTTCCATCGGGGTCTCGTCTTCCATCCGACCACCGCGGCTACCGGCGTTGGTACTTCCACTTCTACACCAGTTCCGCCGATCGAGACACCACAGTCCACAGTGGCCTACCTCTCAAACCACTACCTCCAGAGACCACTTTGCCCCATATCTCCGCCAACTCAGGATGGAGCACGGCCCAAAGACTCGACTGACGGGACTGAGCCTTGGGGCTGCCTTACTTTATTTTGTATTTTGGTTGTATAGGAACAAATTTTGTTTGTACTGTGATTACCGATAATGTACAAATTTTGTAAACTTTCTGTTAGTGAATATAACAATTTTGAAAATTTTCTCGTGCAATTATCTTTTTATGCTATGTATACTATGTTGTGTAAATTCACTGGGCCACCTCACCTGAGAGTGTGGGGGGGGGAGACCCAGACCTACGCACCTTTGGGTTATTTTCGAGGACGAAAATTCTCAAGGAGGGGAGGATGTAATATCCAGAAAAATCATGTTAAATAGTGACCTCGGGATCCGTGCTCGACTGGTCATAGGTTTGACCAAATAGGAGTTAAATAGTTGGCATAGGGTGCGATGAACGGATGAGATATGAGAATTCGAGTGAATATGGGGAGTGTGATGAAAATCTGGAGTCACATACACCTGTTCTGGTGTATGTGCTCAACACACGGGTTGAATGAGAAATAAAAGGGTTTAATAGCCCTAGTTCTTTTGTTTGGTTGTTGAGAGAGAGTAAAGAAGAGAGAGAGAGAGGGAGAACATAGTTAATGCAAGGAGTAAGGAGTTATTGCAACTGATTGGAAGGGGGATTGAGCATTTAAACGCCGGATCCACTAGAAGCAAAGCTGGAAACCCTAACCTTTCCAACCACTTGACCTAATCAATTTGAGATTGATTGAAGGTAAGAAATTCTTGTAGATTAAATACATAGATTGAAGAGCTTAATTGTAGTTAAGAATGTTTAAAATGATAGATTAAGTACTTAGAAAAATGAAGGAAAAAGATTAGAAAGAACAACCAAAAGGGGGCTGAATCTGACAAATTCGATTAATCGAAATTGAGATTCGATTAATCGATTTTCGCCAAGAAGTTGAAAAAGTCAAAAGACACGATTTCGATTAATCGAACTGAGTTTCGATTAATCGATTGGGAACCTCCAGTGAACTCCAGTGGAGGGAAGAAAAAGACTTGGAGAAATCGACTAATCGAAATGGAATTTCGATTGATCGATTTATAATTTCGATTAATCGATTTGGGATCGATTAATCGATTTTGGGAATTAGATTTCTCGAATTGAGAATCGAATGGATAGAGTGGAGAATTTCGATTAATCGAATTGGGATTCGATTAATCGAATGGGAATCTCAATTAATCGGTTTGAGAATCGATTAATCGATTTTGAACTTCGATTAATCGATTTTGGAGTTCGATTAATCGAATGTGACAGTTTTTGTTGACTTTTGAGTTTGACTTTAAGATTCTTGGAGGGTCTTGGACTTTATTTGTTACATCTTTAGTGATGTATTTCATATGTTATGTGGTACCATAGGTGGTACGTGTGAGTTTGGGCACAAGGAGCCATGTGGAACCTTGATGCATGATCAAACAGAGACTTGGGTAGGGAACACCTTAAACATGTATTTTATTTTGCAAGAGCATGTATGTAGTGATATAGAATTCAATTCAAACTGTTTTTGTTTCTTAAGGGTTTGTGAAAAGTGTACGTGTGTGACATCTAAAAGAGTAATCATAATGAGTCATCCCCAGGGGATGAGGAAGTAAAGAAATAAGAGCATCAAGTGTGATACAAGTGAATGGATACATCCAGGGATGTATCCAAGATTGAATTATGTCTGATAAGGCCTAACTGATATAAGATAACACACTTACACGATGAATAACTATATGTAAAACACCTGATATTTTTGTTATTTGAGGTTTGATAGGGTACCCCACCGACATGGCGGGATACCCACGACTAACGCGGCAGGATATTCGTGACCGATACGGCGGTGAAATCGTAGGCCAGTGCGGAGGCTTATCCGTACACAGTAAGCACACCCCAGGGGTGTTGAGTTGAGATAAGTGAAACCCCGCCACCGATCCCCAGGAAAAGGGGCTTGGGTACTAATTGTATTATCAAGGAATACGTTTAAAACTGTCTATATAGATGACGATGATAGGTATCTTATCGGGGCTCGATGCTATATTGCTCGGGGATTACTTAAGTTGAAAGGTTAATTTTTGCTTTAGGCCTATTCAGCGTCTTTCATGAATAATCAAAAGACATGAGTAAACTACCAGTAAAATATGATTCTTTTCAACTGTTTTTCATCAGTAATTGCATAGACACATCATGCATGGCATATCATGGAATATATGTGAGTTGTAATTTATATGTTCAATTGTGTTCTATTCCCTATTGAGCTAGGATGTAGCTCACCCTTTAGACTATACGTCGCAGGTCCACTATTAGCAGCTGCCGAGGCTTCAGGGGATGTTGACCCTGGTGAGTCAGACCCGGCACCCGGAGACGAGTTGGAGCCACCTCCTGAGGACTTCTTCTAGAGGACTCCGTTGTGCAGCTTTGAGGGTTTTTGTGAGATTATTGGTACGACTTGGTATGTCAAGCCTGATTTTTGGTTAAACAATGTAATTAAAGTTTGAGATTATTCTTTTGGGCGAACCATCTGTGATGATTAGCTATCATCAATGGTTCGGATCAATTCTCCATTCATGCAGAAGCATGAAGGTAGAACTGTCTTTTGAGAAATAGTTAAATGATGATTAAATTCCGCAGCTTTATTTATTATTTTAGTTCAGTTCATTGCTTGATATACCAATGTTCCGTGCATAGCTAAGGGGCACGGTCAAAATGATCGTGCTGGTGGCACGGATTTTAGGGTGCCGAAATCCGGGCTATCACATGAACATCCACCCAACCCAAAGTGACTTCGGATCCAAGAATTAGTCTTATCTAAAATGCATGTAATATTGTCTTCCATCTACCTCTATCAAATATGCTAAAAGCAAGAGCCTTATGCCCTTATATATTAGACAATTATCTTAGTTGACGATAGATTTTTCCTTAAGAAAAAATCAAATAATCATAAATATTGGCGGTAAGATAGATGCCTCTTAGTGTATAATAAGGGTTTAGTATATTTAGATAAAAGTAAAAAATAAATACTTGAGAAAAATGAAAGTTATCAGGCGCTATTTCGCCGCTTTGTCATCGCTTCCTTAATTTTTATAGCAGTTAAAATGAAAAGTAAAAAGTAAAAAGTACAAGAGAGTTTAAATATTTAAAGAATTTTAAAACTTAGGAGTGTTTTAGACATTTTGCAGGTCTATGCGGACGTGGAAACGGCTTAGCTTGGAGCTGGCTTATTATGCACATATTGCAATTATAAGATTGTTTTTGTAAATTCAAAAATTTATAGGGCTAGAAATGTAAATTTCCATTGAATTTGGGGTGTATTATCCATGTGGAAGGTTGGAGGACGGTGATGGTCCTCGAGAGGACGGATCCCTTTTCATATATATATATATATATATATATATATATATATATATATAGGGAGCCGGTTAGGTCCTCCAATGGAGGACGGTGACCGTCCTCCAAGATTTATGTGGAGCTCCACGTGGCACCCAAAATACTTTTTGAGTGCCATGTGGAGCACAAGTGGACAGTTTAGATCAATATTAAAAAAAAAAAATTTGAAATATTTTTTTTAAACCCACAAGTCAAAGTTTGACGATTTTCATTGGTCCACATTTCATGATTCAAAATACACACGTTGGAGATGAGTTTAAACTTTTTTTTTTTTTTCAAAAATGATCTAAGCAATGCATCCAAGGTCCACGTGACACCCAAAAAGTATTTTGGATGCCACGTGGAGCTCCACGTGGAAGGTTGGAGGACGGTGACGGTCCTCCCATGGAGGACGGAGGCCTTTTCCATATATATATATATATATATATATATATATATAGAAGTTAAAACCAAGGATCAAAATTTTGGCCGAAATGACTGAAATTTAAATTATCAGTTTCGGTCCTCATCGAAATAATAATTTGGGACCGAAATTTCGGTCATCAAATGTATGGGGTTAAAATTATTGGCCGAAATTTCGGCTGAAATTTTAGTCCAAAATTTCGGTTTCGGTCCCCACCGAAACCGAAACACGAAAACTGAAATTTTGGTGTTTGGTTAAAACCATGGACGAGAGAATAGAGACACAACTTTAACCCAAACTTGCCGATATCGGGCCGCCGTTTTGGCCACTCTCTTTATCTCTCTCTCTCTCTCTCTCTCTTCGAGATGATGGGTTCACAGCGAAATCCCACTGAACGTGCAAAAAACGTATCTTCTTCAACTAAATTCATCTTCCTCCTTAATGGGTTTCTGTAATTTCTTCATATATTTTACTTGGCGTTCCGTAAAATTTACAAACCAATTCACTTTTGCCTTGGATTCTTTGTTTCTTCAAATATTAGCAGCAACAACAGAGACAAAAAGAACCGTGGCTTTCAGTGGGCTTAAAGCCCGGGAACTTCGTACCAGGTCTCATCATAGGTTTCCTTTTGGGGTTGTTCGTCGATTTATCGAGATCCACCAAAGGCAGTACAAAGGGGAAGCCTTTTCTTACTTCGAGAAAGCCCCACCGGCTAGTTTCGCATACCAGTGGCGAAGAAGAACTCAAAATGGTATCTAAATATCCAATCATTACTGTTATTTTGCTTGGTTCTAAGATAGATTATTATTGTTGTTATTGGATTTTGTATGATGAACATTTTTGCTAATTGGTTTTTGGTCGGGAAAAATTGGAATTGAGTTTGGATTGATAGTTTTTATTTTTATGCCCCACCCCTCCCCCCTCCCCCCATTTTTTTAATACTAATTTTTCTTATGGTTCTGATGAGCTTGGACTGATGAACAGTGAAGCGTAGGTGTAAGTTGGTCTGGTTCAGAGTTTGATGAATATGACTTGTTGGATTTGTTCATTATTATTCATCATGCAGCTGTCAATGGGCCTGGTGGCCTGCAAGCCCCGCGGACTCAGCTTTAAAGAAGAGGGTAATGGCTGGGCTAGGGCTTGATAGAATGAAGCCTGAATTTTATATATATATATAAACTA